>QHKN01000024.1:0-668790 GCA_004366955.1 Fusarium humuli
GTCAATTGGTCGGGGCGGGAGGCGAGGATTTGACGTGATGGATGTGTTCGGCTACGAAAGTTGCTCAGCGGGATTACAACTCTGGGCATCTGATTGGTTATAGCTCTACACGTGACTTTGCACGTGATCAACGTCAATCCAAATCCGCATCATCATCCTAGATGATGAAAGTGAGAGTCATTGTTGGACAAATTTTCAGTTCATGTGATTATTTCCCATTTGTATATATCAGCTATCTAATTGGTACGCCTGGTATTTCCATTTCCGTGTCGTTACGTCGTCTCAGTCCTTGCGGCTATATACAGCTCTACCAAGGTTAACATGTAAACTACCTCCCTAATATTGCAACAAAAGAAAGCAAAAAACTCCAGAAATGCAATCGTCTCTGAGATCACCTCGTAGGAATCACGAGCTTAGAAACTTTTCTCCCACACTTGCCACCATAGACCCATGTTCGCAGACACCAACAAATCCAACATCTTCAATCCATCAGGATAGATGATGAGTTTGCCCAACTTAGCTCTCTTGCCACGATTACCACCACCGGCCTTCTCTTTGCCCAGGTTAAGATCGAACGGCGAAACCATGCCGTCGTCAGGCTTCTCGTCTCGACGGAGAAGCTTGTTGAAGTGTCCCTGAAGTTGGGTCTTGACTTCTTCACGAACTTCTGGTGACTTGAAGAGTTCGGCAGTTGGGAGGTTGAAACGAAGTTCACTCATGGCCATACCACCACCACCGATAGGAATTTGACCTTGACTGATATCGGCTAGAGGGTTGTTTGTGTTGTCGTGCAAGATGTGATAGCATCGCAGACTTCGCCCAGCAGCACCAGTGCGGAACTCGCAGCGACCGTTCCAAGGACTCGTAAAGATGTATCCTCTCGGTCTCAAACCTGGTCCTGGGTTCATTGATATCGTAGGTTCAACTGGTGATGACGCATCCACAGAATCGACCGACCCGACACTACCCTGTCGCCCATGACCCCGTCCAGCACCATCCTGTAGCATCTCACGCCAATTCGACGTCCAACTCTTCGCATAAGTCATCGCAATCTGTCTCGACAATACAACACCGCCGACCTTTGGCTGCGTAGTATCCTCGCCGGGTCCTGCATCGAAGCTTCGTCGCGCAGGCATACCGCGGAACTTGCCATATCCCAACGTCTCAATCGAAACGTTGATGGGAGGGTTTGCAGAGTTTAGCGGTTGTGCAACGGGGGGTACAGGGGCGAATAGCGGGTTCACATCCTCTTGTTCGGGCGGTGGTGCTTCTGTCTGGAAGGACGAAATATGCCCGACGTTCCACTGGTTTCCTGTGCTTGGGTCACGGCGTATCAGAGCCAACGTAAAAGGCTGCTTTCCCTCGTAGCTCTTACGCGGAGAGGGAGACCGGCTGTTGCTCTTTCGGTTTGTGCGTTTTCGCTCTGTCGGAAGCATGCGCTCAAAGTCCGCAGCTGTTGGGTACGGCTTTGGGACTTGTGGAAGAGGATGCTGGTTCTCTGACCCTGGCGCATCACTGGGCAATGTTCGAGAACCGACTGGCTTTCGACTTATTGAGCCTGAACCGCGCGAGACTGATTCAGGAGTTTGGATTCGGGGGATGTTTGTTGGTCGAGGAGGGAGGACGGGACTCTGCTCTTCAGGTTCGTGCGCATATCGTGTGGACGCTTGTTGTCGAGGATCAAAGGTCGAATTAACGGATAGGCCACGCTTTCGGGTGGGCTCTGGCACGGAAAGTTGTTCTTCGCTTGGTATAGGAAGAAGATCAGCTGGAGGCGTCAATGGTCTTGCGCCACCAGGAACAGGCTTTCGCTTGATATTCCTCGCTGAAGAGCTCTCGTCACTGGAGGATCGGTGACCTTCATCCCGTGTGGGTGGCGCACCACCGGCTCGTTCTAGCGAAGGTGCTTCATAGTGGACGTAGTAAAGACAACTGGCGACATCTTCGGCGGTGACGTTTTTTAATTGAGGTTTAAACGGGGAAAGGATAACATCTGGCCCAAAGCGTTAGTGTTAGACCCGGTGGGGGATTTGGGGGCTGTCTTACCTCGAGTACCAGGGACTCGTGAGATGTAGAGAACCAAGGGATCTTGTCTCTCTTGAGCTGGGTTGATAGGATACTGAGGCGGATTACCTGCCAAGGTATTCAGGGCAGTAAGAGATTTAGCCTCCATCTCTTGAAATTTGGACAAAATAAGTTAAGTTCGAGGTTGACAGTTGAGGATCGGAGGAGGTGGGGGAAGGAGAGGAGAAGTAGTATGGGGGAGGTTGGAGTAATAAACAAGCGAGTCGCTTGACAGTTCCACCCTGATATTCTTATGATGTAAAAATAGACAAGGTGCTGACAGGATGAGAGAGGAGAATAAAGAATAAAATAAAGAGAAAGGAGAAAGCTGGGGTATCAATCAGGACCGAGCCAAGGTGTTAGGTATCTGGAGTTTGTTACGTGGGTTGGGCTGACGGGACGACTGAGAACTTATAAGAGGGGCGACGACACTTGAAGATGTTAATCCAAGACGACGTGGCATAAGATGAGCTGAATGGAGAGGGATAAGAAATAGGGATCTTGGCATTTAAGAAGGGACTGGACCAGAAAAGTAAGAAGGATCAGCCTTGCATTCTGATTTACATACGTACAGTAAAGAATAATAGTCTAGTCTAATTAATTGCTGCGAGGGCGAAAACCCAACGTCAGCTCAGACCAGTGGCTGTGTCAATCAATCAATCAATCAATCCATCCCATCTGGTCTTTTTTAGTTAACGGCCGCCTATTTTACTTGGCAGGGGGTCCATTCTCAATTCTAGATTTGTATCTCTTATGCATCAAGATCCATACTGTTGGTGATACAAAGTCTAGAGTCTTTCTTTTTTGTATATTGCATCACTAATATTGGGTCTTTGTATCCCCCCCCCCCCGTAGTCGGAGCATAGCATCCATGTCAGACAGAACAATGAAATGGCGGGCTGTGGAGACGCGTCTCCTTTGGAGTCGAGTGTTTAGACACGCATACGCTCGAGCACTGCCGACGTCACTTGGCGGGTCAAGGGTTGTCTCTGCCGAGGTTTCCAGGGACCATTTACCAAACTCACACTGTATCATCCCTCTGTTTTGGCCGTCGCATCACAGTGTCAGATTTACCCGTCCCTGTCTCTCGTAATCACCTATCCACGCAAAAAGCAAGCCACCATCTCCAACATGATGCAGTCAAGTATTTCTATTCTCAGCTTTCCCAACATATCTAGTCTATCTGGTCGACCTTGATTCTTATCACATGTACTACTAGGGTCTTTGGTCGTGTGCTCTTCTCATGCTTTCTTTTGGACAGCATACAGACTTGTCATGACATCCCATCTATCGTCACCTACTGCCCGCTTACATGGACCATCCCAGATCAAACATCCAACCACCAACGAACAAAAACTTCAGGGCTGCCCAAGCTGTGACGTACTCTCACTACCGCATAATTTTCATTCGCTTTTACAAATTTTGTCTCATTTCTTTGTGACGCTTGGGTCTAGAATTCACGTGCTTTGCCAATAGTTGAACGCTCGGATCGTTGTTTGAGCTGATCGAGGCATGTACGTACATCATCAATGTGGCTTTGCTAACTGCGCTGTCACTGCTATTAGAGTCTCCACGTCAACATTGACATGTAGTTAAATCATTTCAATTGGTCAAAAGCGTTATTGCGATTCGCGAAAGCTCGAGCTTTCATCTCATCTCGAGTCAAGTTTGCGCTGAACAACACGCTCAGCATGTCAAAGCAAGACTACCACTCCTGAAGTCCATTCTGACCAACGACCTTTCCTACATCCGCATCCTTCTCCCCCTCAACAACCTTTAGAATAAGGTCCCCTCCCGTCTTCGGATCCCCCGCGCCGGCCTTTTTCAGCAGCTCAGGGTTTCCTCCCAGCCCCGTCGCAAGAAAGCCCGGACTGACGGACCACACTCTGACCCCTTCGTCCTTGAGCAAGTGGTACCAGGACAGCATCACCATGTTAAGGGCCGTTTTAGCGGAGCGGTAAGCTACGGCCGTCGGGATCCCCGACTTGGGCCAGCCTTTCGGGATGGACCCTGAGAGTTTCATCAGGAATGAATCGTGCGCCCCATGGAGTGTTGAGAGGCCCGAGGTAAGGAAGATAATGCGTGGAGATGGGGAGGATAGGAGGAGAGGGATGAATGTGGCTGTGAAGACCTGAGTGCTGGCCACGTTGATGTTGTAGGTTCTATTGAAGAGGAGACGAGCGGTGGAAGGGTCTGCGCCATCATTTTCGCGGAACGATTCGAAGTTGGCGCCTAACAACAGTCAACACAGCCCAGGAGCTTTGATGCCAAGCGAACGTACCAGCATTGTTGATCAGAATGTCAATCCTGCCAAACTTAGACTTGACAGTCTCGAAGAGATGGCTAATCCCTTGGTCCTCGGCGATGTCAATCTGGACGACGTCGACGCTGCTCTTGGCGTTTGGAAACTCCTTCTCTAGTTCGGCGACTGCTTTATCTCCCTTACCAGCATCGCGCGAGCCGAGAAGGATATGGTAGGTCTTTGAGGAGCGAAAGAGGGCTTTAATAGTCTCGAAGCCGATGCCAGTGTTTCCACCAGTGATGAGGACGATTTCTTTGTTCTCTGCCATGTTTGTCATTGTGATAAAATGGTTGAGTTGGTTTGGTGAGCGCAAAAAGAGGACGAGCTCGTCATTTTATAGTCATTGGCAATGTTCTACGTGACACCGATTCACTGTTGCAAGTGCAACTTCATAATGCTACTGTTACGAAAACCTCCCCGATGTAAGCGAGCTCTGCAACAACGTATGATAAGGCACGCCGACCAGGACCGACGAATCATATTGTCGAGATGGACTCTTGAAAAGGATATTAGATAACAATTCCGGGCATCTTTCATTCGAAAGGGAACTTTCGTCTCAGGACTGTACACAGTCGTCATGCATTTTCGGTTACAGACATGTTGAACTTACACCGGCTAGGTGGGTGTCAGAAGAGATGCCTTCTAAGATTTGGGCTACATAAATAAAGTAGGCTAACTACTAGCCTGAGCTCGCACAAAGTGGTCAGACTATTTCGTCTCTTATGCTCCCAGCGGCCAATTCTTCTTACACCCTGACGACCGGACGTCGGACCCTTGTGGAGCTTGCGGTCTCGCGGCCGGAGATATCGCGCTAAGAGCCGGAGCCGGGTGGATAAGTTGTGCGAAAGGCTTCGGACACGGAGCAAGTGTTCACGTAGTACCAATACCCGAAAGAGTAATTTGTGTTGACCATATTGGTTAATGTGTTGCATGGTGAGAGCATACTCGCTTCCGTTGTGCAACACAAAAGCGGAAGGTATCCGCGTTCGCTTATCGGACTAACAATCCGGCTTGCTGCATCGGAGTAGACCTCCGATGTCTCGTACTCTTTTCGCTGAAAGGAGGAAAGAGCTGTAGCTGTTACATCGCGATATCTACCCCACATTACCCCCCGCGGTGTCATAATTACCTACCTAGGTAGGTACCTACCTTCCTTACACCTTCTCTCCTCAACACCAAACTGTACACATCAATAAACGTCATCATGTCTCTTAAGAAAGTCCTCCTTGTTGGTGCAAACGGTACTCTGGGCTCAGTCCTCCTCGAAGGTCTTGTGGCCTCAAACTCATTCGACGTCTCCGTCGCCAAGCGCCAATCCTCCAAGTCGACTCCTGCGCACGCCGAGTCCATCAATATCGTCACCATCCCAGATGACTTCGCCATTGACGCTCTAGTTCCTGCCCTGAAGGGTCAAGATGTCGTTATTGCTTCATTCCCATTGACGAATGTCGTCGATCAGCATTTACGTCTCGCTGAAGCTTCTGCAAAGGCTGGCGTAAAGCGGTTTATCCCCGCGGACTTTGGAAGCTGTGATGCACAGAGCGAGCAGAGCAAGAAGCTGCTTAAGCTGTACAGAGATAAGGATGAAGTGAGAAACAAAGCTATTGAGCTTACGAAGGAGTATTCCAGCTTCTCATGGACGTCTATCGTGTGTGGGCATTTCTTTGACTATGGTATCCGCCATGGTCTTCTACACACCGATTTAAGCACCAACAGCGCTGTGATTCTTGATAAGGGCGACGTTCCTGCCTCAGCATCCACTCTTTCCCGCGTCGCCGAGTCCCTCGTCGCAGTCCTCAAACATCCCTCCACCACCGCCAACCGACTCCTCTACGTACAAAGCTTCTGCAAGACGCAACTTGAAGTAGTAGAAGCGCTCGAAAAGGCTACAGGGGCAGTGTGGGAGAAGGAGCATGTCAACTCGGACGAGTTCCTAAAGGAGCAGGTTGACAAGATGGCTGTTAAGTATGACCCTCATGCGTTAGAGAAGATTGTGTTTGTGTTGGGTGCGCTGGATGCTGAGTGGCCTAAGAGGGGAGATTTTGCGATGAAGGAGTTGGGTCTCGAGGATGAAGATCTCGATGAAGTCATGAAGGGGATTGTGAGCAAGTGGAAGAAGGAGAGAGAAAACAGTAGGAGAAGTGATGGGATGGGACTTGTTATCTGATCAACCCAAAAGCTTTAGGAAAGTTGGCCGGCGAGAGTATAAGAGACGAAGGAATTTAGTCACCTTATGTGAGCTTAGACTGGCGCTTAGACTACTTTACTTTGGCGCCCTAAGCCTTAGAGTACAATTCTTCCGACACCCACTGCTGGGTTATAGACTGTTAACAAAAAGAAAGATCGCTATGCGCATATCTTGGTACCCATCTTTCCTGTCATGAAGCACGGAATGCCAAGCCAGCTTCTTGACCTGAAGGTGTTGCAAAGGGCTGATGACATCCTCAGCACCAACCACAGATCTCGATACAAAACGTATCACAAAGGCCTTCCAAATCCAGTATCTCGAGAAACGAACAACATTCGTCTCCAAATTCCAACAGCCAGATATAGAATCTCATAAATCTCCTTTCAGCCAAGGGTCAGCATGCATCATAGCGCCTCGTATTTCCCCAACGGCCATAGCTCCATCCGGTGATCTTCAGGGTCGGTCCAATCCACGTGCTGTAGTTGCATCATCTCCATTCCTAGTTTGCGAGTGACAGATTCTGTTTGGTTTGGGGGGTTATCGGATCGTCGGAACATTTGTTGTGATATCTCGTATTGGGGCCTGGGCTGACGAGGTGTGATGGAAGCTGAGAATGCTCGGTGGGACAGATATTTGTGGCTATCTATAATGCTATATAGATGACTGAGTCTTCCACATAGAGAGAGATTCGGAAGCGAAATTGGTATTATCAGAGTGTTTAACTCAACTGTCTTAACATCTATACTCTTACAACGTACAACGTACTACCAAGTGTCCATCAATATGCTGTCTTCAACTATCCTTACAACCTTCCTCCTCATGTCTGGCCCCGACCCTTCTTGATAGACCATAACTGATACCCTCAGCTCTCCTGCTATCGCAAAGAAAAAGTCTCACCATACCACCACAAAGCCCTGCCCAACTGTTACATCCACTGCAGAGGTTTGCACAACCTGTATAACCCTCCCCTGCCTCAACTACTCCACCATCTCCCTGAACCAAAAAGACTGCCCAACGCGTGTCCCAACTGTCTCAACCTCCTTCCCCTGCTCCCAGTCTGAGTGTCCAGGTGGCTGCGATACGTCGTATGTCTACGCGTCTTCGTACGGGTCTACGAAGCTCACGCCCATTTCTACAATCACCGCTAGTACCCCTAAGCCCATCACTGTCTGCCCAACCATCACAGAGACAGAAACCATCTGCTCAGACTGTATCAGACCTATGTGCTTGAGCTTGTCGACGGTGAGTTCGGTATGTGGATGTCCTGCAACGGCAGCTACTGTGACTACCGCGTTTCCGTGTGGAGGAGATTGTCCTGAGGGATGCGGGACTGAGTTTGTCAGCCCTACTGTTACGCCGGATTGCAAGGAGAGGCTGGTAAGCGTGGTTGGTGATTAAGAGTGGCTGTTTAGTATGGCTCCTGCAGCGGGAGGCGTGAGACACAGGACGAGCTGTTGAAGATTGGAATGTGGATTATTTCGGGTGGCTGGATTTGGTGTTATACTTCCAGATGGAACACTCCACGACACTCATTTGTTACTCTGGGATCGGTGTATTGTTAAGGCATTAAATATAAACAAAGTCATATTTGACGTCCAATTGGACTATTTACTTAAGATAATTGATTGTATGATGAAAGTCAGTCCAGCTTCTGGTAGCCGTGATCCATTCCTAGCCGTGGTGTTAACGGGGTGGCTAAGACACCACTATAGAAATACCCGCCACTACACTAACCTCAACTGCCGCCGCTTGGAACGAAGACGCCAGAGCTAAGCAAATCTAGATCTACTATTCCCGAGAAAGTCAAATGCTGGACTTCAGATAGTGCTATAGTTCACTAGAGCCTCATAACTAATTAACGAATGGCTGGGTATCAGCAAGATATATAAGACCCCTATCCTTGGCTAACTTCATTATCAACAGCTTCACTCACAAACTCATCTTCTCCGAACCACAACAGAACTCTTGAAAAGCAATACTTATAACCGCCAAGATGCTTCTACTCATCTTCCTCAACCTCTTCCTCCTAGCAACCGCCCTCCCCTCGCCGTACCAATACATCGGCTGCATCTCAACAGCCTCCGCACCACCTTTTACCCCCAGTCCTATAAAAGCACCCTTCACCGCACCAGAATGCCTGAAGTCCTGCTCCTACACAGCAACGCTCATCGCCATTGGCTCTGACTCCTGTCTCTGCGACGCAGGTGGTGCTTCCGCTTCTTTCGAACTCGTTGATGAGGCACGCTGCAATGCACCTTGCACTGATGGTGGAAAATGTGGTGGAGAGGGTGTACTGAGCTTGTATCAGCTCTCTTCGGGGAGTGGAGGTGATTTCAAGGCGAGGAACGGAACTATCCCGCCTATTGTGCCGACCTGCAACGTTTGTGATGGTGTTAAGACTCCTGTTCCTACACCTACGCAGACCCAGGTGGTTGTCACAAGTGTCATTTGTCCACCTGAGGGATGTACGACTGTTATTCCGATTCCTGTTACGACACCTGCTGGAAACTCGACTGGGAAGCCTTGTCCATCGGGAGGATGTAACGGCAACAATGGAGGAGGCAGTCAAAATGGGTCGTCGTCCGGGTCGTCTGGGTCGTCCGGAAAGGGATCGAATGCAGCACCGGATCTTGCGAGCGACAGTCCCAAACTTCTTGCACCGACTATACTATCAGCTATCGCCGCTGTCATCTTTGGAGTATGCTTGATATAGGATTGGGAAGGGATTTGCTGGATATCAAACACGGACGTTCGTTTGCATACTGCTTTGGAGTTTGGGATGGATATAATTTATGATTTGATGGATGAACGAAGTTGTTAACTTAGCCAGCTAGTTGCTTTGGACCAAATACAATACTGTTATAATTACTCAAGTCTGTTCCAGGATGTAAACAAGACAGTGAATGAGGGTATCATACCAGGGAGTCTACCTACTTCGGCGCCTCAGTCAACGGGACATATCTCACGCCAAACAACTGCTTCTTGGTGACCTCCCCATTGCCATCCTTCTCAATCCTCCACACGTGCTGGTTATATCCCATCTTGTCATCATCAACGGGTATAAACATACTGCCCCTTGTCAGTACTAACACTCACACTTGAGTAAATAAGCTTACCATCCAGGAGCCTTCAACTGCTCAATCAACTCAGGATGAATCTCCACGGCCGAAGCTCCAACATGAATGACATCCCACCCCTGTCCTTCATGTTGTTCACCCTCCCTCGGTTCTTCGACCCATCCCTTTCTCCCATCGCCAAACCTGAATCTCACCTTTCCACTCTCCAAGAACCGTCTTCCTTGCTCGCTTTTCGCCATATTCTTCTCACCGAGTTCTTTCAGCTGTATTATATGTTCCAATCCTACGACAAGGCCCTTCTCGCCGACAAGTTCAGCCATGACATGCGTTAAATACCCCGAGCCAGAACCGATATCGAGAATTCGTGGCGAGGGTGATGTTGAGGATGGTAGAAGATAACTAAGGACGTGTTCGATGGCGGAGGCGTGCATGTGTGGTGCGGATATGGTAGCCGCGTGGCCTATAGGCTGGGGTGAGTCTTCGTATGGTGCTGCTGGAGCGTAGTGTGCTCGGTCAACCTGAACTGTTAGCATATCCCTCGATACAAAAGAAGGGGGCTGTACCTTGAGGAATGCCTCTTTTACTCGCGCATCAGTGATAAGTCCATTCTTCCACATATTCTCGATCAACGCCGAGTTTGTATCGCCACTGCATGTCCAAGCCATGTTGATATTAAGTAGTCGTCGCTGCTGTGTAAGTCGAGCAGATGTCTGTCTGAAGCAGCTTGGAAGAAAAGAGAGGGGTTTCCTGATGAGAGCCACGATGGCGGAGGGTAGGAGTGATGGGTCGGAAGGTGGTAAGGTGATGTTTGGTCTAGGTCGGAGATATTGTCATAAGGAAGGAGTGAGCCGTAGCTAATGACAGAAGATTGTAATGCTATCATCATGGTGGGAGCCGAGCTGCCGCAAGCTTGTGCGGGGCCGTTCCGTAATCCGGGGATCGGCGACGGGTAACCCCACAAAGTGAACCACAGCGGCTAAGTCAACAGGGGCTTTAGTTAGGTTAACAGGGGATATTAGAGTTATTTATTTCAAGAGGTTCTCTAAGGAGGTTGATCTTGTCTAAGACTGTCCTTTAAAGAGCAAGGGTTCAGCATCTGTGTAAATAACTCAGATACTTGACATGACCAAAGACACCACCATATTCACAACCAGAGATCAAAAGAGAGATCAAAATCAAATGTTTTTAGACATATATAGACGTATGAAACTGCGTGTGACGCGCCAAACAAAAAGCTTGTAGTAGGAACCCAGATATCCCTCCCGTCCATCCCATTCATTCCACCCAAGAAGAAACGCCCAAACAGAAGAACAAATAAGAGAAACGCTTACGTCTCTCGACTGATGCGCTTGCATGATGCGGTATGTTGCGTTGTTGTACATGAAGAACTCCTCTCCCATATTCTTAAACTACCCGCGCAGAGGACTCGCCCTCAGCAATAATCGGGACGCCCAGGCCGCGATCAGGGCTCTGCAGGACGAGCTGCTCGTGACGACGTGCCCGCAGGAACTCGGCGACGCTCTTAATAAGAAGGAACCAGCCGACCACCATGAGCACATATCCTAGCCACTCGCCTCCGCTGATAGTGCCTAAGTCTTCATCCGTAACGTCGCCTTGCTTAAAGTTGTGCGAGTTTGGGTCTGGTGGGGCGGCATAGCCGTCAGGGCCGCTCATCGCTGGGGGTTCGTCTTCGGAGACGCCCTTCATATAGAAGCCGTATTGAATCAGGGTGATGCCGAGACCTGCGCGAGAACCATTTTTGGCGGCGTGCGTGGAGTGCAGGAGATATGTGAGGAGGAAACCGACGAGTTGGAAGGATGTTGAGATCATGCCGTTCCAGACGAATGAGAAGAAGGATCCGACTGGCATGCCGTCGATATAAACCTCGTCGGGTCCGCCCATTCCGGGGGCGAGGATCGTCGTCTCCCAGTATGGAGGAGCAGCATCGGCGGCGGCTTGTTCGTAGGACTGATAACTGTTAGTATACACCAACGCAATTCCATGACCATGAGCGACATACTGGTGGTAGCTCGTCCTTCTCGGGATCACTGTTGCCTCTCTCCGGACGCGCAGACAAGTTGGCAAAAACACCATCCGATCCAGAGCCGCCTCCTACAACTCTTGTTGACCTTGATGCAGACGGCACTGGTGCCGGAGCAGCCGGTTGAGCAGGGGTTTGCGTCGCATTGGCATTGTCGAACGACGGTGTCGAGTTTTGTCGCATCAACCGCCTACGGTCATCAACTTCATCATCGCTATCGTCGTCATCGTCAAAGGCATCGGCGAGGGTGGAATCGACTTGACGGTTAGGAGATGGGGCTCGGGAGTGGAAAGAGGGCGGTGGCGAGCGGGGGACCGAAGATGATAAGTGGTTGTTGTTGTTATGGAAGTCTTCCTCGTCTTGGGCGTTAACCTGAGGCCAGTCAGTATTTTGTATTCCCTCAACATTTCGAAGCCGCGACTTACTCGTTCGTATCGTCCGGACATGATGGGCTATCGTCGGGCTGCCTCCCGAGAACCGATTACCGAGTAAAATAAACGCGATGTCGTAGGGGCGAGAGAAAAGAAAACAAGAGCTATGAAGACCAAGAGGAAAGGAAGTCGGAGAAAAAAACAACACAAAAGGAGAGGCAATCTATTTGGCGAGAGGTTATGCGATAAGGTGTGAAGGAGCGACGGCGGCAAAAGGTGGGTTTTCAGGCGTTTCGCTGGCTTTGAGATTCTGAAGAGCGATTACGAGGCGAGGAGAGAAGGGAAGCCTGAAGCGCCTTAGTCAAGATGCGGCGGACGGGACAGTAATCGGATCCCGTTCGGTATCGCCACAGTGTGGATAGTCACAGGGGGATGTGTCTAGAAGGGTCTTCAGGGGGTCTTGGTACCTACTCAAAACGCCGTAGCGCACTGTATTTGTACTTTAAGATTGTTTTTAATAGCCCCTTGTTTTCTTTCCAAGCACAGCAAAAAAATAGAGACAGCTGAATTTTGAGTGTGACTTTGTTTCTGCAGCCGGTAGAACAACATAGAACTGAATGACAAACGTCGTGGCTTTGACCATTTTCCTGGTTTCTCAAGATTGAGGTGGGCTGTGTCAGGTCGTAGCATTAGACCCGACTGGTCTCCACCTCCACATTGAATCATATCACGAGCTTGTCCTTTTTGAGGTGAAGAATGGATGAGGCTTCCATGTTCAAGGGTCTCGTGGTGGCCTGAGGCAATTTACGCATGACCCAATCAGATGCATTTCGATTACAGTCTGAACATGAACCAGCACTGTAATGACACACTGTAGTATGGAATTTCTCTGATGGTTGACGTCGAGATATTCTGTGGTAGAGAAGGTTAATTCCAGCAACCACAACAGCCCCAATTCGCAATGTCTCGATCATTATCTGTGAGTAATTACCGCCTATAATGTATGTAAAATACCAGAGAGCTAATATTCGTGCTTCCTGTAGCAAAAGATTTACTCAGACGTCTTTGCGCGCTGGCCCAAACAGGCCCTACGACCCGATCACCAACTCCAAGATGTCCTAGGCAAGGCCGTTACCGAGCGATTCCAGAATTACAAGCCGTCCATGGAACGCGAGGAGCTTCTCAAGGCGCGGGCGCTGCAATTCCTTGCCCAGGACCGATACCACGATCGAGTACGTGCGACGATGTCATACAAGCCATGACGGAAGCTAATATTTGTACAGTTCAAGCTCAAGGGTCGATTGCTAGAGCCAAAGAGTCAGCCTACATACTTTGCGGATCTAGTAAGGGAGATTGACGAGGCGCCGAATAGATCATGGTTTGAGAGATTGGGCAAGAGGTTGTCGGGTATGATTCGATTCCAGTAAAGATGACAAACGAATAATGCCGGACGCAAGGACAAAGTAGGCATCTAACGTGTATATGTAAACTGTACTTGTACATTGTATCAAAAAAGCGATTCCCCCATTGTATTGCCCGCTCTCCAACGCCTTTTGAACATTATATACCAGCATGTTTTAGATGTACTTCTCCTCTGGATCTATCTTGGTAAACCACACCTGGATCTGCTCATACGCTGTAAACACCAATCCTCCCGAAACGATCAATCTCGCCAATCGGGGCAGCGCTCCGCTCCAGAAGGTCAAGACACCTTCCTGCTTGAAGATAGTTGTCGCGCACTTGAAGCTGTTTCCGTATGTCTTGTGCGCCTCGATACTCTGCATTCTCGTCTTGATAGTGTCGAGCGGCTGGGTGACGTACACGGTGATCAAACCGGCCAGACCACCAATTCCGAATGTTCCCACGACGCCGAGCTTTTCGCCGGGTGCTGTGTACGACTCGGCCATTTGCTTGAAGAATGTGTAGGCCGTGAAGCGGGTTGCGCTGTTGGCGGCTTGTCGGGCGGTCGTGGGGACGAAGCCTTGGAAGAAGCCTCGGAGGCCGCGCTCACGAGCGATGATGGGGACGGCGTGGAGGAAGCCGCGCATTCGAGGTTTGGCGGACTTGCGGTCGTCGATACTATGGGGTGTAAGCTTGGTGTGCGAAGGGTTGGGTTGGACTTACAGTGTGGTCTTGATGCTCTCGGTGGGAGTAACAGCGAGCAATGACTCTGTCACTCCAGCACCGAAACCAGCGATGACGGTTCGAGGTCCAGAGAGCTTGCCATCCTCGTCAACGAGCATCGCCTTGTACTGATCGAATGCCACGAATCCTATCCTCGGTTAGCCGCTGCGCCCTTGTGATGTAAATTTGGGAAGTAGCATACGGATTCCAGCCTTGGCTGCGTTGCCAATGATCAGAGTGGTGCATCCAGCATACCACTGCTTTCCGAACGGCGGCCAAGGGAGCTTCTGGCCCTCAGCTAACCGTCTGTTCAACTGCGACCTGGTCTTTGCAACTGCGCTCTAATCAGTCCCAGCCTATTCCAGCGGTATCTCGGCAAACGTACACTCGGCAGGATAAGTAATAGCTAAACCTCAAGTTAGTCTCCCAGCTTTTGAGTCGCGTGAGTGTTCTGCATACCAATCTCAATTGCACCAGCCGTTGAACCAGCGATGACGGATCGCAGAGGGCTAGGCTGCTTCTTCTTTTCTGCTGGCTGCGCTGTCGACGCCATTTTGCATTGACTTTTGGTGGTTGAACGGAAGCTCTTTTTTTCTGGACGTGGGGGATTGAATGGATTTCGTCACTTTTACTGCTGCTGTTTCGATTCACACGTGCGCCGATGTCGCTATAAAGTTTGGGGTGGTCGGTTACTGAGGTGGGCTCCGCAGCGAATCGACGGCTAGAGATGGGCTATTGAAGCAACAGCAATGGATGCATGCAGCTACAGTCACATATTTCATTCAAGGGAGTGACAACATGTTGCGTGAAAGGCCTTCTTGATCTAGATTTTGTTATTTGGCGACCAATTCGTTTGACCTGGTTTGGATCGGTTGAAATCTCAGCCCAATATCAACATACTCACTACATGTACGCAACGGCAATGATCCTTTAGACTAAGGCACCTAGCCGAGGATACACGGCTCTCTCTAATCTGTATTAAGACTCACCCGTGGCAATATTAATTAACCTGTGGACATTCTATCACATTAGAATGCCGCTTGCCGACGGTAAAGAATCCTCTTTTCCTTGTAGGTACATGCTGCTTGCAGGGTAGGTAAATGTTGCCATATGACCAATTTCACTTATACCAACTGTCTTGAACAAGCAACAACTTTTTCAAACCAAGCGATGATTGAACTATAGTCTAATACAAAAGAGCTTTTACCTCGAGGGCCCTTGCTTCTATGCTTTCGACTTGGGACGAAGAGGTCTAAATCCTCTTCGTTGTTGTTTGCTATACCTCCAAGCACACTGTGAATGGCTTCATACAGGAATACCATGTGCTACAAGCCAGGTATGTCGTTTCCCTACTCACAAACATCATACCCACTACCTAAACTTTCCAAACTGGTGAGATTGATCATTGAATGAAATGCCAGTCGCTGTTTGATCAAAGAGAGGGTTCAACTATTGACTGAATGCTCAAGGTATAAAAGGCTGGGAATTTCCTCCTCCAGATCGTAGGGCAATGGTCTCTTCCCTGTATCATCTACGAGTTGCACACCTTTTCAGTCTTTTTGTACAGAATGATGCCCCCAGAGCACTACACTTGGAACGAGCTCCAAGGCATGAGCTTAAATGTTCCGCCTAGGGACATTCTTAGAAAGTTCCTTTCCCCCGGGATGATCTTTGAAGACGTTGCACCTACACACCCCTATCGGAACCAGATCTTAACCCCAAACCTCACGAACGACATTCGGGGCGAGGAAGACCTACAGACGGCAAGAGAACGGGCGAATCTCTACAATGCCTTTGTCGACTATCAATCCCCCTATGGCATACCTGTCAAAGTGAAGACCTATCACGCTGTCAACCCTCGGGATGATGTCTCGATTCCCCGGGTCCTTGAGGACGCTATTGTCCAACTCGGCTCAGCAACGGATCCGGATTGTGCAAAACATGAGATCATCCCTGTCCTTGGTCAGGAGTTTGTGCACGACAAAAAATATCATGGACTATACGACTATTACGGCCCTTCCACATGGACAATTTCTCTGACAGGTATGAAGGAGATTGGATTGGACCTGGAAAGTCTGGCCGCCACTATGGGAGATGCTCTCGCTATGATCATATACAAGTGTAGGCTTGCATATTTTTGGCTGATTCTTTTTCC
This sequence comes from Fusarium humuli, assembly GCA_004366955.1. Taxonomy (NCBI): domain Eukaryota; kingdom Fungi; phylum Ascomycota; class Sordariomycetes; order Hypocreales; family Nectriaceae; genus Fusarium; species Fusarium humuli. The sequence continues at coordinate 16,323 of QHKN01000024.1, forward strand.
GCCCCATGCCCATCGTCAGCAAAGAGCATCCCGGCTCTTCTACAATCAGCCTCTGTATCAGCTGGGTACATTTCTCAATCATCGATGTGAAGATTCTTTCTTATCCTCGTGCAGTGGAGGGGATGCTAAGCCATTGGAAACAAAACGTCCCTTCCCCCAAAGAGTCGCGATACCTGTGGAATGTATTCAAGACGGCGTTTATTAGCCGCGGTAATAGATACTATTCTACTTCTATTGAAATCACGCCGCAGGACATGATGCGACGATTTGAAACGGTTTATGATGAGCTCACCGACGCGGACCAGCTTCCTGGAATCAAGTCTCGGGAGACAATGCGAGGGATGGCGGAAGCATTCTCTGATTAACTCGACTTATGGGACTTATCAGGACATGCCGCATAAAGGGGGGATGCCTGACTACCTACATCGTCACTAGATATTCGCCTCGGGTGGTACAAATGAGAAATGTGAGACAGGATAGCGGGAATAGATAGTATTGCCAATTCAACTCCGGTAGTTTACGATATCACAAATCTGTACATTCTCATATCTAAAGATGCTATATATTCGATGTCTTATTCAAATGCCAGATAAACTCCACCATATGCCTCATTCATATCTCATACTCTCATACCCAATCTCACTACTTCTTGCGTCCCCATTTCTGCTCCAACCCAGCCTTCCACTCCCCAAAGCTCGCCACCTTCCCATTCCCAAGCAAAATCTCCCCTCTATGCAAAACCCTCTTCAACGGCGGTACACTAAACCACTTATGATCACTTCTACAGATCAAATCATCCCTGTGATCACTCGTCTTATTCCCCTCACCCTTGATAACAGCCATACACTTGGTATCATACGTCTCCATACAGAACTCGCAGATGAAGTACTCATCCGAAGGAGGAATAAGGTCCAGACACTGCGCGCAGTTTTGACGCATGGTTTGAATCTCGGGGAGCTTGGGGTCTAGACGTTGAAGGACGGGGGAATCTTCGGGTGTAGAGGCGAGGATCTTGGGATCGACTTTGCGCATGGATTGGGCGAGGGCCACAGCGTTTTCGATATCGTCGGCTGCGATGAAGAGCCCAAGGAGGTTATCAAGAGCGTATTCATCGTTTGAAACATCGTCGTCCGATAAAATGTCCAGACTGTCGTTTATGAGAGCGCGGAGATCGCGGTCTGTGGAGGGGTTTCGACCGAGGAGGCGGTTGAAGAGGATCATGTAGATGGCGGCGATGTTGACATCTGATCCGACCATCTCAATTGGCATGTCATGGTTCTGGTGTCGGTTTTGCTTGTGTTTGATCTTCTCTAGCTCTTCAAGCCATTCTTCTGCTTCCTTTGTTTTGAGACCTGCGTGGAGAATGCGCTCTTTGTATAGCGATGCTAGTTTCTGGAATGCGAGAGCGTAGGCTTGTCGTGTGGGAACGTTGCCTCGGGGGCGGTAGCCGAGTTGTGTTATGCCCTCGAAGAGATCAAGCGCAGCTTCAATGTCTCGACTGTATGTGTATGTCGCGCCCAGGGCTAGACGCAGGTACAACGCCTTGAGAGGATCGCGTGTTGCGGTAGCGACGTCGATGGTGAACTGCAACCGATCGTATACGAACTCTGTCGCGCCGACTTTACTAGCAGCTTTAGGGATCCAGTCAATAACCAGAGGTTTGTTGTGAAACTCGAGCAAAAAGTCCACGAGACGAGTACGATTTTGCTCTGCGTCGGTGACTTGTTCTGACATTTGCTCGAGGAACTTGATGACAGCCTCATGGCGATTTTCTGTGGCGAGAAGCTCGAGATATCCAAGCTCTGGCTCAAAGTACTCCTTGCACTCCTTGCGATCAAGACCGATATCCTTCGCGCTTTTGATAGACTTGAGGAAGTACTCGAGCGCTTGGTCGACTTTATTGAGTTCCTCGTAGCAGCACGCAATGAGGATGTGATCCTTGTACAAGCGCCATTTGCAACTCTTCAAAGCCTGCTCATCGAGCTTTCCACTGTCGATACTTTCGCGCTCGATAATCTCACACTTAAGCGCTTGCTCAAGAGCTTCCTTGAAGCGACCGTCACGCGACAGACAATACGCAATGCGACCGCGCGTCTCGACGCTGTGATTATCGAGAGCGAGGGCCTTGTCGTAGTGTCCCAGCGCCTTATTGTGCATACCGTTGGTGAGATATGTGCTTCCGAACCTTCTGTGCCAGTGTGCACTTTCTGGGATCTTTGCCCACTCGGATGCTTTGACGAGACGAGTATCGATGGGGATCTCGGTCCAGTGTGTATTGCAGTCTGACCAGGAGTACCCCTCTTGCATAAATGCAATTGACTGCACGATTTTGAAACAGAAGAGCGTAGGGATGTATTTCTTAAACTTTTCGGACAACCAAGCGCGGGCGTACAAGTCGCCGATGGGTTTGAAGATGCCGGGTGATTCCTTGACGCTTTTGCTTGCCCACTCGCGTGCTTCGGGGTTCAAAGAGGCGAGGACATCGGCGTCGCCCATCCATCGCTTAAGACCCTTCATATTAGCGTCCGTAAGGACCTCAAGACCTTCGTCGTTCTTCTCGTACATGAGTGTCCAATCGAGGATGATGTTATCGTCCGTGAGCATCTTGTACACATACTCTCCCAGAATCTTCTTTTCGGGTGCAGGGACCGTTGTGGGATCGAGCACAGCTAAATGTTCCTGCCAGTACCAAGCAGCGTATTGTTTAATAGACTCGCGACCGCTAGGTCCAAGACGATATTTCTCGAATGCAGACTTGTCGGTGAATATCGAGAGACAGGTCTTCAGAATGTGGATGCGGGAGATAAGAGGATCAAAGCCAATTCCTGAGCCGTACTTGGCGGAGTTTTCTGTGCTGAAGAAGCCTTTGATGGATGAGTGGAAGAAAGTGATCCATGTATGTGTCTTGCTTGAGCGAAAGTCCATGTCGCTCATAGGATCGAAAAGGTCAGAGTTAGCTGCGGGACTAACACCGCGACCGGGACTTCCTCGCACAGGACTTAACCCATGCGTCGGACTTGCGCGTCGAAGAGGAGAAAGGTTTCGCGCAAGATCAGGAGTTCCGGTTTGACGACCAAAAATGGTAGGACTCTTTGGACTTCCACTGCGTCCAGAACCTGGTCTGCTCGCAGAACTTGAACGCCTCCCAGACCCAAGATCACCGTTCTTGATACGCTGCTGCTTCTCGTGTTCACGAATAAGTTCATCCGTCGTCAACCCATCTTCCCTCTCAAGCTCAAAAAAGCACGCATACTGTCCTCGCAGTGTCTCTTCAAGTTGGAACGGCGGATCTCCAAAGCGCATGATCAGCACAGCCTCCAACTGCTCCAGCGACAAGACTTCCTCCGCGCACGCAGCCCACTGTAGCATCTCCTGCAGATCCCTCTTCTGTTCCTCATACAACGCTTCAGAAAGGTTCTTGAGTGTCTGTGCGATAATGCCGTTGATCTCCTTGGGATACGATTGCAGACTTGTAAGAATGCTCTGCGGGTGTCGCTTGCGGCTGATGTCTTCGATCATGAACTTGGCGAGGATGAAGAGCCCATCAGCTTGTTTGACCATTGCGTCGATGATCTTTTGGCGGAAGTCGGGTGGTGTGCGGCTTAGGTTGCGAAGATGCCAGACGCTGTCTTCTATGTAGAGCTTTACGTCTTCTGCGTTGCGATCGGGCGTGACGTGGAGAGTTGTTATGACTTGACTGCCGCGATTAGCAGGATCGAGCGTGTATGTCACCATTTCAGTCAAGTATGTCCTTCCAATAAGGGCAACTTGGATGGTGACATGTTTCGGCCTTCGAACAGATTCATCATTTGAGCCCATCTGTTCCAGTAGTTCTTCCACGCCTGCGGAGTCCGCTTCGTCAATGCCGTCGAGGAAAATGTAGATCGTCTTGGCTTGCGCTTCTTGCTGGAAGGGCTCGACGAAGAGTTTGCGGTATGCACTGGGGATCGTGCGGATCTCATCGATGCTATGAACATTTTTGAGAAGTTGTTTTGCGTAGAAGGGGTCGCTTTCGCTGAGTTGGTATGCGACATCGCGCAAAGCTTGGAGAACTGAACGGGTTTCTGGGTTGTTGTCGCGGAAGTAGAAGTATGCTAGGCGAGAGATTCTCTCTGAGCCCCATGAGACGAGACGAGTGGTGAGATATGACTTTCCAGTGCCTGCGACAGTGTGAGAATTTGTGAGTAAGTTGAGTGATAAGTACATACCTGCTGCGCCAGTTATCCAGAGAAAGTTGGTCTTGTTATCCAACCACGCTCTGAAACCTCCATCCCTCAAAATCCAGTCTCCGGTCGACTCAGCTCTCGACTTATTGAACATATTAAAAAAATCCACTGGAAAAGGCGAAGGATCCAGTATTTCCTTCAGCTTGTCCTGATGCGCCGCAATCGTACGTTCCCTTCCCTCAGAGCGTATCTGCATCATGGTCTGGTTCATCTCCTCCAGCTTGCTCTGCATATTCTCCGTCGTGACATTGAGCTTGCTCACTCCTCCATACGTATCAGCAAGAACCTGTCTCTCTTCTCCAATGTTGAGAGCCTTGAGATTGTCTAGTGCTTCTTGCACGGGTGTGCCCTTGCCCACGAGCGTTCTGAAGTATGCCTTGAAGCGACCGCGACGAATCTCCTTGGCTGCTAGGACAAAAACTTCAAAAAGCTGTGCTAGAATGGTCACGACTTTGTTTTTTAGTGCGCTTCCCATACGATATTGCACGTAGACATCTAGCCGTGAAGTAAAGTCCTAGGCATTGCGTTAGTATGATCTCCTCACAAGCGGGGTCATATTTCACTCACCTTCAACAGCTCAAACAGCTCGACGATGGTATCATACGCAGACGAAACATCGCGCGCAGCACTAATAAGATATGTGACCGCTCCAAAGATTCCCTCCGCCGGCGCAAATGTCTCAGCTGCAGCGCCACTCACGATTTGCCCAATGGTTTCGACGGGGTCAAGACAGGCAGCGAGAGCGCTAAAGATGGACTGTCGCTTTTCGCGAAACTTGGCGAATTGCTCATTTTGCTTGTCGACTTGGGCTATGAGGTCTTTGACGTTACTTATGGGCGGGTTGAGGAAGTCTTTGAGCGTGCGTTTGGACGAGTCTGAGTACAACTTGCTTGCGTCGTCGAGGATCTGTGCGAATTGAGCTTCTGCGGTTTTATCTTTGCGGACCGCCATGATGATTGACGGTCCACAGATATTTATATATATATATATGAGAGATAGATGAAAAGAAGTAAAAGATGGGAAATAAGGAGAGTTTATTAGTAAAGACAGTTGGTGTTTCAGAAACTAGGCTGTGATGTTTGGCAGCCTTGACGCTAGGTGTGACTCTTTGACTGGTGGGTACTAAAGCTCAGAGCAAATGATCAGTCGATTTCCAGAAGCAAAGAAAATAGAACAAAAAACCCCTGTAATTTGGTTGGAAAGAAACAGGACTGGCTTGACTGTCGCACTCCATACTCGGTCGGTACGGTTAACTTATTGCTTACTGCATTTATACCATGCCTCTGTTGGTTAAGGCTGTAGGGCGATCTATGGGGCTACTCGCACAAGATGGGTACGAATAAAATAGGCTGAGTAGCACAACTCGGACTTCCGTAGAATTTGTAAATAGATTCTGGAAATACATGATTAATAGTATTTGCGTAAGCCACCAAACGTCGTAGTCATAACGGGAGGCGTTCAGTTGGTCAGGGGTTGGGTTTCACCGCACGTCCTGTAAATCTCCCCACACCTGGGGGCTGTAGCGACAACGTGACCAACGGTTTAGCCTTAATGGAATGCCGTTAGTTGTCGATGTTTTTCATGGTTAGGCAGCTGACTATTATTCGTAATCTATTCGTTGCCATTCTTCGAGACGCAATAAAACAAGAGTCATAGAATCAAGGCTTCTTTATACATTTGTGTTTCGGATTGGGTTTATGAGGCTGCCCGACTTCCATCGTAAGTGGATATATTCGTTAGCACAGCCTTCAGGCGGCTCGGGCCGCCACTTCTCATCTTTACAGGCGCCACCTTGTTACTTGTGAGGACATATTGGTGTTTTATTTGAAGCATTTGGCAAATAAATTAAACAGTCTTCTGCTTCAGAACTAGAAAGACACTTCAAGGAAATAGATGTACCCGCGCCCTGGCCAAAACATTCTGGATCTCAGAGACTACCCAGAATAGAGGCAACAAGACTCTCAGCATTCTCCTCCTTGACACCAAGCAATCCAGAGTCCGACTCTTCCCACGACGGCGCAACAAGACAACGCGCTTTTCCATCATCATACAATTGAGCAACAGCCAAATCCAGAATCCAACCTCCCTCGCCCTTCTCTTTCTTCTGCCTCGCTCCTCCAATGAGCTCCTGAGTACTCCGTCTCTCAACCTTCCAATTCTCTCCCAATCCTTTCTGGAAAGCCCCCAATAAGTCTTTCTGACAAGTCTTGATCGACATAACCTTGACAGTACGGTTTGCCGTCTCGTACGGGTTCTGGAGAATGCCAACTACAGACTGACCAATACCTTGTAGTGTAGTCCCTGTGAAATGTTCCTTTCCTTCATCGTAGATTATAGCTGATTGGTTCTTGATGTCGAAACCCATGGTAGGAAAGCGCTTGAGGGCCCAGTCAATGGGGTTGCCTGTTGCGATGCTGGTCCAAGTGAAACCTGGGTTTGCAGCTGCGTGTTTCTTTGCATGTTCAAAACCAACAGCTCGTCGAGCACGAACTGGCTCAAACTCAGGAAAACTTTTAAAGTATGGACCCCAACCAAAATCAGCTACGATGAATCGTTTTACACCAGCTGCTTCGGCGGCATCGATCATGGTTCCCTGGAGAGGAATACCGGCGGGCCCGACAGCGCATACAGCTGCATCTTGTCCAGTCAAAGCTTTGGTAAGAGAATCAAGAGTGTACTCTGCTCTGATGACAGGGAGGTTTTCCGGAAATGTAGATTTAGACTCAGTGCGTGTGATGATAGTAACGTCGAAGCCAGCTTGGGTGAGAGCAGAAGTGATGGGTGTGCCGAAGTTGCCAGAGGCCTGGAAAGGTTAGTAAGTAGATAATACTTGGACTGGGGTACCTTACACCAAAGATGGCAACTTTAGTAATTTGAGTGGTAGACATTGTAATTTATTGGTGGTAGTGATATGTGTAAGTCAGTGTTTCTTTGGGTGAGATTGTCTCGATTGGGTTGACTTTATGGACGGGTCGCCCCACCAGGCGGAATTCCGCCAGCTAATTAATAGGAGACTAGCAATGGCTTATACCAGACTACATTATCGAAACTACTATAGAGAAATAAAAGTCCAGTACATAGAGAATGAGAAGCTCATACAATTTTCTATTCGAAAGCCTTCCTTCCGTAGATAGAGTAACTAGCACAGTTAGTAATGTTCACCTTATAAGTTATACATGAGAACAACTTACATAGGCCAATAAGCATGAGTATTCTTATCCGCCATCGCCTTCCTTTGATCGACCAAAAACAGGGTAACCTCCTCAGGCGTCCACCCATGAGCTCTTGTCATAGGCGCCATACTAAACGCCTCTAACCCACTGGCCATATTGACATAGCACCACTCTCCTAACAACTTAGCCTTCTTATCCTTGGGCCATCCATTAATAGGCCATTTGAACATCTTGACTTCGACATCGACAAACCCAACTTCTCTCATAACATCCGCGAGAGGGGGGATATCCTGATACGGACGACCAAATTTGATGGATGCTTCTGTTAGGAGACGTAGGGATTCGAGCATGATGTTGTCTGGGTGGAGGGTGTTGTCGTCAGATTTCATGTTTAAGTCTGCTTCTTGTATTTCCATGTATCCGCCCGGTGTGAGGTTGCTGGGGGAGTTAGAGAGGGTCAGTATGGGGATGGAGACTCACGCATGGCACTTGGTGAGAAAGTCAGTCCAGCTTGCGAGAGTAGAGGACATGAACCGGCTGTGGATGTAATCGAACGGTTGAGCGTAGGTCCAGTCGTCTTCGATATCTTCAATCACAAAGCTGAGGTTGGGAGGGACGCTGATCTTGTTAGCAAAGGAAGTATAAAGTCAGAGCAGGACTGGAGGCATACAAAGCAGGCTGAATGGGAGATAGATCAACACCGATCACCTGAGAGATCCATCTTAGTAGCAATGAACTTGGATTTCAAGAGACCACGTACCTGAGCCTCAGGGTGCTCATCAGCATAGTCGATTGCCCAGATTCCTGTACCTGTCCCAACATCCAGAACATGCCTTGCTTTGGAACCAGGGTCATTTGGTGGGGCAAGACCTAGTTTGTCGTCGAGAGTGAGAAGGAAGAGATTGTGTTGAAGATCTGTGCGAGGATTAGTCTGTCGGGTTCATGAAGAACATTTTTGTCCTACCCAGTCTTTCGTTCTCCGCCTCGTCGTTGGGAAGAGCATATTCTGAGACGCATCGTTAGTTTCTGACGAGGAATCAAGTTCGAGATATGGGATGGTCTTACTCCCATCCTTGTAGGCATGGTACGTTCTACCATTTTCACGACGGTAGTTCAAGATTGAGCTTGAGATAGATGCGGTTGACGAGGAAATATCCTGGAAACTATGAGCTGCCACAGACCCCAAGAGGCGTGGGTAACTTTCTTACCTCTCCGAGAGAAGAATCAGTATCATTGGCCTATGCTTGTCAAACCATATTTCACAACCACAAAGTGACAACATACCGAGTCATCGGGGACAATGGCCGCCGGACGAGCTTCGTCTATCTGAGCCATCTTTAAAATAGATAGTCGTAGAATTCTATTTTCAGTAAGGTGTTGAGTAGTGATGATGCGAAAAACTTCACCACTTTATATGTTGGCTCTCCCTGGTCTCTGTAAACTGTTGGTTGCACTGCACTTCCCAACCTGGATTTATCCGCTGTACCGCCGCTCCATCTCAGAAGGATCTGATGATTTATACACCAATTGCAATTTTATGTAACTCCAAATAAACGAGGGTTCATGCTGAACCTCGTATGTGTTGGTTTGGACTTGACATGTCATACTGCGCCGCAGAAGTTGCAACATGATATGAGGATTAAGGCCGCGTAGATCCTGGAAAATACCCATCGGATCGTTTTCCCGTCTTACGAGTTTAAGTGAGACCTTTATTTCGACTTCCACCTTCTTGTTTCTGGGTGTTATTCTTTAGTGACTGTTGTGTGCTCGCTTGCCCCATTACATGCAAGTACCTGGCCGTCAGATCAGTTCTGTCAAACGGCCAAGAGTGTAGTATAAAGTTGGTAGTAATGATGATTGTCATTATGCACCCCGAAGGTCCTGACGTCCGTTCCTTTCTTTTCTGATGCCACAAAAATAAAGATGTGGAAAAGCTTAAGTAAAACACGTGGGGGCAACGGTCGCCTCCTTCTTATACAAACGGCATGGAATCCCCACCATCGGTTCAACACCACAAAATATCACAACAGACCAAAAAGAGATCCAAAAGTAAAAGGATATTTGCGCTGTGAAGCGCCTTGTAATGCGTAATCTGGGAATCGAACCCAGGGCTCCCCGATGGCAACGGAGAATTTTACCACTAAACCAATTACGCGGTTACTGTTTGTTGAAGATTGACTATCTCATCTAGATACAAGAAGTCTAAGCGGCTCAGAATATAGCGATGAGATATCCTCAAATTCCACGTAGAGCGTTCTTGACTACAGCGGAACATGTCCCAGAAGGGAGGAGCATATGGCTGATTCTAATGCCCTGAGTGTAGAGTTCAAGTATCACAACGGTCACCAAAGTTAAATGCGTATACGAACCAGTCTCAACGTCCAAACGGGTGGAGTAAACTTAAGCAAGCAAGCGTAAAAGGATATTCACAATGGGGGTAAATCGACTCCCCCACGATTCTGTCATCCAGAGTTTGGGGTGTCTAACCAATCTTGTATGATCGGATCCTTCAGACCTAGTGCTAGCTTTTGTCTCGCGATCCCTCCCCCAAAGCTAGAAAGGCAATTATATAACCTGGACTTCCATTGTCAGTCTCACTTTAACGATTACCCTGCAATTCACTTGTCGGAACTATGGCTTCAGATAACTCCACCATTACTTTCACAAACCCCGTCATCAGGGGTTTCAATCCAGACCCCACCGTCTGCGTTGTTCCAGCTACGGATTCTGCACCAACGACGTTCTTCCTCAGTACTTCGACGTTTGAGTTCTTTCCAGGCTGCGCGATTTATACATCTACGAACTTAATTGATTGGAAACTTATCGGCCATGCTCTTACTCGCCGGAGTCAGATCGACTTGCGTACTGTTGAACCAGGTGCTGGAAGTTGGGCAAGCACTCTGAGATATAGACCGGAGGAAAAGAGGTGGTATTTGGCTAATGGGGTTTTCCATAGATATCGCCCTACTATTGATGTCAGTTTGTCTACGGACCATTGGGATGCTAGCTAACGTTGACGTAAGGAACGTATCTTCCCTCGAGGCTTCTATGTCTGGACTGATAATATCTGGGACGATAATGCCTGGTCTGACCCAGTCTACTTTGATAACCCGGGTTTTGACCAAGATGTAAGCCTCCGCTGCATACGCTTGCTCATGGTATTGACGGCCATTAGATATTCTGGGATGACGACGGAAAAGCTTATCTCTCCACAACAATGCGCATCGCCTGGCGCGACCCAAATTCGAAACAAAAGGATTTTGCAATCCACATCTCCGAGATAGATATCTCAACAGGCCGGACACTCACTCCGCCAAAGGTTATCCGAGAGTCTCCATACGGCCTCGCAGAAGGATCGCATATCTTTAAACGCGGAGACTGGTACTACCTCTTAACCGCCGAAGGAGGCACAGAGTTAGGCCACCAGGAATGGGTACTTCGTAGCAAAGATGGGCCATATGGGCCCTGGGAGAGTCAAGGTAAACCGCTATGGTATAATGGGCCCGATGAAGAGGTTCAGAGAACGGGGCATGTTGATGTTTTCCAAGATGGGGAGGGGAACTGGTGGTCTGTTTTGCTAGGCGTGAGGCCAGTCAGACACGACGGGGCCTTTTTAGAACCTCATTTAGGTATGGCAAGCTGGCTCGATCGGTGGAATTCGTGCTAATTCTACTAGGTCGAGAGACCTTTCTTGTCAAGGTGGAATGGGAAGATGACTGGCCCATTTTCAATGACGGTAACAATATCACGTTGGAAACCGCAGGAAGAGACATTGTTCAAAACGCGTCAAAACCAGAGCCACAGATCTGGAAGGCTGATCTTCAGCAAGGAAATCTTGAGCTGGGATGGTATCAGAAGGGTATGCTCCTGCATTAATTCAACCATTGCCATCACTAACAAATTTTAGGAACACCTATCAAACAATGTTACAGTCTCACAGAACGATCCGGCACTTTGAGACTTTATGGAAATTGCTACGACCTGACTAGTCCCGAAGCTCCAGCCATGCTTCTCAGAAAGCAAACTTCGTGCAACCAGATTTTTAGAGCGAAGATGAAGTTTAATCCTACGGTTCGAGGATACGAAGCTGGTATTGTGCTTTGGTGGAGTCAGTACTCGTACGCTTCTCTAGGGGTGATTGCCTCGCTAGGCGAAGATGACAAGTTGGAGTCAAAGATATCTTACAAAGGCGCAACTGGTAAAGCTGGAGACTTCAAGGTAAATTACTCACGGCCCTTTGCAGTAGCTCCACTAATGCTGTGACAGACATCTATCACAGAGCTCGAGGGGAGTTTGGGTGACGACGTGGATTTGTGCATCCGCGCTTACCCAACCAAGTACGAGCTTTCGCTTAAACCGGGAGGAAAGCAATCGGAGGTCTTTGCAGTGGAGACAAGTGCTCTGACGGTCATGCCGCACTTTGGGGGATGTTTTACTGGTGTAATGTTCGGGATTTATTCGTGCGGAAAAAACCAGCCTGTGTTGGATCCAGCCGACTTTTGGGATATCAGTACCGAGGAGCTTGAAGCTTAATAACTGCAGCAGAAAGAAAGAGTAAAGACAGAGATGGTTCGATGCATTCTAATTGGCAGTCACTATATAATTCGATTTTTGGAGAGAAACTCTGTGAACATGGTAGCCACCCTACACCAGAAGCCGTCAGCGGAAACAATTTTAGAGCAGTAAAAATGTCAAATAAGAAAGAGCAACAAGCAGTAACCTTATCTAGGAAAAGAAAATGCAAAAAATGATTCGCCTGTGTAACACAGGTGGCGGCTCTCTCCCGCCGGGAATTGAACCCGGGTCTCAAGCGTGACAAGCTTGCATACTGACCACTATACTACGGAAGATGAAACGGCTGAAGCCGCTTGTAGTGAGTGTTTGTTGGAGGGAGCGGCGCTATACTAGTACATATTCCTTATGCATCAAGCCCGAAGCGTCTGGACCAACCTTCACTCTGTCGCACCTCAGTCCCTGCAACAGGATCATCTCTGATGTCATCTTCTTTTCCTCCTTTACACTACCTATCATAAATTCTTTGGACGCTTCATCGTTACTGCAATTTTCGATTGACTTCATCGCCTGGTGCATCAATATCGTGGTAAACGTGCCCCTCACTCCAAAGTATTGAAGGTGAAGCCATCCTCAGGGTATCAGAAGAATTGGCCACCAAAAGCACAAGGGACAAGATAGCTTGGTCACTCTATGCTGGCTTAGACTAGCATTTAAACTTCTTCACTATGGTGGCCTAACCCTCTGAAAACTACTCTTCGTTACCTACCTGGCCATCAATCTCAATTAAAATGGAAGATATCAGTATCGCCATCATCGGCGCAGGTACATTGACCTCAATTATGCTCCCCCAGGCAGAAGAAATAACCATCACCCATAGGCCCAGCAGGCCTCGTCGCCCTCAAGAATCTGCGAGAACAAGGCTTCGATGCATTCATCTTTGAACGCCGCACATCAGTCGGAGGTCTTTGGTCATATAGCGAGAACCCAGAGTACACGACAGCGCTCGACGATACAACTGTCAACGTGAGCAAGTTTGTTGTAAGTGATGAATAGCACGATATGCTATCAAGGCTGACTTCGCTTGCGCAGTCTAGCTTTAGCGACTTTCCGATGCCCGACCGTCAGTGAACAAACGAGCCATAGTGTTGGAATACACTTACTAACGACTCACAGATTATCCAAATTTCCCTTCGCGGCGTCAAATCCAGGAGTACTTTGAAGCATATGCCAATCATTTTGACCTTCAAAAGTATGTACGATTCGGGGTCACTGTGCACAAAGTCTTGCGGAACTCCTCGGACTCTGCTTGGGACGTTTACATTACAGACCCCAGTGGAGAATCGATGTTTCCATTCCATAAAGTCGTCTTTGCGAATGGTTGCGAGACTATACCTGTTTGGCCATCTATGCAGAGACGTGATAGATTCAAAGGCACCGTCATGCATGCTCAGGAATATCGAGAGTGAGCACAGTCTTATAGAGTAGTTGCTTCTTGCTAACGTTTTGTGAAGCTACAGAAAGCATGAACTACAAGGAAAGAGGGTAATGGTTGTTGGAATAGGCAACACAGGCTGCGAAATCGCCTTGAGTCTCTGCAAACACGCATCAAAAACTTATCTGGCCTATCGCCGTGGTAGAATCCTGGTATCCCGCCATGATGATAAAGATGTCCCGATGGATAGTCAGATCCCATGGCCAATGCTATGTCTGATCTACATCATATCCTACTACGTCCCGAGAATATTAAATTGGCTCGTTGATAGGGTCATGATCAACAAGATGATTCGTGATGCTGCGAGGCATGAGCCAAACCCCGAGAAAACGCCTAAAAAGCAAAGACTGCGAGTAGCGGAGAAGAAGATTCGTGAGGACTGGCGTCTTGTCCCTTGTCCAAGTATGGCTCACAGAAATCCCGCTGTTCAAGAAGATATCTTCCCTGCATTTTACAACGACGACATCGCACCAGTTCAAGGCTTTGTGGACTTTGCTGGCGCGAAGACGGTGTTACTGGCGGACCATACTACCGTTGAGGTTGATGTGGTTATCTTTGCTACCGGCTATCGACATGGCTTTTCGATTATGCCAGACCTTGAAATGGATGGCGCGGCCGGAGTTGAGCTGAAGACAGCCAGCAAGACAGAACAGCACGAAGTTTCTGAAGATAAGACACAGCAGCCAGCACTGCCCAGGCTTTTTCAGATGATATTTCCGCCCAAGCATGCATCTTCAGTGGCTTTTCTAAGCTGGATGGCTCCCCAGGCGAATGTCTGGTGTGTTTGTGAACTTGCTTCCATGGCGGTCGCTCAAGCATGGATTGCCAACTGCATCCAGGGAGAAGATCCACATAATCCGCAACCTCCTTCACTCTTGCCATCTGAAAAAGAGATGGAAAACGAGGTTGACTCATACCACACTTGGTGGCGCAAAGAGTGGGCTATTGACCATTCCATACTGCACGGATACGTAAGAGCATACGGTTTCTACCGATTTCTTCACAACACAGCGGGAACTGGCCTAGACGCGTACCCAGATAAATACGCCATCCTGAAGGGCTTGCGGCTTTACAAAAATGACTATGAGCTTTGGAAATGGTTGCATAAAGGCCCAACGACTAGCCTTTCGTGGAGATTGTTTGACACAAATTCTGAGGGTATTCCTGGACGTGGAAGGAAGGTTTGGGGAGGTGCTAGAGATGCACTTCAAAAGAATGTAAGTTGAGATGTTCTTGAGTTTCGGTTGGGAACTAATGAACTGATAGTATGAGGAGTTGGAAAGACTTCAAGAGACAAAGGCGAAGAATGACTGAAGGCTGTCGGCTGCCCAGCCCGGATTCAGAAGGGCTGTTTCGATGTCTTCACAATGCCATTGCGTATCACGAGAAAAACAGGACAATTCCTTTGGTTCTTATTAAACATTATAAGTATGCTATCAGGTCATTCATTTATTTTCATGGAGGCATCTAGCCATTCAAGCCGATTCTGGAGATCTTGCTCTACTAGAGCAGTTACTCTTCGAATTGGCATTTATACTCGCAATCAAACCAGCCTCATCATTTCCAAGATGGAATGGATCGATCTGGGCCTTCTTGCTCGTCTCAACCTGGTATGACCTTGTCATCATGATCTCGCCATGTCTGCTGATATCGGCCGGTCCTGAGCTTTGGTAACCACGAGAGGCATAACCGTTGCGTCGGACTAGAAGGGCGCTTATGGAGGGGAGACAGGCGCATATCAAGCCAATGCCAGCTTCTGCGTTACTTTAAGGATGTCAGTTGGACTTCGAAAGAGGTGCCAGGAGGTTACATACCCAGAAAGAATGACCTTGGTAAAAACAATGGTCTGGTTAGCTGAATCCCTCTCCTTCAGAATCATCGCCAATCGATAAATGCTAAAACCCGTAGCAACGCCGCCGGCACAAAGAATACCAATGACTCGAAGTCTCTTTCTCATGGAAAGCTGCAATGACCAAGTAAGCGGCGTAGGTAGAAACAAGATCGCCAAATCGCTAACCACACTGATAAAAGCATCAGCAGTGATAATGGCGTTTTGATCAAGGCAGTTTTGCATCTCGCCCATCCAGTAGGAGCTTATAGGCCTGCAGATAAAGATCTTGATAAAGAAACCAGATACGTAGTAGGCGACTAGCATGCCGATGAAGATGTAGATTCCTATTGTGGTTTTCTTGTGGACTGTGCCGAAGACGCGGATTGTAATGAAGAGGAGGGAGAGTTTGACGCCGAGGGCCATCGGGGCGTAGAAAACGGTGGCTGCGTAGCCGCACTGGATGTGTTAGTATTGGGATGGATAGGCATGCTGCTGGTGGCTTACCTTGAGGAAAGATGTAAGATCCTTTGGGCTGACTTCCCACTGATCATTACCGGCACCATATTTACCAGCTAGACAGAGTGAGTAAGGATATTGTGATACAAGGAGTCGCGACATACCTATAGCAGCAGTGATACAGTAGCCCAACATCAGGACAAACGAAACATATGTAGCAACTAAATCGTCAGTCAGTACCAATCTCAACATCGTCACCATCTACACTCACCATCATCCCTTGAGATACCTCCTCCCATCACCTTGTACTTTGCAAAGAACCGCGTCGCAACAAACACCGTTGTGAAGAAGAGCGTAAGAGCTTGAGTGACATAATTCGTGGACCGGAGTATATCGGCAGGATTGTCCAGATTTGGCGTAACGCCTTCGGGTGGAGGCGCGGCACCGGGGAAGCTCATTGTAATGGGATTAGAGCCTTGTCTAAGTAGGAAAGGCAAAGGAAAAGAAGGCTGAAGGATGACAAAGGTAACTTGCAGAGGAACCACAGTTAACTTATGTTATGTACGTTTCATAAAGGAAAAGAACGTCTTTGGACTAACTAAAGGGGAACGTCCATCACTTCTCAGTTCAGACTAATGCGGAGAGCGCTGAAGGGTTGCAGCACCTGCCGGTAGGTTAAAGGCATTGCAGTTGATTATAGCTCTGACATGTTTGATCGGACGTCGCCTCAATGGCACCATGTATTTCTCATTGGTCCCTTATTCTTGGCTGACGTCCCGCAGTGTTAATACTCTCCTTCCGGGGAGGGGCGAAGATCAAGGAGTCAGGGGCAAGGGGAAGAAAAACGTGGGATTAGGTGGTATTCTACAGGGGAGGTTTAAAATTTCCGCGGTATCTGGTATTTCCGTGATGATCTACTGCGGTGGATGGAGGGTCTAGAGGTGATATGAGTGAGACATATATAAGAGTAAGTGAAACATAATGAATAGCCACTGTAGATTCAGGGCTGAAGGATCAGACGAACACGTAGATAGACGGGTTCGCGTCATGTCATGTGGGAGTGTCTGTTCTCCTTCTCCTATCGTAAACAACCTCGCTTCCTCACCAAATGGACTCCCAGCTGACACCCTGACAACCTCGCTTCTTCAGATGAACTCCATCAGATGGAGAAGTCACCATGGAGAAAAGATTCGATACTACATGTACTGTAGATCCGTGCACTCGGTGCATATCCTCCGCGAACCTCTTACGAGCCGTAAATCTCTTACCAAAGCGGGTACGAGTAAAGACGAGTGATATCGAGCTACGTCTCAGAATTGACGCGATCTGCATCCGTAACATCTGTTTTTTTGTTTTATTACCGGACTATCCGCCGACCGTGCGTCCTCAGTTCAGTTCACTCAAAGGTCACCGCTCAACTGAGGGCTCGGCAGTGGAGCATCTCTCTTATCTCTCGGCCCATTTATTCGATCGCGTATAGAACCGTTGTCTGTCAGAGCGTTGGAACCATAAAATTAAAACAAAATTCAGCTGATTGTTAATTCTGGCCGTTTCATTTACAGCTATCTGAGCTGACTACCGATAAACATTTCTCTCTGCAAAAGAAAAGAAGAGAGGAGACTCCCCTGCATATCCACCACGTGCTGTCTCCTCTATGCGCGGTGGAGAATGGCTCCATATACAGCGTCACACTCGGTAAAAACTTGTCTTCTTACCATGGACCAGGGTAGTGGACAGTTGAAGACTTTTGATCGTTCTCTTACCAATCAATCTTATCAAGTAGAATCGACCATGTCACATCAACTCAAGACTGAGCCTGATGACGATATTAGTGGGTGGGTTATAGAATACCAGACGAAAGCCAAGGAATATTGACATGAGTTTAATCAGGGGACAATTGGGTCGCTTGTCTGACAAACAATGCCGAGGCCTTTGCCTTTGATGTGCAGGAGAGCGTAGCATAATTCTTCCAAGGGAACGCATATTCGCCCCATTAAAACAATGCTGGTTACCTCTATATCCGTCCTGCTATAGCCGGCTGGTCGATCTCTTTTCAAGAAATTAAATACCTTGGCAGACCAGAGTCTTTTCCCTCTTGAGACATCTCGGTTAGAAACTACATCATCGTCACTTCATCTTCATCTTCGCTTGCTAGCAGTAACACATTATCTCTGATCTTCATATCTATACTTCACAATGGGTGACATTTTTGACGCAGGAGCCAACTCCAAGCTCTTCACTCCTCTCGACATCGCCAATGGCAAGATCCATCTCAAGCACAGGATAGTTCATGCCCCTCTTACCAGAAACCGGGGAACACCGCTGAACCCCGAATCAACTCCCGAGAACCCTAACAGGGTTTGGCTTCCTAATGATCTGATTGCCGAGTATTACTCTCAGCGGGCTACTGATGGTGGTCTCATCATTTCTGAGGGTCTGCCGCCTTCGCTAGAGGTTTGTCACCCGAAATATCACTCGAAACGGTAAAACTAATAGATTACAGGGCAACGGTATGCCTGGTGTGCCAGGAATCTTCCTCCCAGAGCAGGTTCAGGGCTGGAAGAAGGTTGTCGACGCTGTCCATGCCAAGGGTGGTTACATCTACGCTCAACTATGGCACTCTGGCCGCGCCAACATCCCCCAGCTTACAGGCTCACCTATCGTGGCTCCCTCGGCTACACCATGGGATGACCCCAACGAGACCTTTGCCTATCCCCCTCCTCACACCTCCACCCCCGTTAAACTGGCCGACTACCCCCCTGTGGAGATGACCGTTGAGAAGATCAAGAGCACCATTGGCGATTACGTCAACGCTGCTAAGAACGCGCTCGAGGCTGGTTTCGACGGTGTCGAAGTCCACGGTGGAAACGGTTATCTTCCCGAGCAGTTCCTGTCGTCTAACATTAACAAGCGAACGGACCACTATGGTGGTACTGAGGAGAAGCGATGCAACTTTGTCCTCGAGCTTATGGATGAGTTAGCCAAGACTGTCGGACAGGATAACTTGGCTATCCGTCTCACACCCTTTGGTCTGTTCAACCAGGCCCGTGGTGAGAAGCGTGTTGAGACTTGGGGACACCTTTGCCGCGAACTCAAGAGCCGTTTCCCTCAGCTCTCATACGTTAGCTTTGTCGAGCCTCGCTACGAGCAGATCTTCTCCGAGTCCGAGAAGCAACAATTCCTTGGCTCTTGGGGTCTTCCTACCGTCGACCTGTCTCTGTTCCGAAACATCTTCCACGGCACACCTTTCTTCTCAGCCGGTGGATTCAATGATGTTAACTCGTGGGGTGTTGTCGAGAGTGGTAAATATGATGGTATGCTTTATGGAAGATACTTCATTAGCAACCCTGACTTGGTGGAGAGGTTGAGAAATGGATGGCCTCTTCAGCCTTATGATAGGTCTACCTTCTACGGACCTTTCGAGGATAATGCTGTTGGTTACACTGATTATCCTTTCTACAAGAACGAATAGATGTTTGGTAACAGGATAATAGGATTTTAGATTGAATACATATATACAAGACTGCTCTCATCACGCCAATCATAGTCTCATTTAGCCAACTGAACTTCCAATACCAGAGTCCGTAGGCGTCAATGGCCTCTTACTCTCATCTTCTGACACCTCACTCAGGGGCCCAGTGTCGCTATTCTTCGAACTGTACCGTTGTAATGGAGGCGACAGCTGACTCTGTCTTCTCCCTGGCGTACATCGCTTCAAGAATCTAGAGACGCGTGATCTAGAAGACACTGTTGAACCAACATCACTCTTGTCGAACTCGGGTGAAGATGTCTCTTGTGGGCTAGGTGGCGGCGTGATAGAGATCTGCGGTTGAAGCTGCCGGCTTTCCTGCTTCTCGTCTTTGGTCTCGCCTACATCTTCTTCCTCTTTGACCAAAAATCTTAAGACGTCGGGTTTCTGGTTGGCAAATCTGAACTCGGGCTTAGGCTTAGTAGTCAAGTCGATCTTGAGAGACAGCGGCTCTGGGACCTCTCCACAGTGCTTCTGCCGAAAAGTAGATATGGAGTTATAAAACGTCGATGTATAAAGACGTCTCTGTCGCATACTTCTCAATTGGAGCGTCGTGATAGCGAGTTCTTTTACCATGGACTAAACAAGACATTAGATGGACTGCTCGAATGCTGGAACAGTAAAGCTTACCCATGTTGTGCTTGGATCCAAAAGAACCCTGCCGCCTTCTCTTCCCTTGGTAGGCAGTCCAAGTTGACTCAAAGCTTCAAAGCTAGCCCATTCTTCTCCAACGGCCACGTATTCTTGTTTCATAGCCGTGACATCGGATTCCTTTGCGGGATAGAACTGCGGTAGGTATCCACAGTGAAAGAATTGTAGGAATACTGGTTGTTCGTTGATGAACCAAGTCTCTCCCAGGTCTGTAACATCATTAGCAATTTCCTATGGAGACATAGATTTTAACCCACCATTCCCTCGGATATACACAAGTTTCATATCCTGACCTCGGATCAAAGTATGTGCCAAGTCCAGACCATGCGGGTTTCTGGCTGACTTGTCACCAATGAGACTTCCCATGATGGCTTTCCCAGGTATACTGTTCTGCGCCGTGAACTCATCCGAGTTCCATACTGCTTCATCGCCTTGCCTGACGATACTCATTTTCAGACAAGGCGAAACATCAAGCTTAGGTGTAGAGTCAACTTCTGCATCGGCCAAATCTGCCCGTGGAAGTATGACAGCATGTGGTTTCTGGAACTTCGGTTTCGCAGGCTCTTGAGTAGGCAGTGAAGCTGGTGGATAGGACCAATACGGAGGATAGTCATACTCGTACTCTTGGTAGCCCGGATCATAATGATGATCAAAATGATCGGGCTCGAAGTGAGGGCGTCTATATTCAGACCGCACATCTGGCTCATACGGAGCGGATACCTGTGACTCTCCCGGACTTCTGTCCCGGCGAAAACGAACTTTCAACCCTGGGCCGTCACGGTTCTGACCTCGGTGCTCTGTCTAAACACTGTAAGAGTATGACAAGGTTTTAGTTGGACTGCTGACTTACTCTATTTTCTCGAGGAGGCCAATCTTGTCTTTCTCCAAGGTTGTTCTCTTGCTCGTCTTCACTGGAGGACGCATCTTCCACATACGCAACCTTTGGGCGAGGCTTACTCGTGCTAGGCTGGTCTTCATCCGCACTGCCTCTCTCAATCTCACCTTGGCTCAACAACGTCCAAGTCAGTAGAAGATGGTTTACCACTTTTGTGGGCTCCTCAGGCTTGCGATACGCATGAACTGTGATCCTTTTCTCGTGGTTACCTTGATCTTCAGAGTCATCTGAATACACAGATACACCCTCTCCATCAGAGTCGTGATACGTGTGCGAGTCAGGCATGTGGTTTCTAGCCGGTACTTCGTCCATAAAGACGAGTTTATATAGAAATGTTGCTGCATCGCCTTGAATGTGAAAGTGGCGACCGAATTGAGCGACGCGACCGGATAGCGGATCAAAGCCTTCCCTTCTTCCACGGTCTTCTGCTTCACTGTCATATTGACCTTCTCGATCACCATAGCGGATTGGTGGTGCTGGAAATGGTACAACAGCCGAATTGGCATCGTCCTCGTCTTCTTTTGGGACACCAAGATTTTGGCCATATAACTCATCTGTGCGTACGTGGCCGGGAATTTCTGACTGACGAACAGGGCTAGGAAGTCTCTTCGTAGTACGGACTGGAGGACTCGGGGCTCTTTGGGAAGGAGGAGCTGGGATTTGACGGTGGACGTTGTCTCTTTGCAGAGAGGCTTGGCCGATCTGAATGAGACTCTCGGCTTGGAGTCGGAATCGATTGTCGGCTGGTTCCTTGATAGACGAGGATCTAAGACGGTCAGAACCATGACTTGGATATTTCCCAAGTGAGATACTTGCCCATTGTTGGTCTTGACCAAAACTGCAGCAGACAAAATCGTAATCTGCAAAGTCAAAGTAACCTTATGCTTATCAATATCCGCCAAAAACCTCGCCGCCTTGAGCCACTTCAATCTGGCAAAGATAGTCTGATCGGTAACCATCTTGGAGATCTCCTGCTGGGTTGCTTGAATATTCTTGACGACATTCCTAACACCCTCGAAAAACACAGGTTTCGTGTAAGATTGACCTTGTTTGAGAATGTCGCGCAGATGTTCCAGTGTGATAGTCAAGCCTGACATTTCAATGGCGATTTTCTGGATTTCTTGTGGGGCATTGCGTACTGTTCTTATGAGACGAAATAGGGTGTTGGATAGTTGTGCGCCTGCTGTTGCGATTCCGGCTATGCTGGCTATTATTGACAGAGGATCCATATTGAATTGGTTGCGAATTGGGTCAATTGGAGGCCAATTGCTGTAAAAAAGAAGAAGTTGAAGATTAATTGAAGATAGCTAGAGAAGCACAGAAAATTGAGCCTCACTTTCCTGAGGGGCAGGTTTTTGATCAACAGTAGAAGAAACAAGGCAATTGGTGAGAAACTGCCTTATGGCTGCCTCAAGTAGGCTGTGCAATGTTCGCGCATGTCTTGCTTCCCCGGATGCAGGTAAGATTCCGTTTCTGAAAGGAAGCCTATCAACCTTGCAGAGCCTGGTTTAAACGCCAGGTTGATCAATTTTCAGCCCCCAAATAGGGAAAGATAAGAACGGCTGATTGCCTTGGCATTGAGGGACTTTTGCAAAGAATAATGACCGGTACTCTTCGGCTGGTTGATTTCATGCGGTAACTCCCGCTGCAAACCTTTGGATATCAAGTTAAACAAGTGGCTGATTGTGCAACAAGCCACTTGTATCATTATGCGCTCGTACAATCAACGAAGCCTTGTACAACGTGTGTGGCAGAAAAAATGCCAGGGACGGGACACAAATCTCGTTGCAAAGTTGAGGCTTCTATGTTCCAATGCCAGTAATTGATTTCCCGAGAACTCACACATGATTAGTCGAAAACAAGGTTTGGCAAGCCTTGAGACATCCCATCCTCTGCTTATCCACTACTCGGAGGCCTTCACAGCCTTCCCACTCGAACCATGCTTCTTCCCCCAATTCCTAACCTTGACATCCATATCCCACCTAATAAATACCATAACAATCATAACAACCCAACTCAGCATCGTGTTAGCCAGCCCCGCCCAAAATCCTCCTCTTATAGCACCACCCATAACACTCGTCATGACCAATCTGATAATCGTGCTCGTAGCAACAAGCTCTTCTCCTCTCTCAAGCCCCGCAATTGCGCGTCGAGCGCATTCCTCAGGTGTGAGTATCTGGTCTCCTTCTTCCAAAGCTTTTGTCACATCTGTCTTGACGCGATTCTCGTCGTCTAGTGATTTCGTCGGCATCGTTGCTGGGAAGACTGTGTGGACGCGAACGCGAGGTTCTTCAGGGTGTGCGCCTGCGTAGAGGTTCATCTCTTGGGATAAAGAGTCCGATAGGGATCGGATAGCAGCTTTTGAGGGAGAGTAGGGTGTAAAGCCAGCAAAGCTGTACAAAGAAACGAAAGAGCCAGTGAAGATGATATGCCACGCTGCCAATGCCTTCTTCTCAGACGCCTTTTTGGTTGCATCAGGTTTCAACCAAGCATTAAGCGTAGCATGTGCCATATAAGCACTGGAAAAGTAATTGCTATCCATCATAGTCTGAAGCTGTTCGACCGGCGTATCAACAAACAAGGTAGGATGCGCACTCCCACTGCAACACCACACGATATCCGGTGGAGTATCATCGTTCCAGGCTGTGACTTCAGCAATGACTCTTTTACACTCTTCAGCCTTCGTCACATCGGCTGTGAGTGAGAAGAAGCGCTGATCCGAAGAACGAGCAGATTTTTGAACTTGCGCGAGAGCATCCTTCAGAACTTCTGCGTCCCGGGCGCCAATGGCAACGTTTGCGCCTTTGGAGGCTAGTTGGCATGCTGCTGCAAGACCTAAACCGCGAGAGCCGCCTGTGATGAGGACTGTCTGGTGATGTTAGTCGAGAATGCTGCAATACAGGGAGTGAGACTTACTCGGCCGTCAACAGGGAACTCATTTCGCGATAAGAACGAGCCCATGTTGCTTAACTATGACTATTATTGTTTGCAGGTTTGAGTCTTGGCTTCTTGGCGATAATGGAGTGTTTTAAGAGTTACGAAAACGCGTTGATGACTGTCAGCGAGAGTGAGATTGGAGGTCCACTTCCAGTGGCGGCTGATTGGCTTGTGCTGCTGTATTGCGCAGAGTCACTGTAGAGTCAATTGACCGATGGAAAGTTCAGGACAAAGAAGACAATGGTATTGCGATTCAAAAATAGAGACAAAGTCAGAGCTCAACAGAACGGGACACTAAAAATCATAGAAAGATGCAAAAATGAACGACAACGGCAGGATTCGAACCTACGCGTGCGAACACAATGCCTATGATGTCTCGAAAGATAGCAGGGCATCGCCTTAACCACTCGGCCACGTTGTCATACTGTAAAGTTCTCAAATCACGTCCTATATAGTGCAGCAGTTACAAATATGTCATGTCCTGGAGGAAACAAAGTAATCGACTGAGCATGCATATTTCTTGGGTAGTTAATATTTTAGTTATCTTCGGTCTTCGTGATAGATAGCATATAAAGTTTGTCTATCGCAACCTTACTTAACGTTTCTATCCACACGTTGAAAGTACGTTAATTCTAACTCAGGTTATCGATATAAGCTCCTGTCGCCGAATGATCTCCATAACGGCGAAGAGGGCGTAATATTCCGTATCCTCTCCTCCGCTGCATCGCATTCTTCCTCGGTCACATAAGGTTCACCCTGATCATTTACATGCCCATGCAACAGTAGAACTTGCCGATCGTTAAGCTCTGGCCAATCCACACCATTCTGAACACATCCCTGTCGCGGTGGCTGTGGAGGTAATTTCCTCTCATATCGATCTCGGAAAATGTGATACTCTGCAAAGGCATCGTAAGGGTGCCATCGAGGTCGGTTGATTCTTGTTCCATGGATAGGAAGCGGGCACTCTGGAATAGATTCTGCAGGCGATATGAGGAACTTTATTAGAGACTCAAACTGCTGTTTTGTAGGGGGATACAGAGTCTTTGGGCCCCTCATTAGGTCGCCGTGAATCCACATAGACTTGCACTATCCAACGCGGTAATTTATCAGCGTCTGTCACGATGACTTGGTTCTTGGGGAGACTCACTTCTTCTTCCATCTCGCCTCGATCAAAAACCACAACACCACCAAAGATCTTGGACTCGGCCCAGTATCCGGCTACGTCAGCAAGACCTCTTGGGTATTGCTCAGGATATCGATATGCTGGATGAGAAAACGCGGTAGGAGGCGGATTATAGAACCTCCGCTCTTCTACGTCTTGTTCTTTTTCTTTCAAAACCTTGTTTCTCCAGTCTTGGTAGAGCTTGTTTTTATGTGCCCCTTCATCGAGATCGTAGATGTAGGCGCCAATTTGATGACAGGCGATAGCTACAAGCTCTATCAGACGAAGGTTGAACCCATCTGTCCCAATGGGTTCATCTTGGAAGTATTCCAAAGTCTATAGAGTATAAGAAAGATGATCTGACATACAGAAGACATACGCTCTTAAGATAACTTAGATTAAAATGCTTGAAGAATTAGTCAACTTGCCTTTGGTTCAAAATTAATAAGATCAAGCTCGAATCGCGTCTTATGCTTGTGGGCCTTCTCAATAAATCCTGGACAGATTTCGGCGTGCCCGATAGTTTCAACGGGGTGATCCTCAACAAAATCGAAGCTGTCCCACAGAGAGTCTTGTGTAGGTAGACCGTCGAGTATTTGAGCATATGGGACCTCGGCTAATTTCGTGCTCAGGATGTTGGTGATCGCTCGATCCAGAGCATTTCGGTGGTCGTCGTCGAGTATATCTAGATTTGATACACTCATTTTGCCAGGTTGAGGTATTTTGCAGAAAGGAAGTTGATGCGTTGCCTGTTGGTTCGCCTTTTACACTGTCGCTTACAGACTGGATGTTATTGGACAGACCCAGGCCAGGTGTACTTGACTCGGCAATGCATGATTATCTGTATTTTAGGTTTTGCAGCTTGTCACGTATTTCTGGGTATTTGAAGCTTGTTATATTATCGATTGTATTGAAATATGATTCTTCGAGATTCTATTCAATGACATTCTTACTCCAGTTGTCGTATTCGGGTGTGCAGTGATCGTCACTCTATCCGCGCCCTCTGTACAAGCTTTACCCTTTTTGCGAGTAGGGCGGGGAAAGCTTTTCTTTCTATCATTTACATAAGAATCACCGTTGAAAGTTTATATTTCTAACACGAAGTTCGCATTGCCTTGTAGACATCAAGAATCTCCCGGGAAAAGCCGCCAGGGAATGCAAGAAACCAGGCCGATACCAGTAGAGACTGTCCCTCAATCTCAACAAACCGTCGATCTACAGAGTAATCGCCGAAATCTTGCACCTTCTCAACTCCCTGACTGACCCAAATGTACCAGTTCTCGACGAAGAAAATGACGAGACCACATATCCAGAAGGCGGAACAAAAGCATGGCTAATCGTCCTCGGTGCGTGGTGCGCTATGGTTCCGCCCATGGGCCTCCTCAACACCCTTGCCGTTCTTCAAGCATGGATCGCAAAGAATGAACTACCCGAGATAAGTGAAAGTAAAATTGGTTGGATCTTTAGTTGCTATGCCTTTTTCATCACAGCTTGTGGTGCTCAAGTTGGTAAGTGTTTCACAATCAGAACTGCGATGGATTTGTTGGTTGACCGATTTTCAGGTCCGATCTTTGATGCGTATGATATACGAGTTTTGATATTACCTGGATCAATTGGCGTTTTCCTTTGTCTGATATTTATGAGTTTATCTACCAGTAAGAGATTCTCTATACAAACGCTGAAATTTATCGCTAACCCCGATAGCTTACTACCAATTCCTTCTTTCGTTTGGCGTCTTGGGCGGTATATCCTCATCACTCATTTTCACTCCCAGTCTCTCAGCAATTGGCCACTGGTTCTGTAAACGCCGAGCTTTTGCAACAGGCGTCGCTTGCTCAGCAGGTGGTATTGGCGGTATCATCTTCTCGCTCATCATCCTATACCTCACACCGTGCATCGGTTTCCCTTGGGCAATCAGAGTAATTGCATTTCTATCACTTAGTCTTCTGATCATCGCCAATATCTGTCTACTGAAACGCATTCCACCGATCGCCAAGCCAAAATTATACATTGACTTTGGACTTTTCAAGGATATGAACTTTTCTGTTACTGTTGTCGCGATATTCCTTGTCGAATTCGCAGTATTTATACCATACACATACCTTTGCTCATACGCTCTAGCATACGGCTTCGCTCCTCAAGAAGCATACCTTCTTAACGTACTCCTTAACACAGGTGCTATTCCAGGACGAGTCTTGCCAAGATATATAGCTGACCGCTTTGGTGCGTTCAACACCATGATATTCACATCACTATCATGCGGGGCCTTTGTCCTGGCCCTCTGGATCACAGCAGGTGACTCTCGCCCCCGCGTGATGGCATTCTCCGTACTGTTTGGCTTTTGGTCCGGCGCTGCGATTAGTCTATCCCCAGTGTGTATATCCCGAGTCTGCAAGATTGAAGATTATGGTAAGTCGAACGGCATGGCTTACTTTGTTGCGAGTTTTGGAGCGCTGGTAGGAATCCCTATTGCTGGATCGCTTTTGGATGGGGAGAGTGGGTATGAAAGGTTGATTATGTTTGCTGGTGGGTTTTATATGGTCGCTTGTGCGGCGTTTTGTGTTGCGAGGGGAGTCGCTGGGGGATGGAGCATTTCTGCATTTTGAGATTAGACTATTGGTAGCACAGTAATACAACCGCAGCTTAAGTTGCGCTGCTATGGCAAGAGGAGGTGACTGCTAGGATCATCCTGGTAGACGGACTATAAATACTACGCAAGTTCATTTTCATGACTTGCACTATCTAAATATGGTCAGAAGTATGCCAACAGGTCAAAGTTCCTATATCAAATGCAATAATGTCATTGACAACTCCCTTCATTGGCGGCATGCCGGACGAAGGATCAAGTGCGTTGGATGTCACTTTCATCTGGTATGCTGACTCCGCCTTTTCCGCAAAGATGCACGACGCTGAGAAGGACTTTAGTGACAAACCAAGCATATGTCGTGTAAAACAAACGGACCATTTAATTGGAGTAGCTTTCTTCCGCCTACACGTGGTCTTATGCTTATAATATGGGGGCCATGTTCAAGTCACCGTCTTTTCGTTCAGTCTCGCATTACTTGCAAAATGAAGATATCACATATTATACCCCAACGGAATCGAGTAAGTTCGGAATCCGGCACTGAGCAAAAGTGGGCTTGGATCTTGATATCGCCGTTGAGAATAGCAGAACGCCGCTGAGTGAGACCATTGCCCCGAGGCGAGGAGGTAATCTAACGAACTGCCAAGCTGATCTTCAGCTTACTCATAGCTCCCGAGATCACTGAAAGTAGAGCTATACTCCGCTCTTCAACCGAATGTCCCGGAGTGAATTTCTCATTGTGTGGCGGATGACTGTTGAAAGGTTATGCAGCACATGTCCTACGGGTAAGCTTCCGACAACCGATTATCTTCCTCCCGTAGGAATACCGCCTGTCAAAATAAAACAAAACCGAAATATCCAATCCAAGAATTCCAATTTGGATAAAAATAAGATTCTGATTTTCCCAACCACGTTGAGGCGCAGTTCTGGGGGCTAGTGCCAAAGCCCGCTGACGATGCCGAGAATACCGCATGTCAGCTTCTAAGCCCATTTATAGTGGCTTTGGACCAATCAAGTCAGAGTAACACATGGTTGACAGGTCTCGGGAGAAAAGGGTTCCGGAATCTTGGTCGGGCTGAGTTGAGCTGTTGCTATTCCCAGCTGAGGTGAGGTGAGGCGATGTGAGATGCTGGTGGAGTGTCAAACTGATATTCTGTACGATGAGAATAGATTTCTTGAGAGACTCTGATTTGTATATAATGGCATGATATCTTCACTCAATTGACAATTCTCATCATCACTATCACTTCACTACAACACAAACAGTCAACTCAAGCTCTTCACTTATAACAAACTCACATCCACTTCATCTTCTCTCACTTCTACAACAACAAAACCATATTAATCTACAATATCAACATCAAAATGTTCTCCAAGATCTTCTCCATCTCTCTCCTCGCCTCTGCTGCCCTCGCAGCTCCCGCCTCCAAGACCGTTCGCTCCCACCCCGACAAGACCGTCGCCCTCACCGGAGTAACTCACTTCGTCAACGCCGGCCTCGGCGGTCTCCGCTTCGACCCTGACAACGTCGTCGCTGAAGTCGGTGACATCGTCGAATGGCACTTCCTCCCTGCCAACCACTCCGTTGCCCAGTCCAGCTTTGGCGAGCCTTGCAAGCCTCTCGCTGACGGCACCGGTTTCTTCGCTGGCTTCAACTTCGCCACCAAGGAAGGCCAAGCTCCCGATGTCTTCCAGATCGTGGTTGAGGATACCAAGCCGATCTGGTACTACTGCCCTCAGCAGAAGGGCAACCATTGCCAGATGGGCATGGCTGGTGTTATCAACCAGAACTTTGATAACCAGGACTTCAGCCTCCGAAGGCACAAGGAGCTTGCTGCTTTGACTGGTGTTTCTGTCATTCCCCCGGTTGAGCAGGGTGGAAAGGTCATTCCTAACCCCAGGCCCAACGATGGCTTTTAAGAAGCTCTCTGTGCTTGACGACTTCAGCTAGACTGACTGGACTTTCTTTGACTTCCTAGTAAAGAATAATTGGGGATTGGATATGGTGGTTGGGTTTTGGGTATAGAATAGCGGTTTGCTTTCTACTTTTCTTCATTCCTTTCGAGATATATATTCGACTTTCAATAGACTTCATTCCTTTTAGTTCGTCACCACCAGTGCAGTGATGTAACAACATTATGCGACCGTTTCTCCAGGCTTGATTACATTTCTATCCTACAAGACTCATTAGACATTAAATGAGCAACTGCTATTATTTACAGTGACTCCGAAGACTCCGCGGCTGACCTGGTGCCATGTATCGGAAGATTCAGCTCCTTCATATGAACTAAATACGCCTCATCATTATCCGCATACTCCACATCATACGTTCGATCGCAAGTAATCCCAGCGGGGCTAACTTTTCCGCGCGGCGCCCTGTCAACCTTCGAGGTCGTACCCAAAGACATCTGGTTTCCACTCTTTCCAGGGGCCCTGCTGTTCGCGTTCTTGCTGCTGCCGTAGTTGATGTAGCGTGTGGACTCGCCAAGAATCTTGGGAAAGAGGCGGACGAAGAGGACACGGATGGTAGGCATGCAGGCACACCAGATGCCTACGTTTGTTTCGATGGTGGACCACTTGATAGCGGGGGAGTATTCCCATGACACGTTGTTCTTGGGATCCCTGCCGGCAACGATCGTGGCGTAGAGACGGAGGATGCTCATGATTGTGACACTAGATATATGTTAGTTTCGGGGCCGTAGGGACAGTTACTTGGGTAAGCTTACAAGATGCCAGCACTGAACATCAATCCAATAGCAATCTTCTTCCTCCAGTCCAGGCTCATCTTTCTAAGCTGTGTGAGTGGAAGACCCAAAATCCAGAAGTCCATAGCAATGTTGATGGCTGCACTGGACCAGGTAATTGCGTTGATACTGGCACACTTGCCCTCGTGTTCGTGATCCCACTTTGTCCAAAAGTAACTTATCGGCTGGCACTGAAAGATAGCTACGACCACAAACGTGATCCCATAAACCGTTGTGAACGCCACTGTTCCCCAAAGTGTCCTCCTAAACTCAGCAGCCGGGAAGATGCGAAGGTAGAAGAAGACCAACGTCAACTTGAGAGTCGTTTGCAGCAGAAAGTACATGATAGCGAGAGCATAAAAGTTGCGACCGAAGTTTGTGATTTGATTGGGCGTCAAGGTCCAGATGTCGGTACCGATACCATTGTATGCAAGTCCGTATGAGTTGATACAGATGCACGGAATGGAGAGAAGCATGGTGATAAGCATGAGGATATCGTCTATGCCGAAGGGAAGTTTATAGGCGAACTTTGTGACGAAGCGGATAAGACAGAAAACACCTGATAAAGTTCCCATTACATCGTTAAGGAGGATAAATCCGGCTTTTTCGCTTCGAACGGGGGCGCCGCAGAGATTCATGGTAGTGTTCTTTGTGACTGATGGAATTGTAAGTACATGGACGATATGAAAGAGTACCGAGGTTGGTTACATAAGGCTTCTGTGACTGTGCATTCGGCCAGAACGCATTTTTCTACTTGTGCTTGTAGATGTTCATTTGTACATGTGCATTCGACGTCGTCGAGACCACAGGTTGATTGCAGAACGTTGTTGACAAGACATTTTGCCTATAAAAAATCAGTCACATGTCACACTTCAAGCAATATCTGATACATACCGCACAACTGGGCAAGGTACCCAAGATCAAGCCAGAGTCGTGATCCAAGGCAGCTAACACCAAAGGCAAAGCCACCAGGCAAGCAAGGATGCCACGGAATAGCTTCATTATGTGAGACAAGTGTCCCTAAAAGGAAACCAAAAAAAGATAAACGTCAAGTCGAAGGGTTAAAGAGAGACACGCATTGCTTCTTTTGTCTTTCCTTTAACGGCAGGGGGGAAGGGACGGGATGAGAGAATACATATAAGTAGCGGATCCGATCAGTCCTGAACCAGAGACAGCTTGACCCAGGAGACCGGTGGTTAGTCTACGGCAGTAGGAGAGATTAGACCATCAAGTTCACAAAGCGTGACGGTCGGACGTGCACAGACGGAAAATCCATATCAGTCATGACATACCAGATCCAGCAGTGGAGAAACTAGTTAATGTAGTACAGTACCTACTGCAGAGTAGTATATGGCTACTACGCTACATGGAAGTCATCTTTGATTACCGGTAGAGGCTTGGAAAGGAAAACTAGATTGATCTCTACTCCCAGGTAGGCATAGCCAACAAGAGATGAATCACGAAACACTACCAAAAGGCTTATTCACCACCGTCAACTTTCCATTCTTCTTGGGATCCACGGCCAAAGCGTGATCTACAAGCTCCATACTTTTTCTTGTTAGCCGCAATCGATTCCCGAAGGCCCGCAGATCTACAGCGACTCAGGGTTGCCATGTCATTAGCCTTTTCTGGTTACAAGGCTGCAGGATAGTGTCAGAAATATGTACTCCAACTGTCCGCAAGAGTCCACTTAAACTGTCCAAAGCATTCTGTCGATCGTACTCTCGGTCGATCTTCTGACATCCTGACGCGGAGTCAATCCGCCATCTTTCGACGTAGTTGAGTGAGTAATTTACTGGATATACGGATGAAGCATTCCCGTGAATCTTGTGATAATCACTAATAAACGTCATGATAGCGGTGACTGAATTTATATGGGCGGTTTGTAATAATCTAGACATACTTAGTAAGTACCTATAGTACCTACCTAGCTTTAACCACGTCAATTAGATCAACCAACTGTCACGCCTCAACTGTAGGGTTACCACGAAGGGGATATACCTACACTTTTGCCGACGGCACCCTCAGCATCGCAAAGAGAAAAGGGAACAAGACATCAATCAAGAACAGCATCAATGATGAAGAGCAGTGACTTGATCAAACGACAAAATTGGGGAACCGCTTACAAGTGTCTTGATAAGACGATACGTCTACAGCCACCAACCTCACTAAGAGACATTTAGTTCTTATCAACCGCATTCTCGGAATAAATCAAGCGGCTCGCCCTCTAGCTGCAGACTTTAGTTTTTGTTCTTTAACACATTGGGAAAGTGTTTCGTTAGTACCACTTTCGCCGTTTGTCTTCCCTTTTAATTAACACCCACCACTGAAGACATGATGCCACTAGACCTGTAATTGTTGAGTACAGTGGGGAGCTTAAGACCCCTGCCCCTGAGTTTAGTGCACTGGGGCAAGGCTAGAGGGATATTTGAGTCATGACCTCGCAGCGAGTAATGGTATTGCGTACATGATGGTGTTATCGGCAATTGAGAAGATGAAATATGACGATGCAATGATTACGAGTTCGGATGGAAGCCAGCAAGTGCATCGTGCGTGTTTTCAGGTTTGATGGCTTGGTACAGCTGAAACCTCGTAGGCTGAGTGCATGAACTTGGCTAGCGATCAGTGGAGAGAGCCCTGCCGACGTGGCGGAAGTGGGCCTGATTCTTAGGTTGTTCTCTGCCATTTTCGCTCCAGTGTCTTTTAACTCTGTTGATCCACTACTCAACTCTGACTTGACTCGTTTAATGACTTATCAAGGTCATTTGTTTATTCATTTGATCAATGTCAACTCTATCGTTCCTTTCCGCTCTGAATCCATCATCGCTTCCTTTGTTCCGGATCGACATTCAATTGCACGTGGCTTCAAGGATCCCGTCTTCCGAATACCTTCCGCTATGGAACCTTCCGCTGTCTTGCCTTGTCTTGTCTTGTCTGCTGATCCAAGGTCACTTCCCGGTCGCCAAGGTCGCCAAGGTCACTTCCCGAGGTTCTCGTTGTCTTGTCTTTCATTCTTTTTTCATCTCTAATTTCCGACTTGCAGCTTCGGCTATCAAAAATAGAGGCATGACATCCTTACAGCGTTGCATTTCCCCTGTGTCTGGGGAGAGTCGACCTGCCCAGAATGGTCATTCGCCCAGCGGGGACCCTTGCATCCGGGAATCTCGACCAACAGCTGTCAAACTATGTTAGTCGAGACCCTTGAGGGTTGGAATCCTGAACGTTCATGCATGCATGTGTCAACCAACAGATGTAACTAGATAGCAATTGTAAAAAGCAGAATAAATACCAGTTCATCCTGTCTGTCGTACCAAGCTTCTGTACTACCGTCCGTCCGTCCATCACTCATTCAAAAGCCAAGCCGCTACAATGAAGACCCTTCTCTCCTTGGCGCTTCTTCCGCTAGCAGTTTTAGGCGCTAGTCCAAACTCCAGATGCCGATGCATGCCTAGCGACGCCTGCTGGCCCTCCACCAACGCCTGGTCTTCCCTCAACAAGACCGTTGATGGCGCCCTCATCAAGACCGTCCCCATCGGCTCGCCCTGTCACGATCCCACATATGATGAGGAGGCTTGTACAGCCTTGCAGGAGGCTTGGGGTCTGCCCGAGACTCAGTAAGCTTGGCCAATTAACGTTATACTGTTGCAGTGTTAACCTGATTGCAGCATCGAGTCCTCGTCGTCGGTTATGCAACAGTTCTTCGCCAACCAGAGCTGCGACCCTTTCTTGGCACAAAGTCGACCTTGTACTATTGGAAACTATCCCAATTACGCTGTCAAGGTCTCCAACGCGCGCCAAGTAGCCGCCGCCGTGCGCTTCGCCAGCGATAACAATATCCGGCTAGTCATTCGCAACACAGCACACGAGTACGTGACCTATTTCTGCTGGGAAATAAGCTTGACAACTAACGTTTTCCCAGTTACTTTGGTCGCTCCACAGGCGCAGCCTCACTAGCAATCTGGACGCACCATCTCAAGTCCAAGGAGGTCATTCAATGGTCCGACAAGATTTACTCGGGCCCGGCCTTCAAGCTAGGCGCGGGTATCCAGGGCGCTGACGCCGTCGAGTTTGCCAACGCGAACGGTCTCACCGGCGTTCCTGGCGAGTGTCCCACTGTTGGTCTCGCCGGCTTTACTCTAGGCGGAGGTCATTCTCCGCTAAGCACCAGTTTCGGTCTTGGCGCGGATAACACCCTCGAATTTGAAGTCGTCACTGCTGCGGGTCGTATCGTGAGGGCTTCTGCGACTGAGAATAGTGACCTGTACTGGGCTTTGAGTGGTGGCGGTGCTGGTAACTTTGCGATTGTTACATCGATGACTGTGAGGGCGCACAAGACTTCTACCATCGGTGGTGCTACCCTCACACTCGGTGCGGGATCGGATAAGGATGCTTATTATGCTGCGCTTGAGAAGTTTCATGAACTCCTTCCTGCGATGATTGATCATGGTCCTACGGTCGTTTACCTCGTTACCGGCGCCGGTCTTTCCATTAAGCCTGTCACTCTCGCCAACTCAACCGGCGATTATGTTCGGGATAAGGTTCTTGCTCCTTTCACTGAGTACCTTACCAAGCAGGGTCTCAAGCACACCGTTTCTTACAGCACATTGAGCTTCCGAGACCATTACGAATTGTACAACGGTCCTCTTCCCAACGGCCACATCGAATCCTCCCAGTTCCAATACGGCGGTCGTCTCATCCCCCGCTCCGTCCTCGAGAACGACAATGCCGCTTTCAGCAAGGTCATCCGCAGTCTCCTCTCCAGCGGTCTTGTCCTCGCCGGTAGCAGCGGTACATTTAACGCTCCTAAGGGCGTATCCAATGCCGTTCTTCCCGCTTGGCGCAAGGCCATTATGTCGATGCAGATGGGCACGCTCTGGGATGTTAAGCGTTGGGATGACATGCTAGCTGATCAGAAGAAGATTACAGACGTGTACATGCCTCAGCTTATCGCCGTGACGCCCGGCAGTGGCACTTATATGAACGAGGCGGACTTTAACCAGCCCAACTGGAAGGAAGTCTTTTATGGTACAAACTGGGATCGACTTATGGCTGTCAAGAAGAAGTGGGATCCTAAGAGTCTGTTTTATAACTGGAGGGGTGTCAACAGTGAGGTTTGGAGTGTTGCTCGGGATGGACGTATGTGCAAGGCTTGAGCTTTGGGTTGATTCTTTGTATATTTTTGAGTAAACTTGTATATAGCTTGGCGGAGCATATTATAGGATAGAAAGAGAGTATGATTCACTTGAATAGAAATATGTATAATTCATCCATTCACGGAACATTATTAAATCAAGTGAGTTGGATACAGTCTTTGTCCACTGACGTCATTGCCCACGGAGATACTTTGACTGACAGACACAGAATAAGTCTCTTATCCTTCTCTTTGACAGGAATCCACTTCTTCATCTGCTTCTCTCCGACGTCAGTTCCATGTCACGATTCCAAAACTGATCAGTCACATTTCTTTACCCCTCCATCGGGTTCTGACATAATTGGCAGGTCGATCTCACGTTTTCCCCTCACCTTAGAGCTTGAGCTTGATTGGCAGCTCCGATCTCGTGTCACACAAACAGCCCGTCTAAAAATAATAGACGTTCCGAAAGGAGAAAGAAATAGAGAAGGAATGGGCCTCATATTTGTTTATTTATTGCACATGTCCCTTCCTGCTATGGATTCTTTTTCTTGTGTGACAGGGTAACTGATAGTGGAGATTCGAGTGCGCTAGATTCATTGCCACTTCCGCAACTCCCGGTCGATTCTTGATCAAAAAGTTGTCATTTTGTCTAAAGGGAAGAGGACAAACAAACTTCAAGATGGCACCGGTTTACAAGATTGCTATTATACAGTTTGAACCAAAGGTTGGTCAGCCCTAGTCTACGGTTATGCATAAGTGACCTCCTCGTTGATGTCATCCGCTGACTCATCCAGGCCATTGCCCTACAAGAAAACTTCACCAAAGCAGAATCTCATCTTCGCGCAGCAGCATCAAAAGGCGCCGACATTGCTCTCCTTCCAGAATTCCACTTGACATCATGGGAACCTGAACATCCTGAGTTCGTCTCGGCGAGCAAAGAATCAGCATCCTATCTCTCAAAATACCAGGATCTAGCTAAAGAGCTCAACGTCAACATCGTCCCTGGCACCATCTGCGAAGTGCACAAAGTCCCCAACAGCAATGATGAAGAGCTGCGAAACATGGCCTACTTTCTAGCGGCTGGAACTGGTGAGATCTGTAGCGCTTATCAGAAGAAGAACCTGTGGCATCCTGAACGGCCGCACTTGACATCTTCAACCCACACGCCGCATACAGCGTTTGATATACCGCTTAAACATGCAAACGGAAAGCCTGTGCGCGCAGGAATGCTGATCTGCTGGGATCTCGCCTTCCCAGAAGCATTCAAGGCTCTTGTCAACGATGGTGCAGACATAATCCTCATCCCATCGTACTGGTTCATGAGCGACGCAGGCGACGAAGGGGGTGATCTAAACCCTGATTCCGAGAGACTCTTCCTCAACTGTGCCCTAACAGCGCGGGCTTTCGAAAACACAGCCGCTGTTGCGTTTTGTAATGCTGGAGGATTGAGTTGTGTGAATATGCCGATTTTGGGGCCTTTGGGAAGGATTGAGGTGGGTGAGGAGAAGATGGAGGTTGTCGAGATTGATTTGGATGTTTTGAGAATCGCCGAGGCGCAGTACAAGATTAGGATGGATATGCAGAGTGAAGGGTGGCATTACAAGTACGGAATGAATGCTGGAGAAGGATCATAGAAATACAGATATCTATCAAAGGTATCTTGATCTATCTGGTAGGGATTATGATAAAGTATCCGAGCAATCAACAATTCAGAGTCTTGCATGCAATTCTACTTTTGATACATCATTCTGGAACGCCATTATACTCCCCGTTTATTTTCACATCCTCCTCAAACTCCCCCAACTCCTTAACCTTCCTAACAACTCTCGCCGGCGAACCAACAGCAACACTCCAATCCTCAATATCCCTGGTAACAACACTACTCGCCCCAATAGTACAGCCCTTTCCGATCTTAACACCCGGCAAGATCGTCACACCACCTCCAATCCAGCAATCATCTCCAATACTAATCGGATACGCATATTCAATATTGGCCCGTCGACTAGCAACCTCTGTCTCATGCGTGGCTGTCGATATCATAACATTTGGTCCAATCATGACTCTATTGCCGATGGAGACGATGGCGGAGTCCAGAACTGTTAGGTTGAAGTTGGCGTAGAAGCGTTTGCCGACGGACATGTTGGGGCCGTAGTCTACTCTGAAAGGAGGCTCGATGAAAACCTCGTCGTCGGCGACGTGGCCGAGGAAGGATTTGAGCATTTTGGCACGGGTTTGCGTTATGTTTTCGATGTTTAGATCTTCGCCTGAGGGAAACCAGGTATTGTATTCGTGCATTGCCTTACGAGCGGCGAGACGGGCGTTTGTGAGTTTTGGGATGAGGGAATCGTATCTGGAACAGTCAGTATACTTCTAGGCTATATTTGATTCTTTTACCAACAGCATGCCTGAGATCATCCTCTCATACTGCTCGCAGTTGGGGACATTCGCCAGCTTGGAGGCCTTCTCCAACTCAACAGGGTTTTTTTCTTGGGCCGCCATTATGCTATGGTTCAACGTTGAGGGGTTATATAGTCCTCAAACGAATGATAAGCTGAGAGTAGTATATTTTATAATCGAAATATCGTAATGGAGATTGGCCGCTTTTATGTTCGTCTTGTAAATGCCAAGACTCTGCGTTTCAATCGACACCAGGCCAAATGGGGTAACTCCTCCAAACCATCATGTCCGACTCCGACTCCGATAAAGCGGAACGTCGGTCCCTCAGAAGAACGGTCGTTATGCTGGGATTGACGTAAGGGCCTGCCTACAGATAGGAACTTGGCGGGCTCTCAAATCCTTTCCAAGAAATGCCGGAAAAGCCATGAAGATTCCTTCGCCGCTCCTCCCAGGTTTCAGTTACCGCGGGATACTGAAAGCCTGTAGCCCTCTTTATATCTTCGATACAGGAACTAGCGTAGTGCATCTGATGAGGCGAGCGGGCATTAGCCCTGGATAATAACAGCGGAATCAGAAGATGTTTGTAAAAGACGTTGTCTCTGGGCATAACTGCGCAAATGTCCAGAATGGCAGCAACCGACACCTGAATTCGAGAATCGTCGCATGAGATTGTAAAAGGCTCAGGAAGGCGCCAAAGCCGAAGCAGACACGCATGTCGATAAGCTTCAGCAAGCTGTCTCCATTCATGATGGACTGTAGGATACGCAGCTTGCTCAGCATCCCAGCTCTGTAGGAATCGCTCGGCAGTCTCAAGCACTTGCTCCAACCCTTCACGTAGAACGTCTCCAGTGAGGAAGGATTTTCCAACGTCGAAGATTTGGCCCATTTTAGAGAACAGAACTGACGGACAACCAGTCAGAGTAGGGAGATGGAGACTGCCGTGGTCGTGGACATGGTCTCGAATTTGTTCAGAAAGGGAAAGCTGTCCGGCGCTGGTGAATCCGTGAAGTATGTCAAGCCTTGACTGTTAGTATCGGCAACATGATGATGGGTGAGGAACATACCATGCCAATGCAGACATGAGAAACGTTACTATTTCAGACCGTGATGAGATCTCTGCTTGGGTGACTATTCTCTTGCAAAGAGATGATGCGCCGTCAAGATGGCCTCCATGGGTAGTCACAGCTGACAGATGAACCTAAAAGTTGGTCAGCGAAGACTTGTAAAAGACACGGTTGCGAGATAACATACATCATGTAGCACAAGTAACAGCACCATAGTCAGAAGATATTCTTCCTCAACATGTGTAAGCCCAGATATTCCCTCTTTCATTGAGAAAGACGCCACCGAACGCGTCGCAGATAGTCTATATCCCATCGAAAGACTTTCGAATCCTTGGTTACTGTATAACCCACTGTTATGCATATGGCTCAACGACAGTCCAAGAAGGGCGTGAAGGACACCTTGGTGCTGGTAAGCTAGTGGAAGAACAAACTCCCGGAAGGGATTACTTGAGCCAGGAACTTGGATAGCCAGTTGCTCGCTCAGTATAAAATCGACTGCAAGACATTTTAGTAAAGGTGCTGTGAAGGCTTAGGAGTCTTACAATGGCTGATTATATGCTGGTTTATAGTGATATCGCTCTCGAGATCAGACCCGATATCTGCTGTTCTAGCAAAACTGACGGGCATAGACGAGAATTGGAGCGGAGAAAGGTCAGGCATCAGTTCAGGCGTATCAATACATGGAGGCGATGGCAAAGCGAAGCCCGAAATGCCAAAAAGCACCTCCTCGGCATAGGAGGATGACAAATCCGTATCGAATGGTTCATACCCCGACCACGAGTCTTGGGGCGACTGATGTGCCCCCACCGACTGTTCGACGGTACTATCCGGCGTCGCGACTTGTGGTGTGCCGGTATCAGGTGATACCGTCAAATTCTCCTGGAACTGAAATCTCGGCGGATATCCCTCACAAGGAAGGCCCTTGATACGGCATCTATCGCAGGTAGGACGCTTGCGATCACATTTTCGACATTTCTTGCGACAGGTGCCGCAGGCGGGATCTAACAGATGAGTTGAGCACATCACTCTACATATACGCGTGTAAAAACGGAAAGAGGACTGTGTACCTTTTCTCCGAGCTGTAGGGCGTGTTGATGGAGTGCGAGGCATAGTGCTGGGAGTGTTACCGGATTTGGTATGGGAGAGCGACGAGAGCGTCAGTAGAACGAGGTAGAGTGTATTCTATTTATTGGGTTGAACTATTAGGGAAATACAACCAGCTTTTCTACAGGGCTGTTTGATATATCCGATTCCGATTGCGAAGTCCGACTGACATGGACCCTAGAATATAGAACATAGGACATCGCCCATAATCACGCAACAGATACTACAATAGATATAACTAATACTATCTGTAACAAATTGAGCCTATCTTCTAAACTGGGTATCAACTTGACCAAGTTCAGCCCCAGCTTTGGCATTCTCGGGGCGAACCGATAGACCAACTTATCTCCGGGTCAATCTTCACCACATTAACAAACACAGAAATCCTTAATAAAGAACATTTCCCTATCGATGAATCCACTACTATAATAGCTACTGATAAAATGATGCGTATATAATAGCTGTCTCTCAGTTCTTGCATCGAGAGCACTTCCCCTTTCGGAGGTCCCCGAACGATACCCCATTCGGAAGCTAACTTATTCCGATAATCAAGTCCGATCACCAGAATCTCCAAGTCCGACTCCGATTTGAATTGACAGTAGTCAATGTAGCGGGCATTGTTTATCTTAAATATATAAACTTATGAAGTATGTATGAGCCACTATACTGTGACATCTTACCTCTTGCACCTGTTCGAATTTTACCAAGTAGTCGGCCTGGTGATCTCAGGCCTACAGGGTATCCCGTGATACTATGTCGTGGTACTTGATCGGCTGTCACTCAATTCCTAAGCCTCTTACTATTACAGCGAGAGATTCCATCTTTCAAAGAAGAAATTACAACGTGGTTCAATATGATGTCTCATAATCAACTTGAGATCGCCGTCACACAGCCGATGGACAAGCTCGTATAAGTCACGTGCTACCCTCGATCAGTATAAACCAGTCAGGAACCCATCATCGCCAACTATTTTTACTCCCGATTTCACACCCTACAATGGATCCTTATGCGAAGATCTACGATAAAGCCCCAGAACGATCTGGACCCTGAAAATACTCCATCTGAAGTTATTCAGGGGCGGTTAGATCGCATTTTGCATCTCTGGCCGTAACCATCACCTGTCCTTATTCTTCCTTTACCGCTTTAGACATGTTCACCGCCAGAGAGAAGTGATTTATGCACGCTTACTGAAATACAGTTATGACGTAGGTACTTGATACAGTCAGCTGCCAACGGTTACTGTGTCAAAACACCAAAGACGACCCCCGGATCCCCCAGTGACCCGAATGTCTGGAACATGGCCTGATTTTTACTTGGCGCTACTGTATTGTTGCGTCCAGTTCATACCTGAAGAGAAAAGAGAGTTCCATGCCAACAGAGATGCGACATTCTATTATTGGTTGTGCTTAATTCCCTTTGATGCTGGGACCCCCTGTGCTAGACCCCATCAGGCGTCCGCTAATGCACATGATTGGCCCACGTGTGGCTCGCCGACCTTCGATCCTGACGTCAAGCTTCGATCTATCAAACTGTACCAGGATCCGAGGATCGAAAACTTGATCGAAGCGGGAATATTCAAAATCTCACAAGAACCCTCGTTTTTTCTCCCCTTCTTTTCCATATCATCGCCGTAACTTTATTATTTTTGCTCTTGTCACTCCATCGTGGGTGGCACCTCATCGCCAAGCTCGTGCACAGTCGCTTACATATAAACACTCGCTCAATGATTCCTTCAGCAGAAGAAACCCTGGCCGAATCCAGGAACTTCTTCCTCCCACGAGCCCCCACCAGTGCCAATGCCGACGCAAACCTAATCAAAACGGTACGAGATATTACTTATTAACACCACAACATCTTGTAACCTTTGATTGTAGACAAAGCTCTTACAAGATGCGCATGCGCTACGACAACTCGCACAGTCACGCGACATAGATGAATTCCTTAACAATCCCTCGCCCATTGACGAAGCCACCATTGATTTCGCGGATGATGTTACCAGTGCTCTTGGCGATGCGCTACGAGCTACACCACTGTTGACTGATACCGAAACACCAAAGCGACCCGGTCGTCGACCAAAGCGCCTATCGCGACAG
Organism: Fusarium humuli; assembly: GCA_004366955.1. NCBI lineage: Eukaryota > Fungi > Ascomycota > Sordariomycetes > Hypocreales > Nectriaceae > Fusarium > Fusarium humuli. Next base: position 58,310 of record QHKN01000024.1, read on the forward strand.
AGCACCGCGAATTCTGCGTCTTCAATGGGAGGAAGTTCGGCGAGGAGAAAGTCGAAGCGATGCTACCTTTGTGGCGTGGCTGATTCACCACGATGGCAAGCGTCTGGCTTTGGAAGTCGAGTGTTATGCAATGTTTGCGGACTGTTGCATTCCAAGAGGGTTGTGCGAAAGCCTAATGTTCAGTTTAGCCTTGGTGATACAGCGTCTACTACAGACAGTGCCTGGTCTTGACTATCAAGGCCTATTCATATTTTCTTTTGTCTTCGGAGTAAGGGTTTGGAAACCGGAGTTGGGTATATATATCGGCATTTGATTTATTATGGCTGTTTAGGGTATTATGTCATCTTTAATAAACGTCAATTTCCCTGTAGTAATCGCCAGTCGCGGTTGTAATTCTAATCCACAACATCACCCACCCACTGCCCTGTGAAAATCCCTTCCCAACTCATTCTTTCGATGGAAAATTCTAAATGCGCAGATCTCTCTGCACGGAACCTCTGGAGACCCAGAATATTAACTTGCTCCAGAAAGGATCACCCCTCGGCATGATGATGCGAACAAACATCCAGCATCAAATTCCATAGAGGTTGGACCCTGTAAGCAACGTTCTTTAGAAACATTCTAGCGCCGGGCCACGTAACCGCTTTCTCGGATCCTTCCTCTTTCCAATGTCCCGTGTGAGCTCTTTACTGCATTCGTACACCACCAACAAAGACTCATCTGGGGGTGCAGATTCCTAGTGCCTGCTAATTGGTCAAATCGGGACCCTGAAAGTCAATTGCGCCTGCCCTATGAAAGGAAACGGAGGTCCGGTGTCCTCTTATTGGTCAGGATCTCACATCCTGCCTAGAATGACATCAACCGTCGATCTGCCTGACCACATGCGTGTCTACTCATCGGCGATGAGTTTTGAGGGGTGAATAATTTAGTCCATTACTCTCAACTCCCACCATTCCTCAGTAACCTCATCTCTACCACTGATTTGATCTCGATCGATCCATCTATCTATCTGCCTATAATCGCTACTACGTTTGCTTTTCATTGTTACCGTTACCGTTACAGCAGTGCGTCATTAAAATGCCTGGCAGCAGCAACTACTTTTTACCACCGAGTGCCCACACATTCAACACATTTGACACAACTGAACTTCAAAATGTATGCTCTACACCACTGAAAAGGCAGATTCTTCTAATTTGCTTGACTTCACAAGGCTCTTGAATCATACGAATATGATCAACAATACTCACAGCTGCAACCTCTTGCTGAGGCAGCAGCAGAAGAATCCTCATCCTCGCCTGCGATAACATCAGATGGTACAATAAAGACACCGACGCCACGAGATACTATCAAGTTATCTTCACGATCAAGATCTCACCGCCGCAGCAAAAAAGTGCAACTCGAATTGCTTCTTTGACGATATTTTTACTAACATGTAGTAGGCACCCGATGATTCCACCCCGGGAGTCAAGCGTTGTCATTTATGCGGCGTCACAGAAACACCTCGCTGGAGAGGAAACTCCGTCGGTGCAGGACTTCTGTGCAATGTATGCGGTCTTGTCCAAACAAAGAGAATCTCACGTAAGAATCTCACTGTGAGTCGGGACTCCACATCGACAAGGAGCAGCGGTCATCGATAAGACAGCAGTGGAAATTGCTTGCTACTACCAGTTCACAGCCGGCGTCGGTTTCGAATTTGGTTACCAGGAGTTATCGGTGTTTATCATACTACCATTTGCTTTGTCGCTTTTCAAAAGGCAAGACGGTACTCGCTCAAATATACCCAAATACAGCAGATTATTTATTCATCCTCATCATGAGTCATTTCACTCATTCGATCAAACTCCTTCGCAAGTCTACATCCTTGCGCCTCAGGCAAATTCGTCACCGCTAGGTCCAAATCAACCACCCACCGGGCCATTATCTCCTCCTCACTCCTATTGTCAGTCATGAACCGCTGCTCAATTTCTTTCAGCCTCCTCTTTACACGCCGCACTTGCGTCAGCTCTATACTGCCATGTCGAACTGCCATTTGCATTATGCCCTTGATCATGGAGCCAAAGACCTTGTACGACATGAAAAGCTCCTCCAGACCGGCTACGCAAAGATTCACAAAGAATTTCATCTCGTCTCTGTCGTGGTAGTCTGCACGTATTGTGGCGTTTGCGACGTATATTACACCAGTGTGCCAGAGCACCGACAGGGCTTCGAGTTGGAACTCAAGGCGGTATGAAAGGAGGAGGCGCTTCATTTGGCGGATGGAGACGTGGTATACTGCCCGAGCAGTTGCGCGGTCTGCAGCGAATGTTTTCAATGGAGTGGATGAAAGTTCTGGGTGACATAGGAAGGGTCGAAAAAGGTCTGTGATTACTGCGTGAAGGTAAAGGCTACACGGGTCAGTCCCGAGAAATTCAACTAATAGGTTAACAGAGTCTTACTGCAAGAGATAAACTGCATGGTTGCTACCGGTTTCTCGAAGCAGTTGGGGGGGTAACCCATCTGCCCAGGCAAGGAGTTGGCGATATGTGCCTTCGACATACTCGAGAGCTGCGGTCTGATTCAGGAAGACGTCTTTGTCCGGGCCGTAGTATATCCTGGCCACAGAGACAAACAATGTCCACAGTTTACACATAGCCCGGAAGACTTCGACGCTGTCTGGTAATGATATTGAGGCACCCTCTTTAGCTTCAAGAGCTATGTCGATGTCTCCAGGCATCATCAACCTAGGTGGGGTTTCGATGTCGATTTTGTGAAAATGCAAGGCGAATAGACTACATTCGACATGTGAACGCGAGTCAACTAACATATTGAAATCAACTTACGATGCCCAATTGAAAGCGCCCCATGCTGTATACGAGGCCGCCTTTTGCCAATCCGGATACCCATGGAACCAAGATGCTGCAGAGTGCGATTGTGGATCAACGTTCAACAGACCCATTATCCTCGCCAGCTCGAGACCTTTCTTGAGAAACGTCGACGCCAGTTCATCTTGTCCATGCGTCACAGCCGTCATGCTTAGAAGCTCTAATGCAGATATGTTTGATAAGGTGACAGACTCGTGGTTACCCAGTTCGTTCCACTGAGTTTGAGCATCGACAAAGAAAAGCGAGCTCCAGGATGCTGCTTTAGGGTGTAGGGACGTGTAAGCTTGCTACCCAACAAGTTAGCTTTGAGCCAGTCGCGCGATGGTTGACTCACACAAGCCCATCCTAACAAGGCCGAAACCAGCAGCCGAGAACAGAAATACGGTCGGTTCTGAGAGAGATCTCGGAGAAAAAGATCGGCGTTGAAAATAGGAAGCACTGGATAGTCATTGTTGAGATAAAGCGCAATCACCCGGATCGCGACATCGTTAGGAATCGGCAATTCTGTCCAGCATTTTATATCGACCTTAAGAAGAAGGTCAATTTGCGACCGGGCCAGATGTGACAGGTTGTTACACCAACCATCAGATCTCTCATCGCTGTTGCCGCTCGCCATAGCCGTATCATCCGGTTCTGAAGAATTTACATCATTCAGCAGAAGTCGTCCCACCATCTCAGGTTTCCGCGGGATCAGGAGCCTCTCCAAAGGCAAAGAATTAACAGAAATTGGCATCAAAACAGGGTACGCAACCGGGTGTCGAACCATAAGCTCCTGCTCCATCGGATTCGACGCAGGTGGCAAAAGAGTTCCCACATGTTTATACTGCACAGGCGAAGGTGGTGGCTGCGAAGAAGATGAAGTCGAGGACCTTCGTGTATCGGTACCTGAGGCAGAAGAAGACGTGTCTCTGGGCATCTTTCGAAACATCTCAAACAACTCCAACGCCTCAAAGTACGGCAACGTGGCCAACAACTCAGAAAGCACATTTGGATCTTGACTCGCTCTGGCTAAACGCTCAAGTTGAATTGGCGAAGCTGATGGTTCGGGCCCGTCTGGGTAGTCGCATGCCACGCCACGCTCGGTACAATTTACACATGATGGGCGGCTGCGGTCACACTACCGTACAAGAGGGTGTTAGTTAGGTAGTTCAAGATGCCTTTTTTCAATAAATCATTGTCAGCACCGGGCCGTCTGGAAACAGCTTGTGCACATTTCATCTGTCAATGCAGATAAAACGGGGTGAGATCGAACCTTTTTCTTACGCCTCCGACAGGGTTCGCAAGCGGGGACATATCCAGCCTTCCAAGCCGATTTGGGGATCTCCAGCTGAACAGCCGACGTCTGAACCACCGAGGCCCGCTTCCGACTTGGAAGCCGTAGCGTCCGTGGCCTCTTGGTGTCCATAGTGCCCAAACAAAAAGCTTGCTGAGATGACTATGTGAGAATGGGACGTTTTTTTTTTTCTTTTCGACTTTCTTTTACAGGAAGAGAGGGGATTCAGGGGTTCACTCGGTAGCCGTGGAATTTTGCCACCTCAGGCTTTTTTTCCTTACTCAGCATGTCTGATCTAGACTGTTCTTAGCGCCCAGGAAGACATAGCATCTACGTCATACAGTATACTGTCTCGGCAGTTGAATGAAGCTTAAATGACAAGCTAAAATGTCATGTCAATAGACGTGCTTTACAGACGGCGATAGAACACAAGAAAAGACCCAGAGTTAAGACCTCGACAGCCTACCTATTCTTAAATGAGTTCCGTCAATTCGCGACTATTTGAAGGGTCGTTTCTGATCGTTGAACACAGCGAGCAAGCGATGTGCATAGAGCACTGGGTATCGTCAGCGTTCTTGACGTGTTGTTTTACCGTATCAACTCATGAGATTGGGTATGAGCAGTGGATCTTTTCTGCAATCGCAATTGGCTAAGATGGGTAACAGAGAGTCTTTTGGTATATCCGTTCTATAACCTACTTAGCTGGCCAATAGGAATTTGCATATCCAGTGGTTTGACTCCACGGTTCATACCTAATTTCATGAGTTTCTACGGTATTCTGTAGGTACACCTTACTGCCACTCAAAACTTTAATGTCCGGAAGCATCATTGCATCAGCCCCTTCTTTCTAACCAGTTGTGATTTACTATCTTTAGATAGTACTCGGCAGTAGGGTGTAAAAAAGGAGAGTTGAGGTTGGTTAAAGGCAGATTCATTAATGCATCAACTGCAGGTCACATCATCAACACGGATAGAATCTTCAGCAATTGATATGTAGTTGAGAGTCTGCTAATTTAGTAAAGGGAGACTTTTCAGGTTTAAAATCAAATATAAATATTAGATGGGACAAATGCAATGGCATCCGTATCGACAATACTCATGTTGCATAGTCGACAACAAGCTGGATGGAGAGACGCGACAACAGCCCCGGCTTGTGCAGGAAATGTAAAAGACAATACTTAGAGCCATCAAACTCAAACGCAGCAAGGCACAATGAAAGCTCATCATACTTGAATTATTTGTTTATCTAGATCATTTAAGCTTTCAAGATGATCCACGTGTTCGCAGCACATGAAGCCATCTTTTCGCAGCGTTGGCTCACCTTCAAACTCAAATACCCTACACCATCAGCCCCACGGCCCATTCTCGGCTAGCAAAGAAACCCCACCAAATAAAAACCCTTCGCCCTCACGAAGTCTTCCCTTTCTTTCCTCCTCAAGCCCATCGCCCTCCCCAACGCTGCGTTTCCATGCTACAAACAGAGAGATTCACAGAATCTCTCATTCAATACTTATGCATGTGGGAAATTCGGAGTAAGCCTCACCCTCACCACCGCCTGCTTTTTAGCGGGATCGCGTCTGGTCTGCCGGTAACGGTCTGGCGTCAATGTACGTCTGCAAAGGACATCAGAAATCTCAGAGCTGCTGCTTGAACAGTTGTCTCTATGGGAAGTCTTTGCGAGGCTCGTTTTGGGAAAAACTGAAGTGCGATACGCGGCGTTCGGTCCTTTGGACCGGATGACTCAATTCCGATCACTCTGGGGAGGGCGATGGCTTCACCTTTTTTTCCAGGTCAGTATTTTCTTCACGGTTCAGGATGTTTACTAATTTGGAGGGATGGTAGGGAGGAAAAAGCGAGGAGGAGGAGGAGGAAGGAAGGGATAGGAGGAGGAATGGGGTTTTGTCATTTCGGTCGTTAAATACGAATATTCTCAATCATCACTATTTTTTTCCCGACGCATTCAATTCATGCGATCCTGTCCTGTTCTGTCCCTGAAGCCAAACAAATCAAGAGTACTTTGCTCGTCCTAACCCATCCAGAAAACACCACCGAACGCCGTCGTTAGACCCTAGCAATACAATTGCCATCGAACCGATTAAACATCTCCCGAGTCCAACCCTCTCACGATCGCGTAACTCGTTCCCGCTGCCAACATGCCAATGACAAGCGTCTGCACCGCTCCCCAAACACCCGCGCGATGGTTGCGAATCGCAACATAGTTCTTGACATACCCAAACACCAACAACACAGCAACCGTGATTCCGATCGACACCCACAAAGCCTCACGCACGCGCGGCATGACAAAGTAAGGAATCATGGGGATAAGACCGCCGATGAAGTAGCTCAGACCCATTGTGACAGCGGAGATCCACGCGCGGTGGACGTTGGGCTCTTCAAGCTTGAGTTCAAAGTCCATCATGAAGCGCACCCATTCGCTGGGGGACTTGCAAAGCTCATCGACTAGTGGTGCTGCAGCGCTTCGGGAGATGGAGTATTTTTGTAGTACGTCGTACACGCCTGTCCTCTCGTCGGAGGGGCGGTTGTGGACTGCGAATTCCTTTTTGGAAGCTTGGGAGTGGTAGGCGTCGCGCTCGGTGACGGCGGCGAGGTAGGCACCTAGACCCATGCTAATCATGCCGGAGAAGAGCTCTGCTAGACCAGCAATAATGACAACTTTTGCGCTTCCGAGACTGGAGAGACCAGCCGTCAAGGCGAAAGGGACTGTAAGGCCATCTGAGAAGCCAATGATGATGTCGCGTAGAATGTCGCTGTAGTCCACATGGCATTCTTCATGTTTGCTAGGACAAGGATGAAGAGCACGAGTGTCGTATGGTGTGTGATTGCTCTGGTAAGAGATCGAGCGCTCAACAGCAGGCTCAGAGGGAAGAAGGGGACTGGTATCAGAAATGTGCGTCATAGTGACTGTGGAAGATGGTGGAAATATGTGGTGATAATAGTATGGTGTTTAGAGTAGCGCTGTATAAATAAAGCAATCAATTTGCCACAGTCTGCTCAATTTATAATCAACAAAGCACAATGGGAATTCTCCGATATTCCGTGATATTTGATCTGATTCCTCAATTCACCGTCACTGCGACGCCTGTCTTATATCTTTTCCTTCGCTCTTTGTCTCTCCACTGCTGCACAGACCGAACTGGACGCTTCTCCGAAAAGGAATAGACCGATGCAGAGCCCATCGCGTCATCCACCAATCAGAGATCGTGTATTCGTAATATGGTAGTAAACAAAGTCACCACCGTAATGCTCTTAAATTTGTACTCCATCGACTAAGACGAATTAATTTTTATGGGAAAAGACTTTTTACGAGATGCATACGAAAACTGCGAAAAGGGATAGAGAAATTTTATTAAATGCTCGCTTCGTTACAAAAGTGATTTAAACCTGTGTGAATGGAGGCAATGGAGGCAAGAGACCCAGGCTGCCTACAGCTTGGCATCACGCTTCTTGCGCTGGTAAAGCATCACCTCGAAACCCTGCACACCACCATCACGAATTACCCGTCTCAAAATCTTTCCACTAGGGGACTTGGGAATCGCTTTAACAAAAACAATGCCGCCTACAAGCCACTTGTACCGCGCAGCGTGGCTCTCCACTAAAGACTTGAGATCGTGCGCCAACGTCGTAAGGTCAGCCTCTGACTTATCCTGGTCTGCAGCGACGACATAAGCACGTGGCCACTCTGTCGCTTCGCTCTTGTCATGCACACCAATTACGCCAGCGTCTGCGACATCGTCGCTGCTGCAGAGGATGGCTTCTAGTTCGGCGGGCGCGACTTGGTAGGCGCGAACTTTAATGAGCTCCTTGATGCGGTCCGTGATACAGAGGTTGCCCTCTTCGTCGAGGGTTCCTACGTCGCCGGTGCGGAGCCAGCCGTCGGATGTGAGGGCTTCGGCTGTAACACTCATGTCGGGGGTTTCAGAGCTTCCGAGACCTTGGGTGGGAACGTAAGCACTCATTAAACCGGGAGACCTAACGAGAATTTCGCCCGGGGCACCGAAGGGTGCGGCTTTGGTGGTTGTATCATCTGAAGATGACTCTGCTTCGCCAGACGCCGCGACCATGAGTTCCACGCCCCAGTGAGGCTTGCCTGTATCGTTCTTGTAACCGTGCATGTCATTTTCTCGTAGCCCTCTTTGGACTGTAATGCTGCATGCTTCAGACATGCCGTAGCCCAATCGGACAAGGAAACCTAGTCGCTGGAAGACCTTCTCTACGACTTCGTGACCGAGGGGTGCTCCACCTGTTACACCTGCGACGACACTGCTGAATGCATTGCGTCCGCGTGCGTCGCGTCGCGCAAAGGGTTCCACGACGGGGGACTTGGCGAGCATGACAGCGACGGGCGGCGCCATGTGTAAGTAGGTAATCTGTCGTCGTGGAATAGCGGACAGGACTGTATCGAGCTTGAACGCAGGCATGGTAAATACGCTAGATCCGGTCGCGAAAGCCAGCAAAAAGATGTTTGTCAATCCGAAGACGTGGTAGAATGGTACATAGCCTAGCCATCGCTGGTGAAAGCCATAAAAGTCCGCGTCGTGCCACAGCGACGCGATGGAGAAGTTGATAGCTTGGTGAGAAAGCAGAACACCCTTTGATCGACCTGACGTGCCAGATGACCAGAGAATAACCGCAGTGCGACTAGCCGCTGATTCGGGCGAGAAAGGGTGAGCGGTAGTAAGAGGCGAACTGGTATCGACAAGCAGATTCTTCCAGTCCCCGTCCTCAGCATGCGACGCCGGCGAAAGAGGATACAAATCCCTCACAACATCAACTGTATAAACGCGCACACTATTCTTATAACCCTCATCCTCTTGCGATTCAATTGCCTTCTCAACAGTATCGAGAAGGGCCTTTGCAGTGAAGAGCACGCGCGGGCGGGCGTTCTTGATGATCCACGCGAGTTCGGTGGTCGTCAGCGATGGCGACGCAAGTGTGGCGGTGAGACCTGCAGCGATTGTTCCCATAAAGAGTGTCGCAAAGGGAAGACAGTTAGGGAGCTGGATGAGGACCCCGGGAGCGACTTCGGGACCTGTGCATGATGCTGTTGGGGGGAGAGTCTCAAGGGCGTTTGGGTCAAGGCCGAGAGATTGGAGGTTTGATGCTAGAGTGAGGGCGTCGCGTTTTACGCGAGAGAATGTGAGGGGACGGTCTGAGTAGTCAATCAGTAAGATGAACAATTGAGTGGTGAGATCTCATGTGAGTGGATTGAGTGAGGCTGAATGTGATACCGTGTGAGGTTGGTTAGTGGATGTAACTTACCGCTGGCATGGTCAACGAAAATGGGCTGATCATCATTAATCTTGGGTACCCTCCTCGCTCTAGGCACATATTCGCTCTCATTCTGAAAAGGATTGCTAAAGGCAAAGTCAAAGACATTTGCGCCGGGTACATTAGCGGCCTGACCCGCGTAAGCAGGCTGAACGGAATCTGTCGCCATTTTGTGTATGCTGTATCTTGTCTGTTCCGCTCTGTGTTATGTTCTGTATTGAGGAAGGTGTTTTGTGTCGCTGAGGTAACGCGGCTGACAGGGGTATAGTGCAGTAGTGGTTGATGATATGATGGATTGTTCAAGTCTTGGTCAGGGACGTCTTATATTGAGGCTCAAGATTATATGCTTAGACTCGTTACCTTGGGTATAGAGACAACGTCGGGCCGGCGTGGAGATTGGACATTGCGGAGACCCCGCGTTGAAGGGCGATTCTCTCGGGCCTGGTCAACGGCAGCCGGGACCTGCGGCAGTTGGCGTCGGCTTCAGTTGCCACGACCCCGCTATAAGCAGTCCATGAAGAACCAGCAACTCACAGCAGAAAACAGTAAATATTAATTTTGCAATCAAACAACGATATATGCCCTTGTGCGATATGATTTTCTTTTCCTATTACTTGTTTCCCGTCATCGCCATTGAGTTGTGTACAAATTGGTTGACCCAGCCCTCGGACATAGGAATATCCATTTCCCGTTCCGAAATAGGTAACCCGAGGAAATTGTTAGTGTAGCAGAAGTTGGAATCAATATATCCCTTGCCCAAATCCCTTGCTATCCACCTCGGTATCGATCCAAGTAACCTCATCTACTCCTCAATCGTCGGGAACAACTACGGGCTTCTTCTGGAATGGGACTGACAACCGTAGAGAACTGCACCTCCTTGCAAGTGTTTGCGGTGACAAGGTCATTGACACAGAATGCGTTGGAGAATGTGTCGCGTAATCGCCTTCGTTCCTTCCTATTCGTTTGCCGTCTGGTTCAAGGCGCCGTTGTCTTGTCTCGCTTCTATTCTGCTGGGAGTCGTGTTCGTCGGCAGTAAAGCTGCTGTATCTTCGCGTCTGTGTCTCCCAGACTATCCATGTATCTCGAGATGGTGTACCCATTTTCTCCGCCTGATCGTGTCAAGGTGTAACTTCCAACGCGTTTCCCGTAAACTCCATATATATTATTGTTGCAGCAAGTCTCTATAAGTTCTGCTTCCTTCCTATTCTCGTGTGTTTTTATTCCCAAGGCCGTCCGTGACTGTTTTTATTTGTTGTCGCCTGATCATTCTGGCTGGAACTTGCAGTTGAGTTGGTCTCTTCGCTGCTTTGCTCGTTGGCTCTCGACCTCTGTCTCGCAGCAAGCGGCAGTAGCAAAGTTGCCTCATGCACAGTATCCAAGAAATCGTCAATGGACTGCGCATCCCGAATCTGTCTCAACATGTCCTCTAGCTGACGCCCCTCCGCGACGCGCAGCAGCTCAAGCACCGCCACCAGACACTGATATCTTTGTTCAATATACGGTAAATCTTCGATGTCGATGCCCCGGCCCACGAAGCGGGAGACGGGGAATTGGCATTCTTGATTTGAGGAGAGGCAGGGCGTGCACTTCGGTTTACGGTTGTCGCACTGCGAATTCGGTCAGAATAGCAACAGGGGGTTGTGGAGAGGGCGTACTCTAACTTTCCGGCGTCTGCAGCCTGTAGACATCATCGTTAGCGAGTAGACAGATTGCTGAGGGACTGGTAACCCACTGCGACATGCTACAGACACCTGTGATCGTTTCGTGATCCCTTCAATGGTCCTGGGGCTACGAGCATCACGCGCCGTGGCATCTGGTCTCTTGGGCAACAGCTCACGCATCGTGGCAGGTTTTACCTAAAGTCTTGGATAAATAAAGGAGAGTGAGCAATATATAACTCGTCGCATGTTACACAGGTTACCGTATGGTGATATGGCCGTGACATCAGATAGTGAGTGATAAGCGGAGGTTTTCCAAGTGAGAATGATCTGATTTGCTTAAGGGGGATGCTAGTGACATAAGGCTGACGGTTGGTCTCGCCTAGCATAGTGGGCTCTGGGGTTATTGTCAGGCTTTCTCCTAGGAGATCTGTGGTAGGCTATCTGTCTATCACCTCTAGGATTTATGTCACGCATCGGAAGCTACCCATGCAAGGGCTACTCGTAGCCGTGAACATGACCATGGTGTACACCAAACCCTCGCTATGCAGGCCTACCTTGGCCGACCCCCTGGAAGCTGTTCTCCATATCGAAAGGACATCACCTATCGGTCGGGAAATAGAGGTGGCAGCTGATGAATAGATCAGATTCAGCTCGGTTCGGGCCGTCTGTTAAACACATATCCTTGGCATGACACTTCTCACGACACCGCGCCGTGACGGTGAAGCCGCTGTTTTCAGGAAATGTCAGAGCATTCTAACAGTTTGTCCATGTTTGCTCCCAACAAGTATGCATTGTCCTTGGAGAGCAAGTGACACATCTGCGGCGCAGCTTGTCTCTGCCGCTACAGTGGCGCTGTGAACGGCTCCCTGCAGTATGCTACATTCACGAGATCGAGTACAGCAGAGTAACAACAGACCACGAATTATTGTGAGAGCGTAATTGGCCTGGACATCATGTCGAACCAAAGCCCCACAATGTCAACAGCAAAACGAGACCGCTGGAAGGTTCGTGCTAAATTAGGGTAGGGTAGACCTTCGTAAAGTACAATCTCCGCGGCCTACTATCGTGGGAGGGGGCGGCTTTTGGACATGAATACGTGACAAAACAAGCCCGTCGACTTGGCCGTGGGGCACCTGACAACTCAGGCTAAGACTCAACAGTTTGTGTGTACTCTCAGGTTCTATTTGAGAGCCTTATTATGTATCTGATCATGTCTAAGAAGCTCCTGCTCTCGCGATGGTGAATAAACTGACAGTAGCCGCTGTCATGAATCACAAGATCTACCTAGGACGGGCAAGCGTGGTGAACGGGAAGTGACGTACAGCTCTGGGAGCGGAGACTTGTTTGGCGGAGTTGCTCCGGCGCGTCTGGACCCTGCCGACAGCAAGGCAATCGATATTTGGGTGCGATACAGCACACCAATGAATGGGGTGATGCCGCCCATTGCACAGTACACGGTATCATTAAGAGCCGTGCTACAGGGCTGTAAATCAAGCTTACGGAAAGCTGAGCGTAGGAAAGGGTGTAGTGGAAACGTGAAAAGTGGTGTCCAGTATCTCTAGGGGTGCCAGGCAGATAGTAGCACTAGAGTTGGATAAGAAGAGGTGGTGTGAGGAAACTACAGTTCTACGCATAGGACTACCTAAAATATCTCGTCTTATATTATCTGGATAGGATGAAAAGCTATCGCGTCGATAGAAAGTTCAGAAGACATTCACTGTCGAGTCTTTGTGGAAGACATCTCGAATTTGGCGCCTTGACATCAGGATGTGGCCGTCTGTTCCAGTAAATAGGGGTAGATGAACAACGCATCCATCAGCTCAAAGCCGCTTCTAGTACTCCAATAGGAGAGTCAACTGAAGTCTACCATGTGGTAAAACACAGCACTAGAACATTGTTCTTTGTTTGTATCTTCGTGCTTCGTTTCGTTTCGTTCGTGGTACGCGTCAAGTTGTCATTCGTCGTCCGAGTCAGCCAAGGAAGGGAGTCTATCGAGGGGGTTGATCGTTGAAAATTTCGTGTCAAGGACCGGCAGGTACAGAGCGAGGATATCGGTATCGTAATTATATGTTCGTCTTCGCGTTCGACTTGTGGATAATGAGGATGTTTGGCTTTGCGGTGTTTTAGTCGATGTCGGGGGCGCCTCGAAACTAGACTCGGTCTCGTTCTTTCGCGGGGCAAGAGTTATCGTTCATCGTATTCGTCGACCGCGTTTCGGTGCTGAGTAGATTTATTCGATGGCCCTATTCATCTATTGTAGGCAACTATAGATGGAGAAGCTGTAACGCCTGATCGTCTGATGGTTGTCGTTTTGTTCTCTCGAAGCGTTGGGTTGCTTGCAGATAGCACTGCACATCGAAAACATGGACTTTTACAGCTTCTCCTAAAATGGTGACACTACACCGGTCAGTCCTTGTAATATTATATCGGTCGTGGATTCTGTCGACAGAGTTCGGGTATTCGGTATCGAGATCGTCGTCGTTTCGTTTGGTGTTGCAGAAGCGTGGCACAGGGAGGCGAGGATGATACAAAACAGAATAAAAGACAAGAGAGTCAAGAAATGAAATCCTGCGAGGGTTTAGAAGGATATATAGAGATTCTTGGAAGGAATTACACGCAAATCGCATCAATCTGACGCGTAGGTGACCATGTTAAGTCTGCCATTGTATTGCAAAAAATTAGGGTGAGTTGTTACTCTAAGGGCTTTGTATCCACATGGATACATTAACATAGCCCAGCAAACATCACAATTACAATACCACCAGTGAATACTGAGCAGCGAGATCGTCAGAGTTGTATTTATATATTCATCTCTTAGTGATCAATTGGTTGTGGTATCTGATGACGTGTCTGGTTACGATTGATGCTATCATAATGTGCAATTTGTCAGATGGACCAGAGAGTACTGTGTCAACCCAAGAGGCATGATCTGATTAATCCCATGGCTTTTTAAGGAATGTATAGTGCTGGCTTCCCCCTTGCAAAACCTGTCGGCAAATACTAGTCTCTTTATGCATTTTCTTGTCATGAATTCTTCTGGTTGAGGTGGATACAGACCCTGGCAGTGACCAACCCAACAACCATCTCCATTCAACCTACCCGGCACTTACCGCAAGTATCATCATTCTAGGCGACCAAAGGACAATACCGAACCCAAAGTCGCCCCAACCTATGTACCGAAGCCCTCATAACAGAGCCGAGCATAAATTCAACCATCATAATAATCTCCATGGAACATTGAAAGCAGAGACGAACCACGATTCTACCCCAAACAAACGTTGTCATTATATCGTACCGACATCGGCAGTGGTGAAAGCGCACGTATCATTGGTTAAGATTTTTTCACGGAGCCCTTCGCCCGTGTGGCGCTAATTGGTCAGCATTTAAACGGACAGAAATCTCCGTGTGATGCTCATTGGCCAGAACCTTTGCAATCTTCCCAATGGCTTTTGATCTGTACTGCTTGCGTATAAGACTCCCGCCGATACGCATTGCATTGTCTCTTTTCAGCGTAATCACCCTTCAAGTTTATATGCCAGTAGATTGGTCATGGTCCGGCAACACACGATCACGTCTGGTCTCAATACTACAGTACCTATACAGTACACGGACCCTCGGCTCTTTGTCTCCTCGAGATAGCCTAATCAGCTTAATCTACCGACGTTTTCTGAGATGGCTGGCGATCCTCCGATCATGAGTCTTACTCAAGTAACTAAGCGCGCATCATGGCTTTAGCACCAGAGACAGAAATGGCCACGGGTACTATACTCGAGGCTGGAAATGAGATCGTGCGACTGTACGGTATCCCCCATATTGAAGTTTAACAAGATACAGCAAGTAAACGCAAGCTAGCGATCCAAAAGCATTGAACCGTTCGTAGATTAATACAGCGCCACACTGAAACAATATTGCGGTTTAGAGAGCAATCTACACGCCGAGAATTCATTTAGCGCCATGCAGGACAGCTCATATCCGTACCTGTGACCTGTTTAACCAGTCTATTACCGGTGACAAGTCCGGAGAGCGCAAGACCCCTAACGGAGCTACAGTATCGCGTGAAACACTGGACCCCTTAGGACCGCAGCCGGAAGAGGCGTTGTTGAAAGGAAGGGGAGCAAGATAACGCCTGTTCAGTACTGTTGGAGACGTCCGTCAGCTACCTAGCTATTGGTTGCTTGGAGAGCTTATCTTGTTGGCTGAGTTCAAGCTGGGATACGAGACAAAAGAGGCAACTGCATCGCGAAAGAAGAGTGCGGTGCGCTATGTCTGGTGTCGAAGAGACAGGATTGAATAGCCTAATCTGTGATACCCCCTCAATTCACTGTCATGTAACCATCTCAATAACGTCACCCGAGAAAAAGATCTAATTGCCGGAATTGCCAAGACTCCCCCATTCTTTTAAACAAAATGAAAAACGATTAGTCCTCATGGTCGTGTCTAATCGAAGACTTCATGTCCCTTCTGTACTGCACCTGGGCACTGAACGTGATGCTGGTGCTGTACTTGGTCAGCATCACAAAATACTTGGCGTGTCCAGGCCTTGTACAGAACCTAACAACTTAACGACTATTGCAATAGCTTTCTAGTAGAAGAATAGCGATATTCGCGCGGTGTGCAAGATAGTCTGACGTGAGCGATTAGTCGATCGGTTCAGATTATCCGCGTCTTGCGTGAAAACACTACAAATTGTGCCCTTGGGCTCCAGCCAGGTTCAACGATAGCTGTATGTTCACGGCATACCAATATAGAAGTTATAGGTGGTTTTCTGAACACTAGATATTGCATGTCCTGATTAAAGGCTCAAGAGCGAAAAGAACATTCGGAGCATGTTATCAATTCTACTGCTATGGGTGCTCAACTTCTATCCTCCCAAGACAGGGGAAGGGCACTACAGACCAACCGCCCAGTGAGCTCAGAGCACGGGGGTTCAGTCCGTGAAGCTCGGCTGACCAATGAATAGAACTTTGGTTCCAGCGCAGCGTGAGTAGATGCAGGTAGACTCAATAGAAACCTCGAGATGGCGATTCCAAATCAAGGGGGTTCCCTCTACCTGGTTGTGCTTTGCGTAGAACTGCAAATCGCAGCGTAACCCCCTCCTGAGATGGGCCACTCGCCACCACCAGAAGTTCTCCGTGCCTTCTGGGTAAGCAGTACTTTGTATCAAGTTAATCTTACCCACGTAGGCTCTGCAAGATCTTTCCCGTCTACGCGAGTGTAAGTACTGTACATGAGAAGGATGGGGCGACACGTCACAGGCCGTGTTGGACCCTTGGAACAATAGTAAGCCCCTCCTGATGCGCGGAGACGCTCCGGTAATTCTATCTCGCTGAGGATCAGATGATGTGACCGATCACTGAAGGGTAGCCATGTACGGTACAATACTTTAATGTCAGATACAGTACGGCTTGCAGGGCTGGGGTGGTTATATACAGAAGAGCCCCGGAAAGGCGTACGGGGCTTGGAAGCTACAGGAGGAATCACGGCAGATGGGTGTATGGTGGATGGAAGGACGACGCGTGTATCTGCTGGAACCGCTGGGATCGATGCAGACCTGGGCTATCGAGGATAAGGGACGTAAGTAGGAGATAGCTCTACGCATAGTACTATCACGATTATTATTGTTTCTGGGATCTGGCCAGCCAATTGTCAAGCCTCTAGCCAAGTGGAAACCCTTTGCAGGAAGGCTTAACGAGACTTGGTGGAGCACTGGCTAAGGAGCCTCGATAGGTCTGTAGCATCACTGCTGATTCTGTTCCAGCGGAAGGAGTGAAACTTGTTTCTTCCTGGGGCAAGGTTGCTCGAGTTGATGCCTTATCGTGCATGTATTGGTGCTTGTTCTTCGTTCGTAGGGTCGTGGTTTGTTTCGTTGCTGGTGTCGCGTTGTGACGTCGAGTCAAGGAGCGTGGCCAAGGAGAATGCTCTCCCTGAATTGTATTGTCGACACTACAGTGCCATCGAGTAGTGGTGTTATTGTCGCGGTGACAATTAACTTCGGATCGCTATTGGTATCGCGTTGTAGTATATTATCGAAGGCTATCGGTGATCGGGAGTATCTGGAAGCTTAACTCGGTCTCGGTCGTTCTCAGGAAATGAAATATCGTTGGTCTTATTACATATCAGTTGTCATAGTACCTAGTATCACATCGTATCACTTCTTGAGATGGGTGAACAGTATTGCTGGGCTCGAGGCTGTCATTTGCCAAATTCTTTTTCGACTCATGATTCGTCCGTCATCGTGCTTGTCGGATGCCTGAAAGTATTTGTATAGCAAACCTTGAAAAGACCCCAACTCTTTGTGTATCTTCGTTCCCATCCAGTGGCCTATGATAATTCATCGAAGAGGGGCGCGGTTTGGATCTGAATCCGTTGTTGTGTTGGGTGTTCGGTCGAGGAGCGTGGATCGAGGAGTGAGCGAAACTAGGTATTAGAACACAACTGAGACGAGAGATCATATCAGCGAGGATTCCGATATTTTAGAGATTGTTATAGGAATTCTTAGATGGGAAATCGTATCAGTTTGACAAGTAACTGACTTCGTCGTGTCAGCTGTTGTGTTGTGAAAATCAGGGGAGGGGAGGGGGGAAGGGCCATCGTATCCGCCTAGACGAGCCAAGCAAAAACATGAGAATTACACAGGCCGACAGTAAACACCGCAGGACCATGTCAATATACACGTTTCTGTATGTACAGTATATGGGCAGTAAGAATGTGCCTCGTGTTGTATTCTGTGATTTGAACTCTTCGTCAGGGTTACGATCAATGCCATCACGATGCGTTGATTGTGAGATGGATAGCAAGGTATACACTTTCTAGAGTTACAAATACTACCATCCAGGACACTTCTGGAGTTTGGCAGTGTCAACCAGGTTCTCCAAGATTAGTTATCGGGTGATATTACTTGAAATTAATTTTTGTTGCTTGGATAGACTAATGCTAAGTCTCAAGGTTATGTTGACTCCCCTCTTACCCTGTACTTATGAAAGAAACATTCGCTCATATTGGAACGTTTAAGAAGTCCATGGAATTACTGATTGAATCATTCAAGCCATACTGTAAGACAACGATAACGGACGGGAGTTCAATTGACCCTGAAAGAAATGCTTTCATGACGGGGAACAGGACGACGATTTGCCAATGCAGTCACCATCTCCCGGTCAGTTAATCCAAGGAATGTGACGTATATCACCAATCTCAGAGGTCCCTGCCCCCTGAAAAACTCTGAGATCATTACTTTCCGTCCACAACGATTGCATCACAACCAAGGCTTCCAACTGGAGACAGCAATGTATCACAAGATAAGCGACCGTGATTGGGCCAGATCTTCTCACGGAGGGCTCGCCCGTGTGACGCTCATTGGCCGAGGTTTAAACGGACCAAGCCTCCGTGTGAAGATGATTGGCTGGAAATCTCGTTGGTCAGAGCTGCATGCTGTTGTGGCGCGCCCGATACTGTAGAAAGGGTCTTCTCCTTTCAGCGTAGAATCGCTCGTCATCTCGATTGTGAGATCCCAATCCAACGATCGTGACCATCGCACAGATCTGCGTGATGATCCCATCCAGACCAGACGTCTGTTAAGTCTTTCTTTTTTTCTGCACCCGACAGCTCTTCTCTCGGCACATCACCAAGCTACATCTACCGAGCGGAGGCGGGCGATCCTCCGATCATTAGGCTAACCTAGAATGGCCAGTTGCTCACAAGGACTTGGCTTGCAGATGCTAAAAAATGGAGGCTGAATGTTGGCTGTAGGATAAAAAGCAATTATGAAGTGAGGGGAAGTCCATTCATCAATATCTTTTGCTTCAAGATTTGTGTTGAACGCCATGATTGCTTAGGTAGGTTCGCTGCAAAGCCTTGCTAGCCTGGAGGTAATGTCCATAGCACACTTAAAATCTCAGTAGATGCGTCCCACTGCTGTTGTAGGTAACCTAGCGTACCTAGGTAAGCTCAAGGGTGAGAACCGCTGCTTTAGCTTCCGGACAGTGGGACAGGCACCTCGGGCAGCCAGTCAGCATTCCCGGTGGCAAGTCCAGACCCCTGAAGCCAACCAAGCTAAATCACAGTGTGCCATACTGTCCAGTCCATCTCTACCAATCTTGGGTGACATCCGTTCATGGGATGAGGCGTCCATTGATGTCGCATGGAGCTACCCAAGAACCTGGACAGTACAGTCCGCAGGATTTCTTCTTGAGAGGCGACCGACGAAAAAATAAAATAAAAACTCGATTTTTGCTTCTTTGGGAGCTGCGCCGGCGGTCTGGTATTCGCTGGTTGCAGCTGCAGCGCATTGTTTCACCAGAACAAGGGTCCATTACAAGACAAGACAAGACAGCATAACTTCCGTAATACTAGACTACCCGCGTATTCGCACACCCAACAACACCCTTTGATGGGCCAACAACCCCCAAAGGTAAACAGATCTAGAACAAAGACGAATGCTGTATCCTTCGCCATGCAACAGTGAAAGAACAAAGATCTACCCGTGAATTGATGCTAACCCTAAAAGCTCGTGTAATCTTTGTACAACAGACTCATATACCGTATATCATATCCAATCATCATTTTAAACAAACGCCGCTTGACCAGACCAAAACCGAATAATTAATCTCCACGTCAAGTCCCTATGAATCCTCCGCTGCTTTTTTAAAACACAAGGAATGGTGAGTCGTGGATATAACAAGCATCATTCTAATGATGGTGATGCTGCTGAAACATATCAGGAGGAGGAATAGGGGGCGTAGAGTTGGGATGTTTTCCGTCGCCGAGATCCTTGATATAGCGTTGCGCCTCGGTCGCGATGTAGTTCTGGATCAAGGAGCAGTTGCAGTCTGTGTGCTGTAAAAGCTTCATCTTGAGCTCGTAGACTTGGAGGGTAAGTTCGGATACGCAGTTCGATAGATCGTGGTTGGCGCGCTCCATGTCTTCCTCGTCGGCGCGAAGTTTGATAGCGTCCTCCCGCTTCTTGACGCGGAATTTGTTGGAAGCAATTCTGTTTCGCTCTTGTATCTTTTTGTTGTGCACGTCGTATTCTTCCCCGGGGTCGAACTCTGCGTCTTCGTCTTCCAGCTCATATTCTTCTTGTGCAGATTGCTTTTGTTTGGCTGATGCCTTTGACTTGCTGCCTCGCTTAGGCTTTTCTGTAGTTGCGACAGATTCTGTTTTGGAAGTCTTCTTTGTCGAAGCGCGTCTTGTGGATTTTGTAGCTGGGGCTTTCGAGTTTGACTTTATCGCCGTTGCAGTGCTTCGTTTGCGCTTTCGCTGGTCTGGTTGTGTTGAAGAAGATCCGCGACGACTTTCATTATCGTGGCCTGGTGAATTGTCGAGACTTGTGGCTTCGGTCGAGGGTGAGGGGACGGGGTAGCTGTGTATTGAGGTAGAAGGGGAGTCCCATTGTGTCGATGTGTCTTGGTCCAAGATATAATTGTTACTGTTGAGGAGGAACTGCTGGTCTTGGTCTTGACCATAGACGTTTGGAGCAGCTACGTTGGCAGATTCGACAAAGGCAGCATCTCCAGCTGACCACAATTGACCCCAATTGGTTTCTGGTAGCATGCCATATGGATTCATGTCCAGGGTACCATGGGCCATAGCGTTCATATCAGGTGCCGGCACGTAGCTGTCAAAGGCCTGCACCTCGTCGCTGTGCTGCTGTTGATGTTGATCGTGATAGAGAGGGTGGACAGTGCCCATTGTGTTTGAGTCAGTTTAGTTTCCTGTACGCCAAGAGGTAGCCTCGGTAGGAAGTATTGCAAGAGTCTCGACCGTTGAAATTGAGGCAGTGAAGTGGATATACTAAGAAGAGGGAAGAAGCTTGGACGACACAAGTATATTGAGTCAAGGCCTGAGGAGCAGGTAATTATAAGTAGAAGAGGGGAGGAGAAAGAAGAAGGGTTGGATACGTAAGAACCGCCGGTTCAACCAAAGCAAATCATGCATGCATACCAAAGGTGGCGAGTACGTACACAAGTACAGTACAGTACTGGACGGATTGCATTTAGCGAAAGGCGTTGATCAGCAAGGGAGGGTGGGGAGAGACATTGATGGCTTGAAAGGTCAAGCCATGTGGAAGAGGAAAGCAAATGGTTGGTTGGTTGGTTGGTTGTATTCCTACTCGGTTTTAGCCGCTTTTTAACAGCAGCCATGCCCGGCTAGTGGGGTTTGGCCGACAGCCGAGACGCCCCGAATATTCATCCGTACCGCCCCACTTCGCCAGACATCAAACGATATTTGGCCAGCTGTCTCCAAACTTCCCACTTTCTCCTCCTCCCTAACCTCTATCTACATCAGCTAGCCAGCTGCCTTAGATCGTGGTTTGAGATACTAATGTACATATGTGTTTTGTCTCCAGCAAGGCAGACTATCCGCCTCGTATGCAGGTCCTTTCTACCTACAGTCTCCCCCCAGTGCTCAGCTTCGTCTAGTCAGGAACTAATCCTAAATTGCCCAAGGATCTGGGTTTGCTCCGTAAATTTGACGACTTTTGCTACTACTTTGCGCTCACTCAGCAGTATCCGAAGATTTTAACGTCCTAGAAATTGTCCTAGTTCCAGATTTCGAAGTGCTAAGTACTTCCTGCACTGGAGCAAAATGTAAGCCACTGTCTGTCGTCCTTCTCTGCAGTTGCATCCCAGGTCCGTAAACCCTGGTACTCTTTGTTTAAAAAGGAAGTCGTTTATCCCAATCTTCTTAGTGCAAAGTTGAGTGTATATGGCGCTCTGCCTCTTAGCGAAGTGCTTGTGTGGCTGTAGTACTCTTAGTGTTGGTTCTAGTGTGTGCCGGTAGGTTACCCTACCCCTAGTTTCCTGATGCCATTGGGCTTGCCATCTTCTGTTGACAACTCTGCGCGACCACATCTTCAGTGTGGCTCTCAATGAACGTAATATTGGAGGCTGCTGTGCCCTTGGACCTGGTGGTCCTCTCTGTCTCCATCCCGTGGCTTCCTTGGCTGCTCGATCGGCAGCTTCGTTACCGTATATCCCCTTGTGAGCTGGAATCCATCGAACCTCGACTGTTAAGCCTTGCGCCCGCAGTGTCTGTATCCTCTGCGTGATGTCTTGTAGAAGGTAAGATCCTGATTTACCCCTGGGCCTCGCCACTGACCTAATAGCTGCTTGGTTATCTGTGTAGATTATGACTTTCGTTCTGACGTTGCCTTAGTCTTGATCTTATTAAGCGATCTAGAGAGCTAAGGAGACCCCCTGAAGCTTACCGGCGTATACTGTCAATACAGTGTCTTTACCCATATAGGCGCTCTTGGCTTAATTAGTGGTAGTACATACTGCTGCTAAACCTACGTAACCGTTAATACCACTTCCGTCCGTATATATATGTATAGCGTTAGGCTCCTTTTCGATGCTATGCTAGTATCTTGACCGTGCTTTCTCGGCATTTTCCTCAATAAACATCTTCGGGCCTATCTACCATAGGGCAACAACGTACAGGGTAATTACCTTTAGTTCCTTAAGACTGAATCCTTGTTCTTCTTATATGGCCTTCTGTATCGCTCTGCGTAGGCTCATTCTGATGTTCTGCTCTTGTATGCGGTTTACGCAGCGTTGTTGTTCCTATTCCCCAAGGGTTTCTGTCCCAAGGGTGATTCTTCCTAGACACTTAACGTTGTGTTTCTAGATCTAGTGCTTGACGGGAAGGAGATATATCTCGATATCTAGGGCTAGAATTGATGTAGCTTTGAAGGCACTAGAAACTGCCCTGGCCACTCGCGCCTACAGACGTTGTAATTGCTCTAATGTCTTGTAAGTATACAGCGTATTCCGTGTTTTCCAGTTGGCGTTTGACTATGCAGAGCACACGTATATGATCTGTGGCAGCACAGTACCCCAATAGATGTTTCTCATATCTTAGAACGTAAGGCCCCAGGTTAAGCTTCCCAGGCTATAGAGAGCTAAGATCATCCTTATTGCCTTCCGCTATACCTCACCTAAATAGGGTTTCCATTGTAGTGCTAAGTCCAGGATAAGCCCCAGATACTTGCAAGTCTGCTTTGCAGGGATCTTACCCCATGTTGTATATAGCAGATGCTGTATGTCTATTCTCGTCTGTACTCTAGTGAAGTATATTAGCTAGAATTTACTAGGCAAAAAGACAGACGCATGGGTTTTCGTCCATTGCTCTGCTCTTTAGAGTACCCGTTGGAGCTTGGTGCATATTTCTATTGTTAAGCCTCCCCATGTTAAGATAGCTACGTTATCAATAAATCCAGTCGCAGTAGTTTCCTCTTCCAAGTTACATTTCTCAATAAGGTCTACGTTATAGAAGATGTAGAGAATGGGCGAGAGGGGTAAGCCTTGTACTGTACCTATTAAGACTTTATGTCGTTCTGTTTTAAATCTATTGATCGAGATTCTAGTGTATCGGTCTTAAAGAAGGCTAGCGATCCACCTAACCGTCTTCTCATCAATCCTTCTCTTCCGTAGGTTGTGTAGGAGCCGCTTGTGTGACACGTTGTCGAAAGCGCCTTCTGCTTCAGCCTCCCTTCTGGGACCATCCGGGCCTCCCCACATGTCATAATGTAGATTGAAGTCCCCTACAACTATCTGTTCTCTTTGCTGAGCTAAAAGGAGGATTCTCCGTAGATAAGGTAGTACACTCTGCCTGTTTTCTGCTTTCTGGTTAGGATTGTAGATGTTGTGTAGTTTAATTTCCCCGGTATCGTTCCCTTGTCCTAGGGCAAGGGTTACTGTGCAAATACACTGGTTATGTAATTCAAATTTCCATTTAGAGTAATTAAGTTGCTTATTAATAAACATGCAGACCTTCGCTGGGCCCTTATACTTACTCTGTAGATAACATAGGTGAAAATAATCTTTCGCCGGATAGTGTATAGTATCTGCAAAGGTATTTACCCATGGTTCTTAAATAGTAAGGATATCGAAGTCCTTGATCTTTAGGTCCTGCAGTAGGGTAGCCATCACAATATCCCTTGACTTCCTTACGTTATACTGTAGTATTAAAAGTGACCTCATACAGCTCATTGGCGGTCATCGACGTCTATACTGTCCGCTTAATATGTGCCGTATGGTCGCATCAGGTTTACGTTAAGAGCTTCCAGGGCTCTTCTAGATGGCGTTATAATCCTATAGGGTCATTAACTTCCTGTGTTGACTGTGATCTCATCTCCTACACCGTTGGTTAGGACTGTATTGCTTTCAGGGTTAACTCTCTTTTGTCCCCTCTTTGTTAGCAACCTACTTCTTCCTTGTTGATCCTATTGGGTGCGGCCGGGTAGGAGAGATGGTGCTCCCTCCCGCACAACTCGTCCAGTCAGTTCCTTCTAGACTCCCACCATTGTATTTACCTAGTTAACTGCCACGTTACTTTGTAGCACCAGATGGTATCTAGGGCAGGCAGCATATGCCACTTTAACTTTAGCCATCTCCTCCTTCCTATCTACGCATTGATTACTCTATACTTCATATTAACCTTTGCAATTAGCGCACTTTCAAGGTACACTCTTATCGGACTTAACGCAGCATTCGCGGGACGCATGTTCTTAAGCGCAGTAGCCGCATCTCGTTGTTACCTTGCACTGGGTTCCTATGTAGCCATATCTTTAACAGCTAAAGCATTGCCTCAATCGGCACAACCTATCATACAGTTCGCACTAAAAGACCTCCCCTTGCCAGATCAAGCCTTCATCAATGATCTTATTAGCATCTTGTGGCTTTATGAACTCAATAATAACCAAGAATGCGCTCTTCATCGCAACTGTCCTCGTAAGCCATCCGATATACTTTATCCCAGCGTTTGGGATAAACGGCCTGTTTTCCTATAGTATATTATCTCTCATATCTTCAAATCGTCCTACATCCATCGAGCTAGTGCAGATGCCGTGCACAAGTACGCCATATATTAGGATACGAACAGAGGCTCCAATGCCGAGTCGGTACTCCCAGTCCTCAGCAAACTGTCAGAGTATCTCCATGTCAGAAGTCGTAGCCGTTTTAATGCTAAGGTCACCGCTTTTCAGTTAGTTAGTTAATACTATCTTAATCTTCTCAATGTACTCATTGCCGCTTTGTTCTATAGCACGGTCTACGTATGCCTTTAGGCTGCGGGGGTTCATTGCCCATAGGCTAGCTACAGTAAGTGGGTTCCGAATGTTTACTATAATCTCACAAAGTACTTGCGATAGTGGTGTCTTAGGTTAGTTCAGTAGATTGTGCATGCTTATAGCTAGCCCATTTCCAGCCGCTACAGATGCATAAGTTCGCAGTGTACCCAATCGATTGTGCTATTCTGTGTCTTTAGCCTCCCTCACCAGTCTCATAACTATTCTGCCGATATCAATTGATTCTTTGGCCGCCGCCTTCGTTTCATCTTATCTTTCATAACTCTTGCGTATTCCTTCCAGCGTCCGCTGGCTCGTATTTGCCGCTTGTTTAAGTTCCATCTTGATTTCGTCTAGAGCCTACATCGCGCTTTCTGCTGCAGTCTTTGCTTCCGATCTCACCATCCGGAGCGCGTCGTATACAGTGCTAACATCTGGGATGTTATTGATCTTATTAACAAGGGACAGTACGCCCATAGCCATAGTCCTAGCCAGATCGTAGGGAACGGGTTAGTCTTTCGCACGTTCAATATACAGGAGGGTATCCTTAAGGTATCTGCCGAGTTGCATAGCATGCTCGCGGAATTCAGCGGGCCATGCCACTTCTTGGGGCAACAAGGTCGCCATATCAATCTAAAAACGCACTAAGCAATGCGCTAGACTCCAGGCTATTCAATCAACCCGTCGAAGAGGCGTTTGAGCACAGTTTGTAGCTGTTGTTTCAAAAATTCGTTCGAGCTGTTGTGAAAAGTTTTTTTTTTTTTTTGGTCGAAAGCAAATGGTGAGTATTGGAGCCAAATACGGGGGGATGGCTGCGACAGAGTGGATATTCAGGTGGACTACGGATACCAGTTCTGCACTACAACAAGCCCGGGATTAGACCAGTATGTACCGGTAACAAATGCGGAGAGATAACTACAGCAGCTTGACTGAGCTGCATTATTTCCAAGTAAAAGATGGAATAAGATACATCATAAATGAGCCCAATAGTCAATCCGATCAACATCATCTGTGGATCAATCGATGTGATGTGTCTGTATCGCGTCGTACATTACAACATGCTGCGGGTAGCCAACCAAATAAGCCAGAGGACATCGAGGCAGTAGATGCTATGTGCTGCTGTTCACTTGAAGTCTAGACTGAAGCCATGGATGCATATCACATCGCGCAAACAACAATTTCTAGTCTTCAGTAAAGAGGAATGGTTTGCTGCAGAAAAGAGAAGGAACGTTACTGTACTGTACATATCTCCGACAGGGACCACGCCAAAAGTACTACCTTGGTGGCTGCAAGATAAGAGGGACAGCCCTGAAGACGAGAGGAGAAAAAGGAATTCTTTAAGAGAGGGGCTGAACTTGTTCGAGGGACCAGTAAAGCTATGATTGGTCACGGTGTGATACTCCGAGAGATCTCATTGGTGGAGAGCAGTCCGGAAAAGGTGATTGGACGGATAACTGGGTCGGGGAGATTGTTACACAGTCCGATATTATTATCATTAGCTATACCATGTAGGGATACAGAACACGGCACAGAAGGAGGGGCTTGAGACATACAGCAACCTGAATGAACAAAGGAAAAGGAAAGGGAAAGAGGTAAGAAGGATCTATTCTCTAGATTTGTAGCTTTGCAAATCTATTAAAGGGTAGTAAGCTTGTTCGCTATCTCCAGAGTTAACCACTCCGTACGAGAGAACAAAATGGCATCCTCGGCATTCAATTTTTAAGAGAGAAGAAAAACCGGGCTTAACAGAAGTAGACTACATTGCGGTCTTGGCCCCTCGTGATTCTATTGGTCGGTTTATTATCTGCACCAATCAGATCTTGGGGGAACTCAGCCCGACTGTTCTGGTACCAACAAGTCTGTGATTTTATTTTAAACTGGAACCTTGGTAACACGGAGCCAACCTAACGACGGGACAGCCATTCTACAGTAGGATCTACAGTCACTGTATCAGTACATTCTCAAAATCCACTGAGAAGGATGCAAGGTGTTGTAATATGACATGACCTGCTCCGTTCTTTGTGTGAGTGACGTGCATCTTGATCATCAGTGTTGTAACAGTACTCGCTTGTCTGGAATTAAGTCTCTTTGACTGTTAAGAAAAGCACAGATATCTTGTTTAGTCTTTGCACATTCCTGCAGGACCATGACGAGGCGTTTGCGTCGATGCTTCGTGACCGCAAGCCACTGCCGCATGCATGCATGTCCATACCATAATGCTTCCCTTCGTCTGTCCAGACCTCCGGTATACTCCGTGTTAAAAGACTATCTTATGTTATTGCCTCCTACTTGGCTGTTGTTGTGAAACAATTTCCTTCTCGTCATGATCAACTGAGACCGTGTGAAGAGGAAAGCATCAAGGTCAATGACCAAACTCCTCACACCATCGGGCTTCTTTTTCTTAGGTCAACGCACGACTTTCCTTAATGACAGCAAAGACGTGGACAGGACTTTGCGCCGTGGAGTCGACCCTGGATATTGCGTCTTACCTGGCCGTGTTCTTGTTCTCCCTTTCTCCAAAATTGCTCCGGGATGGGGCTAACGGTCTGTATCTCCACCCCTTGGACGTGATAAGCGATGCAGCACACTAGCCCCTGGGGGTAAATTTGACCATAGACATACGACGGTGCAGTTCCGGTGTGCGAATCTAGTCCACTGAAGAGAGATACCCGAAACACAGTGCCGGACGATCTTGTACTGAAACCGCCTTGACTAGAGCAGTGCGACTTGTCATTCCGCGATGAATGAAACATTGATGAGAATGAGATGCAATATGAATAACGTACTTCGGACGCAGATATTATACGTGCCGGAGACTGAAATGACGAACACGAGATCTTGGAGGAAAAGTGGTGTGTTAAGATCGAGCTTTAATGGGTGAAATCGCTGGTGCAATAACAAGCTTCGGAGGTGGCCTCCGAAAAGGAGGATCACCGTCTGCAACAAATAGCTTGTCACAACTCGACCTGATAACTGGCACGTAACTCTTCCATCCCTCGATATCCTGCCAAAAGATATCGATAAACATATTCTCTGACTGCTATGATCTAGTTGTTTCGGGCTTTATTGCTGATTGCTGCTGTCACTGAAGCTAGCTTGCTCAGGGGTGCCAAGGAGGTAGCGGAGCCTCAGCTGCCCAACCCAACTGACACTGTCTACTAAACTAACCGGCTAATCCATTTTACTCTGGGGAATGCTGTCTTTCGTTTCTTTGCTAGATTGCCCAACTTTTTTAATCTTGAACGTAGCGTTTTCTGTCATGATTTTCATTGTGGTGTTTTGGTGCAGCTGCCAAACACGCCTCAACTCGTCCACGATGATTCACTGCAGCTGTGCCTCTCGCCTACAAAGCCTCGCTTCTTGAGGGCTCCTTCGAGAAATACTCCTTTCTTCCAACAATGCTCTCAAAATGCACGATCCTTTTGCGGGAGACCCAATCGACCGCAGGCAGCCTTCCTCATCAGCCTCCCTCAACCATCAAGCTCTTCATCCTCCTGAAACCTTCCTACCTCCTACATCGACATTCCACTCGCCCAAGGAAGAAGACCCTGACCCAGAACTAAACGCCAATGACAGAGCCCCTCGTTCTACCGCACTCTCACGCGAACGTCTCTTCGCATCCCTCGAAGTCGGCGATTACTTCCTCCGACCACCACGTCCCATAGCCTCAGCCGACGACCTCGACGGACTCGAACTGAAACGATGTTTCGAGATACTGCACGCGTGTCATATCGCGACGGAAACGGATGCGACCCTTGTTTCGACCGGGAGGACCATGGAAGACTTTTTGGAGGCTGTGTTTGAGGCGGACGGGCTCGAGAAGCCGAAGTTCCAGTTCATCGTGAGGGAATTCATGCAAGTAGGAAATGTCTGCAGTAAGACTTTCCTTCGTTGGGTTGATATAATGCTGACATTACAGGTGAACCAAGCCATCATCAAACAGCCACCGCCTGCGAAGATTCACTAACCTGCCAAACACCCGTCTACGGCATCGCGACATACCGCAGTTATCCAGCGCAACTCAGTATCAGCTTCTCAACACAGGGGCCACCTCGACGATCAAGCGAACCACTCCAGGGTCTGTTTTGTCCCATGGAACGAACCGACGTACGCTTCCAGGATGAACAGAGCTGGATGGCTGAGCTGCGAGAGAACATGAAGAAGGCATGCCTCAAGAAGGTGCACATGCATAATAAGCGTCTTGCGGTGTGGTACGTAAGACTTTTGGCCAGAGGTTGGGCAAAAGGGAGTATCTGGATGGGCAAGGATGTCAAGGTTCTTTCTTTTGTGTCGAGAGGAGCTGTTGATGCTTCCTTTGCTATGATGGGGAATCTTAATGGACACG
Source organism: Fusarium humuli (assembly GCA_004366955.1). Classification (NCBI taxonomy): domain Eukaryota; kingdom Fungi; phylum Ascomycota; class Sordariomycetes; order Hypocreales; family Nectriaceae; genus Fusarium; species Fusarium humuli. The sequence continues at coordinate 87,804 of QHKN01000024.1, forward strand.
AATGAGATACCCAGCTAACGGTAAAACAAATTGACTTCCTTTCTCTATCTCCTCTAGTCTAGTCAACCTCCTGCAAATGCTTCTTAATCGACCTCAAACCACCATGTTCATGATCATGATCATGCCCTTCATGCTCATCATCTCCGGACCAATCCGGAAACCCATCATCGAACAAGTCCTCAAGCTTCTCCCTCTTATCATCGTCACTCGAACTTTCCCTCATAATACCCTTCCAGTCCGAAAACTCCTTATCCGTCAGCAAACACTCGTCCAGAACTTTCTCCAGCGCTTCTCGATCCAGATTCTCTCCGATAAAGACAAGTTCCTGTCGTCTGTCGCCCCATTCACCACCCTTCTGGATATCGTGTTGCACAAGACCATCAACTTCTGCATCACCGGTGGTGTAATCTTCGGGTGGGAGGGTACAGAACCAAGGTCGACCGCCAGTCATGGTGAGCATTGCGCCGGCTTGCGACCAGTCTCCTGCGCGATGGGGACGTGTAGCGAGGAGGAATTCACCTTTGGAGCGGAAGAGGCGGGAGAAGATGGGGTGTTGTCGCTTGGTCATAAGGATGGTTTCGTTGGGAGGTGGGCAGAGATCCTCTTCTGTTTCATCCATCTCTGTGGAGTCAAGCTTTTGTTTCTTGGATGAGGGCTCGGGAGATGGGGCGGAGGAGATGGTTGAGCGGGAGCTTCGGGGTGATGAAGGAGCGGAACGTTTGCCGCGTGAGGAAGAGGAGTCTGATCCGTCTTGCTCCTGCGATGATGTCTTTTGAGCCGACTCTTCAGCGTCCGCGTAGTCGACCATCTCAAGATCCTCGTCTTCATCTCCTTCATCGTCAACTTCGTCCTCATCCTCCTCTTCATCCTCCTCTGGATGTTCAAGCTGGAGAATAAACTTGTCGTACAGCAACGCCCAGAGTCGACGAGGGTGGAAAGGTCTATGACGGCTGTAGATACAGCTACGAACAGAGTACTCTTCAGTCTCAGGCTTGGGAGTAATGACATTGCGGCCATTGACCTGGGGCTATCAGCATACAGCCAGCATTCAGAGTGGAAGGCATGTAGCTTACCTCGCGAACAGTCATGGCATGGAGATCCTGGAGCCAGCCATAGCCGGACTGGGCAACTTGGAGGTTGAACATACCCGTGTTGACAATCTGCTTAACATTAACCTTGCCATAGCTTGACTCAATGACCTTGGCCCTATGGTTGAGCCTTTTGATCAAGTCCAGTAAGCGAGGCTTCGTTGAAGCATCGACCTACAATCTTGTTAGTCATCCACAGCAGATAGAGAGCAGAAACTTACCATGTCAAGTTTGTTGAGAATGATGACATCCGCAAACTCAATCTGATCAACCATTAGATCTGAGACGGTTCGTTCATCTTCTGGTGTAACGTCATCGCGTCTTGAAGACAGGAGATCACTTGTGTCAAAGTCATGTAGCATGGTGAATGCATCAATGACAGTGACAGTAGTATCCAGTCTAGCAAACCTTTCCAAACCACCAGCATCTTTCCTGTAGTCATGTCAGCCAACAATCTCTCAGCCCCCAAAGGAAAGACCTACAGCTGCTTCAGCACTGCAACCATATCATCATCTAACCCAGCCCCCTCCATTGAATCCATCTGCTCCGCTAACCTCGCATCAAAAGTCTCAGCAACCTGCTCCGGTTCACTGATCCCGCTACTCTCGATAATGACATAGTCGAATTCCTGAAGTTGGGCAAGGCGGACCAGTTCTTCGAGGAGATCGCCGCGGAGGGTGCAGCAGATACAGCCATTCTGTAGAGCGATGACCTTTTCTTGGGTTTTGGTTAGGCGGTGGGTTTGTTTGATCAGGGAGGCGTCGACGTTAATACTATACGTAAAGGGTTAGTTCGTTGATGCTTGTCGTGAGGAGGGAGGGAAGCTTACGCTCCGATGTCGTTAACGACTACTGCTATGCGAAGACCGTGTTCGCTGCGGAGGATATGCTGAAGAAGGGTTGTTTTGCCAGCGCCCTGACATAGTTAGCGAAACCTGGGATGATGTTTGAGGAGGACATACCAAGAATCCAGACAGAAGTGTCACGGGCAAAGCCTTTGGAGGAACAGAGTGCTTCTTAGCACCCTTGTTCTTGCTTCCCTTCTTGACCTTGTTCTTAGCCATTCTGATCACCAAGAAAAATTCCACAGAAAAAAGAATATTGCGAGACAATGACCGATCTGAAGAAGCAGAAACAAGATTCTTTCATTTCGAAGCTCGTATTTCTACTCATCTTCGACTCACGTTATTGTCTGTGCTCATCAAGGTGAGGCCATCAGGGTCGATGGTGTAAGTACCTTGATGACAATTTCGACAAGGCGATTGGCCACGGCCGATGAAGCCGGCAGCTGGACCTGATCTAGATTCTAACAGGGATAGTGCTTCGTGGAGGGGATGGAGATGCGGAGCCGCCACAAGGGTTGGTGATGGGTCATGGTCTGGAGGCCAACCAGGTTGATTGCGATTCTAAGCACCATTTTTCTTCTACAACAACAAGCACAAGCTTGTTGAAGCATCATACAAATTCTTTTTCCAAAGGGTTATTCGGGGTATGGCGCAATTGCTGGTCAGAATCACGACTAAAGAAAGCCGACAGTCCAAAGAACTATGTGTTCAGCAACAGGGCTAGATTGAGTGCATTATCAATTCTCTCAAGGTAATTGGCCCATCCGACCATTAGCGAGTATAAATCGTCGCCAGAGTCAGTTCGGATCGATAAGATTTCTGCAACAGCACCCTGTTGACCTGCTGAGAACCTTGATGTCTTGCATCATAACCTTTTCGAGTGATGCAATACAATCTCTAAACCTCCAGCTTAGAGTAAACGTTTCAAGGTATTGGAGGCTTTTTTTGTTGGCTTTGCGGCACTTTGCGAGGACATAAGGGTATGGGAAAAAGCTGGAAGGTAAAACTAGCTTTTGTGATGAACTGGGCTTTGACAACGTCACTACTCGATATAACGGCCATGTAGTCAAAGGATTACTATTCTCAAACACAAATCAAGAGGCCTGTACCTAGTTAGCCAACGGGTTCTTCGAGGTCTGACCAAAAAGCTCATAAAGCCTCCCAAGGTCACTCTGCTCCTCCAGAGAAAGTACCATCTCCTCAATCCTTCTTACTATATCCTCATCAATTATACCCTTTGTCAATTCCCTCCACTTAACCACTATATCCTCGTTAGACAACGGTGGATCGACGCCGAACGCATTTGGTACAGCGTGATGCAAGATCGTCCCATCTTGAAATTTGATTCTCACTTCCTGCGCGCCGATAGAGTCACCATCAGTGATGTGTAACTTGCACTCTGTCAAATCCACGAGTCGCCAGACTTGTTCATTCTCAAGCATCTCAGGTGTAAACTGTGGCATGAGAACTTGTCCGTGGACAATTTGTGTCGCGGTCGTGAATGAGTTACTCATCTGTGCTCCAGTCGCAGTGAGTGGCCGCTCAGCTTTCCAGCCACCATGGTGAAAGGCGGCTTCACCAAGCAAAATCTCAATCCGCTTTATCTCATCAAAACTCTTCATCTTGTCAGGGTCTTGGTCTTGTAGATGACGGATACAGTCGATGCTGGGATGTGTACCAGCCATGGCAGCGTATGGCTTCAAACGAATACCATCTGTCTGCCACTTCTTTCCCAACCCACTTGTCAACTCTTCAGTTCGATATTGAGGGTTCTTTCCATTTCCAGAGCTGAACTGTTTCAGAAAGCCGCCGTACTCGCGCTCGAATACTTTCTTGATGCCTACGTAACCGCTTTGTGCCAGGATTGTGGCCATAAGGCCGTTTCGCGCTGCCATTCCGTGATGCATGCGCTTGACGTCGCTTTCGAACTGGGCGGACATGAGACCACAAGCCTGGGTGCATGCTATTCCAAAAGCATCTTCCATTTGCTCAGCATTGAGTGCATAGAGCTTGCCAACACTTGCGGCGGCGGCGGCAGGGCCGAAGACGGCACCTGAATGCCAGCCTGAGGTAAGGACATGTGTTCCCCAGAGAGACCGACCTACACGGGGTCCTGTCTCGTAACCTGCGATAGTAGCGAGCAGGAAATCTTTCCCGGAGACAGTGGAGTGAGAGGCGTGTTGGGCAGCAGCTAGCAAAGCTGGAAGAATGATACTGTTCGAATGAAGAGGAGCTTCGCTGTGCCAATCATCCAGTTCAAAGCCTTGGATAAAGGTACCGTTTAGAAGCGCGGCGGTAAGAGCGGTGACTTTGCGTCCTCCCCAGCCGACGAGCGAGGCGTCGCCCTGGGTTGGCTCAAGATTGAGAAGCGCTTGTGCTGCCTTCTCCGACCAAGGGAGATGGGATCCGACAAATGCACATGCGAGGCCATCGAGAATGAGATACTTTGCTCGGGTACGGATTTGCTCTGGTACATCGTCTAACTTCAGGTCTGATACCCATTGTGATAGCTGCACCGTTGGGCTGGTTGTTGGTTCACCCATCCTCGAATAAGTTGTGTAGATGAAGGAAGGCTAATTAGAAGGCATTGAGTTGGGCTACTGGATCCTCTTATACACGCATTTCCTGTCTTACATGCATCCTTCGGTCCTAAGAACCCGTTTGTGTTGCCCGGGCTTCCCGGTACGTTACTCAAAGCCTCAATCCGATTATCGGAGCACTATGTATTAAAGTTACACTATGAGGTTTGTGGCAGAGAACGGCAAACGTTGTGCATCCCACGACGTCACCATGTCAGCAAGATCTGCAGCTATCTTCCTAGCATCGTAGTACTAAAAGAGGGCGCCACAAGGAGGTCTGAGAGTATCGCTAGATTGGTCCAATCCGTCAGAGCAACCAATCCACAACTAGACTTACTTTACATACCTATAAATTTCAATCCAGAAACGATTTTCTTCTTTTGAAAGGTTATGCAAGAGAGCAATATTACTACTACAGGGTATTTATTTCAGACGGTAAAAATGCAAAAATACAATACATACAACAGCGGGGATTCGCTGGTCGTCACCGACCCAACTACTAATCCGCCGGTTAGTGGCTTGACTATGGGAGAGCGGACGGGATCCCGTATTTTCCACTACCTTTGGTCGTATGTGAAAGAATTTATCGTGATTAGACACTAAGTAGTTAAGCATGTTGCGGCAATATGTAATAAATCTCAATCCTAATCTCTCAGCTTCGATTCATCCACTTGAAGAGTCTTCATAACGCCCTGCTTTAGCTCCTTGAAGCTCTGTTTCTTCTCCCTTTCCAGAATCTCCAACCTAGATTTCCTCATAGCTTTAGCGACATCTCCCCAACCAAGATACTCTTGGCCTGCAATGGCTCGCGTGTCCTCTTCCACCTTCACATCAAGCAGCTTGCCCCCACGTTTCCTCACAACACCATCGATTATAACTGTATCTACGTTGCCGATACTACTATGAAGAACAATAGCTGCCATTGGATCTTGCTCAGCGGCGCAGAGAAGCTCCGGCGTGTTGGCGTCGAAGATGACAAGATCGGCTAGTTTACCTTCTGCGATGCTTCCAAGCTCATCCTGTCTTCCAATCGCTCTTGCACCTTGAATAGTTCCAAGGTTGAAGGCGTCTTGGACGGTGTTAGAAATGCGTCCAGGAGCTAACTCCTGATCAATGAGTTTCTGGTTATGTTTTGCCCGTGCTGCTTGCAAGGCTAGCCTCATCTCATATACGATGCTGGAAGCTTGGTTGCTGTGACAATCAATGCCCAAACTTGACTGCGCGTGAGCAGTTGGGTAGTCACTATCGAGACATATGGGATTTCCCAAACCCATTTGCATTTCCGTAGAAGGCGTGCTACTGATGTGTGCTCCAGCATCAGCTATAGCCTGGATACTCTCAGCAGGATATCCATTAGCATGACTGACGACCATCCGGTGGTCTAACAAGCCTTGGCTTTTGACCTGCTGGATAACATCGTTCATGCTCATCTGATGATTACGAACAGCATGAGTAGTAGCTAGCTCCATGCCGACGTCTCGAGCACGTTTAAAGAGGTCTTGGACGATTTGCTCGGGCAGGAACCAAAGGTCAAAGGCCAGACCCATCGTAACTCTACCATCTCCGAAGGGTGCTTTAGTGCCTAGGTCTTGGATTTCTTGAAGAGTCCAAGAGGCGATCAGCTCTGGGTTCATTTCGAATGGAGACCAAGTTCCAACGCGGATCGTTGGACAATAGCCATAGACACTGCGTAGACCTGAAGAGACTGTAGCCGAAATGGCAGTCGATGCTAAACGGACCAAAGGTTAGCCTCTACCCTTTTATAATACCATACTGGGGATATAGATATACATACCAGCCCCTTCAAAAGTCTTCACATGCGAATGATCAACAACAGTCGTAGTACCAGCATTAATCGCCTCAAAGCAACCACCAAGTTGACCCCAGTAAAGGTCCTCTCTGGTGTAGTTGGATGCCTGTACAGCTCCTGAAGGTATGTAGTCAAGCAGAAGCTGATTTGCGTGTCTTCCCTTGAGCTGAGTTTGCCAGAGGTGGTGATGGGTGTCAATGAAGCCGGGCGAGATGATCTTGTAGTCACACTCAATTACCTCCGCCTCGGAGACATTGTCAATATTTGAAGCTATCTTCGCAATGCGATTATTCTCGATGAGAATGTCTCGTTGAAGAGCTTGAACATTGTCGCCTTTATCGTGAATGAGGACAGTACCACCTCTGAGCAGGAGACGGCGTGTAGAGGTGCCGTTGACAGATGCTTGCATTTTGATAAGTTAAAGGATAGGTCTTGTAAATATGAGATGCGAGTTGCGTTTCGAGATTGCAAGAGAGGCTTAGGAGGTTGGTTGGTTATAAACAATCAATGACGCTATGGCGTTACCCTTGCACTTCGTATACCAAACGCTCGCTTGATGCCGTGGAGTTATTCCACGGAGCCCATCGCGACGAAGTAATGCCGAATGAACGCTCGCTCCTTCGGGTGATCGACAACAAACGGGCGCTGGTAAGCTGGGTTACCTATTTTGGGTGAGATCTGGTCTGTTGGTGATTTATAATAAGGTTTCGCTGTCCAGTCGGTGTCGGAATTACAGTTGCTAAGTCCGCCGGTTCGGCACCGAAGTTGACGACCATCAAGATTGACGGTTGATTGGGACAAGAATGTTGAAGCTTATGCTTGATAAAACGTCATTTTAATTCTGATCTGAGCTGATAAGTTCGGTTATCTGCCAATGGCAAGAGACTGCTCGATGAGTCACTTCACGATGTGCTTTGCTTTGAGTGGTAGGCTGGCAAACTCTATAGAGTGAAGATGAACTGGATTGGCGCTGCGATTACTGCTCCCGCATTACTCTACAATGTAATTGGATAGACGACAAAGGGCTATTATACACGCACGGAGAATAAGGAAGCATTTCATTTGTTGAAAGTGATTAATTTTAGTACACTATCATAAAACAGGCCTTCAGTCCAATAGGGCTGTCGAAACCCAGGACTCCTGTAGATTTCACCCAAAGTCTAAAAAACTCCAAACAGGACTTGGCCACCAAAACGAACATCTCAAACAGACGGATTAATAGGATATTCCCTGACCAGAAACACTTTTTTCGACTTTTTCGACTTTTTCGGCTTACGCGGAGCCGTCGTAATTGGGCGCCCATCGTCGGTTGGCGGCTTCTCTCGCCTTCCTATAGATGTTAGCTTTATCCATCAGTGCATTCAGCGGTTGAGTATACTTACTTGGAGTCCTTGTAATTATCGGCGGTATACATGACGGGGGCGGTGCCCTGGGTTGTCTTGCCATAAGGGATGGAGCTGAACTGAGTGACATCACGGCGCTTGGCCTTGCTGCCAGTCTGGCTGCTGCGTGAAGATGATCCGCCACACATGATGAATGTAGAGTGAAAGGGGGTTGTTTGTTTGTTTGTTTGTTTGTTTGTGTGGTTGTGTAGAGTGGATAGAAGGTTGTTTGTGTTTGACAAGATGTCGAAGAGGAGTGTGAGATTGTTTAGGATGAAAAGAGAAAAAGGTGGAAGAAGGGGCAGGATGGTGTGTTTATATAGGGATCCTTTTCAGAATTGAGGGCATTCTGGAAAGTCTATTACTTGCGACGAGGTTGAATTAAAGTTTGGAGTTGACGGTTTGCATGCGTTCTTCTCGAACTTTGAACATTAGATTTTATGCCGGACAGGCATCTTGCTCGACTCGAATTGAAAGTATGAGATGCACGTGGACTGAGACCTTGATTAATTATATGATGTTAGATTAGAAACTCTTATTTAGAGTCAAGTCGTACTTCACGTAGATAAGATCTACAGAGCAGGAGATGGCTACAAGGAATTATGTCAGCCTTTGGAGAGAAAGTGATATTTCTGTTGGGTTAATATATCGACACTTCTAGATTTCTCTCTTCAACAAATACCTCCCTGAGCTATATGAAAATTGTCTTGCAATCTGAGTTCCATACATGCAATGGCTCCATATCGCCTTGTTAATACGCTCTATTTCCCGTGTCTTTCTGCAGTGCTGGAACTTTATTCTGCTTACTCTTTCTTTTCCACTTAGGAGCTTAACAGTATAAGGCATCGAGCAAACTATCCAATAGAGTTGAACGGCAACATCTTTTATGTCCGCCTTTCTAGTCAGCTAGAGTATGCAAAAATTGAATGTCGGAAGTGAGCTAATCTCTGAATATTTCTGAGTACATAAATGCGCGCAAAGTTGTACTTTTTCAAACCTGGCGAAATCGTATAACAGTAGGTCAAGGTCATTGCCGTTGTACTACTCTTGTGCGTGCGTATATAAGGTTTCCATCAACGAGTTTACACTTTCGAATTATCATGACTTCAACTATTGCACGGGGGCCGCGTACTACTCTTCGCTGAGAAGTGTTATATCCTGCAATGAATACCGATTGGAATGGATGTCCCGAAGTGAATTGTTAAATTTAACAATTATAGTTTATAGACCTATCTAGGACACCAGTCAAGGTTTTTCTGAGGAGCGAGTCCTACAAAGTATACAGATTAACCAACACAATCTATCTAGGACACAAGCCGGCCAACATAAGACCGGTGATCTTGGTGCACATTATCTAAGTAAAATCCTCCCCAGAGAGTCTCTGTAATCGCCGCTTTAGTTATTTTCTCCTATTGTCCGTAAGTCTGTAATTCTTATGGTCGTTTTTGGTATACGGTTCTGGAGGTGACTACCGTGATCATCAACTTTCCATCCTGCTGTTCACAGGCCAACTTATACGAGTCAACAAAACGTTATTGTACAAGCCTATTATGAAAGAAGCTTGATTTTATCCTCTCCGGCTGAAGTAAGAGTCTTGTATTCATAAGACATCTTTCGACAGGGCTCCCAATATGAAATGAACGTCGTCTGAGAGTGTCGCTTGAAGACTGCTCTCGGTCGCGTCATTAAACCTTTTGAGACAATCCAATGTCACAGCGACTCGAGGATTGACGGGAATGAGATGAGATCATTAGATGATACCTTTAGCTTCTTGTATAATAAAACAGATCACAATTTTAAATGGAACGCTTTGATGTAAATGAACAAATAAATTTTCAAGGCTATGCTATGTTCGCTTGGTATGGTATATGCTTAGTCTATAATTTGTGAAAGAACGCCAAATGAAAAGAAAACCCGGCTCATGACTCATGTCCATCTATCTTGTTCGGAGCTAGATGGCGATCCCATATTCTAATAAATTGAGGATGATCATCATCACTTACAGAGCGGAATTGTCACCGCAGCTGAAAGTACCGTTGACATTGTCGCCAGTGGCGAAAATCTCAAGCATCTCGGTCAATGAAGCCCAGAGACCAGCACCATTAAGGAAGAAGGCGAAAATGATGATGCCGACGTTGAGAACGAAGAAAGCAATGTTCTTGCCGCCCTGGAAGTGAGTGGCCTTGTTGGAGACGATGTAGAAGACACCGCTCATACCGAAGGAGAACCAGGCGTAGGTGGTAGCAGACTGGATCGAGACAATGGAGTCGAAGATGGGGATAGCGTTGGCGAGGATGAAGGCGATGATCCAGAAGAAAGTGGTGCAAATCATCCAGGCAGCCCATGAGCGGATGCTGTTGGAGGTGATCTCGTGAGTGGCCTTCATCTGCTTCATGGCGACGATGAACATGTACTTGACACCGACGTGACCGTTGGCAAGGGCACCAGTCAAGATAGCGGGGAGGACAACACCGTAAGCAGCCTTGGCGTAGATGTGAGGAGCGGAACCAAGGGCGGGAGAAGTCGTGTACTCGCCGGCGAGACAGTAGATACCGGTAGCAAGCATGGAGTAGAAAGCGGTGGTAAGGCAGATCAACCAGGTGAGAGAGAAGGGGAAATCCTTGCGAGGGTCCTTCATCTCAGCCATGTAAGAGACGTAAGAGTGGTTACCAGCATAGGCGAAGACGATCTTGAGGACGGCGTTGAAGATGTTGCGGAAGCCAGGGTTGTTGAAGGCCTTAATCTCAGGGGTCCAACCTTCGGGGGCCTTGACAGGGTTGGCGAATCCAAGACTGATCATGACGATGAGGACGGCGCCGACAAGGGAGATGACTGTAGGAGGACCGCTGCGAGAGATGAACTTGACGGTTCGAGGAATGCAGAGGAGGTATGAAATGACAGCGGCGACAGCCATGAATCCGACAGTGCAGATGGAGTGCTCGGTCATGGTGTTGAAGGCAATTGAGATGGTGACGATAGCAGAGGAGCAGAACATGATGACCTGGATGAGGAATCCAATGGCCACGATGATTTGCCAGGGTCGACCACCAGCAGCCTTGGCCAGATCAATGATGTGCACACATTGAGGATGGAGAATAGAGTAGCGGTACAGCTCAAAGCCGGTGTACCAGGCCAAAAGCGCAGAACCGAAAAGAGTGATGAAACCAGGGACAAGACCGAGAGTCGCGAAAGCACTGGGAAGACCCAGAGCGCCGATACCGAATTGGTTGGTGAGGAGAGCAAAGATGGTACCCCATCGGGTCATGGTCCTATAGCTCTTTCCATCCTCACCCTCGAAGATGTTTCCGATCTCGTCGCTTGTCTCGCCCTTGGGGACTTCGCCGTCTGAACCGGATGCTGAGTCGTGCTCGTATTTGGGAGGAGGGTTTGAGGTGGAAGGTTCCATCTTGAGAGGTTCCTGTTTTCCTTTTTCGGCTTCGCTGGCCATATTTGTTGTAGGGTCTGTTGTGGCCGACATTGTGAAGTTTTAGTGGTTGTGATGGGAAGAGATGAGAAGAGAGTAGAGTAGAGAGACTAAGAAATTCTTGTTAGTCCCAGTGAGATCTTTTTCAAGTCGGTGCTTTTGGTGGTTTTGGATTGGTAGTGGGGTTCGGTCCGGCGAGTCTTGGCAGTGGAAGCGGTACAGAATAATTATGGGCTGGGTAAAATTTGATGAAGTCATATGCAGCTATGATGTATGTTTTCCTTCCAAAAGACCGAAGTAAAAGGGTTTGTTTCATGCGTACGTATGCGCTGCTAGACATGTTGTCTTGCATGGTGCAGAACCGAAGGGACTAAACTGAGAAAAACAGGGTTCAGAGCAGACGGTACTTACATTGAGGAGGGTCTGGTCTAGTCACAGAAGGTTTGGTCTATGCAAGATGATCTGCAGATACGAGTATAGGTAGTCACAGACCACGCTGGGGTATTTGAGAGATGTAAGTGGAAAAGGAAAAGGAAGAAAGAGTAGAGTAATCGAGAAACCGTCAGAAACGTGAATGGGGACAGATGGGCTGGGTTTAAATATCTCAACAATTTGGATCCTGACGCTGGAGACGCCGAGAACTTTTTGTACATCTGGAACGTTAGCTGGGTATGGATTAGACTAGACTAGCTAACGAACATGTATTATTACTGTACATGTACAGGCATAGCCTCACTTTGCTGTGTACTATGTACGTAGGTAGCAAGAGTACCTGACCTCAGGGATCGCTCCCCATGGGGCAGAACAAGGGCAGTGGAGGATGTCCTGGTTTGAGGCTGAGGCTACGTCATAGACAGAGTACAGCACACTAGACTGTACTCGACTCAGGAGGAGAAAGGAAGGGTGGCCGGTCACGCCGTGCGGGAATTTTAGTTGAATGCGTGTCTTGTCGTTTCCGTTGGACGAGAAAATTAAGGGTCGTTGCCAAGCTCTGAATAGGGTCATGTCATAGTGGGCTTTCCCAAACCTTGAACCACCAAAAAGTGGATATTGATACAAGCGGTAGGATACGGAAAACAGGAGTAAAAAGATGGGTCGATATATACGTTTATTACGTATTGACTATTACGGTACCTGACAAGACGTGGTAATTCGCCTTTCCACACACATACTTGGGGTCAGGTCATGTCATCCCGACATATCTCCTGTAGACAGGTCAAGTGAGGTCAAGTTGAGGTTATGTTAAACTTCCCTCCTTTATCTACGGAACAGGAAACTCAAGAGCCGCTAGCGTGATGTGATGCAGGGAACGCTATTCTCGGGAAGAAACCGATCCCAGCAGGAACAAGAACAAGCGGCCTTTTTTCCTTCACCCTCGGCACGTCTTTCTCTGTAGTTACTCCGAGACAGCAGAGAATTTCCGTTTTAGGGACTCTTATTGGTGCGCGGAATATTCTTTACGGTCTTCCAAATCCACATTACTGGGTTAAAAACTGTAATGCCCAAATACGGTAAGAGATAGCTCTGTACGTACCTCTTAATTACCGTAGATGGAACGGTGAGCACGGGTTAGACCGCCTTTGCCGCCGCCTCATTTTTTCACTCTTATTTTTTCTGCCCTCGCTCGATACGAACCAGTGTTGCACTTTGGAGGCATCAGGGCATATCGTTGTTAATTTTGACAAATTTATTTAATTCTTATTCGCCATCGGCTATCGTCGCCTCATATCAGGTCTAGACTGTCTGTTTACTCTATTCGGTGAAAAAAGCGTGACCCTATTATGTGGATATCATCAAGATGGGACTGAAAAGACCAAGCGACCATCAGCAAGTCCAGATCCAGACGCGTAAACAATAATAATGCCTCAAGCTGGATACTATAGAATGGCCCAGATCAATTGATAGACAAGAAATATACTGGGCCAGGTCCTGATGATGGGCAAGTTTGACCGAAGTGCCTGAGATCACAGGCGGGTATTCTTTCTCTTTCTCCTTCTCCTATTCTGTTCTGCTCTGTTGTGTTGGTCTCCGTAATAAACTCTATGCTGATCAGAACAGGAATAGGGAACACGGACTTATGCCTTGGCCTCATCATCGTTTCGCCTAAAACAAATCCTGACGCAAGGTGGCTGGATGGGAATTAGACGGGTAGAGAGTCTCGCTGACAGAATACTTGGACCAGCCTGCCGCGACAAATGCCGTGGCGAATGGAAGAATCGTTTTTTAGGTGAGGCTCTACTCTAGTCCGTTGGTTTGCCGCGGGAGCGCCGACGAATTCATCTGTTGTGTGTACTCAAGTACCGTAGTCTCATTTGACGGTATTTGCACTGACTCGTACACCGTATCCCAGGTAGGAATGGCACCGGACTGCATGACCGACCCTAGCTTGTGGACCTTGAGCAATAAAATAAAGGGACCACTAATCCAACCTATACTGGTAAAACTCTGAGTGGGTATTTCTGTCGCTTACAAGCCTCAGTGAAATCATTTGCTGTGGCGTGGTCTCAGATTACGTTATGATAATTCAACTCAGGATTTTGTTCCATGAAACATTCTGCTATGATGAAAATGAAGATGCGCAAAAAGTGAAACTTGGCTAAACAACGTTGCTTACTCGTAAACGTCTCCCTTTGATTCAGGTTTGGTTTCTCACATCATGGCCCGAACTTGAACAGCTCCTATCACGGCCCGTCGCGTATACAGCACGCGATACTATTTTATGGAGGCTTCAGTGGAACCTGTTACCCTGTACCCCAGACTTGGAATGCAATGTCTGCAGCTTGGCTACCAAATACGGAACTGAGGTGACTGGACATGTCACGGGAATAAGAAGCGAGATTAAGACGTTTGAATAGGGTAGTTTGACAGATTGTGGCGTGAGCTTGACTTCAGCGGCAATACTTTCGGGTGCTTATTTCGTTACTGTTATCATGAGAATATTATGCCAATCAGATCATTGACCAGTTGTTTGCAGGCATGGTCCTGGCCTACCTGCCCTTTGAAGCTGTATGTCGTTGAATTATGGATATGCATCAATCTCACCGTACAGCTTCACTTTTGTTTGTTTGCTTAGCCGCTGCAAGAACTCCACCAAGATGCCAACGTTGCTTCTTACGAAATACCCAATCGACTGGTTTTTACCTTCTCAGGGTCCTCTATGCCGGTCATCCGACACTTACCTACAGATAATCCCCATCCTGGTCGTGGTCACGCACGTTTCTCAACAGTTCGGATGTGATATGTCTCATAAATCATTCGCCTACCTACATATGGGTACAATCCAGGATTCCCCGAGGGGAAGCACGTCCTTTGAGGCATTTAAATCGAAATTTTGAGCATCCCAGACGGTATCCAGGTGCATACCGTTTTCTTCGTACGTCAGCCATTCATGAATTACATCCCCAGACGTCAATTGAAACCAGTAGAACGAGGAGAACACGGGGAAAGACTCCGCCGCATCTTCGATTTAGACCTTAATCCTCGGTATTCGGGGTTTAATAGCCTTCACGCGCCAAGTGGTTCTATACGAGTATATGTACGATAGACTCGGGTAAAGTTTCTAGGTGATCGGCATGGAGAGATAAGCGCGGGAAGGGGGCTTGGAAAGTGGGTCAGCTGTCCGATCAACTTTTTGACACCGGAGCTGAAACGGATGAGTTATTTTGTAGATAAGAGGCGATAGCTGAGTCTGGGGTACATGTGTACTTTGGCAGAGCGGCCGGAAAGTCCGGAGGGCGGCCCGACTCAGCAACCCTACATCTGGATATATATCATCGGGGGGTTGGACGTTGACGTGGAGATTGCTTCAGATGGGACAAGGAATATGACTTATCTCCGGATTGTTATCTTGTTGTTGGTCGAGGATGAAGCTTTGATCAAGTGATAAGAAATTTGAACCGAGGTGTCGCCATTCGCGTAGGATCTTTGATGTCGATCTTGATGCCCAAATTACTCGCTCGACATCAATCACCGGCCCTCCTGAATTAACCGCGTAGTTTCTCGATCGATACGGTTTCTACGGAGTGAGGGCCGTTGTGGCAAGTCCTGGTTCCAAGGATTCGGAATTCTTGTCGACATTGTACGCGTCTCAGCCGCAGCCGAGGGACAGAGATTATTCGCGAAAAGCCCAGGAATATTCTCAGCGATTTATTCACTCTATTGAACTCCTTTCTCTTACCGTCAAGAGTATCAGAGACAGCTGGATTCGTCGCGATCTCAGTGTCTTCCCTCTGATCTTCTAACTAACGGGTAGGAATACCTTGAAACGCTCTCTATCCAAGAACCAAATCGATACTTTCCAAGTCCAGTTCATCCCATTTCTCAATATCAACTTGTCCACTGGCAAGCCGAGTCGCAACCCCATCTTTCCATTCCACCCAAAGAACCAAATACGTATCCTTCGTCAGTCTCTGACTCCAAACCTTGGTCACTTCATCCTGCGTCCTAGAGTACGTCCTGATTTTACAAACAGCTACCAAGTCAATAGGCAACCCTTTTTCTTCCTCAGACAGCGTTTTTGGGAAGCGAGCAAAAAAGCCCTTGTTAACTAAATTCAGAAACCCAACTTCCTGTCTCTGGCTGTTGTACAGTCGCGCGTCTTTCCCTTCACCTTCCTTTTGACAGCCCCAGAGTTGAGCTTTGTGAGTCTTGCAGAAGAGGTATTCTGTTTGCTCAGGCATATCGGGTACTGTTGTTTCGTCTACCGGAGTGATAGGGAACGGATAGAACCATCCTTGTACTGGTTCGTAACCCATCTCAGGCATATCCTTGTGCTTGAAGATAAACTTTTCGCATCCGTCAGGGAATAAGTGAGGTCCATCATCCCAAGGGGACTTTTCTGGAGCGTCGTGACGGGTCCATCCTGGTGGTAGTGGCCTCGTAAAGTCCTTATAGGTATCCCGATTCTCATACCATGTAGACCTTATTCTTCGCCATTTAGAAGGTGGATCGGCTGGAGAGTGGCTTGTGTACCATTCAGTGATGGATGTAGTCTCTTCAATGCCTCCGTCTTCATCCCATGGCATCATTAGCGTTGCTTCAGGACCACCCGGCTCTACATCACCCATCCATCCAATCCATGACCAAGACGGGAGACCAGACGGTTTAAGTTGTACGCTTTGAGGCCTTGATGAGCGAACTCGTCTTTCCAAACCTGTCTCTCGGAGCCACGACTTCCAACCAAGACCGCGCTCGAACATCATTTCAGGTATCCCGTATAAGAAACCGCCTTGGAAGCGCCGGCTCAACACGGACAGAAATCCTGATATTGCTGGTAGGGCGTCTTCACCGTAGCGAAGCTCCATGTCATTGTACCGTGATGCGAGAAGACTGAAAGAAGAACAGTCAAAGAACCCAGCTAGTAGGATTCTTAACCCGCTATCTATCGTCTCCGCTGTACAAGGGTCCTTCTCAACTCGTACTCTTGACGCAGCTTCCTCATGCCACACACCACGTTGACACTGCCAATGGATTTGTTCCCCGTGGAAGGCGAGCTTGCGGGGTGATAGTCTCAGTTCTTGATAGATCCAGCCTCGTTCGTAGTATGGTAGCCCAATTTCTGCTTGAAACCCCGTGTTGTCCTTGTGAAGAAGCTGTTGGTCTCCGAAAGATACTAGAATTTGTTTAAGTTCCCGAGGTGGTGATATTTCCTTGATGCCTGCTAGACCAGTCTTGGAGTCACCGTCCGCTGCTACTATTGTGAGGACTGCGTTGGCGTAGATGGCGCCCATGAGTGATAATTGCTCTGTTGTTGAGTTATCGTCTCCGTGGGTAATGCATAGTGCATCAGCCCAGAGATATCTCTCGCCGATGACGGTAGTCAAGTGAATGGCGTTTCGTATGATTGGTGACACATACTCTGACAGGCCTGTAGTTTCCAGTGCCTGTGGCACTTGGAGCAGTTCGAGCACCTTTTCATCGATTAAACGGCCAATGTGGCCACCATATGTATAGCTCAGCGCTACATAGTCACCCTCGACGGTCCCCGGAACGAGGCACTTTCTCTCTATATCGATCAACCAAGCAGGCCTTGCCCACCATATACTAAGCGGGTTATTGCACAAATCCCCATGTGACGAAAGACACTCATCTTTCCAATTCTTAATCACACTCAGATCCGCCCACTCAGGGTCCAGGACGCGAGCAGTACCATACCCAGAACCTTTATCAACAAGCACAAGACTCCAGGCATAGCCACAATAATCAACAGTCTCATCAAGGCGAACAATGCTCCCACGTGAGTCAAACTCAACCCTTACCTCTCTGGACTTATAGTTCTCCTCTCCATTATTGGTGTACTCCAAAAAAGCTTCGATGAGGGGTTTGTGATGAGGACATTTTGTGGATAGCGCTTCTTCGAAGGACCCGAGGCTGATCGTGTGCTCGAATTTGTCGTCGCTGGTTAGTCTTTGCCATATTGCCTGGCATACTTCACAGCTGGTTACCCAATCTGGTGTTGTGTAGGAAGACATTGCAGGAGATTGAGCTGTCGCAGAGGCTGAGAGGAATGGGTGTTGAGTGAGGGGTTGGTACCTGCACTAAGAAGACAGGGGTTGCAGTAGGATGAATCACGACATACACCAATTAGCGGTGGCTAGTGAGTCGCCTAGAATTCCGATAGCCTACTGGAAATCGGAGAAAACATCTCAAACGTTGGTGTTTTTTTCACAAGCTATCTGGGTTCGAGGTCGCCAGCAATTGCCCGGTACGACAATCAAGCACAACGGCCAGTCAGCTCAATTGTTCGAAACTACTTGTCACCACATGGCGGCACGACCGATGGTCAAAGCCAAGATATCTTGTCTGCACCGCATTGTACTTTCATGATAGGTGGAAGTCGGTAGTTCACACGATGAGGTGTACTTGAGAATTGGACGAGACATAAGGTGGGTTAGAAAAGTAACAGAGCCGATCGATCGCATGTGCAATGCTGCAATATTCTGATTTTGGTTACATATTGCCTATTGCTGATTAGAAGGCGTCATCAACTCTGGTTTCAACAGGGATAAGGGCCTTATCAAATTCATGACGTGGAGCAATTCATGCGGCTTGCCACTCAATCAGAGATCTGACAAATGTTTGTCTCCAGGATCTGAGCGAAGATAATTGAGAACCAATTTGTCAGTCTCTGATTAAGTCAAGTGCTGGTTGATTCTGTCTTGTGTATCGTCAGCCATCGGCTTCTCGATCTTCCGAAATCCCTTTCCGTCAACCTCGATCAGGTATCGAGAAGTAACATCCAACCACTCACAATAACCGCTCCTCCTCCGCACCCGGAACTGACACGTGGGTTAGCGTCCTGCGTCTACTCTATTGTGGCATTCTTGGAGCTCTTACCACCAAACAATCACCTCTGTAGCAAATGCCAATGAGGCTCTATCGTGATACAGATCGATCTATGACATATACCATTCCCTCACCGACATTCCAATGATCCAGTGGCTTCAAAGAACAATGAAACGGCCATGTAAGAAACCGGAGCATGGTCTCCGCCGATCTGACACTTTCGATCCAATCTAACCAATACTAGCTACTCTATGCGGGGTGTCGTGACGATCCGATGGTACCTGAGCGTTAATCTCCAGGGCAATGTAGGGCTGTGAAATTAACAAAAGCAAAAGTCAATGACCAGTTTAACTCCATCGACAATAGAAGCCAACATCTATTCATGACGCTGATATGTGAACTTTTGACGTAGATCTGTTTGTTGCGGTCTGAGCTTCACGCGTAGCTGCAGCGCGACTTATGTCGTGACGTCAATGAATTCATGTCTTAGCAAACATTTCTGAGAATTGATGGGAATGATTGTGTATAAAGGGGACGACTGAGGCGCTTCGAATTAATGTTTTCGTTCATCATCACACTCACATTCTATCAATCAATCACAACTACAACAGACTACCACTTTCAACCTTTTCTCCCAACCCAAACATCAACATGTCTGACTACAAGCCCACTGGTACAACTCCCTCAACCAAATCCACTCCTCCTCTTCAATCACTAACAATTCTTCAGAGCACGACGGTCTCCGCAAGGATGGCCAGCCCGACCAGCGCGTTGGCACCGGCGAGTTCGCCCACGGCAAGGTTGACCCTCACAAGGCCGGTGAGGAGGGCGGCAAGACCTCTGGCGACGGAAGCAGCAGCGGTCTCGGAGCTTCCAGCAGCGATGGCAGCGACTACAAGCCCACTGAGCACGATGGTCTCCGCAAGGATGGAAAGCCTGATGGACGTGTCAAGGGCAACTAAATATCTCGAGAGCGTTATACCTAGCGTTATGATAAGCCGATGAATGAGAATTGTTAACACCCGAATGTAGCTTTCCACTTTGAGGCGTGATAGCAATGCATTGGCTGGTTTGAAATTATGGGTGAATCTCTTACAGAATCATCGAGATGAACGTGCAGATCGTAGTAAGGTTATCTTAGTCGGCATAAGGCCAGCGAACTCAATATAAGTTTTGTTAAAGCACTCAAAAAGCGAACAATATTACTAAATAAAATGTCGATACAATATGGGTATGATTCCTCATTAGGGCAACAATATACAATAAAGTACAAGTTTATTTTGTCTTGTAGCTGAACTGCTTTATTCTGATTCCTTATCCCTTGTCTGATAAGCATTACTAAAACAGAGTAAGCTCATCCAAGCTTAACATCGTCTGACTAAGACATACTGACTATTGAACTCGGGGATAGTTTGTCTGGAGAAAAAATATCAAGCGAACTGTCCGGCCGTTGCCCTCTCACTACATTCTTTTGCATTGCTGATGACTCCTAGGCTTTTGACTTGCCAACATCCAGAAAATTCATATTGACCCTTGCTCTTAAGGCATGAGTCACATAGCCTTTTTTCCGACATCTTCATAAAGCTAGTTTTACGTGCTGTATTCACACATTACTCGAGATAAAAAACGTCATTTGTAAGATTTTACTCCCCATCTGATAACAAGCGGCACTTGGCAAAATGCTTACCTCGGGGTTCAGCCAATCAATTGCCATGTAGCTGTTGTCAAAAAAGCGCGCCCTTGGTGACGATGACGTCTGTCCTACACAATCTGATAACATTGAAGTGTTGTATATATCTGGAAATGATCTTGGACTTTCAGTGTCAATTGTCTGGGTAGAATAAAATGGATCGCAGCTTCGATATCACGACCGGCTCTGGCGCCGCGTCCATTCACGCCGGGATTATTCCCTTGGAGCCATTGCCCAAAACGAAGCTAAGAACAGCTAATCTCACTCAACCACCTACTAAAACCGACACTCTACCCGACATCCTAGTGCTAGAAGATAACAACAGTAATAATGTTTCCAACGAAGAGCCATCAAGCGCCCTTGGAATATCCAAGACCAGAGGCATAACCGTCATCATCACCCTCGCAGGCATCAGCTTTCTCAACACAATGGGCTCAGGCATCCTAATCGCCGCCCTCCCCCGCATAGCTCAGGATGTTTCCCTCTCCGAAAACCTCATTCTCTGGCCAGCAGCAGTCTACGCCCTTGCAGCAGGTTGTCTGCTTCTCATATTTGGCGCAATTGCGGACGTTGTAGGCGCAAAGTTGATGTGGGTTACCGGCAGCTTTCTCTTCGTGATTTTCACATTGGCTGTTGGCTTGGCGCAGACTGGTATCCAAATCATCCTTTTCAGGACGCTACTTGGAGCTTCTATTTCGATGTGTCTTCCCACGGCGGTTAGTCTGATAGCTAATACCTTTCCTAAAGGACCTTGGAGGAATGTCGCTTTTGCGATTAATGGCATGGGAAGTCCGTTGGGTTATGCGCTCGGTCTTGTCCTAGGTGGTATCTTTACGGATACTATTGGATGGAGGTGGGCTTACTACATGTCGGCTATTATCAACTTTTGCCTATCGACCGGTGCGATATGGTCTTTACCTTCCGTCTACACTGCATCCGAAAGAAAGTGGACGACCAGATTAAGACATGAGATTGACTGGGTTGGCGCAGCGACTATGAGCGTAGCGCTTGGTATGCTGCTCTATGTTCTGGCCATGATCTCTTCCTCTTACAAGAGACTCGACGATCCAGCCAACATAGTGCTCTTGACGATTGCTATTGTTCTGCTAGTTGCTTTTCCGTTCTGGATGGATTATCAAGTCAAGCATGGAAGACCGGCTCTTATCCCGAACAGCCTCTGGCGCAATCGGTCGTTCACATCTGTCTGCATTGCTGTCTTTTTATGCTGGGCTTCACTCAACGGCATCGAGTACTTCACGACTCTATAGTAAGTCCATCAAACCTTATTAAGCCATCAGCTGCTAACCATTCCAGCTTCCAAAAAGTCGAAGGTCTTTCAGCTCTCCAAAGCTCCCTACGTTTCCTTCCCCACGTCATAATGGGTGTAGCAGCAAACATCATAACAGGAATTCTTATCGCCAAAGTTAAAGTGCGAACACTGGCGGTTGTATCAGCCCTAATAACCATGGTAGCTGCACCACTTATGGCTACTGTCGACGTAGGCGAAAATTACTGGCTTGCTCCATTTTGGGCCATGTTCCTTTCGCCCGTCAACCCAGATGGTAAGCCCCCGTCAACCAAAATTTGACTAATGGTACTAACTCAATCAGTCCTCTTCACCGTCTCGAATCTCGTCATCTCCGACGCTTATCCGCCTGAGATGCAGTCCCTTGCAGGCGGTGTGTTCAATGAAGTAGCGCAGTTTGGCAATTCTGTTGGCCTGGCTATCACTGCTGCGATCGCGGCGTCTGTCACGGAGCATTCGGGAATTACGGCCAGGGAAGAGGCGTTGATGAAGGGGTATAGAGCGGCTTTCTGGACTATTTTTGCTAGTTGCACTACTGTTACGGTTGTTGTTTGGCTTGGGTTGAAGAAGGGTGGTATTGTTGGAAAGAAGCAAGACTAGTCAGTGATCGACGTAGCGGGAATGAGCTCCCAACTGGTTGTCGGAGAAGTTGATCCGAATCACTAGAAAGTGTTAAAATGAAGGTTGGGTTGTTGAATCCTGGTAGAAGCGATCCTGGGGGACTTCCGTGACGCTCACGAGCACTTATCCCAGCTCAATTTAATAGCATCTTGTCAATCTTAAAGAGCACCAAGGCCGGTAATCAGCTAGTAGATCAGCAATCTTTCTTATTAATTGAACAGACAGAAAACTCTTTTCCGTCTGTAATGCTTGATTCAGCCTCGACTTAGCACGTGATTCGTTTCAGATCCAAGCATCTCAATTGGTTCTCAGCCAAAACCAGTCTAGACCATCCATCCTCATCATCTCGGCCTTATCATGTTGATCAACGAACTAAAACGGGCGGATCAGATCAGGAACTTTCTAATCCGCAGACCGAATTCTTTATATTTCCCATTCTCCGATATCAAACTGATTCAACCTATCATAGTCCGGGGGGATGAAAATAAACTTCGATAGACCCTCCTTCTCAGCCCTGGAGGATCCACCGCGGAGCCGAACTTCAAATTGAGGCTTGATCTTGGAACGAGCCAGCCATCCGTCCGGGAATGAGATGGCTTCCTGTAAGCAAGACCACGTTTTTGTGGCAAAAAGAGTTAACAGGGCCCCTTTGTCTAGAAGGAGTCACTGAAGAATGATCAGTGGATGATTCGAGTTGATCATTGTCATTAGGGGTTGGGTGGTTTAAACATGAGACTGCGCTAGGGAGGTGCGGAACCGCAACTACAGACTCTAAGCTGGGGTCATACCAGACTTTTGGTAATTGATATCGTATTCAGCTTATGATGAATGACTCGTCTCCGGATAGATCTAGGTATTACCAGTAATCAGAAACACTGTCTCTCAGGGCTGAGTGTAACGGCGGCAAGGAGATGTCTCATATCATCAGATCATCTTGAACAGATTGTACAGAAACACATTTGAATCCTCCATTACTCCGGCCTAGGATCTCATGCAGGTCCTCGTCCAGTCTCCGCGGGGTACCTTGCCTTGACGCAGTAATACTCCCAAATGAGATGAGTTTGCGACCTGAACACCGGACGACTGGGAGATGCCCTGTAAGCAGTTAGCAAAGGATCTTCACCGGTCCGTAAGCCGCTGCATGTCACTAACTCAGCCCAACTGCATCCGCAACGCCTCCTTGTGGCCCCCGAGTCTTGCTTAGCGTGCTTCCCTACCTCAAATATACAATGCATCTGTCCCTCCAACTCCATGGTCCCTGCATACCACTTCTTCTTTCCTTCCACGCACTCCTTTGTACCACTTGCCCAAGATGGGCGGTCTCTTGTTATCGGATTCCTACGAGTTCCATAAGCCTAGCACCAATGACATGAACATTGCCAGCATCGCTTGGGGATTCTCCCTCGGCGTGTCCATCTTCAGCGGGACGAAAGCTATACGCCAGACGGTCCAGTCGTGGAAACGAGGAACCAGGACGAATATATATCTTGTTCTCCTTTGGATGGAGTGGTTGAGTAGTGTAATCATGAGCGCTATTACATGGTGTTATCTACGACAGTATATACCACCTGGATTTCCTGTATTTTTCGTCATTGGTATGACTGACCCACGATATTTCTGAGAGGCTTACTAACGTGCTGGTATAGTTCTTCTCTGGGCTATCCAGATTCAAACGCTCCTTCAGATTATCATCAACCGAATCTCGATCCTGATGGTTAACCGGAACAACGCCAAGAAACTTAAGCTCGTTACCTTCCTCGTCCTACTTGCTATCAACATCAGTGTCTTCTGCGTATGGATTCCTGCTCGATTACAAATCAGTCAACAGTTCATCAGCGTCAACGCTATCTGGGATAGAGTTGAGAAGGGGATTTTCCTAGTTGTCGATGCAGGATTGAACTTTTATTTCATTCATCTCGTCCGCTCACGACTTATTGCTAATGGATTGACAAAGTACACTCGTCTTTACCACGTTAACTTGGTTATGATTGGTATATCGATGACCATGGATGTAAGCACAGCCCTACCTATTATCAGTGCACATGACTAATGGAACAGGTCCTCCTCATCGCAATGATGTCCCTACCCAACGACATCGTCTACCTCCAATTCCATCCCCTCGCTTACCTCGTCAAACTCCACATCGAAATGAACATGGCCGAACTGATCACCAAGGTCGTCAAAGCGAGTAACCCCAGCGGCTACGACTACTCCAATTCACGATCTGGTGGAAAAAGTGGTGCAAAGACTGCGACCAACAAGCGAGCGACATCAATGTTCCCCGGTGGTAATCTTACGTACATCGAAGCTGGCGAGAACATCGAGTTGCCGGAACGTAAAGAAGATGGGATTAAAGTGTCGCGAACTTTCCAGACGACGCAGGTTGAGACTGTCAAGCCGGACCGGGATCGTACGGATTATGATGATCTTCAAAGTGAATCAAGCTCTACGAGGAACTTGAAGGAGGAGCATTTCCCTCTGTAGAATACTGGTCACATTTCTTCTTACCAATATCTTCTTTGGCAGGATACCCTTCATGTCAGCAAACTTTTACTTTCCATAGAATACTTAGATTACCCATTAATATTAAATCTCTCACCAAGACTTGAAGGATTCAATGTGGACCTCAATCATCCTGTGACAAGATCCTTGTAAAGCCAATGCACTGGGAGCGGCTCCGCTAGACCGGGCGAGGATGTGGCTGTTTGGCGTCAGCCATGACTCGTACCCATCGAGCCTCATCATCAGGCATTTTATCAAAACACGGTATTCTGGGAAAGTAAAAATGCCTCATGTAACAATATCGTGGAAACCTAAGACAACGATACGCGAGGGGAAAGCCCAACTCCACTACATCGTGCCATCCATCGTGGGTCCAAACGCGCAAAACTGGAGGTTTACCCCAGACTTCCCCAGAATCTTTACATAAAGAAGGACCACCATGGCGGGAAAAGTGGGCGGGAAAAGACCCTTTGAGCATAAACCTCAGATTGAGATGATACGGTTTCTTTGTTATGGCTATAAGTTCCCCATGCTTTGTTGTTGTTGTGTCTGATGTCACTCTTGTCTTAGCGGAATAAATAATGTTCCGCTGTGATCGGTGATAAGTATGAAATAACCTGGAACCAACAGGATTTGATTTGGAGCGTTTCTACTGGTCGACTTGTAACTTTGCTCAGCTGAGATATTCTTGGCACCGATTACCTGTGGAGTCCTACAAATGCTACACCATGGACATACAGATAGATGTTTGCCGTACTCGAGATAAGCCATTGGAGGCTAATCTGTAAGTTTATCTTAACCATATTCCAACATCAGAGACACATCAGCGTTGACCTAAAAGATTTATTAATTCCTGTTCTTTGTCGCGTGACCAAAAGATATGTTGGTAGCCAAGATCGCCTTCCCTGCTTCTTCGCCAAGCTTCTCCTCCGCCCAAGCCAAGTGTCTTAGCATGCGAATATGACGTTCCTTTATGTTCAGTAGGTGATACAGAAAATCGTTATTGGTCTTTAATATCTGGGCAGACGTTGTGATCTCTGGGCGAATTATTCCTCCAAATCTTTGCCTGTTTCCCTTTCCTTAAGAACAAGGCTCGTCCCTCTTTAATTCCTCTTACTTCATTCCTCGCTCATAACATGTCAATCTTCCTCCCACGTTTCTTGTCCCTCTTTACTGGAACACATACGTTGCCTACCATGGGCTTCTTATCAAAGATTGGGAAGATTGTGGCACCTCCACCACCGCAATCTGAAGAAGGACGTGACCAATGGCCCTCCCGCACAGCCTACCTCCTTGCCTCTTGTGGTGGTGCGGTGGGAATGGGAAACATGCTCCGATACCCGTCCCAGGTCTACAACAACAGCGGCTTGCAATGGTTCGTGCCCTATCTCATGGCCGTCTTTCTTCTAGCCATCCCAGCCATGGCGCTAGAGATTGCCTCTGGTAACGCCTACCTCGGCGGAACTGTCGTTGCGTACAACAACATACACAAAAGACTCAAGGGTACTGGCTTCGCGCTCAACTATGTCGGCTTTGTGGTGGTTACTTACTTTGTGCCTATTCTTGCTTGGGCCATGGTCTACTTCCAAAAGTCTTTTACCAGCCCGCTTCCTTGGGCGGGTGATACCGAGAACTGGTTCATGTATGAGGCTGTTGGTGCTGTTGACCCTGATACTTCTGGAAGATGGGTGGTGTACCCTGGTGTTTCCCTCGACGCCCGACTCGTCGGTTGGAACGCATTCACCTGGTTCACCGTCTGGATTTGTATGTTTCGTGGCGTCGGACTCACCGGTCGCGTCGTCTACTTCACCATGGGTCTTCCCGTTATAACCGCCATCATCCTCATCGGTCGTGGCGCATCTCTCCCCAACGCAGGCGAAGGTATCAAGATGTATTTTGCCAGCTGGCACAGCGATAAGCTCGCCGGTACTAAGATCTGGCGTGATGCCGTGGGCCAGGTCTTTTTCTCAACGGGTGTCGGATTCGGATACTACACTGCCTACGCCTCGTATAATCGCAAGTACTCCAACGCGGCACAAGACGCCTGCATCATTGTCATCTTCAACTCGTGTTTTGAAGCCTTCGCCGCGTTTGCCGTCTTCGGTATTGTTGGATACCTTGGTATGAAGCCCGAGGAGACTGGCGAGATTGGTAGCTATGGTCTAGGTTTCATGACTTACCCTGAGGCGTTTGTTCAAATGCCCGGGTCCAACTTCTTCTCGTTCGTCTTTTTCTTCACCATCATGCTGTTGGGTATCAGCTCTTCCTTTGCCATGCTTGACGCTGTTATGACTTTGATCCTGGACTCCCCTTTTGCCAAGAAGTGGAGTCGTCCTTGGGTTGCCACCGTTATGATTATAATCTGCTTCCTTGTCTCTCTTCCTCATTGTACCCAGTTTGGGTATTGGTTCATGGACGGTGTTGACCGATGGATCAACAACATTGGCCTTGTATTTGTTGTATGGGCTGAGTGTGTTGGTTCCACCACCTTGTACAGATACCAGGATGTCGTCGGCCAGGTTGGTATGCCTTCTTGGGCTTCATACAATGGTGGCTTTTTTGGTGGTCAGCTTCTAGGCATCATCGTTGGTCACACGGCTACCCCTTGGGCTGGTGCCATCGCTGGGTTCGGTGTCTTTTTCACCGGTCTTGCCGCTTCTCTTGTTCTCGCAAGAACACCGGATGCATATGGCGGTCCCCGACTCATGACTAAGAGCAAGATGATGTCTGTCTTGTACTATAATGCTTTCTACTCGGTATGTCTAATTCATCAAACCATGGAAATATGCTAACATGGCATAGGGCAACATGCTTCGTCACGACCTCAACACCGTCTGCGGCGTTGGCAAGAACTGGTCCCTCCCTGTCTTCTGGGCCCCCATGCTTCGCTACGTGACGGGCCCCATCCTGGCCATCATCTTCAGTCTAGCATACCCGACCTTCGAAGAAGTCAAGAACGACCCCCTCTATATCGTCGGCTTCATCGTTGCCCACTGTCTTCTCTTGTGGATCGTGATTGGCTTCGTCTTCCCTCGATGGTATGATATCTTTATCAAGCATGAGCGTAGGGAGGACTGGAAGCAGCCTTATGCTCCCAACATTCTGCGCGACACTACCGATGGACAGGAGCCTGGCAGCAACGAGGCTGCTACGTCCGAGGCTGCCATGTCAAGTGAGACGTCATCGAAGAAGGACAATGATACCATGTCTAGGCAGTGATTGAACTGGATGTTGTCTGTAACATTGCTTGAACATCACAAGTACACATAAAAATCATAGAACGAGTGACAGATTTCTTAAATGCAAAAACAAAGTACTATCTTCAGTCTTGAAACGAGAGGACAGGCTACAGACCCAATAACCATGAATCATATCCCATATACCAACTCTCTCTCCGCTTGTTTATTGTTTATTTTTTTAAACTTGGTTTGCCCAAGTCAACCCGCTCTTGGGATTCTGCAAAGGACGCTCCCTGACAGGCTCTTCATCATCGGTCCAGTACTGCGTCTCCTTCTGAATGGGCAGAGTGTTAACCTCGGGGCCCATGCTGCGGCTGAAACGGTTGTAGGCGATGAAGGTGTCGGCGTCACCAGCATGGGCGTTGGTGGGTGTGGCAGCGCGCATCGAGACACGACGAACCTCGACGGCATCATCCTTGATAACTTCCTTGCCGGTGTAGTGGTAGAAAATGTTGAGAGCAGGGATTGAAAGACCGTGGATGACGATAGAGAAGAGAACGAGCCAGTAGACTGTAGGTCCCATGGCTCGAACAAGGTTAGTCTCCTCGTTGTCTCCCTCGCCGTCGTGGGGAAACAAGTGACGGGCGTGCTCAACGTAGAAAACAGCGCCAGCACCGATGGGTCCGAAGTATCCCATAAACAAGGCCTCCTTCCAGTCCTTGCAGACACCAGGCATAAGCTTGTAGAAGGCGAAGATAGCAGGCAAACGACGGAAGACAAGGACAAGGAATCCGAGCCCGAACAAGCGTGGAAGAGTAATACCGGTGCCAGTGGGGTCGTTGAAGGTCTCCCAGGGGAGGACGGCGCCGATGTACATGAACCCGCCAAAGTTGAGAAGCACGTCCATGCATGAGTTGACTTCGTCATGGCGGGTTTCAGTTTCTTTGAGGTAGTTGCCATCCCAGTTAAGGGCGCAGCCGGCGACGAAACAGGCGAGGAGATCATCAGTTCCAATGGCTCCGCAGCTGCCGATGAGGAAGAGGCCGAGGGCGGTGGGGAAAAGGACGTAAGATTCGCTGTCAACCAGTTTGCTGTGGTGATGTTAGTTTGAGTCAAGATAAAGGGCTGGGTGAACATACTGCTTAAGAGCGAACTTGATACCCTTGCATGCTCCATATCCAACGACGGCACCGTATGCAATGGACAGGACGATGGTGTACAGCCAAGTCTCGACGAACCAGTTCATAAGAGCCTCAGTGACACCACCGCCAAGACGCCCGACCTCACCAGCACGAGCCATGAGAGCGTGAGCTACAGCTTGGCCAGTCTCGGTAGCACCATGTTCAACCGCAGAGCTAGCAACATCAGCAGCCTTGGTGCCAGCGCCAGGGATGTCTGCATGTTGAATCAGGTACGTAGCGAGCATGAGAAACGGGAACCCAAAGCCGTCATTGGCACCGGCCTCGGCAGAGATAATCTCACGTAGAGGTCGAGCGACGTATTTATCAGCGAAGGGTCCCTTGGCGATGGCCTGAGATAGAATCGGGTCGGTGCAGGTGACGCAGGATCCGATGACGAGGGCGGCGAGGAAGGTGATCTTGGGGATGGTGAGCAGAACACAGGCGGCTGTGCAGAGCCACATGACTGTCATGATGGGCAGAAGACAGAGCGCCATCTCCTTCCATCGTGTGAGGCCGTACTTGGCGGGGAGTTGATAGCCTGCGATGACAAGCTGGACGCCAATCATGACGCGAGCAACGCCCTTTACCTGTTAGTATGACCCCTGATCAATTGTTGTGAAGACTCACAAGTGTGATGGCACTGGTCTGGCCTGGTTCCGCAGAGCCCCATCTCTCGGTATCTATGAACTTGGCTGCTATAGGACCGAGGCAGACTCCGATCAAGACAGCGGGTACTGGTATGTGTTAGATGGTGTGATGAAGTCAAGAGGAAGGTGTACGGACAGGCTTCGCCAAGATACCAAGCCTGCTTGATCTTGACAGAGATGATACCGTAAAGAACGGTGAAAGCGCCTAAAGATGCATAAGTCAGAGATGCCAAGTCGATGGTGGATGGGTCGCCAAGAGTGAATACGCACCCAACACGCTGAGCACAATGTTCAGCTCACTCAAGTTTAAGACAGGCATTTTGGCGTCCTTTGGAATAAACCAACAGAAAGACAGTACAAAAGGAAACAGAAAGGAAAAGGAAAGAAAAGGGAAAAGAAATAGTGAAAAGAGGACCTGCCTACGAAGAGAAGAGAGAAAGGGAAGATGGAAAGGAAATTAAGCCAAGCCATTTCTTTACGGGATCTCTGTTGATCTTTTAAAGACAGTGCAAGCAACCGAGATAAGAGCTATACTTGATATTGAGAAAGGCTTAAAGCTAAGGGAAGGTAAGGTCCGAAACGGGCAAAGCACCAAGCTACGGACGTACTTGGATAGAAACACCAAGTCAAGAATAGAGACAGAGAGAGGAACAAAGAACTCAAAACACTACAGCGATTCAGTGCGTCTCACCAGACTCTTCCAGGGCTGTCTTCAGTGGCTGATAGCGTAGCATGAAACTCTTGGCAGGAGAGGCCACTATTGTCTTGGCGTCTGGGGCTGTCTTGGCGATCACAATCTAGGTCATGACTTGGCTAGGATATCACTGGACGTGACTGAATACGCTATGACAGGTGATTGCGTTCAATTGATTGACATCTGTGCTGAATGTCTCTGATGAAATGAGGTTAAATGGGTGAGATTAAGCTTAAAAATAGGCTATTTCTGGGGATGGGGACTGCACAGCCGCTCGGCAATTAAAGACCAAACAGAGATAAAGACGCGCGGTTACGAGAGTAGAGTCAGAGACAGAGGCAGAGTCAGCCCCTGCAAGTAGACAAACAAGGCGATTGGAGACTCTTTTGCCTCTGTCTGTTTCCGCTGATCCCCGCGATATCCGCCCCGTCGTCTCAAGTCTCAGCGGAGCCAATACCGTGGCAGGAGGTCAACTATCTCGACACAATGTAATGCAGATCATCGTCATTTCTCTTATTCGTCTCTTTTTTTTTAAGCATAAAGGTTGTTATTAACCTACGTCAGTGCGAGATCAGCGTTGGTGAAACAGCGCAAGGCCGCGCTGCGACTCGTGTCAAACAAGAGGCGCGTTAGCCATTGGTCCGCAGTATTTAACCCAACGACTTAATAACTAAATTCGAGAAGACTATTTGATCCAGATCATTCCGCTATGAGCAGGTTCATCCATACAGAGGGAGTTAATCTTTGACCTTTGAGAGATGAGATACGAATATCCTGGGGGTTTTGCCGCTTATCGGTATCGATCTAAGATTCAAGGCAGTTGTTAGTTTCATCGTACGACTATGTTTGTGTCGGCGGTGTTTTTGTTTTGAGCCAAGGTCTTTGAGCGGTTGTCCTACAGGCCACAGTACCACTGCATGCAGCACGGAAGCATGGAGTTTTTGGTAAAACATGATGCATGCTAGCGCCTTGGAAGATTTTTCATGTGGTCCATAGTTGTTTACTTTTAGTTTAGTTGGCAGACGTTTTGTTATCTTACATTGGGTGTGGCTTCGGCAAATTCAGAGGGGCTGTTCAAAATAAAGAATTGATGCGATTCAGAGTTTTTCATTTTGAACAACGAGTACATTAGCAAACAAAAGTATTCCTGACTTTTGGCAACCAGTAATAAGATGGTTTGTTTTCCAAGATAAGTGGCAAACAACCCGAGAATGAAGGAAGCATCATAGCTACAATCCACAGCTAAAAACCAGCCAGTGCCATAGGGTAAGTTTAGCGTAGGCATGCCTGTAAATGCACTAAAAATACACGCCCACCCTTCTGTAGACTAATCCTTAACCCAGCCCGTGAAGTCCACGAAACAAACTCTTCTGTGTTTGTTTTGTCACATATCGCGATTACGCAAAAGAAAACTGAAGCCGGGATGATCTGGACCCGGCCTGTGCGAGGTATACCTTATCATTTGTCCAAGGATCGGGTATATACCAGGATGGGTGCTGAAACTTGTCATTATTCCCATCTCATTCGCCGTGTCGTAACTTGGCCAGAAGGGTCAAAGTGGGGAGTTGTTTCAACCCATTTTATTCGAAACCGGAAGTGTATCCTAGCACTTGGAGATAATGATAGAGTTATATGTCTCTGTCTTGCTGTTTTAATTAACTTCTGACGGTCTGTTCGCGCTTGGCAGGTTTTATTGCAAATCTGCCGAAACTATCACTTCAAAGGTTTGAGCTGATGTCAACAAGCTCATTATTCTTTCTACTGATGATGAGTGGACTAATGGGCAATATTCTTGTGGTAAACGTTGACAGAGCTCACAAGCAGACGTTGGCATGGGAAGGTAACCGTGCTAGAACAAAAGCCATACATTCCATACTAATCCGAAGTCCTGGATATCACCAACTAACTATGTACATACGATCTCAACAAAGCGACTAATCTACAGAAGCAGACCCGAATATCGAGAAATTCACGCTTAATCCTTCTTGAAGCCTCGAACCTGTTGAACCTCAACCCCTCGAATCTCGCCCCAACTCTTCTCCTCCTTCGCCTTCCATTCCTCAACCAATCCCCTAAAGTCCGCAGGCAAATAAGGCGACGTCAACTCCTTAAACTTTCCTCCCTTCCTCTGCGTCTCCAATCCAAGATCCCTCATAAGCATATTACAATATGGCAGTCCTTCAAACACAAGGTCAGGCAAATCAGCACCGTAACCGCAAGGATAGCGCCACTTGCCCCATTGAGTGTGCAACATGATCTCGTCGGTGATCTCCTTGTCGGAGGATGGGATGCTGTGGATCTTGTTGGCAAGGAACGCCGCGATCCAGTGGCCTTGGATCGTGGCGCATGTTGCTGTGCTGACGGTTGAGATCATGCCTGCGAAAGCGAGGTTGTTCGTTCGGACTGCCCTGGAGGGTACCATAAAGCGATAATACCGAAGCGGGTCGGTTTCCTTGGGCTTGATGTTGAGGTCGGGCTGGGACTTGAGACCGGGATAGAGGGAGAGGACTTTCGCGTCTGCGGCTTGGTTGAGAGCGCGTTTCTTGGCGTCAGAGTAAGGAAGAGTGAGTTCGTCCTCTGCCAACTTAATGGTAGACTCCTTTTTCCAACCCGTCGAGCAGATAATCGCATCAGTATCAATAACCGCCCCAGAAGCAAGAATAGCTCTTCGAGGTTCAAGAGACTCGATATCATCGATATGAACCCTGATCTTGCCCTGCTTGACAAGATCAAACAGCGGAGTATCATAGTTCAAGATACTAAGTCCACTACCGATCCAGAAGGCAGAATGCCACGGCTTAAGCTTCTGCAGCTCAGGGTGAGAGTCATATCCATTAGCAGAAATGACATCTCCGCTAAGTGCTTTCCAGAAGCTGTTGACGATGACTCTTCCCAGGGATGTACCGTGCAGAAAGTTCCTCACGCTGGAGAACCCGTCGGCTTCACCCCAAGGACAAGGACTGAACCACGTCATCCATCTGACGTTCAGGATCTGATCGAGACGTTTTTTGAGGGGTGTGACGAAAGGTGGTGCGATCCAGACGGGGCCATTGCCTGTTGGACGGACGATCAGATCGACCTCTGCACCGTCTTGGACGAGAGCATATGCCACGTCAAACGCAGACTTTGCACCGCCGACGACGATAGCGTTCTTGACTTTCAGGTTAGGAGCTTCCTTGCAAAAGTCCTTGGCATGGAAGAGTGGCGCATCGAACTTCTCCGCGTTCTTATACTGGGGCATATTAGGTGTCGAAGTCAAACCCGTCGCAAGAACAAGTTTCTTCACTTCGATAACTCTGCTCCCTTGACTCCCCAACACACTCAACCTCCAACCATCACTCTCCTTCTCCACGCCCTCAACAGCGGTATTGAACTGGATCTTATCATAAAAGCCAAAATGCTTTGCGAAATCTGTAAGATACCGATGTAGGACACCACCAGGAATATGTGTATTCGGTCCGACGCCATACGTAGCTTCGTCCATTGGAAAGTCGGGGAATTCGTATGTTCCCTTCATGTTGTTGGACTTGAGACCTGGATAGAGTCTATGCTTGGACCAGGTGCCGCCGACTGAAGACGCGGCCTCGAGGATTAGGAGCGATGCGGTTGGGGAGATTTGATGGATTGCTTTTGAGGCGGCGAGGCCGAACCAGCCTGATGGTGTTAGTTGGAGACATGAGGAGAAAAGGGAGGAGATGTACCGGTGCCCACGACTACAATGTCGTATGATTCAGTCATTGTGTTGATTTGTATGTAAGACGGTGTGTCCTATTGGTGAAGGAGTAACTTGATGATGTATTCCAAGAGGCGAATCAAGGGTCTATATCTATCTGTCGGCTATCCCCAACATGGCCGTTACACCTAGTACACTCCGCGTATCGTCAATAACAGCCATCTCCTTACCCGGACCAACAATCAACGGAACGATCAAAGGCCACGCAATAACCATGTGGCTACCGATAAGGCTAGTCTTTACCCCAGGTTAATTGTTCCGTAGCTGATAATTTCCATTCCGACCCCACGTTCCAATGCTTATCTGGGGTTACGGAATATACGACAAAAATACGATAACCACAATCTGGTTCCGAAATATTGGTCGTGTGCTACTCCATCTCTTTGTTCAGAAAGATACACCTGACTCGGCTGGGTTGACTCGCCTAGCGGATTGGCGGCCGACTTAAAGGGTTGGACAGGGTGCGGACCTTCCGTACGGAAATTCCGAAGACACCCAACCACCAATAATGTTTTTGATCTGCGACTACGCCTCTTTAGAAGAATCCGAAGGCGATAAGGCAAGTCCGCCAAGGACCGTAATCCGGGGTAATTGATAGCGGAAGGCTTGTCTATAGATAGTGTTGTCTATATATCCCATAACCAGATACCAAGTAATCTCCGAGCACCTCGACTCAGAACCAGCAACCAATCATCACCATGTATGCAGACATCTCCAAGCCTCCAGCTCCTCTTCCCCAGGCCAAGCCCCAAGCCATCGCCGATGGCATCACTCTCCTACCTCCCTTGTCAAGACTAGGCCACGGACCAGGCCTCGTCATTTTGCATCCTGACTCGGAGAAGCACTTGGAGATTATCCAAGGTGTTCCTTCAGTTTTGGTCAAATGGGCTGAAGAAGGATATGCTGTTGTTGAGGTACAGGCGAGAGCTTTGAAAGGTGATGTTTTGAGTACTGCGGTTCAAGCTTTGAGGGGGTGTGAGGGCTTCGTTGAGGGTAGCAAGATTGGACTTATCTGTGAGTGTTCCCATATCTTTATGTGAGCTTGACTAATCAGTGGTAGCGTATGACCCCGACTTATGGAACAAGGTTGCTCCAAATCTTGATGGGACGGATATAGTCGGTGCCGTGACCTATACCAACTCAGCCTCCCCCCAAACATCCCCAATTCCCACCCTCACACATGTTGCCGCCCACACGGCAAAACTCTCACGCAATGGCAAATCAACAACATACTCCTACCCAACCGCCCCATCACACCTCTTCGCCGTTCCCTTCAGCTCAGAATTTAATTACACCACCGAATCAGTATCGCATACAAGGAACTTGACCTTCCTCAAACCATTGATGGATGGCCCATACTTTGATCTTGAAGATATCTGGGATGAGCATACGTATTATGAGTTTGCGGATCGGAGTGTGGAGCATACTATGAGTACGATGGTGCAGGAGCCTTATGTTAATCATGTTCCTACTGTAAGTACCATTGAGTTATGTGGGAATATTCGCTAACAGGACTAGCTTACTGGTGGTGTTGGACGAGCGTCGTTAACGAACTTCTATCGCGATAACTTCATTTTTCTGAATTCTGTCGACACAGAACTTGAACTTACTAGCCGGACTGTTGGAATCGATAGAGTCATTGATGAATTTATCTACAAATTCACTCATGACAGAACCCTAGATTGGCTGTATGTATCCTCTCCCCTCCCTTCCACTGTCTTACTAACATTGGACAAACAGCCTTCCCGGCGTTCCCCCAACGTTCAGGAAAATGGAAATCCCATTTACAGCAGTCGTCAACATCCGTGGCGATAGACTGTACCATGAACATATCGGTTGGGACCAGGGTACCGTTCTTGCGCAATTGGGATTGATGCCGCAATACTTACCGTTCCCATATTCCGTTGAGGGACAGGAGGGTAAGAAGCTTGAGTATCGGGTTCCGGTTGCAGGAGTCGAGACGGCGAAGAAGATGAGGGATCGGGATTCTGTGCCTTCGAATGAAATGTTTAGCTATAGTATTCGTGAAGTTTAGTTGCTCAATAGCAGTAACGTGCTGTTTTGAACGTTGCGTCTTGCCTTTAAACAATGTATAAAATGGGTTCACCAGGATACTCACCGAGGCCCCGATCCGACCCCGGGCGGTTATCAAGACCCCTTCAAACGCGTCACCTCCAATTGGCCACCACAGCTACCTGTAGACCACTAGTAGACCACTAGTAGACCGGGGAAGTACCTATCTCCAAACTTAAATTCCAAGGAGATGCCCAACGCTGATCTTAGTCTAATGCAGATTACCCCGCAAGGATTCAAGGTCAAAGCCGACGCTAACGTAGACAAAAGGGAGGGGAGGAGAGATAAATATTAATCGCGACTGGACCCTGTTTTTACCTCCATTCAAACTCACCTCCATCAGAGACTCGATTGACATACGTGACTGCTCAAAATGTCTCAAACACGAGTTTCAAAGAACAAATCTACAACAGAACCAACGAAGCGCCGAACACCCTACGCTCTCCGCGCATGCGAAGCTTGTCGCCGTCGTAAAGGCAAATGCGATGGCCGCCAGCCATGTCGTCACTGCGCAAGTCGCAATCAAAGCTGTACCTACACCAACACTCTGGAACAAACCAATGACTGGCAACCCCCTGCGCCCGAATCAGTCTCATCAGAATCATGTCAGACGAACCAAGCAGCCATTGTAGACATGCTATCCAGCCTTCAAGCGCAGTTAAACAGTCTTGCTGCACAAGTCCAGACACAAAGCTCGAATCCGCAGGAAGTCACGAGTCTGCCTTCGCCTGTTACTTTGATTGAGAGCGCGAGGGCCGTGGTTAATAGGATTGATGAGGAGAATTCTGTGTCTACGCCTAGATCTTCGAGGACGGCTGCTTCGCAGAACTTCTATGGGCCGACGTGTCCGGACTATGCGCTCAACGTTGGGCAGCTGAAGCTCCGACGTGACACTTTACCGCTTCATCAGCGACAATTACAGCTTGCGAGTATTCACGAAGACGATGCTTCAGAAGAAAGCGATCCCGAAACACAATTCGCTATCTCCCCACGGACGGTCGATAAGGGCGATCCAGCGATGCTTCTCACATTCCGCTCGGTCATTGGCCTACAAGAAGCTATCCAGCTGTTGTACGTCTACCAAGAAGTCGTCGGAGATTTGCACCCTGTTGTAGATATCGATGCACTTATCATGCAGACAAGATCGTGGTATGCTGATGCAGGCGCTGGAATGTGGGATGTTGTGGCTGCGAGTACAGGCGCTGAAGCTTACGAGTTACTGCTAATACTCAACCTCTGTCTGGTCATTGCTTTGAGAGCGGATGCAAAGACGGGGAGTGGGAATACTGAGGGTTTGTTGAGGGATAGCTTTCAGGATGCTGTTAATGCAAAGCTTGCTGCGCCCGCGAATAGTATCAAGCATGCTACGATAACATTCCTCAAGGTATGTCCATTTTCACGAGACGTATGAGCAAGGATCTGACTGGATTTAGGGCTGGTACGACTTCTTTCAAGACATGCCACGTTCAGCATGGCGCATGTGCGGTATCGCAGGCCGAATGCTAATGGAACTCGGCCTGCATAATGCAGAAGTCTTCAAACACACGTTGAAGTCGGAAATTGAGCGAACAGAGGCTTGTACCCTGGTCAGCAGTATTGTCATCCTGGATCGGCAGTGGAGTTATGCGACTGGTCTGCCGATTCACTTCCACGAGAAGAGTTTCAGCTCCATCTCGACATCATCGGTAAGTTCCTTGACCAGTAGAGCTAGATGCACGGGCATGCTAACAGGGTAGGTCAAAAACCCATATCTGAAAGCCATGCTCTCTTTCATCCTCATAAGCGACCGCTTCAGCGAGCCTATTTCCAGCGCCGCTAAAGGCGAAGGTTATAATGATGAAAGTTCATTTGAACTTATGACGTTCCAGATTGAGCAGTGGCGCAAGAGAGCAGTGGGTGATCACTCTATTGCACAATGCCATACGTGGCAGACGGATCCATCGACAAGACCGCCTACGTGGGCTATTCTGCTTAATCTACGCGCAGAATCTGTGCGAAGCCAACTCCTTAAACCGTTCTTCTTTTCAGAATCGGACATCGAAATCACGAAAAAGCACGTCCGATCAGCGACAGATCGTGTTTACGATATCATTAATGTTCTACATGCGCTGGATACAGTAACGGATATATACCGAAAACAACATCCTTGTTATCAGCACATCCTCGCTTGCACATCGGGTCTAGCATTCCTCCTCATTGCCTTCATAAAACAAAACAGAAATACAATTGTTCCAGAACTCACACCGGACTTAATAGAATCCTTAGGTGGAAGCTTTAGCATGGCTGTTGCGCTTACAACGAAATACACCAACCGCTCCAGATCCGCTAGGAGACTGGCAAAGAGGTTAATTGAGATGAGGAGGAATTTACTCAGCTTGGGGATTTTAGATTGTGCAAGTCCGGGGAGTCATGAGGGCTTGGATGGCGTTACTGAGTCTGTGAAACGAGCGAGTCTGGCGCAGACGGGGCTCACGGAGTATTCGCCATCTTTTAGTATGGCGGGTGTCGATATGGATATGGGAATTGGGTGGGAGGATTCTTTGAGATTGCAGTGGCCGATCGGGGACGTTAATCATATGTTTGCTGAGAGTATCTTTTAGCGGGCGGTCAATTGTATCATATTCTATTGCCGAACACTGTCTTTGTCGTGATGATGGCGGCTGGCCGTGGGGGTGTTTTAGCCGCCTTCGGATAAGACACCGGAGCATCGGGCCGCAGACATGAGTGGCAAAGGCAATTCTTGCTATTGAATGGAGGCATGATTCAAGCTATGATAGGTGTAATATGTTGATCTCTGATCGCCTAAGCCTTGACAAACACCCCGTGATCAATCTCCTGAGCCTGTCCCTTATACGTCCACTTCGTAATATGCACATCCCCACCCTTAGGACAATCCAAACCAGTCCCCTTCCCATTACAGGTCGCATAAGCACCCAACAAACTGCCTACAAACTGTCCAGCTCCAAAACTAACAAGCCTAGCCTCAGCACTCGCAACAACTACCTTCTTGCCTCCACGTTCCGCACCAAGATTATAATGCGTAGCATTCGCTGTCTCTACAAACAGAGAAACATCTCCCTTCTCCCAACCCTTCGGCAGAGGGACGGTCTTGGGTGACGGGGGGCTGGGGCCCTCAGCGCGGAAGCGGAGGGAGAGAGCAGACTTTTGACGGATTATACCTAGGTCAATGTGGTCGACTTGGGTGCGGAAGATGGTTATGCCGGCTTCTTGGTCGTCTTGGGTGGGAGAGAAGTTCAGATCGAGGGTGAATTTGAAG
Source organism: Fusarium humuli (assembly GCA_004366955.1). Lineage (NCBI taxonomy): Eukaryota > Fungi > Ascomycota > Sordariomycetes > Hypocreales > Nectriaceae > Fusarium > Fusarium humuli. Next base: position 127,118 of record QHKN01000024.1, read on the forward strand.
AGGGTGTGGGTTTGGCGACGGCCAATGAAAGCCATGCCTCTTTGACCAGAGATCTCGATTTCGTTGCCACCGATTACGCCTGTAACGTTGTTTCGGCTGGGGATAATACGCATGCCCTTGTTAGAGAGACTGAAGGTTCCTTCTCTTGGTACACGATGGTGGACAAAGTGAGGAGGCATGGCCTTTGTCTTCTTGAGATCGTAGTTATCGGGGTCGCCGTTGAAGGGTCCGTTTCCTGGGACATTCCTTGTAGGCTTGGGAAGTAAGTTGCCAGGCATGCGGCCACGAACGGGCTGGAGTTTAGGCCACTCGCCCTTGTTCCAAGTCGCGTTGAAAAGAACAGCTTCGCGACCCATGGGCGAAACACCCTGTTGTGTAATTCTTGTCGCAAGACAAAGACCCCACCAGTTGCCCTTAGTGTCTTGGAACAAATCTCCATGGCCGACGGTTTGGAAATACTCGTCGGTGCCGCGGTTTGTCAGAATAGGGTTATTCTTGTATGCTTCGTACGGTCCCTTGATGTTCTTTGCGCGAGCAATAGTAATAGCGTGATCCTCTGCTGTACCGCCCTCGGCGATCATGAGATAGTAATATCCATCACGCTTATAAATATGGGGTCCTTCGGGCCAGACGCCACCAGTACCATTCCAGATGTTCAACTCAGGCGAAAGCTCACCCGTCTCAAGATTGAGTTCCTGCAATGTAATACCATGTGTGGCAGAATAGACCTTTCCATCATCATCCCAGAACAAATCAGGGTCGATATGGGTCGGCTTGAACGTAACAGGATCACTCCAGCTCTTCTCATCCCACGGATCCTTGGTTTTGAACACAACACCGATGATATCACCCACGCCAAGATATTCGCAAATAACGTAGTATTCGCCCTTGTGGTAGCGGATAGTGGGCGCGTACATGCCCTGCTGTTGTCCGACGGTCTTCCAGCTTATGCCGGGGAGTTGTTCCTCTCGGTTCCAGACATGGCTGATGAGACGCCAGTTAACCAAGTCTTTGGATGCATAGACGGGAAGACCGGGGAAGGAGATGAATGTTGAGGTCACGCAGAGGAAGATACCGTCTTTTTGGATGCAGGATGGGTCGGAGTGCCAGCCTGGGAGAACGGGGTTTGTAAAGGTGGATACATCTTTGGGCTTGTCCGGGAGGGCACTTCCCAGGGCCAAGAGAGGGAAAAACAACGAAGTCAAGAGCATTTTGGCGACTGAGCTTAAGCCCTGACCAGAATTGTTATCGCGATAGTAGGAACGTTTTGTTTTATTTATACATGATGCAGAATTTAGCCACATTGCGGGGAAGGACGTGCCTGAATTGAGAACGGAAGTCTGTTGTGCAATTGACGATGCCGATTTGACCGCTAATATTAGACCCTGGCTACGTCGTCATAATAGTATGACGATCTTGTCGACAAACATGATGAGCTAATATGCTTTACATCTTGGATGCTACTCTATTGAATCAGGCTATTAGACACTTGAATAGTAATGGTGGAACAACATGCACGTACTTTAGCCTAATTATATGCAGATCAACCATCTAGGAACAGATCCACTCACGCGTCGACAGAATTCTCGATTCAAGTCTTACTGCAGATATTATATGTATGCCCTGATATATCTAATTGTCGTAACTAATCAGCCCATCGACAGTCCCCGCATGCAAACCACCAGTAATCTGAATATCTGCCGCAGTAGTATGTCTCGCCGCATCACTCAGTAAATAGACAACCGCCCCCGTGAGATCATTCTGCGTACTAAGTCTCTGGTTCGGCGGTGCCAACCACATCTGCTCACCCTCTCTCTTACTTTTATGCTCACGAACATTCCGCGTCATGTCCGAGTCCACAAAACCTGGAGAGATTGTGTTTACGCGGATACCTTTGGGCGCGAGTTCAACGGCCAGGGCTTTGGAGAGCATCAGGATGCCGCCTTTGGACGCGTTGTAGGCGGCCATGCGATACCCGGGGAGGCAGATGTGGGCGGATTGCGAGGCGAGCATGACAATACTTCCGGGGGTGTTCTGCTTGATTATTTGGCGTGCTGCTTTTTGCACTACGAAGAATGTTCCTCGGACCTGCAACTGTTAACATCCATTCATACTCAAGCACGGGAAAACTCACATTGATTTCTTGGATTCTTGTAAACTCATCCCACGTCTGGTCCAAAAACGGCTTATCAATGGCAATACCAGCTGCAGGCACAACACCATGAATTTCGCCAAACTCTTTCAATATCTTATCAAACGCAGCATCAATGCTTTGCTCTGAGGTAACATCCGTCTGGATATAAACAGTCTTTGCCGAGAATTTCGCCGCAAGTGTATCGAACTCGGGAACAGGCTTGTCTTGAATATCTAGAACGGCTACATTGCCGCCCATTTCGCAGATGGCGCGTGTGCAGGCGAAGCCGATGCCTTGAGCACCGCCTGTGACGATGTAGTTGCGGCCTGTGAGCTCGAACATGGGACGGACGTTCTGGAGGGGTTCGGGAGACATTTTGGTGGGTTGGATTAGAAACTTGGGTTCTTCTGTGTAATTCTTGCAGTAAACTTGATGCTACTAGGTAGAGAGCCTTCAATATTGTTATCTTTGTCCTTACTTATCGTGTCTCGAGACGGCAATCGGACTGGTGGGCGGAATCAGACCCACTTTCCGCTGTTCCGAACCCTGCCCGGCAGTTCCGCACCAAGCTACGGAGACTTCAGAGCCATTGAATGACAACCAATGTCGATCATGGCATTTGATCATATGGTCGGTTGTGACTTCTGTATTTTATCTTCTTTGCGTATTTGGTATTTGGTTTGGCCATTGAACGACAAGGCATTGTGAATGTGTCAGTTAGCCAGGTGGACTGGCGGGGCTGTGAAAACATGGAGCTAATCAGCGAGCAAAGTCTTCAACAACCAGTAACCGCGTAATTGGTTTAGTGGTAAAATTCTCCGTTGCCATCGGGGAGCCCTGGGTTCGATTCCCAGATTACGCATTACAACAAGACGCTCTCGAGTGTCTCATTTCTTTTTGCTTTATTCTCTTTTTTGACCTAGCCATGAACTGACATGCCGACAGCTCCGCTTGATACTCTACCGTCGCAGCCCGCCATGACCACAGCTCTAGTCCAAGACTTCAACCAACCACATGCCATACAAACCCAAGTGCCAAGATCTATGCCTTCATCTGGTTTACTCCTGGTTCCGTGCAGACGACTTACTTTCCCCTTCTTCGGTCCAGACTTAGGTTCTCTTTTCCCACCTGACAGCCGTTAGTACTTATTCCCAATCACAAGAAAGTGACTTACAGATCAAGGAATAGTTTCCAAAGGATGGAGAACAGAATTCCCTGTAGACCATTGGCCAGGATGCGAGTCTTCAGCCCACGTCCCAAAAGTCCAAGTATGCCCTCTTCAGCGACTATAGCACGAGCAGCTTCCGCTAAAATGCAGTCAGCAAGCAGGTTTGCAAATTTGAAGGCCGTGGATGACTGACAGTATGAAATCTTGGTATCGTTGACTTGGCGGTATGTCTTAACAACTCTCAACGAGTTAGAGATTGAGTCCGATACAATTGAAGCGCAGAATCCGATGAAAGCGAGACGGAGTAGCCACCACACAAGAGGATGTTTGGGTGGCTCAGCGATAGCCTCGGTCAAGAAGTTGTACTACTAAAAGTCAGTATTGAATGGGTTGGTTGAGCAGATAGACTCACCGTAGCAAACCAAGGATAATGTCCAACAAAGGTAGCTGCAGCCGTAGCAAAAGCTCCCCACCACAAACTGCCGATACCGTTGGACTTGATACGTCTTCGTAAAAGAGCTGTTCCCCTGGCTCCTTGGGCTTGAAGGGTTGTTTTGAGGGTGTCGATGGGGGTTAGGATCATGCGGAAAGCAGCAGCGCTATAGAGAAGGTCAAAATGGGTCTTCTCTGTAAATAGCTTGGTGGCAATGGCTTACCACAGCGATGCAAAAATAGTCTTGATAGGTGAAGGAAGACCTTTGAGGTAAGGATTTGACTGCAGGAGAGCGAGTATACCAGCGTTCGCTGCTGTGTCTCCGAATCTTGAAATAGGGCCTACGACACAGTTAGACTCAATGACGTTCCCATGATTCAAACTGTGAAACTCACCTTGGAATAGAGCAGGCGCGATTCCTTGATAATATCGCCTCACGCCTCCTTCAGTGTAGAGAGTTTTGGTGGCGACGGTAAACGACGTCCCATGTCGGTACTGATAGTTCATGATCGTCCGCAGAGGCTATTCAATAATCAGCAACACATACGCCCCTCAAAATTCAAACGTTGGCATACCATGAGAAGCAACACTTGCAACACCATAGCCGCAGCACCACTGAGTCCTCCGCCAAGCGCCCGCTTCAGGGCTTTCTTGAGATCGAACTACACCCATCAGCAACAATCTTACCCGTAAGTAATTCTTCATACCTCTGTTTCATCAGAATCAATCCATCCTTTAATAAAAACTGTCAAGACAACTATCGCAAGGACAACCCAGAAGATTCTCCACGCATACCAACTCTTCGGTGCTTTCTCCGGTGTCGGCTCGGTCTCGGGATGTTCTGTGTCCGGGTGTTGGTCCGCGAGCAGCGGCGTTTGCTCATCTCTCCTAACGTGAGCTTCGGGGTCGACTCTGGAAGACATTACACGTGTTTTATGCTCGTAAATGTCTCTTGTATCTTGTTGAATGAATGAAAAGTGAAGATGGGGGAGAATCTGGGGTTAAGCATGGTGCAATCTCCACAAGCGTCATGGATGTAGCGGGATGACCTTCTGAAAATGGTGCCTTAGTGGGGAGAGATAACGACATTATTAATCCACCACGCTGCCTTATCTTTCCACAGAAATCGATCAGTGAGATTGACTGTTTTCACTTGTTGACTTCAATCGCCCGCATTTTGATACAAATGTACTTCTTGCGCCAACACAGGTTGTCTTTGGACGAAACTGACTATTAAAGTTGCTGTACCAGCAGATGCTTCTTGTGGACGTGACGATCGTCGACATTACCACCACTGCCCTTGTTGGCGAGACTACCACGAGTGCTCAGTCTGAATTTCCGGATTCAACGGATGACAATTGCTTGGGCGCTCCCTTGCATTGTGCCCCCAACGGCATCAATATTTGTGTATGTAGACGCCGTGTGTATAAGCTTCCTAGACAAATGGTGCGAATTCGATGCGGGTATCATTATAATAATAAGAATAAGGACCGCTTCATTTCTTCTCAGGGAAGGGTACTTTTTGAAGGTCCCCTACATACGACGGCGGATGCGTGAACGCATAGATTTTCTTGCACTTGGCTGCGCCTTGCATTCACGAGCTTCCTTTGTGGTTCTACGATGAGTCAGTCGGTGAACAATTTGGTCGGGTAATTAATAGCAGATCAAAACAGCTTAGCGTACAAGTGCCACAACCAGAATCCATGGTATAAGAGCTTCAATGACCAACGATATCGATACAGGTTCAACTATTCAATCCAGGTAATACAAGAACCCAGCAGCCATTATGCCGCCTGAGCCTCTAAAAGGACCACTATGCACGAAATCCTCCCTTACCAGTGACCTCCTCACCCTAGGCCTCAAACCCGAAGATACCGTCCTTGTTCATTGCTCCCTCAGCAAGATCGGCTGGATAAATGGAGGAGCTGAAACTCTCGCACGTTCCCTCCTCGAAGTTCTCACCTCAGAAGGAACATTAGTCGTCCCCACACAAACAAGCAGCAACTCAGATCCATCAGCATGGGTCGACCCTCCTGTCCCTGAAGACTGGTGGCAAACCATCCGCGATACGATGCCCACATTTGATCCAAAGACTAGTCAAACGCAAAGGATGGGAGTACTTGCAGACACAGTCCGGACTTGGCCTTGTACTATGAGAAGTATGCATCCACAGACTTCTTTCAGCGCGGTTGGTGACAATGCAGGTCTTGTCACAGAAGGGCATGCTTTGGATTGTATGCTTGGTGAATATAGTCCGCTTGCAAAACTAGAAGAAGTTGATGCGAAGGTTTTGCTCATCGGTGTTAGTTTTGACAAGTGTACTTGTTTTCATTTGGCTGAATATAGAACTGGATCACCGAAGGCTGATACTTCGTTTGCAGTTCTGGTTGATGGGGTGAGAAAGTGGACTACGGTTTCGGATGTTGCGATCAATGATGAAGACTTTATGGATGTAGGCAGAGACTTTTTGGAAGAGGGTATTGTGGTCGAGGGAAAGATTGGGGCTGCCAAGTGTTATCTGTTTTCTTTGAGAGAGGCAGCTAAGTTTGCTGAACGGTGGATGGTTTTGCACAGGGCGTCTGCTTGAGAAACCATCGGATTTTTTATTAAGAGACTTATACGCCTGATCCAATTGTAAAGTCAGAATGACCTATTTCAGTTCATTTCCTACTGCCATCTTCCTGCATGCTTCTATCCACTGAAACCGCATCGTCATATTTGATATCGACCTACCAACAGTCAGTAATTCAGAACAAAACAAAAACCCAGTGGATATTGACTTACAGCAGTGGTCCGTAGAATACCATTATATGTCATGATCTCCTCCTCGCTTCCATTGGGCGTATATCCACGTATCTCCGTTTGTGTTCTAGTTCTCGACATATCCTTGAGGTGAAACGAGCCCATCCCACCTGTTCCATTCCCATATTTACTTTGATTTTTGTAAACACCGGCTTCGTTCGTAGTTCGTCCTGAGAACAGCCGAGGAAACATCTTGCGAAATAGTGGGCGAAGGGCAGGTCCGCAGCAGGCTATGATGGCGAGGTTGACTTCGATACTGCTGAGAGTGCCCGACAGCGACTCTCGAGAGTTGTATCCTGGCTTGTAGTACATCTTGTATAGTTCTATCACACGAAGTATACCAACGATGGTGACCCTTGATAGTGTCAGCAGTTTCATAAGAAGTGAATGTCTAGCACTTACAGTCCACCAGCAAGAAACACCACAATCAAGCCCACCTTGGCAGCCATCCTCATCTTCAACCCCAAAAACACCCAAAACGGAATCAATAAAACCAAAAAGTCGGTTACGATAGTGATTATGGCAGTGGATATGTAGAAACTAGCCCCATTAATCTGACGGCTTGGTTTCAACGACAGATCCCAATAAGCCTGGATAGGAATGGTCTGAAAGATGACTGTCAGGAATATCGCGATCATCAAGGCGATGTTGAAAGCGTTCAAGGCGTATATGGAATATCTGATGCTCCTTCGATGACCACCGAGACGTAGGAGGAAGAACAAGATGGATGATTTAACGAGGGCGAGGATGGGGTTGTAGAGGACCTGCATGATCCAATTGTAGTAGAGGACAGGCTCGATTTCGATGGTTTGGGGGGCATAGGTTGCGGGGAAGCCGATATAGCCGTATTTGAAGACTGTCGTCTTGAGTAAGCTGCGCCGTTTCGAAGGGTATCTTGGGTAGCTTACAGTAATAATTCGGAATGACCAGACCGACGGAGAATAGCTATGTCAATTAGCCAAAGTCGATGTCTGGACACCGTGCTGAACCTACCATGGCGATAGTGACAAGCCAATCGTCTACACTAAGTCAGCAGACGTAATAAGATTCCGTCCGGTGAGGAACTTACCAAGACCGATCTGCTTCTTACTAAACCTGTAGTAAAACCGAAGTGCCCATATCAAAACCGATAGAGCGGTCATGAGGAATATGATAGCAATGGCACCTTGCTGCAGCGGTGTTGAAGGCAACTCTGAGACAGGCACGTAACGAGCCCGAAGGCTTACACTCGCCGCCATTTTTAGGAAAGAATTTTACTTCCCGAGACGCAAAAAAGGAGAGGGGACATCTTCATTCCTCGAAACTGCAACTACCAGCACATTTAATAGACGTCCTACCACACAGAGACGACACACTAAGACTACCTAGCCGCAATCCAGCATCCTTCTTACTAATTAGAGTAGGGAGGGTGGCGTTTTATCATTACCCAGGGTCTGGGTTTGCGACCAATTTTATCAGATCATGATTACTTTGGGTTGCCAAGCATACCGTGCCTGGGATTATTCTCCGAGATTGTTGCCTGCAGGTGTCAACCAACAGACTGTTTCATCCGTGGAATAAGAGAACTGTTCCGGGAGGATTCCATGGCTTGCTTGTATCAGCAAGAAGTAACACATTCTTGTACCTTTCATAATTTGATGTGTCTTCTCCAATTCCATATTTAGATCTGTGGATAGAATGTAAACATGCAATGACACATATTCGATTGTGGTTGTTGGATATGTACATGTACAGCAGAATTTTCCACCCATTGAAATCTCTAATTTATTCGGCAGTCCTTCAATCGATACTGGATTCATCCGAAAGATCCATGTAGTTAACAGTTTTCTGTATAGTCTGCGGCTCCGACCTCACATACAACCCACCAAACGGATGAAAACCCCCCTTCTTGGCATATTGAGTCCAGACTAACAACCAACATTTCGCTCCCCCATGTTCCCCGAAACGTTACAGTCGGTTGCAAATCATTGATCCGCATGGAGAAGATAGGCATGAACCGGATCCTCACCCGTCGAGCCGACGCAGGACCCTTGTAATCTGCATGGTGCAGGGGTAATTACCAACCAACGCCAATCTGGAAGACATACCGATGCAGAACTGAGGCAAAGCTTTTGCGTAGTAGATGTTGGTAGATATCCTTGAAGACGTGTTACGAAGATGCAGAAGCGAAATAACTCAATCCAGTGATGAAGTATGCATGCTGTTTGCTCCCACATGCGCGAGATACATATATGTACACTCAAGACGCAGCTGAGTCAATCACTGTTTCGTGTGGTCACTTGCATCTTTGTCTTCTTTCTATCTTCCTTCCCAAGGCAGCGACATCATGCAGATCGCACCTCGTGCTCTTGCCGGGCTGTTGGCCTTTCTTGTCACGCAACATGGCGCCGTTAATGCAGCACCATCTGAGGTTGGCGAGACTGTCAAGGGCGATCTTCTAACTGAAGAAAAGTTCCAGCTCACGACATCTTCACTGTCCGAACTCGACAAGGCTGATCCCAAACATGCATCATTGTTCTTCCCAGATGATAGATTGGACAAACGAAGTGCTAAGGCTCTTGCTTCGAAGAAGTGCAAGACATTCCCGGGGGACAAGCTTTGGCCTAGTCAGCCGGTATGGAAGCTACTCGATCTCATCACTGGAGGTGCTTTGATCAAAACTGTTCCTATCGGAGCAGCATGCTATGATGACTATGGCGTCTATAATGAGGCTCGATGCAGTCACATTACCGATCAATGGACCAACTCCTCCCTTCAGTAAGTCAATCCAACGTCCATGATTATCTCGTGTACTAACACATGCCAGCATCGCTGATCCGAGCTCTGTTATGTGGCCAATCTATCAAGGCCGCACATGCATGCCCATCAACAACATTACCACAGACTGCAGCCTAGGTGGTTATCCTTCATACGTCCTTGACGTGCACAACGTCGCCCACATCCAACTCGCTGTCAACCTAGCACGCTCTCTCAACCTTCGTCTGGTCATCAAGAACACAGGCCATGACTTCAACGGTCGTTCAGCTGGAGCTGGTGCTCTGGGTCTGTGGATGCAGCGTTTCAAGAGTATCCAATTCCTCAAAAGCTACAAGACCAAGTCTTACAGTGGACCTGCGCTCAAGGTTGCGGCTGGTGTCATTGGCTCTGAGCTTTATGAAGAAGCGGATAAGCATGATGTTACTGTTGTTGGTGGTGAGGGTATGAGTGTGGGTTATGCTGGTGGATATTTGGCTGGTGGTGGCCATTCGCCTTTGTCTCCTATTTATGGTATGGGAGCTGATCAGGTAACATCAACAGATAAGACTTGACTGAACAGCATACTGACTTTCTTTTAGGTCCTCAGCATCCAAGTCGTTACAGCAGACGGCCGTTTTCTCACAGCAGATGAAACTCAAAACACCGATCTGTTCTGGGCCCTGCGCGGTGGCGGCGGAAGCACCTTTGGTGTAGTAACATCATACACCGTCAAAGCCTTCCCCAAGATGAAAGCCGCTGTCATGAACTTTGCATTCGGAACAAGCGAGACACTCTCCCATGAAACATTCTGGAAAGCTATTCGGGAATTCTGGCAACACATCCCAACATACAACAAGGCTGGTAATTATGAGTACTGGGGAGTCATGCGCGGTGAGGGCGATGCGTTGATGTTTCTCATGTTTCCTTGGTTTGCGCCTAACCACACGCTCGCTGAGTTGAAGACTCTCAATGGCCCTCTGTTCAAGGCTTGGAAAGAGCTTGGAATTGAGCCTCAGATTACGGAGTCGGAGCATGATAGTTTTCTTGGAGCTTGGTCGGCGGGCTTTGCACGTGAGGCTGTTGGAAGGTCTGGTACGAAGACAGCTGGTCGTCTGATCCCAAGGTAAGCATTTCCTGCGCAAAGTGTAAATGATGTGGCTAACCATTTTTAGTGCAAATTTCGAGGACCCGGTCATGTTCAACAAGACCTTTGCCGCGTTGAAGGGTCTCTCCGACAAAGGCGGAAGCATCATCGGCTTCGGCATCACAGGTGGTCCAGGACCCCACCCCGACAACGCCGTCAACCCAGCCTGGCGCGATGCAGCAATGTGGGCCATCTCGGCCGTCGGATTTCCAGAAGGAAGCTCTGCAGAAGTTATCGCCGAGAGGAGCAAAACTTTGACGAACAACTGGATGAAGCCTTGGAGGGACATCACTCCGGGTGGTGGCGCTTATGCTTCTGAGGCTGATGTCACTGAGCCCAACTTTCAGCAGTCGTTTTATGGTGCTGACAAGTATAAGAGGCTACTTAAGATTAAGGATAAGGTTGACCCGTCAGGGTTGTTCTACGCGCTTCAAGGTGTGGGAAGTGAGAGGTGGTATGTCACTGGTCAAGTTGATGGATTGCCTACTCAAAACGGACAACTCTGCAGAGTCTAGATGTTTATGTGCAAGTATGCACTATGTTTCAATATTTACTTGTAAATAATGTCCAGAGTCTAAATAGAATACAAAAGCCACGCCTGCATCAATACACTAAACTCAATAAACCAGCTTAGTTAATCTGGGTAAGCTCGAACTGCTTAGGTCCCTTGTAAGACTGGATCTCAGCGTTGGGAGTAGTAGCCTGAGTAAGCTCCTTGTTGGGGATTGTGTGGCGGCCGGTGGTGAAGCTCTTGGGGGTGATCTGCTGCTTGACGGTGAAGACAAGGCCCTCCTTGGTGTGATGGATGTCGAAGGTGCGGGAAGAACCCTCGCACTTGCCGTTGTAGACGTCGGGGAGGAGGTAGTTGGTGGACTGGATGTGGGCGGTGCACTTGGGAGCGTTCTTCCAGGTGTCCATAGAGTTGGGCTGGATGACCTTGAAAGAGTAGCTGAGGATGTTAGTTAGGGATCAATTGAAGAGTGTGATTGAAGAGAAGACATACTCGCAGAAGGTGCTGTGAGGAACGCAGCTGGCGGTAAAGTCCTTGACCTCAAAGGCGGCGTTACCGTTGACGCCAGCAGCGGCGGCAGCGACGATAGCGGCAGCGGAGAACTTCATTTTTGCGGTGGTGTTTTTGTGTGGTGTTGTTGTTGTTGAGAGTGGGATGTAGTTGATGAGATGAGTAGCTTAATGATCCTTTGAATGCAGAGGATCTCACAGCCCTTTTGTACCTGAAAAGATACCGTCGCATTCAACAACACGAGCGCACTGTCGATCCCATGAGGATCCACTAGATGTTTGTGGGGAAAAACAACCAAGCGTCGCGATCACAATGCCCAGACCTCGTATTCTGGACTGCCGAACGGCTACTCGGCTGTCCAGGGAGGCGAGACCTGGAACATTGTCTCTCGTGGTGATCCCAAAGCAGACATCAATTCCTACGCTGCAGACTTGCTATGGGATAAACAGCGCATTTCTGTGATTTTTCCGCGTCTAAAAGGGTCTGGATTGGACCCTGATTGAGACCTGTGATAAAAATAACTTCATCAAGTTAAACCTGACTCGGACAGGAAAAGCGGTCGGGCGGGTGGCTTGGGTGGAGTCTCGACTTCTAGATGAATTCTATGATGTCACGCTAGAAACTCCGGTACATCGGAACGCTCAGGCACGCGAATGACACAGCCATGGAGAGCTATGTTCGTATCTCGGCCGATTGATCTCCTTGCATGAAATGAAGCAGATCACTACTTTTGCAATTTTACTGTACGATGCTCCAAGATCAGGCAATGGAGGTTGTAACGTAACACATTGGACTGATCGTCACGCTAGACGATATCGCTTCTCGTGACGAGTGCCGAGATGGATAACACGGGAGGTAAATATAGTGTCCGGATCAATTTATTAGAACGTGAAAGAAGTTGTAGTGGCAGCCCAATTTGGAAGCGACATTACCTCTCTGGCTAAGACAACTGCGTGCGATGTTCAGACGCCGACAGACCAGACTTAATTACACGTAATAGTTCTTGACACAAGTAAAGAGTGAATTTAGATGATAGAAAAATAAATAGAATGCCCGCCCAACTGCTAACCTTTGCGTCCTTCGGCTCTTGAAGCTATGCATAAATTGTAATGTCGACTTGACCTCAACTTACCCTAAATCTTAGCATTGTTGGGGAGGATAAAGGACTAGTCCGCCTTGAGAAATTACCTCGGCACTAGAATGACATCACTCAGCGAAGAGCTATCTGCATACAGCTTAGTCTCAGGAGACCCTTGCATCAACACCTGGGAGCTAATTAAAACTTGAGATTACAGAAGTCAAGTGTTCGATTCCCCTCTACCCTTTCCTTTTGATGCTCACTTTGAGAACGTTTGGACTTGGTCATTTGACCATCTTTCCCTTGGATAGGCTGTCACTCTTCTTATTAGAGAAGAGCATTGCTGTCACCGGCATGCAAATGGCGCTTTTGTTCAATGTCAGGGCCTGATGATGGGAACGTGAGGGTGACAGAAGTCAAGGGGCGCATCTGGTGCAAGGCAAGCACTATCCTTTTTGTCTAGCCTTCTGGTGCTCGGATTATCTTGAAACCGCTCTGGCCTCCGCATGCGGATGTGATGTGGCTTTCATAGATTGGACTAGACTAGATTGTACAGTAACTTTATAGGCCAATTGCATTCCAACTTTCGTCATGCCGAGGTTTGAATTATTCACCACTGCAGTATTTAAATTCTCAAAGGCTTAAGACATTTACCTCGCGTCATCTCTCAAAATGCCTTCTTGGTCAGCTTCTTTCGTCGCGCTCTACATCAAATGGATCCGCCAATCCAAAGTCATCTTCGATAGTCCAGAAAACACACGTAAAGCCCTTCAGGATGGCTACATCCGACCACAAAGCTTCAATCCCCCCACCAACCTCGGCTCTGATATCGCCATCGATCGCGTCGACGTGAATGAATGGCCATTGTATAAAGTATCATCGCAACCTTCAGCACCACGTGATGCTCTTCTTTACATTCATGGCGGCGCATTCTTCCGCGAGATTGACGCCCAGCACTGGAATCTTGTTGCGCAGATAGCTCGCGAGACGAATCTCGATGTTTTAGTTCCTATTTATCCACTTGTTCCGAGACCGGGAGCCACTGCCGAGAAACTTGCGGCTGGATTCATCGATATTTGTCGTTTGAGTGAGCAGACGGTTGTAAGCATTGGCGGAGACTCAGCTGGTGGTATGCTGGCTCTTGCGACTGCCCAACAACTACGAGATACGCAGCCTGAGCGCTTCACCAAGCTCACATCTCTGGTGTTGATCTCACCGGTCGTGGATCTTGCGCTTGATCATCCCGAAGTCGTGCGACTATCAGAGATCGATCCTTGGCTTGGCATCGATGGAATTCGCGATGTTATAACGCCCAAGATGGCGGCAGATCGGCCAGTGAAAGATCCCATCGTCAGTCCTCTATATGGTAGTGTAGAAAATCTGCCACCAACGATTTTGCTTTCTGGGACTACTGATATGCTTTGTGGCGATGCGAGACGGTTGAAGTCCAAGTTCAGTGGAGGTGATGTTGAGGTGGCTTCGGCTGGTAGTGCAGAGACGGACCGATTGCTCTACGTTGAGAAGGAGGATATGATTCATGTATACGCTATTCTTCCGACACCTGAAGGTGCTGAGGCGAGGAGCCTCATTGTCCATTTTATGAACAAGTACTTGGGCAAGTAACCAATCTTATAAATAGAGTTATCAAGTAATCCATTGTTGAATGATGTTTCTGCCCAGTTCCAGCAACCAGAGTCGATAGCATCAGGTAGTATAACAGATACCACTCTTTATCTAACCTGGCGTGTCATTTCACTAGCCTTTCTGTAATCAAGCAACTGACTTCCGTGCAGTTAGTTGCTCAGAGATCTTCTTAGCCAAGATCTGATGAAATGGTTGTGTCGGATGCGCCCCGTCGATATACATATACTCTAAAGCATTGTATTCACAGTTTGCCGATTTGAAGTCCGGCACGGAAGTTCCGCTGTGTTAACATCAGTCTATGAAACCCAAACAGACCACAACTCAACTTACGCCTTATAGTCCGCACAGAATGCATTGCTCTTATAAACAGACGTCTCGGGAAACTGTGAAGGATCCTCTGTGACAGCTGTAATGAGCGGAACAATGTCGAAGAGAAAAAAGGTACTGTGTTTTAGCTCGTGACCCAATTGATGTAAAAGCTTCGTCAGCTTCTTGTTCCAACTTTGACTTGCAGCTGTTAACTTGGGGGCGATGTCCTTGGGCCTATTGTTCGGGAAAACAGACTGCGGAGGCGTCGAGATGAAAAGGAATTGTCTAGCGCCATAGCTGTACATATCCAGAGTAAGTTCGCGAATGCGCTCAATCGTCGCAATGATGGTCTCTTCCTGGTCTTCGTTGGTGATTGTTCGGTAGATATCGTTAATACCTATGAACATAGTCCAAAGTGTTTCCTTTGGTGGGAAGAACCCAGGCTGTTGGTTCGCGTAGACCTGGAATTTGTCGTGGACTTGAGTATCGACGTCGTTTGGACCAGTCGTCACGATATCTCTGTCAACTACTGCACCGCCTACAGCCATGTTGTAGAGTAGGATCGAAGACTTGTTGTACTGCGTTGTCAAGTACTCAGGCCACATTTTGCCATTGGAACTAGTCTTTCCCGTATTCCCGATTGGGTTCGCCGCAGAAGGTTGCTGGCCTAAGACATCGAAACGAGTATCCGTCCATGAGTCGCCACTAAGAGAAAGTCAGAACGAACTCGAAAAAGGGATGAAATTACGTACAAGGATACGATCTTGGTGATCTTAGCAAAATCAAAGCCATGCTTTGGTGGCGGGGCTGCGTTGAGACATGGCAGCAAGCCTAAGAGAGGAATGAACTCAACGACCTTCATCTTGATAGTACGGCAGAGAAGATGGACAATATGAACGAGAGCAATGCCGAAACCTGGGGTAATATGGGCTCGTGGCTCGGTAAGAGATATACCGAGCTGGCGAGCTAACACAATTCAGGAAGCTGGTTCATTCAGGCTAATCTGAGATCGGAGTCCAAATCTGCTATCGGCATTTGCTTTCTTCAAAATTGGATAGACAGAGTATAATCTCAGTTCTGTGGGCTAAGGTTGTGTTCTACAGAGTGATCTCCTTCACCTTCTTGTGCCAGGCCCTTATCTCCTTAAGAAAAGCATCTGGCTGTTCCCACGCAGCGAAATGTCCACCCCTCTCCAACTCGTTCCAATGGATAATATTCTTATAGTACCTCTCACACCACGCCCTCGGCGCATAACTATTGTCACCACCGAACCAACTCACCCCAACCGGAAGATTAATCTTCCATGCTGTTGTAGCAGAAGCGCATTCCCAGTAGTATCGAGCAGATGAAGTTCCAGAGTTGGTGAGCCAGTATAGCATGATTGTGTCGAGCATTTCATCTTTGCTGAACAGAGCTTCTACGTCACCATCGTGATCGGCCCAGTCGTGGTATTTCTCGTAGATCCAGGATGCTTGGGCGATGGGAGAATCGGCGAGGCCATAGCCGATAGTCTGGGGCTTTGTGGATTGTTCAAGAGAGTATCCTTTGAAGCCTGTGTTCCTGAATTTGTCTAGACGCATTGCCTTTTCCTCAGCCTGTGTATCCTGAATTGCTACTTGAACTTCCTTCTGTGGAAAGGTCAGCGAACTTCCTATAGACGGAGGAGCGTGAAACCTGCCTTGTTCTCGAAGTAGATGGAATTGAAATGGACAGCCTTTAAACCTTTCGGAGCTTGATGACCGAGACTTGCGACCACGAAAGCACCCCAATCACCGCCTTGAGCAACCCATCCAGTCTCATCGTAGCCCAATCGTCTCATCAACTCTGCCCAGGCGCGAGCGGTTCTCTCATGGTCCCAACCAGTCTCTTTTGGCTTCCCTGAGAACCCATAGCCTGGTAATGCCGGAATAACCAGGTGAAATGCGTCCTCAGAATTTTCAGGCTCAACGAGCTTATCAATCACATGCCGAAACTCCAACACTGACCCAGGCCAACCGTGAGTAACCAAAAGAGGTGTAGCATTCTCGTTCTCTGATTGGATGTGCAGGAAATAAATTTCCACTTCATCAATGGTTGTTGTAAACTGAGCATAAGAATTTAGCCAAGTCTCACACCGTCGCCAGTCGTATTCTGTTTGCCAGTATGTGCAGAGGTGTTTGATTGCAGCGAGCGGGACGCCTTGGGACCAGTCATTGACAAGCTCCTTTTCTGGCCATCTTGTCATGCGAAGGCGCATTTGCAAGTAATCAAGATCGGATTTCTTGATTAAGACCGTGAAGGGTCGGATAGAGTCGCTGTTTGGTTGGGCCATTGGAAGATCCGTTATGATAAGATTATTGAGATCAGCTTGAAACAAAGTTCTAGATTCAATCCTACTGTGTCGTGAATCCGTCACTTCTCGATAGCAAACTGGATTCCAATACCTGTAGTCTCAGAGACACAGGATGAATTGTGATGCTGACAAATTTGTCCAATCCTCTTCTTGACGTCACTGTCCTCGATCATCTGTCATCCCCCCTCATGACTGACCGAATTGGGCTTAACCAAGTTCCCGAATTCTTGAGATCATCTACGTCTTGAGAAGTCAGACCACCTACGTTGAGTCGCCAATCCAGTTACTATAAATCTAATCTATTATCTGAGCGACATTGGCAACGAGGTTAATCACGTCTTTCACACCCGGGATAACATCCTCCGGTGAAATCGTGGGACCATATCTCGGAATCGTAAGAGGATGTCATCAAAAGCTCAACCAGCACCTCTCTCTTGCGGTGTTGGTAAAATTGCTGGCATGATTCAAGAAATGTCAATGCGAGCAAACTGTTACACTCTAATTGGCTAATTAGCATCCATCATGGGGCATCGCTATCTAGCTCAAACATATTATTAAAGATGGATGTTGGTTCCAACCAACACAACCAGCACGAGCCAACGACCACAGGAAATTGACCTATCGACAATAATGCCTCAGGCAATACAGAAACTGGAACTTGCGTTATAAGCGGTGTGCCTGCGTGTCTCGCACAGCCCCTAATCCTATCATCTCTACGAGTTTACACCAACCTCCACTCGCAGCCGATTTTTATATCAATCAACTCTTTAATCTAACAAAATGACTGGTCGTGGAAGGGCGGCGCCCATTATCCTACCTCGTCCCGATCCGACCCTGGAGACTCGGCCGGTGCCTCGAGAGCGCCACTACTCTGTGCGATCCATTGGTCCAGGCTCTGCGCCTGGAGCTCGGGAACAGTTCCAACCAGTAAAAGAGGTGAAGCGACAGGCCAGCAACACTGGACTGCATCCCGAGTTCTACGAAGAGGAGGATATCAGACTCCTTCTTGAGCTTCTCACCAGCGAACACGACATAGATTTTCGTGAGGACAATTCCTACATTGATCCAACTTGGGGACCCACTATCGTGGTCACAGCCTATTCCGAGAAGGCCAGACAAAACCTTGACCGGGCCCTATCGAACCTTGTGGAGGCTTGTCGTCGCTTTCTCTTCACGGATCCTCGCTTCGAGACATATGCGCAAGAAACCTTCAAGCGCCTTACGTTTGACATAATTGAGGATAAAGACCTGTTGGAAAATGCATCAGACGACAGAATCAGAGAAGAGTTCAATGCACATGTTCGATCTCTGCGGCTATTTGGGGAAGACTTAAAGAACGAGATTCGCCGTGCTGAAATCCTAAAGCATAACTTGAACCGACCGTATGGGCCGAGGCGCTATGACTTTTGCATTGCACTGGACGAGAAGGCCATCGAGGAGCTAGCGCTACTCGCATTCTCTGACAATGAGCAAGAGAATGCTTCGGTATTGAGTGCTGTCTCTGTTAAGGTGATCGAACGCTGCTGGTATTATCCCAAGGAGGCAGATCATGAGTTGGTTTGTGGCTTTGGACCCAACAAAAGGTACTATGACGGGAAAGACACCTGTCCTGTGTACTATTTGCCCTGGATCTGCGGGAAATATTATGATCACTGTGGTCTTGAAGAGCTATTTCCATTGTCTACATACCATAAGAGGTTGTACTAGGTGTGGCCTTGACATCTATTGCTAATTAGTAATCTCTCGAAAGCCTAAGTGATATCGCCTTTTACTCCGTACGATCCACAAAACATGAAAAGATATATAAAGGTGTAGGAAGTACAACATTTCCAAGGACTTGAAAGAGCAAGGCACAGTTGTTAAGGTGGCCTTCTATAGCTACATGTTATTTCTCCTATAGATCATGTATCCTTGGCTTTGAGATTCGAACTTCTCAAACTCACAAGTAAAACGACTACCAAAAGAGCCCCAGCTGCCTCGAGAACGATCTAAACTGATATTTCAGCACCCGACCACCATATAATCCTCGTCGTCTCATCGCCCATCAAGAGCCACCTGCATCACGTTATCATTTGGGACTGTCAGGCTCATATTAGTCACATGCTTTAACAAGACGATATCCTCAACATACTGTTATCTGTGATGGTGATGGAAGTAGCTGCCCCCTCAGATGCTGTTGACGCCTCTGTTTGACTCGCTCGCGCAACCCTTAAAGTCGCTGTCGTCATCCTGGAACCATAGTGCGTGGCGACAGTTATCTCCGAGCGGTATTCATCTGCGATCTGTCAATATGGTGTTCCCCAGGCGATGGCAACCAACTCACCTTCAAGATAAACACAATACCTGTTCTCCTTCTTGATGATGCAAGGCGAAGCATCAACAAGACTCGGATTCCATCTTTTTAACTCTTCGATTGTAGTCTTGTACCGACGGGCAATTTCATAGCAGCTGTTAAACTCCTCGTTGACGTTTTGGTTATCAGTCTCCGTCCAGCTGAGGTAGATGCGACACTTGTCTTTACCCCATGTACCAGGTGCTCGAGTAGCTGGGGAAAGTACTGTGTCTACTGTTATACAAGGCTCTCCGTCAGAGAGGAAACACCCAGAAGGTCTCCTGGTGGAGGTTGTTGGGTAGCTTGAATATGTTTCAATGTTGCCAACGGGTCTGATGCAGCAGCTTTCGCCTGGGACGATGTTGGTGCAGGTGTTGTTGAGACTTGGGTTGAGGAAGTAGAAGTCCTTGGGGGAAATTACTGCTGCCAAGGTAATATCGGCACAATTCTCTTCTCCATTGAAAACGTAATATCGGGCGCATCGAGTGCTCGTTCCGTTTGCGAGGTTAATTGGTTCGGGTCTATATAGCGGTTTGGTTAAGCCGGTAATTATTCTCAATGTAAGTAGGATACACTTACGCTGGTGTTATAGAGGCGTCGTCAGTAGAGGAAGTGGGCAATGGCTTCAAATGACCCAACCCTGGAGGAGAAACACAAATCTGCATACCAACATGCTGTTTCATGTTGGAACATAGCTCATTGAGGGTGGGATTCCATGAAAGTAGCTGTTTGGCGCTGAAAGCGTAATTGGAAGCGGCGGCAATGAATAGGCAGTGATCACCCTCCTTCACCGTATGAATATCGCATGTTTTGGGTAAGCAAACGACGTTGCCTGCCTTGGGAAGCTTATCACACCATAGGGGAAGATAATTGGTTTGTGTAAATGCGTAGGAGGACACGTTTTGCGATTTGCAAATGCCGTTACAGGTATCATCATCTTGTATAGTGTACGGTATTTCGCAAGACTGCGTGGGGCTCGCTGTGGTGGATGTTTCCGGAACATACTTGGTACCTGTCGGTAGAGTGATTTCGAAACCAGTCTTTGAACAACTCTTAGTCAGTTCAGAAAAGTCAAGTGCAACTCCTTCATTGTACGTGAATTCGGAGTTCAGGCCCAGTTGAATCGCACCCAAAGCACAGTCGGAACAATTCTGCGCGGTAGTCATGTTCTCAGTTGCGGGCCATGAGCTCATGACATCGGCACAGAACTTACCTGTGTTGCTAGGCTTTGTTAATGGATATCAGAAGAGGGTCATGTGCTTGTAAACTTACGGGTCTTTGAAGCACACCTTAGTGAATCCATCAAGCAACTCGTGAATGTTATCCTGCGCGGTCGCAAAGCCTCCATGCTGTAAAGTGAGGTTGTTTTGAGCCACGGGACAAGATTTCTCAATTTCCTTCTGTAGCTGAACAAGTGAGGATTTACACTTCTTGGTACAAAGCTTCTCTAACTGGAATGTAGTTGGGTCCTGGTTTGCGAAAACGATGTAGTGTAAAGCAGAATTACACTCAAGTGTCTTCTCGATGGCAGTCTTGCAGGTAGGTGTGTAGTAATCGACATCATAGTCGTACCCGTAGTCGAAGAATTGCTGAGCTGCAGCTGAGCCGAGCAACACAGGGAGGATAACCTTCCACTTGGCAAGCATTTTGCGAAGTGTTGGTCTGCTGGGTATTGTTGTCGCTGTGTTGACTAAAAACGCTGAAGGGTAAGCGAGAATTAAATGCACGATATCTTTTTTTTTGGGGGGGGCGACGGCTAGCACGGCAATGGATTCACATGGCTTGAACTGTTGGCGGGTTGCCCGAGTGTTTCGTCCTTGTTAATCATAACTGGGTCTGCGACGAGTCGTAAAATAATCAAATGGACAGGGTTGTCGAGGGTCAATGCTAGAAAAACATCGCTAGTAGGTAAGGCTTGGCCCCAGGGTAGATCTAGGCCAACATGCATACACGCTTTTGACGGGTATGTCTCAAATTGAGCATTCTCGATGAAACGTAAGGAGTTAAAATGGCATTGAACCTGTTTTTGTTTCTCCCATCATCTACAGTATCTCCGAGCTATCCCTTGGAGAGATGATGGAATTTCTTCAGCGGCAATACACGACTCATGAAGGTTAATTCGGGCCGTTTAGTCCGGATCTTCAATAACGCACATATCACAGGATGGCACATACCGAACATCTCAACCAACACATATCGTCAGCAGGGCAGACCTAAAACATGCGAGCACCATGCCCGCCCTAGACGCATGTGGTACGAGGAGTGGCTTCGAAATGTGCGATCTCGACATGGTATTATACGAACTTAACATGGAATCTAATAAGTCGTGAACAGGATTCTCTCTATTCGCATTAAGCATAGCTGTTTCCCTTATCATATACATTTTATTTATGCTATAATCATGAAGTATTTATTGATTTTAGTTTATTGTAAATCAAGCTCTTTTTTACTCAACAGATTAAATGGCTACCGACAGAGCCCAACTATGTCGAGAGTGATCCATGCTAAGTTGCGGCATCTAATCAACATAAGATTTCCCTTTAATTAATGCCCACGAAGTGATATTTGCATCGAATTTATCATATGGACTATGGTGCGTGGTGACAGTTATTGTCAATCACTATTAAACTGCGAATTGTCAATATGGTATTAGCCAGGTTATGTTAATCAACTCACTTGGATTCCACTTTTTCAGATCTGCTATGGTCGTCTTATACCGACAAGTAACTTCATAGCTATTAAACTCTTCGCTGACGTTTTGGTTCTCAATCTCTGTCCAGTCGAGGTAGATTTAACACTTTCTTCTATCCCATGTACCAGGTGCTCGGGTCTGTTGTGTCTTGTAAGTCAGTCTGTTTGTGTGTCTTGAGCAATATGTACTTACACTATTGTGGCAAGCGCATCGTGATTGAGTAAAGATGGCGATGGTTTTATGTGACTCAACCTGGGAGGAGAAACATTATGTGATATCATTTGTAAATCGCCGGTATCGCTGTATCGGATAGTGTAAGGTGTTTGACACACGGGTGAGGCGAGCATGAAAGGAAGGATGCTTTTTAAGTTGGCAAACATGGTGAATAGCTCGAAATTGCTGTTAAGTAGAATGAGAGTGGAAAGGTTCAATCTTCTCATCGATTGACCTTTATTGAATGGTTATAAGCAAAGTATTAGCAGGGCTTTCAGTTTTCACTGTTGGCGGCGGGTCCGAATCTTCAGAACGCACATGCCACAGCATGGCATATGCGCAACGTCGACCAACATATGTGGGTAGCGGGACAGGCTTCCAACGCTCAATTGCCTCGCTTACGGTGGATGCCTAGTTACTTCTCCATAAACTAATCTCCCATTCAAGTCTCATTACTCACCAACAATGCCCAGCTCAACTCCGTATGCAAATTCGAATGTGGATTTTATGGTCTTATCTGGCTAGAGGATCTAGGGATTGAAGTTTACGAGGGCATTTTAACCATGACGTTGGTTAACAGCTTAAGGTTTGAGTTTGGTAGACTATCTAAGTTGCTTAACGAGCAAGTCCTTTAAAGCGTAAGGACCAAAAAGCAACACATTAACAATCGCAGATAAAGAACCTAATGCTATTCAAAGTGTGTAATAATTGACTACATGTTGATATGCTTTGGGACTAAACATACCGCAACCTAATACCACTTTTCACGATATTCATCCAAAGGCCACATCTCATTCAAACTAGCATGCTCATACCACTTCGCACAGATCAAAGGCAAATCAAGAATCGGACATAAGTCCTTTCCCTCATAAACTCTCCTTCCGGGTCCAAGGCCATATGGGTTATTGTCTTCCTCCGGATACGTCCAGCTGCGATCTATCACTTTAATGAAAATTTCCTTCAAAACCTCTTGATCCATCTTCAGATCTTCGGGAAAGATAAGTGCCGCCAATTTCGTGATGATCTGCTCATCCATTACAATGCAGAATTCATAGCGCCGGGGACTGTCCGGTCTGTTTAGACCATTCGGAACCGGGAAGCCCCAATCGCGCTGCTCTAGGTCTTCGGGAAAGAGGCGAAGGGCACGGACGTGGGCATTGAATTCCTCTCTGACACGATCGTCAGACGCATTTTCCAACAAGTCCTGGTTCTCAATGACATCGAGTCTGAGACGCTTGAAAGCCTCTTCTGAGAATGGTGCATTCTTGCGGCATCGGAGGAAATAACGATGGATGACCTCGACCAAGTTCGTGATGGCCTTGTCGAGGTCCTTCTTAGTGGTCTCCGAATAGGCTGTAACAACGACAGTAGGGCCCCAGGTTGAGTCCTTTGGTGTAGTACCGTCCTCCCGGAAATCTATGTTGCACTCTTCCATAAGAAGTTTGAAGAGATTTTTGGTATTATCTTCTACCTCCCAACTTTTCCCGACGAAGGTGTTAGCTGCGAGCTGCTTCTCCAACTCTTCGATGGTATAGAAGTTTCGTTGGGTTTCGGGGGAAGAAGCTGGTCCGAAAGAGCGTAAGATGAAGTGACGCTCCTTCGGAACGGGACGAGTTTTAAGTGTTGGGTCTGCTGGGGGTAGATAAATTGGTGGTTTCCATCCGCGGCTAGTCATGTTTGCAAATTGAACTTAATGAGAGGGAATCTTTTATATGAACAGAACGGTGGATAAGGAATGCTGAATGGGATTGACTTGATGTGGAAGAACTGAAGGATTGATTGGCTTTTTGTATAACAGCTTCGTGTGTCAACCAGGACACTATTATCTACAAGGCATGTCCATGCATTTGTCGATTAAAGACAACAGCCATGTCTGAACTACCTAGACGGTATCCATTGAAAACTAGGGTTTGCCCAATTAAAGTGCCACGCCATTGGCTTGTGCGTGCTGAAACACCTGTTGGTTCTGCGTCTACAATGCAACAACGCTTTTTTAGACCCAACAGCATCCACTCTTTCCAGGCAACGATGTCTGCCTAAGCGTTTTCCCCAATGACTGGCCGTGTGGCCTTTCTCAGTTGAAAAGTCCAACCAGAAAATAGAACACACAAAACAATAAACTCATGGGCCCGAAAATAGCCACGGGGACAATTGAGACAAGAACATGACCTGGTCTGTCAGTACAATCTCAAAAGCAAAACATTATCACTTACCAAAAAATATCGGTCTCCTTGTAATAGTCTGCCAAGACTCATCCGACACCAAGAGACCCTCGGCACCATCCCACTGCCACGGCCCGATAAGATGGAACTTGGTGTTGAAGTGAGCTCCGAAAGCCCAGATAACTAACAAGCGCAATGTTGTTCTGGGGTCAGTGAATGATGCTCGTTTCAGCATATCTGTCAGACCGGGAGCCGAGTTCATGTCCAAGGCTAGTTGATATGCATAACTCTCGTGGTCGACTCCATATGTTACTCTCGCAGTTGGTTTCGTGTGCAGTCTGTAGTGCTCTTCATCTTTAGGTTTGAGGGAGAGTTTGTGCGGCGACACGAGATTGAGAACCCATAGTTGGGCTTGCATCTCAGCTAGAGGCGGGATAGCTCCGAGAGAAGGTCTCATAAAACCTATGAAACCTATTTTTGGTCGTGTTTCTTCCCAGATCCCCTGGACGAAGGATGAAGGATGTCGTCGCCCATCTTGATACATCGTGCGAAGAAATGGAAAGGTCTGTTTGTATCCTGTGCAAAGGACGACCATGTCTGGTTTGATGGTGTGTGTCTTCAGTCTTTCATACTCGGGTCGTCCGTTATCGACAAAATCAACAGTTCCGTCTTTGTGTATCGTCTTGGGTAGAGGTGCGAGATCCACTTGTTTTCCATGAGTATCAGGAACTGGAGTCTGCACAAAAGCCGATCTCAAGGCATAAAGCCAAAGGTTCGGACCTGGTTGCTTGGAACGATAAGGTAGACTTAGGTAAGGACACACTTTCATCGACTTGTTGAAGAAGACTTCCGTTCTTTAGCGATTGATTGTGGTGCGGTGAAGTGATACTCACTTTTTGAAAAATGATGTCGAGCCTCGCTAATTTCCCCGATCCACTGATCCATACCGAACGTCGTACCAGAGCAGATCCAAAGCAAGGATTTGATGTAGTAGTTGTAGTAGTCCCACAAGATCATACCTTTCCAAAGAATCGGATGTACGTATGTCGTGTCGAATAAATTTGCTCGACTCACATCGATAGGGATGCCTGGTTCGTTGGGATCGGGCTTTCTACCCAGGATGGGAAGCAGGGTTGGTACTGGGTTTCTCTAATACATCTCGTGTTAGACATTGGTCGCACTGGCAGCTGTATATAATACCTTGGGTGCGAAGTGAAAGCCATCTTTATGGCACATCAAAACTTGCTTCGTTGGCGAGTTCACAGCCAAGTATGCCACATCTGCGCCTGTCTCACCCGACCCAATGACCATGACTGTTTTGTTAATCCCAAATTGGCTCTTGGCCTTGAATTCCGACGAGTGAATGACTTCCGGGATTTGATGGAGACCTGGGATGAGAGGGAGGTTTGGTTTCTGTGTAGGCCTGAGTATACTGCCACAGCGTCACATTTCCAATGGAAAAGTTCGCCATCTTCTCCCGTGCACTCCATGGAATAGCCCTTGGTAGTTTCATGTATGTTGCGGACTTCCACTCCGAGGTTAATGTGAGGCCATGAGTTGAAGTGGGAGGAGTAGTCTTTGAGATACTGGACATAGTCTGTGGCACTGAGAAAGTCTGCTTGTTTGTGGCAACGGAAGTCGGAGAATGTTGTTAACTGTTTGGATGATACCAGTTATTGGCAGCCTTTGTTAGCCCAATCAAATGACAGGAAGTGGTTGTGCTTGATGCATATACCTCGGCGTCCTCGTAGACTCTAGTGGAGAAAGCACCACCAACAGAGTCACCTAGCTCGAACAGTCGTGCTTCAATTGGTTCGCAATCCAGGTTCAAGTGTGCTCTCAATAGGTACTTCAGTGTCACGAGTCCCGATGGACCTCCGCCAATAACTGCGACTTTCATAATGGCTAGTTCTGAATGGTACACAAACAGAACTCGGTCGAGACAGATCAAAAAATGTCCATCGGGGAAACAGAAATTATTTATTGAAAGAATTGCTATAAAGCCACTTGAATGACCTGCTGATGGCTGTCACCAACAAAGCATTCATGCAGTTTGACAGCTGCAGGGATTGAGGGTGTCGTGTGGACGAATTTCCAGGGTCTAAGCGGATGAATCTGGAGACAAATAACAGTCTAAGATGTCCGAGCGTCGAGATAGACGCCATTTCATGCCGCTAGTTGCTCTGGCGCAACGGTGCGGTTACCTAGGCACCAACCATAGAGTTCAGAAAGAAGCGGCAGGACTGATTCCTCGACTGAGTAAAACTGCTATTTTAAATGGATGCAGATGATATTCAACAAATCTATCCTTCTTATATCTGACAACTAAACTATCTATATAAAGAGCGTGTTCTAAACCTAGAGCCATGTTTCCGTCATTACCCACACCGCACTACCAAGATTTGTGAAAGCCACCAACAGAGCAAACATGCCCCTTAGTAGATTTCTCATCACCAACAATATGAATCCCAAGACACTGAATCGCTAAGACCCTCCACATCCATCGCAACTATACAGCACGAATGCAAACCGCATATTTGCAATCAGAGATTGCATGGTCCTTCGTCCAATCCCTCGGCCACGACTGAACAGTCCTTAAGCGCCAAGTGTCTTATTCAACCAAGCAAACATAGCCCTCGCCATCTCCTGTGGCGCTCCAGTTTGACAATGGAATCCAGCTGTCCCATTGAAAAAATGTAGCTCAGCCCGGTCCCCTAAGCCATCCTTGACACGCTTCGACTGCCCCGCCATAAGCGTCTCGAACTCCCCATCCGCGAGCCAAACTGGCATCTGGATACGATCCAGCAGACCACCCTTCAGAGTGTACTCCTTTGTCATTTGGAAGAACTCGTAGATGGAGGTGGTTTTGAAAGCCCATTTGGCTTGGAGCATACCCCACTTCAGATCGGTGCTGCCTTCGGGATCGGCGAGTACGTCGTCCATTGCTTTGTCGAAGGCTTCTTTCTGACCGGATTCGAGCAGGGCAAGGATCTTGGGAGGCAGGAAGGCTGCATACGCGTCGTAGCCATCTAGGACACCGCCGTTGAGCATGAGGGCTGAGAGACGGGGTTCGAAAGCTGCTGCGCGAGCTGCTAAATAGCCACCGAACGAATGGCCGTATAGAATGAGCTTCTTGGTATCCACGAATGAGGCTTTCTTTGTGAGAAGATAGTCGACGACCGGTGTCACAGTTCGCTCCCAGTCTGGTATGAAGCCCACACCCTGTTCTCTGCGTGGAGTGGGCTGGCCTGGGCCTTCGAAAGAGAAGACATTGTAGCCACGGTGTAAGGCGGGGACGACAATGGTAGAGTATAGATCCTCTTGGGCAGCATCGAAACCTTGAGTGAGAATGATTGTCGGCGACTTCTTAGTACGATTGCCAGCATAAGGCTGCGAGTACCAGATTCCCGAAACATTAAAATCGCCACTTGGTATCTCAACCCTCTCAGCAGGGACAGGCAAAGCAGAGATAGCTTTATCGAACGCAGCCCTCTGCTCGTCCCAGTAGTCATTAATTCTTGGATCCTCCCAATCAGCCCGGTTATAGACATCAGCTCTTCGAAAGTAATTGGCAACTGAGAACCACGTAGCCCTGACATTGACAGGGTCGTAAGCATTCTCGGGATCAAGAGCTTGGGTCTTGGTGTCGTTTGCGAGCTTAAACCATTCTTTGGTGTAGCTTGCAAAGTCACCAGGAATGATATCTTTCGCGACAGACAGAATGGGATTGATGTCCGCGCCGTCGTTGTGGGCTTGAGCAAGACCGGTGAGGATGTCAAAGTTGAAGTTGGAATCTTTGTTGAGATTGAGAATGGGACTTTTGGGTTTATCTTCCTCTGCAGTTCCTAGGTGAGGAAACGCCAGAGCTGCGAAAACAGTAAAGATTGATGATTTCATGATGTGAATGCTTGAGATGGAACAGCTATTGTTGATGCTCTGATCATTTAACCGTACGAAGGAGCCTTCCTCTTTATAGTTTTTCAGCCTGTCTGGTTCCTACACTCTGCAACGAACCTCAGGTATTTTCAATTGTCTACTGTACATGGCTTTACGATTACTTCGGGCGAATACGCATTCAGATGACGACGATACGATCGTGAAAGTCCTGTGGCTGTCGGTCTCGCAAAGCCTAGCCCAGAAGAGAAGTGATTGGCTGACTCAGCCCGATTACTGTCGTGAATTGTCCAACTTGATAGGACCATTCTGGGTCCACTTTGCATATGAGATAAGCTTAAAGCGCCCAAGATTCCTGTCATGATTCTTTCCGGGAATTCCGTTCCTCATGCAGGTGTCGCAAAGCTATTTCTTGACTTGCTACCAGTTCGCCGCTGCTTCACTTGCACCTAAGCCTTCATCGTCAGACTTCGTGGCACTGAGTATAATCACGAGGCACGAGGATGCAATGACAATTTTCGTAATCATTCCAACGCAATGCTCGGGTTGCGTCATGTGCGATTCTCTTAATGTAATGAGAATTATGATGTTAGGCACTTGAGTCATGACATTTCTGCAAACTGGCTATTTGGGGTGTATGACATGAGTAATGCACAAAAAGTCCATAATCTCGTAAACCCGTATAACAGCCAGTGTGACCGTCGCTTGACTAACATCTGTTGGTTTCAACGGCGATCTTCTCGCTAATAATCAGCTACCAGTCCTGGGCACCAAATCTCGGCAGTTCCCGTACGAAGGCCGGGGCTATCACGCGAAATGAAGAAACAAAAATATCCTCGGGTAACAAAATGTTTCTATTTCTAATTCTCAACTTTTGTGTATCGATGAGTCTAGTAGGAGAATATTATTTACAGAAAAGGAAAGTTATTTAAGCGTGGTGGTAGATGTAACGGCACCAGCGTGTTTCCAGTCGCTGGGATGATCAGTATCATGTAGGATCTCGCGCTGGCTATCACCGTCGTCTGAATCAATGCGGGCTGGGTCAGGCATGTTGACGTATTTGCGGCGACCCATTTCGAAGTCGTTTCTCCCACTGATACCAGGGCCGCTGCTGTCGCCGCCGGAGTGAGCCTTGGGACCGGAGCTGCGACCGAAACTGCCGAAGGGCAGGAACTTAATGAGAGGACGGAAAGCAACGAGGGAAGCTGTTAAGATGGAAAGTCCAAATTCGAGAACAGAGCTAAATGGATATATGTTAGTAAAGGTGACTTAAGTCAGCTATGATGTAGACTTACTAGATGAATGACTCAAGCTGGTAGTCCAATGCCTCGGGAATGCTCTTGGCGTTGACGATCTGGACAAGACTCTTCATGCGGATAATACTGATAATAACCGTCGAGGCACCAAGTCCAAGGAGTATGATGATCGCAACCTTGGTCCTTCTGCCCATCTGCAGTCCTTTGAGCAGGAACACAGGCAGGACAGCATAGAACAGCGCCGATGCAATATCCAAGGACGCCACAGCGAAACCCAAACCCGCTAGCTGCTTGGAGGAAAGACACTTGCCTGTCCCATCTCCCCAAACAGCTTTGAGAGGGATACACTGGAAGACATCCACCAAAAGACATCCTAGTGCATAAATAAAAATGAAGACCATGGTCCCCAGAAGAAGCTTCTGAGTGCGAGGCCAGCCTTGCACAAGACGATACAGAACCAGCGCAACACTAATACGCACGATGGGAAAGCCAGCGACGTATGTTATTTGCGCGACGGTAAAGTATCGTTGCGACTCCATGAGGTTGTAGTTGGCCATGCCAGCGATGACCTCTGGGTCTGTAACACCAAAGCCAAAATTGAGAGAAACGAATGTGAAGGCGCACATGAGAGTAAATGCTACCATTGCTACTGCGATGACATAGTCGTCATATCCGAGGGTTGTGAGTTTCGTTCGGACAGCGAGACGGGCGAGGACGACAAAGCCGTCGATGCCAATGAATGCGGCCATCACAGGGCCGAGACTATCACGAACAGCCATTGTCTGTTGAAGAATTGTTAGAACTTAGAAAGTCCTCAAGTGTTGATAAACTTTAAACTTACAATTGAAGGAGGTTGTTCAACGAGAGCTAAAGACGGCAGCTAAACTAGCGTCCGGGCGGGATAGTCGAGTCTTATTTAGTCTCCATATCGCCATACAAAGAACAAAGATATTCCAACTTGGAAAAGAGCGACACTTTCGCCCTGAAGACTTTTTAATATCTTCCTTGTCCCCTGCATGATTGTTCCTGTCCCCTGTTGAATTGCAACTGTGTGCCGCAACGGCTGAGCGGGTAACAGGGGGGGTAATGTCTCCGCGTGGGTCTGAGCCGAGAGAACTTGTGGGCGGGAAGACTTCCATTGAGACAACTATTGGATGAAATGCCTTGTTCTCTCCTTCCGCTAGCAAATGGTTTCCGTTGAGACGACTCCGCTGCTCATATGTCATTTACGCTAGTGATGATCAGCAAGTTTTGCAAAAGCAATAGCGTCTAGGGCACAAGTTTGTCAAATTCCTCAATATCTCAGATATGATATAAATGCACTGAAAAACCTGTTGGACCGAGATCTATTGGTACTGTAGCATCATGGATTCCCCGTAATTATCTGGGGCTGAATCCTTGTTTTTGTATCACCAAGACTGCCGTACGCGCCCATCTACCGGTATGGTGTTGGTTGCGAAAATACTGCATTGGGAGTACAACGCGGTTGAATCCTGGAATGAATCTCAAATGTTTCTGCATGTACAACATCGCTTGACGCGGCTGTCATCGCGTGAGCGTTCGCCGAGACGTCCCACAAGGCGAACAATAGATTGATCATCAGCGCTGACAATGCACGGATGACTCGGCAAACTCGCAACGTTCGCCTGTAGAAATTAGAGGCGTTTTTAATTGCATAAATCCTCAGCCGTTCCAGCATAAAACTGACATGTCAACGTAATGTCATTCGTTAAACTGGTGCTCGACAACCTCACTTTGCTTTTTCTTCAAGCCCTCGTAACACCACCCTGTTGCCGTCACATTTCCTGAAGAAACTCAGAATTGAAACATGACCTTCGCCCGGAAGCATTTGCATGTATGATCCGAGGGCAAATCAGACGCGGCAAGACCCCTGGCCCGGAACCTTCCTCCGCGTACAGTAAGCTTAGACCCAACGGCGCGATGCACTGAATATGGAGAGGATTGTCGCAAAGACAGGATTCTTTCGTCAGGCACGTGCATAACCGAGATACTCAGCCCACATATCCCACTGCCCCCGGCTTCCTCTTGCTCAGGTCATAATTTGCTGATGCTCCAGGTAAGACTGTTGGCCGTGATAGGAAATAGAGAACCGTTGGGACGGGACAGGATTTATCTGCTGTTGTTTATGTAAATGTCACAGATTGTATAACAAGTACCCCCTTTCCCCTTTCCCCTCGTCGCCTCGTATTTCTTCTTCCACCTTAACTTTCTTTTTTCCTCATCGTCCAGTTTTTTATTGGATCGTCTGGTGCTTGTCTTGAATCACAATCACATCGCGACCACGCAGAACATAATGGCCACTACTCAAATCTTCCCCAGTTCTACCCAGGACATTACCGCCGATTGGCTCTCCCCCAAGATCGGCGTTAAGAATGCCACGCTCCAGCTAAACGACACCATCGGTGGAACAGCCACGCTGGTCCTCCTGACAGCCACGCCTGAAGGAGACGAGGCCAAGCCAGTTCGCATCTGCATCAAGGGTGGCTTCAACCCTGCGATGCTGGCCCAATTCCCCTTCATCCTCTCGCTGTACAATCGCGAGGTTGACTTCTACAACATGTTGGCCCCTCAGGTGCCCCATCTCAATGTACCTCGCAAATTGTGGGCCGAGAAAAGTGACAACAACGCCATCCTTATTATGGAAGACCTTGCTGCTGCAAACTTTGCCTTTGCTGACCCTGTCGATACCTGGCCTGTCGATCGCGTCAAGAAGACTGTGGAGCATTTTGCTGCTCTGCATGCCGCGACATGGGGTGTTGAAGCTTCCAGCGTTTCTTGGTTGGACAGTCATTATGAGGTATCAGTTCTGGGTCTTTGTAGCATGTGGGATGCTATTGTCCTCGGAGAAGACCGCCCGCCTGTTCCTGAATACATGAAGGACCAGAAGCGCATGACTGCTGCCATCACTAAATGGTTCGCTACCCGAAACCCCAAGTTCCAATGCATTCTTCACGGCGACGCCCATATCGGGAACATGGCCTGGTCCGAAGAGCAAGATACACCGATGCTTGTCGACTGGCAGGTTATCCACATCGGCTCATGCTTCACTGACATCGCCTACTTCACCATGACTGCCCTAACAGTCGAAGACCGCCGGGCGCACGAGATGGAGGTTCTAGACCACTACCTCGCGAAGCTGCACGAATTCGGCGGACCAAAACTCTCCAGGGACGACCCTGAGGTCATGACCGAGTATCGTAAGTCCTTGATGGCAGGCTACTCCTGGAACCTCTGCCCTTACACCATGCAGACAAAGGAACGAGTGTGGGCCATCGTGTCCCGCTTGGTTCCCGCCATGGAAGACCATAACCCGGTCGAGCTGTTGGAAGCGGAGTAAATGTTTCAACTTAATAGTAATAGTCCATAATGATGCTGAGTTGGAAGGAAAGAGTTAGGTAATAGTTTCGAGGAGCGACACTTCTATAATAGGATCTACAAATTTCATGCTTGTCTCCTTGCCTCAATTGGCTATGAACACTTCTTGGCGAGATCTAGCAATTAAGTTTATTCTCGTATGCACTGACCTTTGAACACTATGCCCTACAGCCTGGGCTAGTATTCGTAAACATGAGGCTAAATCTGTTGGTTGATGTCTGAGCGCAAACTATGACCATAAAGATCAGCACCAACCGCATGAAGCGACGGCATTGAAGACCCTGATTTTCAGCATTGAAGACTAATAAACCGTTATTTTTTTATTTTTTTTAATGATGATACCGAAACTGACTCGGTGGCCGAGCCGTGCCGGGAGATAATCTCTCG
Organism: Fusarium humuli; assembly: GCA_004366955.1. NCBI lineage: Eukaryota > Fungi > Ascomycota > Sordariomycetes > Hypocreales > Nectriaceae > Fusarium > Fusarium humuli. The sequence goes on from QHKN01000024.1 coordinate 160,251, forward strand.
GCCGGCAAATATCAACAACATCGGGCCGGCAAATGTCGTATTCCAAGCAATTCACATTGCTACAATGTTGAAGATCTTAGCTTACGCGTACTCACCTCATATTGAACCAGTGATAATTAATACGAGCTGTCTGATGATGAGTATTGAGATCGCTCAACAGGGTAGATTGACAAGTCTTTACTACTGAGAACAAACATCCTTGAGCTGAACTGCAACTGAAGTGGTGGTATTTTATGGTGCCCTTCTGTGTCTCAGCTTGAGAACTCCTCGTTGGTAGTAAAATGTTTTAAAAGTTGCTCTCCCTAGGCTGGAATTTAGAGCAGACGTAAGATACGATACGATAAGATAGCCGATAAGACCGATAACAACTGATGATAAGATAAGATCGCACTGTAGGGTGGGTATCTTCACTTGTCTCAATTATTACCACCTTATTTCTCCAGACTAAACAGCTGCTATACTATTCACGATATCTCGAGGTTAGTATTAGACTATAGCAGTTGAAAGCTCACTGAAAGGTTTTTGGCTCTTTGACACCTGCTTCACACCACAGAGACAACACATTACAAACCATTGCAGAAAATTGATTTGCATTCAGAGTTAACGGCTGAACTGCAACACAGGATCAGGACGCAGAAGGTAATTGTGCATGGTCCGTACCTGGCACACTCAAGATGAATGTCACTGCCCCCACTTTACCCCAACCCCCAAAGATACAAGCATCATGTATCAAGACTTGGGTCTCCGGGGTCTTTGTCTCCCATGGCGCTTGAGAGATCGTGAATCACAGAGACCGAAGGTTTCGAGTTTAAGCAAGTTATCAGATCCAGGTAAAGCGCCGCAATTTGACCCGTGTTTCTGTGTCCAGAATAAAGATGTCAGATTCAATTGATTGGCCTCACTGTATGTAACATCGACCCCAACGACATCACTTCCGCCATCCAGCCGAGGAAGAAAACACCAAAAATGGCAATTCATTCAACTCTTCAATGCCCCATTCTAACCCCAGGAAACATACCATTGTGGAAGGACCCTACTCTTAGCCAACCTCCATCTTTAACCGTAATTACCGGAACATCTCTTTCCATCAATCAGAATCTTCCAGTCTCATGACCGCTTAATTCCCCCAAGGGCGGAAACATTGCTATTGGTGCTATTTGGTGGTCCGGAGCAGGGATTCCCCGCGTTAACCACAAATTAAGCTACAGCGTCGTTCATCACCGACAGGGACTTACATGCAAAGAGGGAAAAACAGCGCAGATATTTAGGATATATATACCATGAGTAGAGACCAGCTAATGAGCCATTGGCACCTCCGCTTCTCATCCTTCCTTCTACAGTCAAGATGAAGCTCTCCTCAGCCATTTGCTGCGTCTTCGCAACTCTCACCGTCGCCTTCCCTTCAGACTATCTCAAGATTGCAACATGGGGCGTTGAGGGTTACGCAAAGGATAACCCCATCGGTGTAACCACAGGTGGCAAGGGTGGCAAGACCGTCACCGTCACAACAGCCGAGGAACTTGTCGAGGCTGTGAAGGGCAATGCACCCAAGATCGTCAAGCTCAAGGGCAAAGTCGTTCTTCCCGCTCGTCTTGCCGTTGGATCCAACACTTCGCTCATCGGTGTTGGGCTGTCTGCTCATATCACCGGCAAGGGACTTAATGTGTATAATGGTGATAATGTTATCATTCAGAATCTGAAGATCACTGAGATCTTGGATAATGATTGCATTACCATTCGAAACAGTACGCGTGTTTGGGTTGACCACAACGAGTTCTCTTCCGACATTGACGGTGGCCCTGATAAATACGTGAGTTCATACTTAATAACTGAGAAGTTGATAGTAGCTAACTGTCACAGGACGGACAAGTTGACATCATCCGCGCCTCGGACTTCATTACCGTCTCATGGAACTATTTCCACGACCACTGGAAGTCTTCCCTCGTAGGTAACGACGCTACTTTCCGCGACCTCGACTTTGGCCATCTTCACGTTACATACCATCACAACTACTGGCGACACATGGGTACTCGTGGACCCGCTGGACGATTTGGTCATCAGCACGTGTACAACAACCTTTACGAGGATTTCCTCTACCAAGCCATCCACAGTCGATCCGACAACCAGGTAAGCTCCACTCCAATTAAAGTCTCCACGACAGAGAACTAATAGCGATAGGTCCTTGTCGAAGGCAACGTCTTCCGTGGCAACACCAGCGAGGCGCTCAGCACTTACGGTCTGGTTATCCCCATGGACTCGCCCAACACTTGCGTTTGCGGTGATGAGGAACTCGATGGCTTTGCTAATCTTGGAGCGAGTACGTATCCCCGATTTAAAATCGTGATGATGAAACTAATTATGGCACAGAGAACGATTGGGGTAATGCTGGAGTTAACATCACGCAGAAGGGTGATTTTTATAAGGCTGATTACAAGTTCAAGTTGACTCCTCTTAAGCTTGTTCCTGCTGTGGTCAAGCTTGGTGCTGGTATTGGAAGAGTCTGGTAAAGGGAAAGTAGGAGTACCTAGCCATAGCGCGTTGAATCTTGACGGGTATATAATTCTTTATCATGAATCTGTGTTCTTGACAATCCGGCGATATCACGAGACTTGCCCCGAGGGCTGGTGATAATTAAGTTTATTTCTAGAATGTTCTGTTCATGGTCGCGTTGATAAGATTCGTGCTTCTGATATGTCGCATTATATACGTGGCCAAAAATGAGCTGGGGCAGTGCAGAGTGTATCATGTTATGAGAGATGTAATCTTTGGACTCATGATGCCTGAAAGAAGCTGTACATTTGCCGAGAAAATGTTATGCTGGACAAGGCATGCAATCACGAGCATCTCGAGATCAGCATTGCAGATTCATTGAGATCCAATCAAAGACCAGCTCGGCTCAGCTTTAAATCTATACAAGAAGAGTTAAACAGGGCTTTTCTTTTTCTAAACGAAATTGAGAGTTTGAAGACCGCGTGGTATCACGTTAACCCAGGAAGGTTGTGGGCAAAGTTGGCCTTCACGTCTAAGCGAAAATTAACAGGTCCAAATGACCTTCCACAAAGCTAAATAGGTGGTCTCGAATGAGGCATCCAGGTCAAGAGAAAACTTAGAAAAGCTTTTCTATTTGATCCCGCCTTGCGCACAAACCAACTCTGGAAGCCTGCACCAACTTCCCATTTCCATCCCCATCCCCACCAAAACCAGAACAACGACCTCAGACCATCATGAAGGCACCCTTCCTTGCGTTAGCAGCCCTGTTGGCCACTTCTGCCTACGGCGACCTTCTTGACCCCCTTCCCGAATCAGCCAGCAGGAAAGAACTCCGCTTCCAACCTCTCATGGACTTTGACAACGACGCTTGCTACGCCACGGCTGCCGTCGGCCGAGAGGGCAAGATGAACCCCGGTCTCCCCAACGATTTCTCGGTCACACATGACTGCCGCCGTGGCCAACTCCAGTTCAGCAACGCCTACTCTCGCAAGCGCTGTAACCATGGGTACTGTGCTATCATGTACGAGTATTACTTTGAGAAGGATCAAAGTTCGCCAGTTAGTGGGCATCGACATGACTTCGAGAACGTTGTCGTGTTCACTAAGGGCGACAGAATTGTTCGTATGGTTACCAAGGAAGAGAATAACGTAGGTACACCTTCCATTATCGTTTGAATCTACTAACAGTGCCCTATAGAAGGAGTACAAGTGGAGAAAGAACTGCTACGGGAGCAAGAGAAAGTGCAAAATTCCCATGTTAAACGGTCATCCCCTGGTCGTTTACCACAAAGTGAAAGGCGACTTGCACGAAATTCGCTTCGCCAGGGAGAAGCGCTTCGTCGAGAATTCCGAAAGCCACGACATCGAAGAACCGGAGAATGAGACTAAAAAGTGGTTCCGCAGTCCATTGATCGGATATGATCATTGGCCTGACGAGGAGCTCATGGCAAAGTACCTTCAGTTCCATGATAAGTGGGAGAAGCCGCATATCCGTGATGAGGCATTTGGACATGCGCTGAAGAAGGCGGCTGGCAGTGGCAGGTCTGTTCCTGGGTTTGATCCTTTCCAGGTGAGGAATGACGACGACGACGACGAGAACGTGGTCGCTGTCAAGTCTAAGCATGGTTAATAATCTGGATACGAGATCAAGAGAGAGTTTATCAGCATCTGACGTCTTGAGGGTCAAAGCAAGCTTTGGCATCAGATCATATCATGAGGAGATGGAGTAGCAAAAGATTAAGTAGCAGTCAATTAAACCTCCTCTCTACCAAGTCCATGAAGAACCACACACATTCCAGTAGATCCTCGAGACGGGGTATGGTGGTGGCGGCCATTGCTTCCTGGTTTGCCATTTTGTCGCTCACGATGGAAAGAACCAAACTCAGGCAAAGAGGTTTGGGAATTGGATGTTGTGATATATCCTGCTAGCCCCACAAGTTGTCTTTGCCTACCATTTTGCCTGTGTAACCAAGCGGTTGCTAAGACGATAAATGAATATGGAAGGAACGAAATAATTTGCTTACCTTATGCTAGTTTAGGCTGACATTTAGGCTACTTTATTTTACCAGCCTGACCTAAGCCGTAGTTAGTTGCTACATTGAGGAGTTTCTGTTGAACATAAGTGGTATTTTTCCTTCACTTGTCAGTTGTTCAACATTGCGCGGCACTGCCATGGGAATAAATCTCGGATAAACATGCTTCTTAGCATCGCTTATTTTGAGTCCACTATCTTGATCTATAAACTAATCTGTATGCGAAAGTCAAGAAACTGTCACTGAAGAAATTCCTTGCTTCCTGAAGATTCGCGACGTTACGCTGTCAAGATGCAGCAGGGATAAGACGTGAGCTTGGTATGAACCATTGTGGATCCATCGCCCGATTGACTGGTTCATCAATTGAGACATTTGACATCAAATGGATTCACGATAAAATGTATGAGACATTATTCCAATCATTGGTCAATTGGAAGCATCGTCATGGAAATAAACACGGCTTGAAATGACGTCCAATAGTGACAGACTAGGCTTATCTTAGTGGCTTCACCCGCGTTGCCTTGATTCTTATCTGTACGTCATCGATTCAATCGGTCGATCCCACATGTCACTTCGTCTACCCCAGTTATTCAGGAACAAACAAATCTGTCACTTTTCCATCTTTTTTCTCTGTTGCTCCAACTCTCGCGCCTCATCCGCAATGCCTTCTCCTCTGCGCGCCATTGCGGCCGCAGCTCTTCCCTCAATCGCTCTCTCTTCGGTAATCCAGCAGCCCATCAACACCTTCGACCACACCCAAGGCTACCAATTCGATCCTCTTCTGCACCTCCCCGGTATCTCCCCATACTTCGACGCAGTAGGCTTTGGCCTTTCGCATGCCGCCCCAGAAGGCTGTACCGTGACAGCAGCATCGTACCTCATCCGCCATGCCGCGATCTACGCCAACGACGCAGAATACGAAGATTACATCCAACCCTTCCTCTACAAACTTGAGAAGCATCGCGGTGACTTCTCTGGACCTCTGGAGTTCTTGAATAAATGGTACTCCCCAATTGAAGAGGACCATCTCGAAGATGTAACCCCATCTGGAAAGGTGGATGCCAAGAAAGTCGGCAAGCATCTCGTCAAGAGATACAAACATCTTGCTCATTCCGTAAAACGCGTTATCGCGGATACCAAGTCGCGCACGTACGATACTGCAAAGGCGTTTTTGCAGGCCTTTCCGGAGGACGAAAACATTGAGATTACGAGGTTCGATAAGAAGGAGTTGAACAACGGTACGAGGGCTCTTCTTCCTCACAAGGCCTGTTCCAAGTTTTCCAAATCGCCCGGTACAGATCAACAGAATGAGTTTGTCGAGAATTATGCTTCTGCCGTCTCGAAGCGCCTGCGCCCTTATACACCTGAAGATTATGAGCTTGCCCCCAAGGATGTTTTTGCTCTTCAATCCATTTGCGGTTATGAGTCTGCTATTCGAGGAAAGAAGTCGCCTATCTGTGGATTGTTCTCTGATGCGGAGTGGCTCTCTTATGAGTACGCTTGGGATATGAAGTACGCTCACATGGTCGGCCCTTTCAACCCTCTGTCCAACTATCTCGGCTTTCCATGGTTGCACTCCCAGTCCAAGCTATTCGACAACATCGATGAAAAGTCCGATCTCAAGGGCGAACAGTCACCAGGCTGGCCCAAGGAGCAACGTTTATTCTTTTACTTCACCCATCGCGAAGTCCCCCCCTTCGTCGCCACAGCCCTGGGCATCTTCAACTCCTCATCGCACGAAGGTTACGATGAGTTCCCTACTACCCACGTCAACCACGTTCGCGCCTGGAAGATGTCTGATCTAATTCCCTTCCTCGGTCACGTTGGTATGGAAAAGATGACTTGCGAACGACCTGACACTAAGGATAAGGGTGAAGAGTTCATCAGGTTCATTGCCAACACTGCGCCTCGCCCTCTACCGCTTTGCCAAAGTGGACCTGGTGCTAGTTGTCCATTCAAGGAGTTCAAGAAGATTGTCAGTGCGGGAATGGATAAGTACGGCGATTTTGATGGGGTTTGTGAGAATGAGAAGAATGACGAGTTGTAATGTGGTAATGTCAGATTATATAGTAAATTGTATAAATAATAGTTAACCTCGAATATGGAGCGTCTAGGTGAATGAAACCTTGATGATACGAATCCAGTTATTGTTTGTGAAACCAATGGTAAGAGTTTCACCTGACTCATCCAAGTGAGGATACGCAAGCCCAGCGTAGACCAAACCACCATCAATAGGCTCATCCTTGTAAATCTCCTTACCCTCCGTCCAAGGCCCTTCAGGACTCGGAGCAGCCTTCAAGAACACGGTTCCACCTACATCTGTTAGTCTCCCTATTTAGAAGGGAAGCGATCATATAGCTTACCGAGATCAAGCCCAACATAAAAGTACGTCTCAAAGTGCTTGTTGTAAACAATCTGACCCTGCCCAGCACCCCATATAACAGCAGTCTCACAGTTAAACTCAGTAAGTGGCTCACTCTTCCAACCCTGTTCCCTTCCCCACCAATACTCATACTTGTCTAGGTTAAACGCGTCGGAGGCAGGGACGCGAGCCATGTAGATGTAGAGTTTGTCGGGGAAGTCTGTGAAGTGGTTTGGTGGATTGCCTAGGATGTAGATGTACTCGCTGTTGACGTCGCGATATGTTGCTACGTCGCCGTATTTGGGGAGTTCGTCGCCGTTCCACCATATGCCGTTTCCGCCGTAGCGGTCTGTTATGGTAGGGACATCGTCGATTAGTTCGACTTTTGCGACTCCTGCGCCTTTGTAGTGCTCGTTGTCATTCTGTCCATGTTAGTAGAAACCCCAAACCTATCATTACATATACTCACCACGAGGTAATAAAGCGCACCAGTCGCACTCTCCGGATCAACCTCCACGATACCCGTACCTCCAAAGCCAAACATATTGGTCTCACCCCACTCCTCATTAAACGGCATAAACTGCAGCTGATTTCTATCATCATTAAGATGCAGATCCTCTACGACCAACGGATCATCAGTCAGAGCAGACACTGCATTTCTCACCATGCCGTGGAACCCTTCAGTGTCCTCTGCTGGATCAGTAACTCCATTGTCGCACCAGAGTACGTCGCCGTAGACGGCGTACCATTTTCCGCCAAGTTGGCCTGTGAAGCCAAGATCACGACGGGATGCGGCGTTGGAGGAGCGTTGGGTGCCGAGGAACTCGACTGTGAAGTCGGTGATGGGGTTTTCACCTTCTGGTTGGGTGTTGTCGACAGACATCCTGAGTTCACACGAAGTTTGGGAAGATTTGTGCTACTCTCATTCCAACACTCATGATCATCTTCTTTTATGCTTTGTACTCCTCATGCTAAGCCGGAACAACGGCCCCAATGAGGGGTTCAGTCTGGGGTAGATCTGATACCGAGGCCCATGTGCGAACATCTTTGCATATTCTATTGAGGGGAATTCACATGCGGTGCAAGATCCTGGTTTAGAATTGAGGCACAGAATACCTTGGAAATTACCCTAGACGGTTGATCTCACGACGGCGGAGAGCGGATAAGATAGTAAGATAAGATAAGAAGAAATTGTTAGTGCTGCCGATCTGTCGTCAGCAGTGGCGCACTAGGAGATAAGATAAGAAAACATTTTTTTTCTGCACGGGAGAAAAAGCGCGTCGAAAAAAGTGAAGATGCAGTCAAGCGAGCATTTGTCTCAACAAGACTCTGGATATGCCTCCCTTGACTGTTGCTATTACCTTATTACTCCAGATTGCATGAACCTTATCTTACTACTCCAGCTCCTTCAAACACACGGATGGATAACCGTTCTTCCATTATAGTCACCCTTTAAATCATAAGCTCCAATTATTCACGTTACTGTTATGTAATGCCCCGTGAATATCACCGGCTCGGCGGTACTCGGTGTAAAACACATCCAAGCTCTACATACATTCAAGTACATTTCTATCCTCATCATGAACAGGTTTTAGACATAATATATATGCTTCTTTCTCATGAAAGATGCAGGGTCCAGTCTAGGGTCTTGGCAATTAACGACACCAAAAAGAAACCATGACGATCTCTTCGGTACCAACGCCTTGGGTGCAGAACCTCCTGCAGGTACAAACATTACTATGGGTCCTCTAATTTGGTGCCAGATAGGTCAAAGTACGAAATGTCAAGCACGCAATCGCACGCAATAGCATATCATTACTGCACGGATAATCCCATAGAGTAGATAAATACCAACTTCACCCCGATAGCCACTGTTACTCCCAGACCTCCAATTTTGCGTTCCTCAACTTTCAAAATGGCGTCCTCACGCGATGTCTCACCTTCCCCAGAACTAGGGTCATCACCCAAACCCTCCTTCTTCCGCTCAATCCCCTTCCAAATCGCCATCGCATGTGGTGTTTCCTTCACAGCACCCGGCATGTGGGATGCCCTCGGCGGTCTCGGTGCCGGCGGTGCCGCAGAGCCGTACGCAGTCTCAGCAGCTAATGCGCTTGTATACGGCCTCTTCGCAGCTGTTTGCATAGCAGCCGGCGCAATTAACAACCGAATCGGTCTGAGATATGGACTTGCGCTGGGAGCAATTGGATATCCTATTTATGGCGCTGGATTGTATACGAATAATGTTGCGCCAAAGACTTGGTTTTTGTTGTTTGGCAGTGCCCTTTGTGGTATTTCGGCGGGTTTCTTTTGGGCTGCTGAGGCGGCGATCATCATTGGATATCCTAGTCCTGAGGATCGTGCTTTTTATCTTGGTAAGACCCAAATCACTAAAATGTGTAGGATTTAAGACGCTGACTTTTTAGCTATTTGGCAATCTGCCAAAGCAGCAGGTCCCATTGTCGGAGGCGCCATCAACCTCGGCCTCAACGCGCAATCCTCCTCGCAAGGCTCCGTTAGCTCAACGACATACATCGTCTTTATCGTCATCATGTGTCTCGGCCTACCGATCGCCCTTTTTCTCAGTCCCGCCGAAAAAGTCCAGCGAAAGGATAAAACGCTTGTTGTTGTGCAGAAGCAGCCTACCTGGGCCGCCGAGTTCAAGGCTGTGCTATCGCTGCTCGTCACCAAGCGCATGCTCCTCCTCATCCCTGCCTTCTTCATCAGCTATTTCTACAATGGCTTTATGAGTACCTGGTTGACGACATATTTCACTGTCCGATCACGAGCGTTCTCATCGTTCTTTACAAACTTCTCCGGAATCATCAGCTCATTCCTGATCGCGGGATTGTTGGATCGTCAATCTATCTACATCAAGACGCGAGCTCGAATCGCCTTTTTGTCTATCATCACCATCCTCACCGGAACTTGGATCTGGGCGACTATTCTGCAGAAGCAATTCTACGATGCTGCTGAGCCACCTGTCTTCGACTGGTTCAAGGGGGGTTTCGGAAAGGCTTATGCTCTGATCTTCTTCTGGCAATTCGGTGGTCAAGCTTTCCAGCAATTCTTGTACTGGTTGATTGGACAGTATACTACTGATCTTTCATCTTTGTCTTATCACTGTGGTATTCTCCGTGGATTTGAGGCTCTGGGACAGACTGTTGCTTGGGCGTAAGTACCTCTACATATTTTATTATTGACAAATAACTAACAGCGAATAGTATGCAATCTGAGGGTAATGCCAACCACTTCGTCAGCATCGGTCTCAACTTCGGAATCACCCTTCTCTGCGTCATACCAACCTGGATTGTTCTCTCCGGTTTGGAACACAGCCACGAGATCAAGATCACAGCAAGACCAGAGTCTCCGACAAAAGGGGAGGAGGTTGAATCTAAAGCATAAACGTGTATGCGCATCTGTTTAACCAAATATTAATAGTCTACATAATTCAACATTGTACAACAAATTACTCTTCTATCTATGATGTTTGGTGATTCAGCGTTGCTGCTCTTGGCCTTGATGGTGTTGCTGATCTCGATCGTGTTATCGCAGCAGCTGGCATTGTGACTGGTAGAGATGTGCAGCGCTCCACGTTTGGCACAGGCGATTCGTTTGCGCGAAAGCTATCCGATCGGGTTCGAATTGATGCGACTTCGCTTTCGTGTTCCTGATGTTGATCCTGTTCTCTCTCAACTGCGGAAACACGTTCGTTGCGGAAACGCTCACCAGGTACCATAGGTAGGTCAACATGGCTTGGGTCACGGTTTTGTGGTTCAGTAATGAAGTCATGAGCGGGCGTGCCGAGGATGTCTCCGAATTTAAAGAATGCTTTCTCAACCTTTTGCCTGTAGGGGTTTCGTGCGGGGTGATTTATCGAGTGATGCCCGTCTAATGAGGAGTCTCGTTGTAGTGAGGATCGGGGAGGAGGTATGTCTAAATTTGGAGACAATTGAGTGGTTGGATGTGTATCGGTAACTGAGATAGTTGGCCCAGTATGCCGACTATTGAGTGAAGACATGCTGCCATGGTGCGAAACTTGACTCTGTCGTGCACTATTGTCGATGTGGCAGTGAGGACAGTTGCATTGATGTGGTTTGTATGGATCGCCAGCCTCTTCTGCATGACGAGCGAGAAGCAGATACAGTGAGCCAACCATAGCCATTGCTGTGCCTGTAACGGGAGCCCATTGTCCTGAAGATTATCAGCGATGAACGAACTATCTTGCAGATCGAGTAACCTACCGATATTGGCCATAGGTTCCGTCTGGTAGTCAACCTGTGGGCTGAAGAAATTAATCTCGCCCACAATTAAGATCGCCAATCCAGCTCCTCCAAAAACCGGCACTGCCAATATCTTCAAATAGAAACCAATTGTGTCATTGACCTTCTTCATAACGCCCTTGTTGGCACCCCCATCTTCAGTGGTCTCCTTATCTTCCTCTGGCTGTCTACCAAATCTCCGTCGCCAGTTGATCTCCAGTACGCGATCCCACATGCTCACCAAGCATAGAACAGCATGCACGCAACACGCAGCTGCAAGTAGTGTCGCCGCACCAAACGTCAAAGTGTGAGGTGCGGGGATGACGTAGATATTATCCGCTGAACCACCGCGCATGGAGGAGTGAGGACCGTCTTGGGTTGAGCAGATGAGACCGCAGTTGTTACCTTCGGTGTAGTTGAAGTTCCAAGCGTTGGGAGAGACAGGGTTTCCCGAGGCGTCGGTTGTGCAGTCGTGGGTTTCTATGCGGTAGAATTCGATCGTCATACTCAGTAGGCCGATTAACAGTAGAAATGTCCATAAGAAAATGGTGTTTCTGCCAGGATCGTTGAAGTATGTTTTTGACATCATGACTGTCACTGGAGCAGCAAGGATACCGATCGCGCATAGCTGAAAGGCTCCGTATATATCCATATCAACAGCATCTGCAACCATTAGCTTTCATTATCATTGAAGGCGATGATTGTATCTTACCTGGATTGTGCATCGCTGTCAAGACAATCCCATGAATTGCTGCAACAGCGGGCAGCACAAGAGCAGCAGCCAAGCAAGGATTCACCAGCCATTCTTTCTTCTTTGCAACAAGACAAGTAGCGATAAGAACATAGTACCTGGAATTTATTAGTATTTCGTCACGAATAGTATGCTGCAGGCTTACAAAGCTCGTGTGCCTGTACCATATTGCCCAGAAACAGGCCAAGCACAAATGACCTGCAACGCTTCAGTAGTGTCATTGATAGCTCTCGGCGCCACAGCCTCTAGAACAGAAGAAACCGCAGGCATAGCATGGTCTTGGCAGGGCAGATTAGAATATGGGGTAAAGTCAATCAGTCCATGCCGGTAGTGTGGGGAGTTTTATGGGCTGGACACTGCCATGAGGCTTATTTAAACCCCGATGGAATAGGACTTGAAGCTCACTGCATTCCGAACGTCACTCACTTCTAATCAATGGTCAATGCTTTCTGTAGGCATCTGCTTTCGACTGGTAATCATCAATTGATGTGTCTCAGCTGACTGCTCAGCCACTTGTTCATCGCTACTGATCGGGCGGGCACTAAATCCGGGGGGAAAACAAGCCTTGACTAACCAGATCTGTCCCTGTCGTGATTGGCTAAGAAAGTGTCAGCTTCGCAGAGGATACCAGAAGGGATCAGCGAGTCATCTTAGGCATCAGCATTTTGTACCCTGTTGATCGGAATATTATTCTTCTAGAAAACTTCTCTTTTCCTTCATTTCGCTTGGCAAGGTTTAGTTCTTGTTTCAAGAGAATCAGGCTTTTATCACATCATAGAATCAGGTCGAAATTGGATGCTAGCTTCGGTGCTTCTTCCTTGAATGCAGACACCTTCTCTTCTATTGGATCGTTTCTTACGATCAGCTTGGCCCCACTCCGATACGAGCCCAACCAATCCTCCCTTGTCATTTTCTCTTCCCTTTTTTTCTTTTTAACGAGAGGCGTCTGCCGCTTTTTCTTCACAAGGCGACCGTTTGCCTCGATAATAACGGCCATGGCTGGTGTTGATACCAGTGAGATCCGCCAATGGCGATCCATCGTTACACTAATCGTTTTCGTACTCGCTAGTAGGTTACCGTTACTCTTACACATGTGCAATGTATCACTGACACTCGTACAATAGATATCCTTGTCCTCTGGCCATTTCACATCCCTGTCTACATCCCAAAATCCCTCGTGGACATCACATGGCGATGTTTTGTACATTTGCGCATTATACCAGCGAGTACGCATCATGCTATTCTCAACGACAAAAACCGTTGCTCAAAGAACTTCGTGCGCTTCAACTTTCCCGTCAATCTTATCACGGCGCCTTTAATAGCGGATTTGTTTCTTCTGGCTATCTCAGCAATTGGGCGAAAGGAAGTTCATGATGGGACCGTCGGTGCTAACCATATTCATCCTCTCGATATCATGGCCTTCTTCATCACATTGGCCTACATCGCTATATCAATCGACGCATCAGGCATTATTCGCTGGCTAGCCTTCAAAGTCCTGAGCTGGGGTGGAAAAGTCGGTCACAGACTCTTCTTTTATCTCTACGCCTTTTTCTTCCTGCTGGGAAGTTTCATCGGAAATGATCCCATCATTCTCTCCGGCACAGCTTTCCTAGCGTACATGACGCGCGTTTCCAAGAATATTACTAGCCCGAGAGCTTGGATCTTTACACAATTCGCCATCGCTAACATAGCGTCCGCTATTCTCGTTTCGTCGAACCCTACGAACCTTGTCCTCGCTGGCGCGTTCGATATCAAGTTTATCGTTTACACGGCCAACATGATCGTCCCGGTTGTCGTCACAGCAGTGGTCCTCTTCCCATTTTTACTCTACGTGGTATTCGCCGATGAAAAGCTCATTCCGTCTGAGATCGAAATGCATACCCTCCCTGCAGCAGCGCGAGAAAAAGAGCCTGTTAATCCCAACATTCCTTACGTCCAACATCAAGCCGAAGAAGCTGCTGAAGGAAGACAAGGACAAGAAATGACCCTTTCACTGGAATATATCATGAATCCTTTCCTCGATCGCAAAGGCGCTGCGTTTGGCGCTTTGATCATGTCTGCGACGCTTATCACAGTTTTGGCGATAAACGCTGCCAGTACAGGTAAAACAGGCGCGACCCCGGTGTTCTGGGTTACTGTTCCCGCTGCGTTTGTTATGTTCTGTTGGGATTTGGGGTCTGGATGGATTCATCGACATGAGACGAGACAGACAGCTAAGATTTACCGGGAGGAGATGGAGAATGCGAGGGCTGAGAGGACCTTGGTTTCGCATGATGAGTCTGAGCCGAAGCTGGACACTACATCTGGTGCATCTGAAACCCACTCACCCATGGTAGCTGGACAGGAGGGACAGACCCAGGATATTCCACTAGGTCGTCTGTCAGGAACGAACGACCAGTCCAATTCTCAGTCCGCCAACCCAAAGATCGTCGTATCAAACACCGCAGGGAACAGTCCTGTTATAATCTCCGGTTCATCGCCCCAGTCGCCTCTCCAAACCGCCAACCCCGATACTCTCAACGCCGAAACAATGCCAACATTACCTTCTGCACAGATGGAACCAAAGAAGCTCGAAGCTGGACACACGACTCGAGTACCAGCCGATAAACCGAACCTGGTATCAAAGTCAAGGGAAGCATACGAGTGGCTTCAAGAAACCTTTCCTACAGTCATGGCTGTGGCAGCGCATCTCCCCTTCGCGTTGGTTCCATTCGCCTTCGCCATGTTTGTTCTTGTACAAGCGCTTGTAAGTACAGGTTGGGTTAACGTTTTTGCGTGGGGTTGGTACCATTGGTCCAAGAGGACTGGTACAGTTGGAAGTATTGGCGGAATGGGCTTTCTTTCAGTCATCCTATCGAATGTAAGTCTCCCTTCCACCCAGACACAAATCGCATCATTCTAACAAGTTCACAGTTCTCTGGTACAAACATTGGCACCACAATACTTCTCTCACGCATCATCCAAGCCTGGAAAGAGATAAATTGCCAAGTCGATGCCAATCTCATCACAGATCGAACATACTGGGCGACGATTTATGGCATGGCTCTTGGTGTGAACTATGGTGCATTCAGCACAGCATTTAGTGCATCATTGGCTGGACTTTTGTGGAGGGATATTCTTGCGAGGAAACATATACATGTGAAGAGCCATGAATTTGCGCGGGTAAACTTTCCTATTATTGCTATATCTATGGCTGTTGGATGCTTGGTTTTGGTGGGGGAGGTATATATTGTGAGAGATAATTCTCCGTATGCTTCTTTGGAGAAAGCTTGTCCCAATCGTTAGCGTTTTTATAGACGGTATTCCCATAGATTGTATATACTACTTGTAATTGAGACGTAAAAGGCACTTGGAAAACGTGTGTCGGGAATGTCGATGGCTGCTCAGGTTCTGCAAGGAAAGGCACTAGTAAAGACAAAGCCACTGACACGTGTCGAGGTTAGAAAAAATCGTTCCCACGTTAATGCCTACAAGGCGCAAGGCATTACTGATTAGTTTGGCTAACGATGAGAGTATCGGTGAGAACTGAGACAGTGGCTTGTGTGGGCGGTGTTGGTCCTTTCAGCTGGCCTTTGGCATTAACGGTAGGCATTCGATAAATCAGCCCAACCCCTCTCTTGTTCAGATATGAATAGATCTCGCCCCAGAATGACTTGCATTTTCATCGGTTCTGTGAGTTGTGCTACCTGCCTTTCGCCATGGGCATTTCGTGGTATTACCCCTCTGCCATGACGGCTCTCTTACTATTTGGATTCGCATTCTCCATTGGTCACCACTATTACTATGCATCCCTCGATGGAAAGTCAGCCGCGAATCAAGAATGGGCGATTCGAATCGGAACTGGCTTCTCATTCCTCATCAAGTCTTGTTACGCCGCCAGCCTGGCCATCGCTGTCAAACAATTCGTTTGGGCCCGAGTCCGTCGTACAGCATGTCCAATTAGCACAATTGACGCCCTATTCGCCGTTACTACAGACATTACTTCACTTCTCACGGTCGGACTCTGGGGAAAAGCTCCGGCTGTCGCAATGATTGGGGTCGTTTTCTGGCTTATTCCGCTTGCTGTCATTGTGACGCCCTCAACACTGTCTGTGGTTACGGCCGAAGTCATTTCTCCACAGCCGTGCAATATTCCGGTTCTCGATTTCAGAAAGGAATTCGACTTTGAGTACAGGAGCCCACAAAGGGCTCTTCCCAATGTTGATTATTCGAGAATGATCGATTCTGGTACAATACCAAGCGGGTGGCATCCATCAGAGGGTCTTTATGCCGGCCCTTCTCCCTTTCTAATCAAACATGTCAATCGTGTCTTCGTCAGTGGGCAAATCCTTGACACACCCTCCATCTGTGGCCCAAATTGCACCTACAATGCCAGTGTGCCAGGCATAGGATACAAATGTGCCCAGCTTGATCCCGGCAAAGAGGAAGACAGTGCCAATATTGATCTCATTATGGATGACCTTCCACTCAAGGCACCGCTCTATCACGCCTACTTTAGCAGAGACCGGCGTATCTGGGCTTATGTCATACAAATGGAAGGGAGGGGTACCGGTTCCAGCCATGAAGTAGTGACAGCACCAATCGAGCACTTTACCTGTGAACCACAAAGGGTGGTTTACGACGTTACCTTCCGGTTTATCAACAATGTCCGCACGATGACGTTTGGAAAAGAGAAGGTTGATGGCCGAGTACCTTGGAAGACATTCCCGTCCAATGGTTCTCTATCTTCCACCTACAACGAAACTAATTACTGGGCCTACCAATCTCTCGCCGATGCGCTCGCTCAGCATGTCAACGGAACTATGTGGATGCCTCGGAATAACGAACCGTCCACTGATACCTTACTCAGCTATACTCCACTGGTGGGATTCATAACTACAGAGAACCCCAATAGAACCGTACTGGAATTCGTCCTATATCCCAAACTCAATTTTCGGGATAAACTTACTGAACTTGTCCGCAACTTCTCCATCTCACTACTCGCAGAGCCTAGTGTCCATATCTACACGACTGAACCAGGCGAGTGCCAAGTAACCAATTGGGTTTCCCGATGGGAATACAACGAGACTCCGCTTTGGATAGCCTACGGGTCATTATGTTTCATTGGTTTGATGGGTCTAGTTCTTGGTGCTTTCTCCATCAACTTCAACGGCTGCACTAGCGACATGGCGTTTTCCAAGGTTGTCTGCACCACTCGAAATACTACTCTAGATCAAGCAGTCATGGATAGCCATTTTGGAGTTCATCCATTGCCAAAGGAGCTCTTGGAAGCAAAACTTCAGTTCGGAGAGATCACCGGTGAGAATCATGCTGGGTTTGGGCTGGAACATCAGATCACTAAACTCGAGAAGGGCAGATGCGAGCCCAGACTAGCATAGATGATAAGTGAGTTGATGTTAGATACAGCGATATCATAAACCGCAGGTTGCAACCAGCATCCATTCATCCGTACCAATCCCTTTCCAACTAAGCACTGGCACCTCCAGAGCAAGGCCCAATATAGTAATCATTGCCATCAGGGATACCAACGGTAAGATCAGGGAAACCTTGTGGACACAGGGGCGATGCACAGCTGTCGCTAAATGTAGGTCTGGTGGTACCAACCTCGCAGAACCCACCACCAATTCTGTAAAATACACAATTGTTGAGCCTATAGCAAGTCTGACAGCATTCCTTTACAGTGTTATCTCCTGATACTGGTTTGACGTGGGTGAACCCTACGTTGGGGCTTGACAGGAAGTCTTTTGTTGGCCTAATGTTTCCGGCATTGTCGCAAGGATGTTGTGTAGCTGTAGCAGTGGCTGTTTCGCCTTCTGTCACAGTGATTGACTCAACTGAATCCTCGGTCACTGTGGTGATAGTAACCTGAGAGTCTACGATGGTGACAAGGGTGCGGTCGGTTTGAATGATAGTAGCAGTGCTGGTTGTTGTAGTCTCCGGGGCCGTGAGGGTTGGTCCACTTTTGTAGCGGAAGATAGTGACAATTAGACGGATGACCTTTCGAGGGCCGCCAAATTTGTATACGGTGTGGGTAACGGCAGGTAAATTCTTGGTGACAGTAGCAACCTTGGTGGCTGCAGGCTTGGTGGCAGTGAGGAAACAAGCTGTGTTGATGTAAGCATAGACTCGTAGTAAACAGGTCTGAAATGAGCTTACAGCAGGAAGTTGGTAATCTCTTAGCAAGACCTCGCTTCTTCCTAGTACAGACCTTGTCGTCGTTAAACGGCACCATGGTAGTCGAGGTTGTGGTCCTGTAACATTGTTAGATGGGACTGATCATTAACTTGGGTAAACCAACCGAGTAATGGTTTTGACATCGATAATATCATTGTATTCCATCTTGGTAATTGTGCGGAAATCAACAATTGTTGTTTTATCAGTCAAAACAGTTGTATCGATCTTGGTGGACGTTGCCGTGATGGTGATAGTCGGTGGGGTGGTGCTTGTCAAAGATCAGCTTTATATAGATAGGATATGTCGGGTAAGAGGGACATACGGCTTCCCTGTCTTGGTCACGGTCGTGTAAAACTTGGTGAACCTTGGTGGGGGTGCAAGAGTCTTGGTGATATGCTTGGTCGGGCGATTGGTACGAGTTGAAGTAATGGTTTTGGCTAGAAGCTGACATGTTGCTACGTTGATATAGTTCTTGACTAAAGGCAGACAGGTTAGCGATAGTGGTGGGACACTCTTGGTGATTGAGCCTGACCGAATAGTTTCTTGCAATCAACCGCATCGCGGTTTGAAGTGTACCTGCAGTACGAAGGAGCAGAACCCTTGCATGTCGGCGGTCCTGTGGCTGACACTGCAGCAGCAAAAAATGTCAGAACGGTGTGGAGCTTCATCTTGGCAAAGGAACTGAAGTGCAACTGAGACTGCTCTTGAGAAGAAGGAAGGATTTAAGAACTTTGGCTCAAGTTTATAGCTGTCCCTCACCTTCTACCGTGGGTGCCTTGCCTGTTACGATGCACCAACATCGTCCCATGTGAGTTGTCTGTTGCTTGTTGGTTGTTGGTGGTTGATTGCTGGAAACAATAAAGATCCAGAATTGTGGCGGGCTGTCCGAGCCTAACAAATCTGAGTGAATCTGCCACCATAATCTGTTAGCACATTAAAAGTGTCCAGACCGACCCATAAGCTCAGCTGTCAATGATCCTGGTCAAAGTGGAGTATTCCCCGGGAACAACTCAGGTTTACAGGAGACTATTGATAAATAGCTCTGAAAAGTATGATGCTTTGCCGCAACAGTACAGCATTTGCCAATATTGCACTGGTCTGGATTGTCAGATCATATTTAATCGAGTCCATGCGCACCCTTTTCCCAGCTTTAACATACGGTTATTCCGAGCTTGTCAGCTTTAAGCTTGACCAGTCTCGGGTAACAGAGGAGCATGGAAAGAAAATCCCCGTAGCGCCGTTAAGTGGCATGACGGGCGATTGCTCCGTAGGGTCTTCTTCTTCAATAATATGATATGGTATCGTGGGATCATAGAGGCCAGGTCTTATGTAATTCATGCCCAACTTCATCTAACAACGAAAAGTATAAACTATACTACCGTCCTCAACTTGATTCTCTACCCACCGTCAACGTCAACAATCTCATCACATTATCGAACATCACGATTATAACTTCATTCTCAACTTTACCATAGTTTCCAGGGCATTCTTCGTGACTCTTCTTGCACTTGGCGCGGTCGCCGCACCCCTCGAGGCCGAAGTGCAGAAGGACAATCTCGACAAGCGCTGTGACTGGAACGACATGCACAGCCGGATTTCCTGGTTAGAGAAATGAAGACAATAGGTATCTAATCGTGTTAGCTAACAACAATCTTTCGTAATCGCCTACTTCAGCGTTATCATGTCATTCGATGATGTTATCGTCAGGGGCGATGGATGGTCCGAAAAGTACAAGGTCGACTGCAGCAGAGAGTGGTCGTCTCTCAGTGTTCCGCGACTGCCTTGGGCTATCGGATTCCACCCGGGCAATGCCTGCGACGGAACGAACTATGATAACATGTGGATCAAGTATGCCGATACCTAATTGAATATCCCAAGCGACCAGCGCTGTGTTACTGTCGGTCTAAAGAACGTCTGGCGCAGGTGCATCATCGCTGATAAGAAATAAGGCTTTAGCAAAATTAGTCCAGGCCATCCCAAAAGCCAGCAATGACAATAGAAGACTGATAGGATCTTGTGTGAATGGTTATATCGTCTGCTTGCTTTCTTGCTTGTCGCTCCTTACCCCGTATATCAGCATGCTGTTATCCTCTTACTTGTCACTCAGTTAGTATCCAAATATTTTCATACAATCCAACAGTATCTAGATTATAATTCTTGCTCCTCTTTCAATCAACTACCCTGTATATTGTAATGTAATTAGCAGCTATTCGACACTCCTTCGGGTAATCCTCTCGTTTGTGTCTACATACATCCGATGTCAAGAAAGCCATAGCAAAGCAACAAGCCTATAGCACAACGGAACTACAAGGAACTAAACAAAAGGTCTAACACATGACTCGGTTCTCGTGAAAGCGATGCCAAAGCGCTCTGCCGCTAAAAGCGGATAAGGCATGATCTGCAGGGGTATCCGCATCGCGAAATTTGACCAGTCCATTACGCTTATCGCAACCGCCGACCCCTGCACCAATGATAATCCCAGAATCACCTCAAACAAGAGATTCACATGACATTCTCCCACTAAGTCGTCTGATAAGAGTCGGACAGACCCCAGTCCTCAGGTACCATTAGCAAACGTCCCTCTGTTCAAATGCCGAGTCCCGATCTAACTGCCTGTAAGAGCTTTAGCAATGCCGAACTCCGGACATAATCGGCGGTAGCATCCATTATTGGTAGGTGCTTAACCGGAGGAACTACCGCATAGTCCCTAGGGCAAGGCTGTCGGGACTTTTTGTAAGTCAGTATGGAGGTGGATCTACCACGAGGAGCGAAGCAGATGCCAAGGACGGGTGGCTGCATTGACAGGTCCAGCCAAGACTTCAGATGAGGCATATGTTCAGCGGATGAGAAGACGAGACATGTCGTCTGTTATTGGAAGGTGAGCCGGATAGTAGAAGCCGAGTGAGGTGACAGCAAGATAGATGAAGCATCACGACATCAAGACACCGCGGATTCGTGTTGTTGAAGATGATTATCTAGCAGTCTCAAGTGTGTATAAATATCGGTAAGGTCATCTTGTCTAACATCTGGATCATCACCATCACTCATCACATCTCGCTTCATTCTCTCTACTCTTCCAATCTTTTCACGATGCCTTCCCTCAACGCTCTTCTCGCCGCCTCTCTGGCCTTCGCTTCCATCGCCCTCGGTGCTCCAGCACCCCAAGACAAGCACTTCTCCGTCGAACAGGTCAAGAACCCCAAGTTCATCAAGAACGGCCCTCTGGCTCTCGCCCACGTCTACTCCAAGTACGGCGTCCCTCTTCCCAAGGGTCTTGAGAAGGCTGTTAAGGCTGTCAAGACCGGCTCCTCTCACTCCAAGCGTCAAAGTGGCAGTGGCTCTGCCATTACTACGCCTGCTGATGAGGACATCGAGTGGTTGACTCCCGTGCAAATTGGCACGCCTGCTCAGACTCTGAACTTGGACTTTGATACTGGTTCTTCGGATCTTTGGGTCTTCAGCACTGAGACCTCTGGAAGCAGCGGTCACGATGAGTACAACCCTGCCAAGAGTAGCACTGCTAAGAAGCTTGCCGGTGCTACTTGGTCCATCAGCTATGGTGATGGGAGCACCTCTTCTGGTGATGTCTACAAGGACAAGGTCTCCGTTGGTGGTCTGGCTGTCACTTCTCAAGCTGTCGAGTCTGCCCAGCGCGTCTCTGATGAGTTTGAACAAGAGACTGGTCTTGATGGTCTTCTGGGTCTTGGTTTCAGCTCTATCAACACTGTCAAGCCCACCAAGCAGAAGACTTTCTTTGATAATGCCATTTCCACTCTGAAGTCCCCCGTCTTCACCGCCGATCTGAAGCACCAGCAGCCTGGAACTTACAACTTCGGCTACATCGACAGCTCTGCCTACACTGGTAAGATCGGCTACGCTCCTATCGATTCTTCTGGTGGCTGGTGGGAGTTCACTTCTTCTGGATACGCCGTCGGTTCAGCTGCTCTCAACAGAAGCCCCATTACTGGTATTGCTGATACTGGTACCACTCTTCTCCTCCTCCCTGATGCTGTCAACTCGGCCTACTATGCCAAGGTTAGCGGTGCTCGCTACAGCTCTTCCTACGGTGGTTGGGTCTTCAGCTGCTCTGCTACGCTGCCCAACTTCAGTTTCGGCGTTGGTGGTGTGACTATTACCATTCCTGGATCTTACATCAACTATGCTCCTGTTCAGGAGGGATCATCCACCTGTCTTGGTGGTATCCAGCCCAGTGATGACATCGGTATCAACATCTTTGGTGATATTGCGCTCAAGGCTGCCTTTGTTGTTTTCGATGGCGGAAACCAGCAGGTTGGCTGGGCCAAGAAGGCTCTGTAGGGGATGATGGAAGATCCATAAGTTACTATTTGTTGTATATATTTCTATTGTATCTATGAGTTGGAAGATCACGTATCATAAATCTATACCGAAGTTGACCTGAGTAGACGGCACAAATTGAGCTCTCCGGGTGACTGTGAAGACCAGCTCTATCAATCTTTTTTATCATGGGATCGCTAACCAGATATCGAATTTCGCCTTTCTCTTATGGTTTGCAATATAGTATTGGATGTAGCCTGTGATCTGAGACGGAGGAAACCTTAACGGGATGGGTTGCGGCTTTCGTTAAGTCCGAAACGTGTAAATCCGACACTGCAACTTAAAAGGCACCGACAGCCAAGACTACATGAACTGATATTTTCGATTGCTGGTTCCGGACTACATAATTGTCTTTTACCTAATTATATTTCAGATGCCTATCATTCTAGTGACTGGTGCGAATCGCGGTATTGGTTATGCCATCGTGCAAGCCATCAGTATCCGCCTCCCATCATCAACTATTATACTTGGATGTCGCAGCAAAGACGAAGCGAAGGACGCAATTGATTCGCTACACAACCTCGGTGTTAAAGCTCGGCTATCCTATGTAGAGCTAGATATCGAGGATGATGCTTCAATCGAGGCAGCTGTGGCACTAGTTGACAAAGAGTACGGGAAATTGGATGGTATTTTTTGTCATAGTCTGATCTGAGCATGTACTAACTATCATAGTTCTTATCAACAACGCTGGCAAGGTTGACAAGAGAATCTCAGACAGTCTGCCACACATCAGGGCGGCCTCCAATTCAAGTTTCAACAACCTCATTACCTCAAACGTAGTCATCACTCACGCCTTCGACTCGCTACTCCGTAAGAGTTCATGGCCAAGGGTCATCATGATATCAAGTGCACGTGGTAGTATAGGTAGAACAACAAGCAACCAGGTTAGTCAAATCCCAACGTCGCACTACAAAGTTGACCTGTGGCCAGCTTCCACCTGTTGCAAACATCGACTACTGTGTGTCTAAAGCGGGTCTCAACATGCTGATGCTACATTTGCAAACTGCGGAGAACCACAGAGAAGATGGAAGAAAGATCACGTTTTGGGCTGTCAGTCCAGGACATTGCAGTACGGCTTTCAATGGGTACAGAGGGAAGAAGGATCCTCTGGAGGGGGCGAAGGCGGTGGTTAGGTTGCTCGAAACGCGCAAGGGTGGAATTGAGCCAGGGACCTTTTGGGAGTATGAGAATGATTGTTTCCAGCAGGTTCCCTGGTAGTGCTGAAGCTTAAGCATCCAGAATCAAGAGAAATGTTCACGCCCAGGTTGCCTCTCGGCTATATGTCATAAACCACTCTCAGTGCGCTGATAAATTGTGTTTTCTTGAACTGTACGACTTGATGACTGACCTTCAAGAAACTCAAACAGTGCGCTGATGAAAATACAACCTTGTGGAGAATCCTATTTTTAAATCAACCCCACGCTTGTTGAGTCTTTTAAAACGATGAAGAAATCCTCTGACACTGACTGAGCTACATGGCTGGCCTCATTCAGTAGCTGTTCGCCCATCCCGAGCACCTCTTTACCACAAAGGCACCGCTTACTGTAGAAATTGGAAGATGACAGCATGAAGTTATATGCCCATTTTGGACATGTCCTAGCGCTCTGCAGTCCCTGTTGAAAAATAGTCTTGTTATTTGAGACATCGTCACCCAAAAGCGGTATATATGGACATTCAGCTGAGACTTCCAAACTCAGTCGAATCACACAAACTATTTCTCATTTTCAACTCTTGGTTCGTATTTTAATTGTTGGTTCGCGCTTGGACTACAGTCGTGGCTGGCTCGGCCCGCACCGCCTGAGAAGGCTTTTAGTGTAATTTGAGGTTGTGATGTCCATCAGCCGCCCCGCCCAAGTGTTGTCCTATATCTTATGGGCATGATGATGATCAGATTTAGGCAGGGATGAAGAGATAGTTTAAGACTAAATAGCTCCTTCAGCTGGCCACTCTCTGGATTTTCTCCCCAATAGTCAAGCGCTGACTTGTAAGAGTAATGTGATGAAGGGAGGCTATTGGCCGCCCCTCTTTGAAAATCATTACTCGACTTCGAATAGTGACGAGACCAAAGCGGGAGGAGTCACTCCACATGTTGGGACGAGATCTATATAAACCCCAGACATCCTCAACAGAGCTTTTTCTATACCTCAAAGGCCCTGTTCCAAAAACGAAACCTCAAAATAGAGACAAACGAATCAGACCTCATTCACCCAGCCACAACTTCCCAACTTTCTTCCTCATCACAATGGCCTCCTCTATCCACTTCCCCCAGCAGCAGCAGCAGCAATGCCTGCCCATTCAATCCACCGGCTCGGGCTCAGCCAATGTCGACAACAGTCTCCTTTCTGCCCTGGCTGCCTATGACACCACCGGTGCTCACACTCGCAGCGCCACTGAGCAGGAGATTCATGAACTCGCCCAAGAGAGTCTCTCCAAGCCTGGCGGTCGAGCTCATCTCGAAACTCTGGCTTGCGACCAGTGCCCTGACCATCAGGTCTGGAAGAACCAGTCTTCCGCTGATGGAACCATCACCATCACCAAGACTAACCTCACTATCAGTCTTGGAGTAAACACTCTTGAATTGAAGTTCGAGGCTAGTGGTGCTGGCTTCTTTGTGCCCTACAGCGGCTCGCTCAACGTGTTAGTATGCCATGTCCATGGGAAAACATGACTAACTAGTTTCTCTCAGTGGTACTCTCTTCTACAACGAGTTCGCCCAGCTTTCACTTGGAAATGCCACCTTCAAGCTCTACGTATCTGGTGTAAGTATACGCAGTCAATCGATAACTTAGAAAGGTACTAACGGATTGTAGCTCGAATTCTATGTCAGCGTCTACCGCAACCAGGTTTACATCGGCAACTTCCACTTCACCAACATCACCTTTGTCTTCCCCCCTGGCGGTCTCAACCTCAATGGCAGAATCATCTGAAGAAGTCAAAGGCGACAAGATTGCCGCGGTGATTCTTACTGGATAGCCGTTGGGAAGTGAAGTTCACTTCTACTTATTTCCTTTGCATCTTGTTTCTAGCTAGCTGTTTCACTCATTAATCGCACCATTTATCCCGGGAATGATCATGTTGCTTTTGCGTCGTCCTTTACCTCCTTGTAGACATCTGAATTGATTCATAATTTGTTATTGTATGGTTTAGGTCCTATAGCAATATTCAGCCTAGCTACATGCTAACCCAACCTTTCCGACCTTTCTTAGTCCAACTATACTAACAAGCAAACATAGAAGTGCCTCGATGAAAATAGCCCAGAAGCCTGCCCGCAAGCCATGTAACAGTGCCAAAGAATGGCCCAAGTAGTCGTACTTCTTTACAAATAAGGTTGAGACAGTCTGGGTTATAGCTAAGCCTGCCGCGTTCCCAAACTGCGCAGATGTATAAAAGACTGCACCTGCCCGAGATTGGCTTTCATTAGGAAATGCTTCAGTAATTATAAGATGACCAACAGTAAACAGGATGTCAAAGGAGAATGGCAAAAGAATCTGAGCAAAAAAGGCGCCCTTCCAATATGACCAGTGAGGATTGATAATAGCCATAAGAAGAGGCGAGCCGGATGATAACAGAGTCGTAGCGGTTACAAGCCAGACAGCCGGTACTCTGTTAACTATGTAACCTGTAGTTACGTTAAGGACTAGCCCGACGATAGCACTGGGGATTATTCGAATAGCTGCATCAAGCCCCGAGAGCTGTTGGATTTGCTGGAAACTAAATTAGAATGTTAGTCAAGCTCTAAGGTCAGTTCGTACCGTAGCTTACTAAAGGCTAGTCATCAGGTCCATGGAGTTTAATGCTGCAAAGGATAAAGCAATAGTGCCACAAATTGATGTAAACGCACTGTTCCTCCAGAAGGCATTGGGAATCAATGCTGGCTTATCTCTCTTGACCTGAAAGCGCATCCAAGCGACAAAGAGAGGTACGAGTATAAGGCACAGACATAGAAGCACAATACTGCCTGCTTCCTTGATACGATAAATATCTGTACCGATAATCCTTCCCTTGCTTAGCAGAGTCCATTGCATATCGTACGGGGTATTGACTCACGATAGGAAGTACGACAACAGAGCCATAAAGGAAGAGACAAGCAGGGTCCCTACCCAGTCGACTTTGTGTTGTAATGCACATAAGGCAGTTTGGTAAGAACCGGGTAAAGCTGATTTTGGGAGCGACCACATGCCCACAGCGAATAACAGTAGAGTTAGACCACCCGAAACATACCATCCTAAACGCCACCCAATACCATCAAGCAATACACCACCTACAATCAGCCCAAGGATAAACCCTAGCAATTGACTAAGGCCCAAACAAGCGAAGGATACATTACGACTTTGACCACGCGGTTGAGTGTTGCTTACGAGAGCAACAGAGCTAGCCAAGTGCATGGCAATAGTGATGCCCTGTAGCGCCCGCATAATAACCAACTGTCTCCCGTTCCCAACGAAGCCGACTGAGATCATAATAATGCCATTGAATATACATCCGGTCAGGTTCACCGTCCGCGGTCCCAGGACATCAGCGACACTACCTGACAATAGCAAGGTAGAAGCTGTCGTCAACCCTTGAACGGAAGCCGGCCAAAAGGCCAGTGATTCAGGTAGATCAAGATCAGTTGTCAGTCGTGGGAGGCTGATGATAATGAGTCCGTTTGAGACGCTCCAGGCAAGGTTGACACCACAAAGCTGGAATGTGGCGATTGTTCTCCGCGAGCGGGATAACAATGGTATTGTCCCGATAGCTTGAACCTGTGAACTTTCATCGTCCACAGAGGATACATGGACCACTGTCTGACTTTTGGGAGATGGCGATTTCACCGGTTCACTCATAGTGTCAAAGACAGATCAATTGTAAAGGGTAGATGGCAGGGTTTGAGAAGGACTGGAACAGTCCCAGGCAGTTTACAGGAAGGAAGGGGTGAGACAGCACCTGCTTATGTCCTGGCTTTTCACTATTGAAAGCCTCGTTGTCATAGCTGAAGTTTTACAGTTTATAGACGTCAGTGGAGCCTAAAGGGTGACGTACCAGGCGACTCCAACCAATAAAGTGTTGAACCATTGAAATATTACAGCGCCTTCGACGATCAGCTCTAGCCCTACATTAGGTCTTATGAACGTAGAGGGCCCGTAAACCGATGAGCATATATCTGACGACCACTCTCCGGCTTGTATCGTCACTATCATCCACACTAAGTGATTTTCTTGTCTTGTCGAGGTTATGCGATACTACCTGCTGAGGATCTAACCAGGTAACGAGAAGATCAGTTGGAGATTTAAAGTAGCTTACCCATTGAGTGAAGGCATATCTGTCTGACATCTGTCATTGACATGTCATCACGCTGATTGTCTAGTTTCTATTTATCACACTGGAGCCAATAGTAATCATTCATTGGATATTAGTACCATGGTCATGTGACGGTAGATGAAACGGGCATGGTGCAGTTTTGTTCTCAACAAAATGAACCTTCAAAAGCCAACTGTCGCGCCTATTTCGCACTTGACCTTCAACTTATCAACATGCTCACATACCAGCCAAACCTGTTACACCTCCCGAATGAGCTAGTCGCTATCGTCATCTCGCATTTGTCAGCCCACGACCTCACACAGCTATCTCGAACATGCAAATCACTCAACAAGTTCGCCGAATCAAGGTTGTGGACAGCTCTCGAATTCCATCATCCGAGCTATCACCAGCTTGGTGATAAAAAGCAGCCACTACCCTTAACCACCTCATCAGATCGTTTTTCCCACTGGGGCTCGCAGGGACCTTGGAGAGTAGGAACACTTCTCCAAATACTGCGCAATTTAGACACAGACCGGTTAAAGACTGTTTGCGCACGTGTCAAGTCGATATGCACTGTTCTTCAAGGAAGCTTGGGCTTTTGGGAGTTTCTACCTTACTTTGTCAATCTTGAAAGTCTTGAACTACACGTTGATCATCGGGAGACGTTTGAAGACAGATCTTTTGATACGTCGGCGCCAGTATTATCCAAGCTTCGATTTGCGAGGCTAGTTGGCTATGTTCCAGTCCCGGTGGTAGAATGGCTGTTGGCTTCGGGTAAGAGCGTCGAGCGACTCGAGCTTGATCTGCTCATGGAAGCCATACCAGTTGCTTCGTGTATCGAAGACATTCTGGAAGACCACCCTGAAGATACCGATAGCCCACTTCGGGATGACCGACAAGGGGATAGAGATGGGTGGTCATGTATCCCACGACCGCTCTCTGGCTTTTTACCTGACAAGCATCAGCTTGCGCTTCCAAATTTAAGATATTTATATCTGTGCCAGCCTTCTGACAATGATCTGGACAACGAGATGGATGCGAACTATTTTTGGTCTACACACGCGGAGGTAGCTGCCCATAAAGATTGGGAGCAGATCCTCAAATCTTGTAGCGCAAAACTTGAGACTTTGGTCGTCGAGCAGAGGATTGGGGTGGAGGATTGCGATCCAGAGGGCGACCGGCAGCATGAATTCATCAAAAGTGACCATCGAGGGCTTCGAAGCAGGAGGCTGATGGATCTTCTTGGGGAGGTTTTGACACAACAAGAGTTCCCTGTCCTGCGGCATGTGCTATTGAAAGGAATAGCAGTTAAGGCAGGGACCCCGGGAGGCGAGTTTATGGAACTGCTGAGAGGACTGAATGTCGGGTGCGAGGCTAGGCTTGGTGATTGCTACATGTTTGATATGGGGATTGGCATTGCATGTATATGTGAATGGGATGTCTACGATGAGAACTATGACCATCTAGCAGGAGAGGAAATCTTAGCCACAGTGTAGCCTGCACCACAGCGAGAGCGACTACTCTACCATTCTATCCAAGTCTCAACCAAGTCAATTACCATATTAAACCTATGTTCATTAACAGATTCGATACATCCATGTTCAGTTGTGCCATTTCAGATGTCTTGAAATCTTTCCCCTTCCATAAAAACCCAGGATTTTATTCTCCAGGTAGACCAAATTTGATCTATGATCCTGTGTCGGGCTGCAGTTGTTAGTCACTGAACTCAAGTAGACTTACAAACTACTTACCTGCATACAATACCGAAGATCAGGACAGTGAGGGCAAGGCAGTTCTACCAACAGATATCAACAAAGCTCTTCAAAACGGCGATGAACTTACCGCGAGTCTCTCTGCAAACATGCGTCCGATCAATCAACCACCTTCTTATACAAGGGATGCAAGGAAATGGCTTGATCTCGGGTTCATCCTCCTCTCTCTTGTCTTGTTCATCCGACTTTTCTTTCTTCTCGACTGGGTTCCAGGTCAAACAAGTCTCTCGTTTGAGTGGCGCAACCATAATCTCATCCTCGGCTAGGGAGGTGGTCGGCCATTTTGGGTCAGGCAAGTTTGATGGCCTGGGGGATCCTGGTGGAAGGCTTTCGGGGTTGATAGGTCGAAAGCCACCACCGCGAATTCTAGGTTTCGGTTTTTCTTCCTAGCAGAAATTAATTGACAGCAGATAGTGTGGTGATCTATGAACTTACCTTGACTCCAAGGTGGGTATTCTCTGCATTTGACATTTTGGCTGAATTGTGGAGGTTGAGCTGAACAAAGGCCGTTTGATTGACCGGGCGCTAAAGTGCGGGGCTGGCTAGCAGAAACAAGCGCTGTAACAACCGAGATACCGAACGAGTACGGAGTAGAGATAAAGTAAAGAGGACGAGTTACAGTTTATATATCAAGCCGGCTACTCAGGTCGGTGATTATTGGGACAAACTTTTAGTGTCATTCAATAACTTCCAGTAGGCATGAAAGGCACCTGTGGTTGTTGGGTGACGCAGGCAAACTGTCTCCAACGATTTTCATGACCATTGGTTGCTGACAACGATGGCTTGTTGCACAACCACGCAGATGTCGACTTGGCGCTTATTTAGATCACATGACTTTACAATGAGACCTTTGACGATCTTACATGAATGAATGACTTGGGTCGTGTATTCCTTTCAAACGGGACACCCCCAACCTTTGCTTCTTTGTTCTTGGAAAGGAGTGGGTGGGATTGGAAACCGGGCTTGAGCAGGGAAGGCTTCAATAACATGGAGACAAGAACAAAACAAGTTATCATCCGTCAAGAGCTCCAATCAAAACGGATTAGACAAATGGTAATCATTACCAACAGATCTCTCACTAAAAAACGCCTGAAAAAAGCTATTATCTTCGTTATATCATGACAAAAAGCATTATCGTTTCTTGAGATTGAACGCTCCAGGTTAGGATCGCTACCCAGGGGCAGCCGAGTATTCCTCCGAGCCCGCTTACGGAATCCGCTAACACAGCCCAGAACTCGCGAAATCATTGGCGCGACTAACTGAAGCTTCTGGTCTCAATTGGGCCTAGTGCAGGAGAACCAGGGGGTGACCATGTCCCCGTGTTTCGATATATCTCTTGAAATCTTCAACCTTTATCAACGTCTCCCTATCTACCCATCATCCACGATGCCCAATTACACACAAGAACAAATGGAAAAGGCCGTCCATGACGTCAGAGTCCTGGGCCACAGCCACCAGAGCTCAGCCAAAGCCAACGGCGTACCGAAATCCACTTTACTAGGACGCCTCCGTGGTAAAAAAAGCAGCAAATTCAGCCATGTAGCATACCAACGCCTTACACAATTCCAAGAAAGTGTTCTCGTCTCATGGATCATGGCTCAGCATTCGACCGGAGCAGCACCTACGCAGAAGCAGATCATGACTCTTGTCGCAAGGCTGCTACGGGAGCAGGGTGATCATGAACCATTGGGCAAGCAGTGGTTGGCGCGTTTTCTTGATAGAAATGAGCCGCTTAAGAAATTACCGTCGAGAGGGGATGCTGGAACGAAGTTAAGATCTGTTGGGCCTGAGGCTGTAGAGGTGATCTTTTCTATGATGACGAACCCGCTGCTTATGGATGATCCGGAAAAACCACAGATAAGCCAGGGCCCATTCCATATCAGTCAAGGTCAGCTTGTAATGACCCAGGGATACACGACAGTGAGGATAATTGGCACGGAGAATGCAGGGGTTGTCGATCCTGTCAATCTAGGTCCTGTCAATCCAGTTACTGTCAACCCAGGTGTGGTCTATTCAGGCGTAGTCAGTCCAGGCACGGCTCATCCAGGCATGGTTAATAGAACACAAGACCAGGCTCCCAACACCGTGGTAAATGCGGGCAATGGACGAGAGGAAAATCAAATCGAGGTTGATTCGGACGACGTCGATTCAGACGACGATAATCCAAACGAAGCTGATCTGGACGAGCCTATCACCAGCATGGTGGTATCCCGAAATCCCACTCAAACGAACGCGAATGAGAAAGGCCTTTCTCAGGTACCGGATCAATAAGAACCAACAAACACTGGAAACAATATCGCGTTTACCTTTCATCCACCTGCACAAATTCACCTTAGCCGTTATTAGTTAACGCCGCCAAGCGCGCTCGACCAACAGTCCATCACTCCATAGTGTCCATAGCGCCAACTTCGGAGCATCTTCTCCAGAGCATGAAATCCGAAAACCTTCGGACTAGTCTCAATAAAAAGCATTGGCCTCTGTCAGAGTCTGAGAAAATTAACCGCCGAAAACATAACAGACGAAATAGTTTAGTTGTCTTGTTGCTAGCCTAGAGTAGCACTTAGGCTGCTCTATCTTAGCAGCCTGAGCCCGTGACGATAATTCTTCTGTTATCCATCGGGCTCTCGATTTTGTGTAAGGTACGGCCAGTATTGGCCAATCGGGCGTGAGTTAAAAAAAGAAAGCCGTGAACGGATAAAGACAGTGTATGTGACACAAGTTGGCCTTGAGGCTTCCTTTGCCAAGTGTGGTGGCGTGGACAGACGTGGAAGGGAAGCGCGCAGGAAACAATACTAAGAACAACATATAAACTGAAGAACTTTATCCAAAAACACGAACAGATGACTTCTATCTGTCAGATTATACTCCCAGCTATTGTTGTTGGCTGCGGGCGTTGTTCGTTGAACTTGAAGCTTTTTCTAACTGAGGCTTGACTTTATTATCTTTGTAGTTACATATATAATTCGGAAGAAATGCACAATCAGCACATACGACCATACCTACCGGAAAATACGGGATCCCGTCCGCTCTCCCATAGTCAAGCCGGTAAGGGGCGGATTAGTAGTTGGGTCGGTGACGACCAGCGAATCCCCGCTGTTGTATGTCTTTTGCCTTTTTGCCATTGACCAGCTTCACAAATGCATCTACCATATCAGTATGGTATCTACCTATCAGAGAAATTCGCTGTTAGAAGCATAAAGGACGAAGCACTTTAGATACTTTATGCAAGTTTAGACCAGCGATTAGCTTATTTTATTATGGCGCACCAAAGCTTGTCTAATCCTCCCTCAATCGGTTCCTTCACCTGATCCTGGTTCACGTATGATCTCATTTTCCTTGCGCACAAGAAGTCTGATTTTGTCCCTCACGTCAGGGTGCCAGTCGAAGGGTGAATACTCGTCCTCAAAATCATCCGCAAAGTCTTCTTCCAACAGATCCTCCAACAGACTAAGAAAGACCGCGGCAGCACCGGCGGTGTTGATGTCAGTGCCGCTACGACTTGCACTCCAGGGAACCTCAACGTATTCGTTGTCGCAATCGCGATAGACCGTGGGAATCCAGCCGGACGGCTCAGCCCAGCTACCGGTGTCGTCAATGACATAGAGGGTCGGCTCGGGTAGAATCTCGTGGTGGAACCGTTCAAACCAGTTTGCCAGTAAACCTCGTGGGGACTTCTCCTGTTGCAGCTTTCCGATGCTGTCCGGGAATCTGCGGTTGCAGGTGAAATGAAATTTGAAGGCAACCTTCCAATCTTAGACGATAGTGAACCTGCGAGTGCCCATGAATGGAGCTAGCAGTTTCATGCTGTACAAGCTCTTCGGCAGAGACTGCATGATACGACGACTAGCGGGAATACAGAAGATATTCTGACGAGGAGCTACGAGCGGCCGCCAGGTCTCATTCTTCTTGAATGGCTTGAGTGTGGAAGGAAACTCTCGTTTGCTGTACCACCCAGGCGACAGCATGTCACGGGGTCCTGACTCCTGCAGGGTTTCCCACCCTTTGATTTCAAGGTATTCGGTAATTGCAACCCTAGATTCCTTGCAAGCTGCCCACAGGCCCGCATCATACAAGTAGCCCGAGGCGTGATTACGCGGCTCGGGTCTCTCGCGCTTCAAAGCCCGTAGCATGACATAGGCAGTTTGCTCGTTCTCGACGTCGAATTCGTCATCATAGCCGTCGAGGTTGGGATCCCAGGTTACGTAATCTTCGTCTTCTTCGGACTCGCGCACACGATTCACAAAGACGCAATGAATGCCATGGTCGGTTGAGGTACGGGGCAGGCAAGCTGTCTTCCAAATCTTAATGCGGAGCTCCGGCGGCAGCTTCGAAAAAAGGTGGAATTCCTGCACCTCTTCGGAGGGGTCGGCACCTTCTGCAGAAGCTCTCACTTGGGCTGGCTCGGCCATGGCTGAGTTGAAGAGTTGTCGAACACAGCTAAGGAGGTCAAAATGAATCAGACAACGGCCGGTCTAGAAGGGTGAAAAGAGACAAACCTGTTTCGCGTTGTATGCCTCGGACGGCTGCACTTCTTCTTGCCTTGACGCTTGGCTCGGCGTTGTGCGTGATAACAGTGAAAGATGAAAATCCTCTGTAGGATGATGGAGGAGGGAAGGAGACAATACTTCACAGCTGCATTTGTGAGCAGAAGCACGTGATGTTTTTTTTTTCTTTGTTTGATCAGGCAGGAGCAATAGCGGTAGCAGTGACGGTTGGTGGCAGTGACGCAGAATGCACCTTCCCGAGATGTCAACCAATCACCCAAGTGCCATGCAATAAGCAAACAATTGCACGCCAGTCAAGCAGTTTTCCTTTGGCGTTATAACCGCTGACTGATGGCATCTCTGCCCTGTAGTGAGTAGTGAGGAGTGTTGCTTGCGGAGCTATTGCACCAGTAGTGTGAATGTTGTAACATGAGGTATCCGAAGGGAACAGACTCTCCATTCCGAAAGGGCCATAAAGAAATTTCAAGAAAGATGTTGAACCACTATACGGAACCACATGAAGTACCTGGTAACAGAGAAAATATGTCTCCCTTGCTCCTAAGAGTGGGCAGACTTTGAAATTGTTTCTTAACGGCCTGGGACCGTTATAAACCACCGTAAATGTAAAGCATGAAACCCAAAAGCATAAGAGGCTTAGCAATTAGCCTCGAATGTGTTTTTTCTTTTTTTCTGATGGACATAGTAAAGTGTTCAAGATAAGTAGTACCTTACACGTATTCCTTTTACTTAGAATGATCTTGGCGATGATCCTTTCTACAAAATTCGATTTCTTTGCACGCAAGAACGAGAACTCGAACATTCTCGGCGATCTCGAAGGGAGCGTCCCAAGCACTGTCGAACAAATCGTCATAGGTAGGGGCGAAATTGGGGTGCTGGTCCTCGCACTGCTCGCCACGGTCGTTGAGCTTGTACAAAAAGGTTTGTATGGCCTTACTCCTCTTATCTGGACAGTAGTGGCATATATTGCTAGGGTAGGCTTCGACGTAGGTTTCGTGGCAATTGATGAAACTCTTGTTATAGTCGGGCATAGGTGCAGTGCCGTAGTAGCTGCTCGGGCGTCGCGCCCATTTCATATCGTTGTCGATGAGCCAGACGGTTGTTTGCCGGTTGTCGTTGATGTACGGGCTACGGAGTAGTCGCGCGAGAAATCCGCGGGAAGTGCTTTCTGCCGACATATTCTTGTAAGTTCTTGGAAACCATTTGATCCATGAAGGGTCGAATTCAATGGCGATATTCTTGATGTTATGAAACTCGTTGGTTTGTGGAGAGGCCCATATAGATATGTCAAGAGCAGAATTGACATCATCGTGCTTGATCTTTTCGGGGTCTTGAATGCAAAAGATATCACGACTGGGGTTCACACAGTAGAGCCATTCGTCACCAGCAAGGAACTTTCCTTCGTCACCAGGCCCATTGGGGCAGTGTTCCTGGATGACGTCTCGCGACTCCTTGCAGGCTAGCCAAAGACCACCGTCTCTCATAATACCTGATCTCTCTTTTCTATCGAGGTGGACAGGTTGATGAACGAGGAGTATATGTGTGGGAGAGCTCTCTCGGACTATGGTATACTGTATACCGGGGTGGTTGGCTTCCCGTTCACGACAGGCTTCATGACAAGCTTCCTCCCATATCTGCAGACGAAGCTCAGTAGGCAGGTCAGGGAAGGGTTTAAATGAGGATGTAGCCATTTCGGATGTTATGTAGGATGCGGTAGAGAGGTGCAAGAGTTGTTGTTGATGTCAAGGTTATGAAGAAACTCAGATAAAAGTGGTTGCATGCATATTTATAATAGAATTCTAGAGTCCACACTAAAAGTCATCAAGATTATAGAGTTCAGTGAATGTGTCATACCGAGTAATATGGTACAGTGCTATAAGATCGAAACCTTACAAGACCATAAACCAATGGTACTACGTGAGACTGCTTACATGACGGGCGACGGGGCTTTTGACTTTCGTTGTGGCAAAACCTCTGTAGCAACGACCGAAAAGTGGAGGCCTAAAGTCTAAGAAAGCCGGGGAGAACCTATACATAAGTGGAGGGTTTTCAAGCCAAAGTTGGGAGTATCAAATAACAGTGACCATAGTGCCCCAGCGACCAATCCATCATTAATCCCGAAAGAAGGGGACCAAAAGAAGGACACCACAGGTGATACCTCCAAGCAGCATACTGCTAACTGAAGCTTTAGTCTCCCAAAGGTTACTACCCCTAATATACCGAAAATTCTGCGCAATAATAGAACAAGGCAGATAATGCTTGTGGTTAATATATTATAGTTTACACTTCCGCTAACATCAGTCGTGGAGGAAGTCAAAGCGGCTTCACATACGGTATGGCAAGTGCTTCCCCATCGACCGGTGATGGCTCCACGTATGGAATTAATATGCTCCTGTCACGGGATATTGTCCCTCTTATATTGTTGCCATGCAGAGAAGGGCCAATAATTGCCTCGACGGTTCAGCTCAAGTGTGTGAATAGGTGGCTGTCAGTTGCGCTCAAGGAAATGGATTCTGAAGGTAGACTAATATGTACCTGCTAATGAACAGAAGCAGAGGGCTACCAGAACAGACAATACCATAGCCTCAATATACATTATGTCAACCTCTAAGATTCGCCGAATCCCAAGTCTCTTTCAAACTTCTTCCACCTTGTACCAATTGGCTGAACAAGCGTAAAGGAAGCTCCTGTCTGGTTCATCTCCTGTACCCCATTAGTCATATACAGGGGTGTCATTTCACCATCGTCGCTGAAGAACAGTTTCGGTCTTTCCCTTCGTTTGAAAACCTGCCATGATCCGTCCGTGAAAGTGACGTTGGAGCTGAAAGACTCTTGAAGCTTGAAGTGCCACGGTCCTGTTAGTTTTCGCGAGAAAAGATGTGATCCGACGCGGGGCCATTGCTGTTTGTCGTTTTCTACATAGTCTATCATCCAATGGTTGATTGAATGCCAGTGGCCTCTCTTGTCGCGCCAGATGAATGGGTCTTCGGTCCATTCTGGGTTATTCTGTTCTGTAACGTTCCACGATGCTTGATACTTGAGCTTGTAGTCGCCATGCCACGACTTTGCAGTGAAAATGGAATAGTCTTTCATGCCGAGTACAATCTCCCTTGTCGGGTTTTTGCGTGTCCATAAAGGAAAGGCAGATGGATTGGTTGCGTGAATGCCAGCCGGACGATCACTGTCAACAACCATATTGAATAGCGACCAAGGACCACGAATATTGTCAGCAGTAGACAGCGAGATATTGTTTGGCCACTGAGTGTAGCTGATGCTCTCGCACTTGGTGAAAACTTTGTCATAGTTGACACCGATGCTGTACAAAAGGTACTTGTTATCGGCAGTGCTATAAATAATGTCCGGGTTGTGAGCAAAATTATTGGACACAGCATCGGCGTAATGATATGGTCCCTGAGGTCCATTATGCGATTCAGCGCGAATGATGTATGAATGTGGACGCCAGCCTCTCAGTCCACATCCATGAGTGAATTGAACAGTGAAGAGATGGAAGAGGCGCCTATTGTCGCGATCTTGGATGATGCGGCCTCCCCAAGACGCATTGGGCCAGATGTTGAAGTCGTCGGGACCGGGCGGCATGTAGGTATAGTTGTAGCCTGTATAGCGTGTTGCAGGTGCAAGATCAAGCCGACCACAGTCGGCACCAGTCCATCCTGGATCACATCGACATTTCTTGAGGATCTTTGAGCAGATGCCGTTTAAGCTGCAATTTTCATCGACTTTACAGTCGGATGAAAGGGCAAGGGTAGAAGTAGCCAACAGACTGAGGAAATGCAACATGCGCATGTTGTTTCGACAACCAGTTCTGACCGCAATTAGTGGTTCTTTAGAGGTTTCTGGACGAGATCTAGCGCCCCGCCCTTGAGAAAAGGCAGTCGAGGCGTATTGTATACTCCTTCATTGACAATCCTCTTTGCTGTGCCTCTAATGTGATGTCATAACTACTGCCGTCAGCGGATAGCGAATTGCCAAATCGCCCGGGGCTTTGAACACCCCGCAGCGGTCTTCGGGCTTGTATGTACCGAAACGTATGAACCGTCCAGCACACGATGAAAAATTGACGAAGGGTGGCTGATTGATCCATGAATTAAACCCGAGGTGCTTGCCATTCTCTGACGGTATTGTTGCCGTAGATGTGGTTTGGTGTACCAGTGGCAGATACAGGATGGATGGAATCAAAAAGCGTGGGGGATAATAGTCCGTAATGAATTGTTAACGCCATTCATTAGTCTTTGTGCAGAAGGAAACAGGTAAGTTTTCAGGTTAGGTCAAGCTGGAAAGTGGGAACAGTGAATATGTACTTTAGGGTAAGTTTTAAAGACAATTAATGGACATTAATTCAGTGAAAGAACACAATGGAGTACATGTGATACTACTATTTGATGGAGTATTGTAGGAGACTCTGGGGAAGATCATAAGGCAAACAAGTTGTTCTAGGAAACAAGAAAATTGGGGTTGTCTGTGAACAAACCGTGTTGAATATGGATGCGTTCAGTTTCGACGGAATAGCGCCGGTTTTCTAGCTCAGCATCTCAGCCAGCACGCTTTTGGATCTGCACAGCCACAAAACGCGCCACACGATATTCTGCGAAAGGAATAACGCCCAACTTTGAAGAATGAGTCTAAGTAATACCTTATTGATGGAGTGTTGGAGCAGCCTATATTATCATAAGTTTGAGGGTCGTTCTTCAACAATAAGTAACTCGCCTCAATGGCTCAGTGGTAGAGCGTGTCACTAGTAATGACAAGGTCCACGGTTCGATCCCGTGTTGAGGCACAGTGAATTCAAGCTAGGAACAGCTTGGGCTTCCTTTTTTGGGTTTCCCATCCACACCTAGCATTGTTTTAGAAAGCTAAAATATTCAATCTTATTCCGTTGGAAAACTGCTCAAGTAACAAAGACATCCGCTGAAGCATTTCATCTCAATCTGCCTTGCCAAGTTAATCGCTACTAATTTCACCGATCTACCCAGTGCATTCATTTTTCAACCTAGCTCCCTCCTTCATACATCCAATAATTTTGACTCTGGGACCCCCTTTGTGTCATCAGCCCGACCTCCATTCCAAGATATGGCGCATTATACCAACCTCTGTGGTAACCCTACCCGTCTATTGACAGACCAAACTCCCAGAATCCAAGCAGCTGCTTGATATCTGCCCCCGAGGACCTGGCAGTCAAGCTGATCATCGTCTTCTTCCCGCTGAGAGTATCTAGCGTAACGACCGAGAGCTCTACAGCCTCGTTCAGTTCCAGCTTTAGGTGATTTGCTCCTTGAACAAGATTCGGCGACACATGAGTGCCTTCCCACATGTGGAAAGTCGGTGCCATCTCGTCTGTGATGCTGAAGAGACTTTGCGGACGGAATTTTTGGTAGATGCGACGGTCGTCATTGTCGAGGTTGATATCTGGTCGGAAGCTTTTGTAGCGGAGGTCCACCATTTCGTCCTCAATTCGTCTGACGTGATTTACCGCTTGGCGATAGGTAGCAACAAGGTCTTCCCATCTTTCTTGTGCTGGAAGATCTGTGATAGTAGATGGTGTTGCTGGTGGAGTGAATGAGAAGGACGAGTCTGTTGATGTCGGCATCTCCAGCTCAAATGGAGATGCTGGCTCGTTGGTATGGATCTCTGTAAATGATCAGAGTGAGGTCAATAAGGTGGCAAGACTGGGTGTTTTACCTTGAAAACTGAAGGTCGATGATGTGTCGATGGTGTCGTCGCTGGAGATGCTAGACGCATCGCTATCATTGCGCCAGGTGATCAGAGCCATTGTTCCTTGGGTGCTAGGGCGGCCTCTCCGGTAAAGATTCTTCTTGTTCTTCGGAGGGTTGATGGTTGATACTAGAAGAAGCCAAGGATAAAGATAGATTGCTTCCTCTGAATATCTTTCTGCTGGGTGAAAGGTGAGACGGATCAAATATGACTCTAAAGGATTGTTGGTTAGCTACGACCTTTCTCTTGGTTGTCTCTGCGTTTGTGCAGTGTTTGCATGTGAAATTGTGAATGAAACAAAATACAGCCTTGCAGGTAAATAGAAAAAGACGTGTTGGTGAAAGAAGCCATTCCAGTAACCAGACAGTGAACAAAACGCGGGCACTCACCTTCTCCGAAGTCAAGTCTGTTGGGTGAGTTCGAGCTTCAGGACAGTAGCTACTTGAATTGAGAATTCTCAAAGAAATTTTATCTTACAAAAGACCTTTTCCTTCTTTCTTTCTAGACTGACTGTCGGCCCTCTTATACGATTCTTGAGCGGAGTTGGTTCTCCCACGCCGTCAAACTTTGAAAGCGCCAACGGCCAGTATTGTCCAATGGAAATCATCAAAACGACGGGCGGGCGGTAATGACAGGTGAAGGTGCAAAGCTTATTGCCATAAACCAGTTATCTCAACGTTCGATCCACAAGGCGCTACGTCTTCTTGCTAAAAGCAGCACGTGTTTGCTGATCCTGTCAGACCACCTTTAAACTCTACAGCCACATTCTGTGATGTGACTGCGGGTTTGATAAAGGGGGTCCAAGCGGTGAGGGTATTTGTGAATGCTTCAAGTGGCTGGAATGGGAATCTTACAGGAATGCAGTGGAGTTCAACTCAATAGCGCCTGTTTGAACCCGTGGATGATGTCTGGCGAGTCCTTCGTGGTGATAGTATGGTTCGGCAGGTCTGTAGAACATGCGCTGCCTACAACTCAAACCTTCTTCAAATGCACCAACCCATTAAGCTTCAGGACGTAGGTGACATCAACTTTGATAACCATAATGAGACAGTAATCACAAAGACATTGGGAGTTGTCACAAAAATCTGCATACTTGGCAGCTAATTGACTATAAAAAAGCTCTACTAGTGTTCAACACTTATCCATGTACTAGCAATACCTACCTCTGACTGCAACATTCAGTAGATAGTGCGACGAGACCCAACAAGGTCATCTCGCTCACAGGCCGCCATCTCAATCTCCTCCACAGTATCACGGTCCTCTACGCGAGAGGAGCCGTTGGTGGCGTC
Organism: Fusarium humuli; assembly: GCA_004366955.1. NCBI lineage: Eukaryota > Fungi > Ascomycota > Sordariomycetes > Hypocreales > Nectriaceae > Fusarium > Fusarium humuli. The sequence continues at coordinate 201,248 of QHKN01000024.1, forward strand.
CTCATGATAGATGATGTTCCAAGACTCTTCCTCTTCAGCCTCTCCATCAGGGGCTATGGTATCTTGAAGTTGATAGCTGGCCTCCTTCGCTTTCTCGTCCGCCTTCCTCTCGCGGTTGTTGGCGACGGTAAGCTGTACAACCTCCTTGAAGACTTTTACATAGCGGGAAGTCTTCTTGGCAGTGGCCTTGAGGCTGGACTTTCCTGGAATTTTGGGCATGATTGCGGTTTCGGGTTGTCTAGAATCTGGGTTAGTGGATTGGTGGTGGATGACAAGATGATGACAAGAAGGGAGGTGAGGAGGGTGTCTGAAGTAAAAGTGTTACAGAAAGGAAGAAAGTCCAAGTCGAGAGGAGTCTGTGAGTGTAAAACGTATACCCGTGATCTAGTGCTTGACAGTTCATGTGTTCGATTTGTCACTGTCGCTGACATGTTCACATATCCATTGTTCTGACCGTGTACAGTGACACAGTACCCCTTTCAGATGTGTACAGGGTTTGTGTAACTCAGGTTAATGAATTCAATAAGAACAAGGCCATTCTTTATATTTGGTACAAGAGATGAACAAGGACCCACTAGCAGCTCAAAGTGACCGTATTTCACCATATCGTCTGAGGACGGTTCGATGTCAAACATTTGCCTGTTGAAGATAACTGTCTGTCCTTCCTAAGATGCCATACACACATCCTTATTACGGTTGCATTTCAAGAGAAGTGCCTGTTGAAGGCTTGATCCTATTTTTAGTGATATCCCCGAAACCTTCCAATAACCCATCCTTCAAATCAACACACCCCACTCGGCGTCTAGTTGGGAGGAGCCGTCCCGACACACTCATTAATGAATCGCCCCTCAAGGTTTCCATTCACGGTCTGAAGAACCCAAATCTCGACAAGATTGCCCTGATCGTTGGACCAGTAGCCCTCGTAGACAGTAAAGATGGGTGCATAGTAGATGTTGGCGTTTTGGGGGCAATTGCCGCTGTCATACTTGAGCGAACTGGCAGCGCTGTATGTTTCTTCATAGCCAGTGGTAACCTCCATAGAGGCACTGAAGATTTCGAATAGACCCGCAGACACACCGACAGTGACACCGACGTTAACGCTGTACGATGAGGACTCCTCCCAAGTCATCTCTATGCCAGGCGAAAGCTCTATAGTGTTGACTCTCTCGCGGGTGCCTGGTTTGATGACACCTTGTCGAGTCAGGAGATTAGTCCATTCGCCTTCATCCTGTCGCTTGAAAGCTTCCGAGTCATTTGCATCAATGACCTTTGAGAATTTGACATCATGATCCTTGCCGAAAAGGTGCTCATACTCGGTCAGAGAGTAAGCCTTCTTTCCAACCGATGAGGAACGACGACGTCTCGCAGGAGTACCTAAGTAGCGAATGACCTCGAAGAACCGGCCGGCGCTGCTTGTTTCACGACCGCCGAGATCATCAGGTCTGCAGAAATTCTCTATAGTCAGGCGGGATGACCACATCATTCCTTCGTCGGTGCCTTGGCATTCATCTCCAGGGAAGCACTGGGCAAACTGGCAGTTGCCGTAGTACCATGTCATACAATCGAGCTCAATGTCTGTGTCCCTGCCACAGTTTCTGGTGATCTCGGTGGGGTTGCCTAGTCGCCAACCCAAGTTGTCACGCAGGACATCGCCTGCATCACTACAGTCAGTTTTGTTCTTTCGTTTAAACGAGGTTCCAGTTACGAAACGGTCAGTAAGAATTGGATGGCCTTACAGTCATTCCAGTCAGGCGAGCCTTCACGGTGGCAATCGGCGATGACGCTCTGGGCAATGGCGCCCGAGGTGGAAAGGAGACAGAGGAGAGCCTGTGTCTTCATAGCTGCGGGAGGTTGAAAGGTTGGTAAGACGAAAGTGATTGATGAAGCGATGGGAACTGATGATTTGGACAGTGGAATGGTGAGCTATTCGTGATATTTATACTCAATTCTCTTTCAGCCTTGGACCTCACTTCGCAGTTTGTTTAAGCTACCTAGAACTTACACTATGGTACGCAAACGACTTTCAAAGCGATCTCCGATTGCAATTGCAATTCCCAGAGTCATTGATGTAATCCAAGACCAGTTAACCCTATCAAAATTGCCGCATGAAGTCAAAGGAATACTTCGAAGGATGATATAGGTCGCCAAGAAGTTGTACTCGAATCCTCCAATAGTCCGAGCACTGTTCTTCTACTGCACTTTCCGAGTCGACCAATGAGAGGTGGTACTTGACAGAATGAATAGTCGTGCGGCTCCAATATCAGCGCTGCTATCTAAATAAGAACCAAGGTTCAGTACACCACCAATGACACTTTATTTGTTTCCTCTCTCCAGATAACCTTGATCTATACAACATTGGCATCTGAATTGGTTCCTTCCTGCAGCCGGTCTCCACCTGGGCGGCCACAACAATCGACACTGCAGGAAAAAGACTTCCGAAGTAACAGGGCCCCCTGCCTGATTCGGTCAATTATGTTCTTGGCGCTCACAAGACTTGATCAGAATAGTAACATAGTATTAGTCTGAGAGGCCGAAGTCTCATGATGGGAGCGGGTGGGCTTCCTGAGTATTTCCTTACCGGGGAACAAAAGTGCGATGTTAGAGCGGAGGAGGTTTAGACTTGTATAAAGTCACCTAAAATTCTAAGTGCAGTGGAAGCTATCCTCCAAACCGAGTTTTTAAATACCCGAGTCCTCCTGCGTGGCATTCCAATTGTTATTGAACATGGTGTAATAAACAGCCAAGTTATTAAATGGAGCGCAAGCCTGTCAGTGGCATGCCAAGCGATCTAAGAAAGTCAGGTCATGTTTTATGTGTTATAAGTCTCAATAGGCTCTCACATCAAAACATTTTTGCCTTCTAACAATATTAACATCAATAGACATTCTTGTCTCCGACCTATGATCTGACTATTGGCCCGTTGCATCACCATTTAAACCCTGTCCAACGAGCTCCATCCTGCCCATCGGTGTCAGGCACTTCCATGTCTAATAAGTCTATCATCCTCATGACACTTTGTTGGACCATGTCGTCGATCGAACTAGGTCGTGTATAGAATGCCATCACCGGTGGAAATACAACCGCGCCCGCCTTCGTCACTTCAAGCATATTTTCCAAGTAAATGCTAGTCAACGGCGTCTCTCTTGCAACCAAAACTAATCTTCTCCTCTCTTTGAGTGTTACACTGGCTGCTCGGACGATCAAATCATTGTCATAGCCCATACGTATGCCTGCTAGTGTCTTCATGCTGCATGGTACTACTATCATGCCGTCTGTGCGGAAAGAGCCAGACGAGAGAGAGGCTGAAACGTCTAGTGATGAGTGCGTCTTAGAGGCCAGTGACTCTAGGTACGAAGGAGTGTTGTTTGGGGCTTCCAGCTCGTATTTGAGTGTTGCGCCGCCCCATTTGGACATGATGAGATGTGTCTCGATACTGAGATCGCGGAGTCGCTGCAAAAGAGCGACTGCCAAGGGTGAGCCTGTCGCGCCTGTGACAGCAACAACAATGCGCTGCGGTCGTCCATTCGGTCCGTTGCGTTTGTATGAGGAGGAATAGTTGCGTGTCTGAACCAAATGATGATTCAAGAGTATGCTTTTAGAAAGGATCAGTCGATTCGTTGATCTTGATATTTGGAAAAGATTCTGCATCGCAGGTATTGGCTGTGGTGATGAATTGCGGGCTTGAGAAATGGTACTGCAAGTGGGAGCCTGGCACTTCTTGGGGTTTCTCAAAACCACGTCGCGAACCCTCGTTTTGTTAGCAAAGCATTATATAAGAGATGGCCGACGCTATACGTTGATCTGCAGCTATAGTTTGCTCATATCATCAAACAGTACAGTACGCGGAGTAATCTGTGCTGACTTTGTTTCGTTCCGAGACTTGGGACACATCACGCAAGCGCCGCATCTTAGCGGCTGTCATGTATACGAGACACGCAGAACCGCTTCTTATCTTAGTAGCTAGTCGTTCGTACAAGCGGCCGACGTTCAATATCAATTCAGCCAGTTGAGTGATGCGATGTCCATATAAGTCTTGTTAGTACGCCATGATTTTCGGACAATGAAGCCGACTTCGCCAATTGAAAAAGGCTGATAACGATGTGGCTGGCGATCCGAACGATGACCAAGCGGCACAGTAGTGCTGAGTAAGGTGCTTGATAAAGCTGACAATAACGCGTTCCTTGTAATGGCAACTGGCGGCCGACATGTTCTCATCACCTTATATTGACTGATGAGAAATGGATAAAATATCTTAGAGACGTATGGAAAAAACCTCGAGTTAGAAGATTATTAACAATAATAACAATTGGAAATGCATCGCCTCCGATTGAATTCAAGCACTCGCATCGTGGTCCAGCGGCCACCCCGTCGCTGGTTCTCGCGAAACACTTATCCTGCACACCTTGACTTTCGGTCGTTTGTTGATACGCTACGAAAAGACAATGACCTGACCGACATCACTGCTGAAGTAGATCCCAAACTGGAAGTTGCAGCGTTCATACGCCTAGCATACGAACAACGCACAAAGGCCCCTCTGTTCCACAATGTGAAAGGAGCTCAAGATGGCCTGTTCCGCATTCTTGGTGCACCAGCTGGCCTTTCCAGTGACCCCGAGTTTCCCTATCGCCGATTGGCGCACCACCTTGCTCTTTCGAAGACCTCTGGGGTCAAGGATGTCATTGATAAGATGCTCTCGGCGAAAGGAGAGAAGCCTTTACCCCCAGTCCATGTGTCTACAGGACCATGCAAAGAGAACATCATCACGGGCGACGATGTTGATCTCACCAAATTGCCTGCTCCTTTTCTCAACAAGGCTGATGGAGGCAACTATATCCAAACCTTGGGTATCAATATCATACCACATCCGACCGAGCCTTGGACCAACTGGTCGATTGCTCGGGCCATGATCTACGACAAGACACGTATGGTCGGTCTGATCATGAAACCACAGCACATTGCCCGCATTTTTGCCGAATGGAAGAAGACGGGCAAAGACGTACCGTATGCCATCGCTCTCGGTGCCCCGCCAATCGCTACTATGGCAGCCAGCATGCCTCTTCCAGCTGGAGTCTCAGAAGCTGATTATGTTGGGGCACTCTGCGGTTCACCGTTGGAGCTTGTCAAGTGCGAAACCAACGATATGTACGTCCCTGCAACGAGTGAAATTGTGCTAGAAGGCACTATTTCTATCACCGATACGGCCAAAGAGGGTCCGTTCGGTGAGATGCACGGCTACAGCTTCCTTGACGAGAACTCTCTACAGCCTCTGTACACCGTCAAGGCTATCACCTATAGAAACAACCCGATTCTTCCGGTCTGCGTGCCTGGACGAGCCAACCTTGGTCCGGACGAGACGCATACCATGATTGGAACACTAGCTTCCGCTGAGATTCGTCACCTACTTCAACAACATGGCTTACCTGTCACTCAGGTCTTTGCCCTTTTTGAAAGCCAGGTCATCTGGGCAGCTGTTCAAGTTGACCGAAAGAAACTGGCCGAAATGAAAACCAACGCCAAAGACCTCTGTACCAAGATCGGTGATCTTGTTTTCCGCAATAAATGCGGTATGCAGATCCATCGTCTGCTTGTGGTGGGAGACGACATTGATCCGTTTGATATGAACGATGTTATGTGGGCTTTTGCAACAAGGTGTAGGCCAGCGATGGATGAGTTCCATTTCGAAGATGTCCCTGCTTACCCACTTGTGCCATACATGTCTCACGGTCCTGGGACGAAGCTGACTGGTGGAAAGGTGGTGGCTAACTGTTTGTTGCCTGAAGAATATAAGGGGAAGCAGGGTTGGGTTACCTGCGACTTTGAGAGTGGATATCCTGAGGATGTTAAGCAGAGAGTCTTGAGCAGGCAAAAGGAGTTTGGTCTATGAGGTAGAGAGACTCTCATTGCCTTCGCCGTAGGCTTCTCCTTGTATTATCTGACGAACATTACATGGCACGAAGGAATCGCCATTATCTGTCAAAGCTCTTTTCCCTCACGTCTGACGAGTATCGCTATATGTAATTTTACTTCATGCCATCCGTAGAATGGGTTATGAAAGAGTCCATTGTTGCTGAAACCGAAGATATTCGAGTGGATTTTTACACTACAAAATGAGATTTTATCCGTATTCGTATTTACGTAGCTTTGTAAGGCGATAGTCCGTGCGTTGACCCCTCGTTAGTTATGTGCTCTCGACGCAAGGGCGCCCTTAGCGGTCACCTCCTCCAGAACAACATGAACTTTTAGTATTTCCAGCAATACGGCTATATCAATTGCAAAATGTCAAGGCCAGCCTGGTTCTATCGCCTCCATGGCCTTGCTCGTACACGTCAGGCGGCCAGTGGAAGACCACATTGGGAATACCTTGGCAGGGCTGGAACCAAAAGTTCACGATGAAGACCTCTCCGAACTTAGCAGTTTATTCTGCGACTCTGACAACGGCTGCGAATACGATTCATATGACGAGTGCACCAGAAATGGCGATGGCGACGAGTCTGATACATCTGACGGCAGCTGCGCTTCTGGCATAGATGTGGACTACTACGACATGAAGAGGCAGCGCAAGGAGCGTAAGAGGCATTTTAGAGAGCTCGAAAAGGCCAAACAGGGACCAAAAAAAGATAAGGCCGAGCCTGAGTTCGGGCCGGCCGAGGAGGAGGATGCTGTCAACAAAATCAAAGACGTAATCGCTAAGGCACAAAGAAAAAGAAGCTTGAGCCTCTTTACCTTCTCGGTGGAAAGGACTTCGAGCTTTATTCGCTTGATCACATCAAGTACTGCCCTAATGACTCTGCTAGCACGCGAGGCATCGATTTCTATGCCGACGAGGCTTTCGATTATAACGCGCCTCTCAAGAGCGATCGAATCACTGCAACCGTCTCCATGAATACACACGCGGTCTGTGACGTGATCCAGTTCACACCCCCAAAGTTTCCCGGTATAATAAGATATCGTTTGCCAGCTACGGCTAAGAATAGGACGTCGAAGGTGGAAATTCAGTTCATCGATGACCACCATATCACCCTCAAGATCAGCGCCGAACTGGTATTTGCTAACGCGGGCAAACCAATTCCCGCTGGTGCGTCGAACATGCTTTTATACTATGGAGAGTGCTCTGTCTATTCCTCGCAGCGGGCATGACAGAAGCAGAAGGAGAAGGGGGCAAAACGCCGCTCAGCGTCTCCGGAGTAAGATTCGAAGCAGAACTTTCAATACACAGACATTTTGTTGAAAGTTGTCCTGTTGGAAGCTACTTGTCGATACAAGCTTTCCCCGCTTCCTTTCCAAAGTCCTTCCTGGATCTTTAGTTTTGCAGCATTCTCAATACAACAGACTTGAACCCCGATAAAATCTCCATCAATATCTCCTTCATCCGATACCTCCTTTGCCGGCACAGACGAGAGCGCGAAGTCGAAGGGCGAAGAGCCCTGAATAAATTCACATGTGTAAAGGATTCTGCAAAGGTGGAGGTAGGAGGCCTGTGGGAGGAAGGGGAAACCTTGTATTCAACAGAATAGTTTTCAACGCGAATTCTTCAACACGGACGGGTCTCTTACTATGTTGCAGATATAATTGAATACTAATCAATATTTTACATCCTATACGAACTGAATGGCGAAATTGGGGACTAGCCTCACTCCGTATGCCCTTATTTACATTGCCAGCTAGACGTTTCCTTAGGATTCCCACCAACGAATGTCTGAACCTTAGGATACAGACAATGCTTGCGACGAAAGTCAATACCCTTGCTGTAAGTGTCGTCAATGAACTTTGTACCCGTTAGAGTCTCGGGGGCATCTCCATTCTCCACCCAGGCCACAATAGCCGCCAGCACATTGTACTTGGGATCAAAAGGCACACCCGCAGCTGGAACACCACCACCCTGTCCCACAGCCCAGGCACCCGGGCCCGTGTTGCAATGATTCATGCCGGAAATGGGAAAGTAACGGAAATAATCGTGCAGGTTTTTATCGGCGGCATACATTCGATCCCAGAACCGGTGGGTGTTGAACTGCGTGATTTGGTTATCCTGGCCGCCATGGTAGCTAAGCATCTTGCCACCACGTTTCTTGAAAGCAGGTAACGTCCTGGGATAGGTACGTATGTTGGACGGGTTGACCTTGTCAGCCTTTCGAACATCATCGACGCTGTAGGTACTAGGATCCCAATCTAGATTGTTGTAGACGACATACTGGAACCATTCCACTGAATAGTCAAATGGCTTTCCGGCGAGAAGCTTCGAGACTGCCTGTAGCTCGTTGCCGGGGTTCATGCGAGGAAAGATAAGCTTGCCGTTAGGATAAGTATAAGGAGCGTAGATCTTCTCCAGTTGTTTGACCTGGGCCGAGTTGAGGCAGTTGCTGGTCTGCTCGGTTTTGCATAGCAGAGTCTTGGGATTGAAGAAGCATTTTGCTGGGACCTCAATGATGCCGTCTTTAACCCCATCAATTTTATCGCATTGGGCAAGCACTTCGTCGTGGATCAGGCCAGTCCAAGTGCTCAGAGGGATATAGTCGGTAGAACTGGCATCACCTGTAATCGGATAGAACATTGCTCTCTGCCCTTGCAGGTTGTTGAAATCCACAGCGGGAGCTCCAGCTACAATACCATCGTAGTCCTTCGGGTATGCCTCTGCTGCCTTGACTCCCATGCGGCCGCCCAGTGAGCAGCCGATGTAGTAGTTTTTGGCAGACGATCTACCATAAAAGGACTTGATGAGTTTCTTAGCCGCGACAGTTCCGGTATGTAGGCTTATAAAGTTAGCTAGCGGAGCGTTCATTATGCAGGATCAACCTACGCTCTGTAAGAAAAGTCTTTGATTATGTCAGGATTGTTGAACATATCAATCGCCGTGGTTCCATTGTGACCATTGTTAGTACCCATGGTAGCAAAACCATTGGTGGTGCCATATCCAAGATCCTCGTATTTAATACCTAAAGGTAAATTTAGTTTTATTCTTGGTTCCTCATGGTAGACTTACACCCATCAACTCCTCCATTGCCAGTTGCGAGAAATCGCTCTCCCTCCCAATCTCGAGGTAACCATAACTCAAAGCTGATGCTCGATCGGCTTGAAGTAGGAATCTGGAGAGCAATGCGGCAGAGGTCGGTCGAAATTAGTTGTGAGCGACGGTTGCAGGATGGGACGTTATCGGATAAATCCAGTGTCGTATTGGCTGAGATAAATTCTTGACGCGTCAATGTGGAATTGCGTATGAGGCTTGCTGGCTTCAAGTCCAAACAACTGTCGCGAAAGTCGTCGCAGGCAATTGGAGCAGCCAGCAGGCTCATTGATGTGAAACACCAGTAGAGATATCTCGTGGGAATCATTTTGCGTGTACACTACCGGCAATATACCTTCAAAGGATCACAATCTAGTTCAAAGAAAGCTAGATGTAAAGAATGTGAATTGACATTGATCTCACCTCAGTTAAATGGTAGTGGGAAAAGGTTCCCTGCAGTGTGCTGTAGACATGAAAGCTGCCCGGGTTACCCCACTCTTTGGCGCGGAGGTGGAACTGTTTGTGGAGTCTGGGAGCTAAATTGTAGTACGTAGTAGCCTAATCGCGTATGTACTCCGTAAACCCTCGAGCAATGCCCAATTGATCTCGTCTTCTATGCCCTCATTGACTCATCTTTTAACATCCCGGCGGACGGGAACCCGGAAGTTCGTCCGTTACACGTATTGCAGATACCCAGGATCTAGGCGAGATTAATGGTTGCAACAGTAGACACACTCCACAACAACTCGTGACAGTGGGTAGGGCAGGCTAAAAGGGCAGTCCCGTTAGCTCTTCCAGCGCTCCGTCCAGGCATGTCGAGCTAACTCATTCTCGACGAAAGAATGGTAACCAAGTTGCTACTTTGCTTCCGGTTACTTTGTTCACAAAGAATAAAGCTATTGTATTACTTCAAATGCAGCGACGCAAAGGTGTTCGGATGCTAAGCTACTTCGGATATTATATCATCCTTGTAAGGGGTGCTGCGCCCCTCTTGCACATACAGATCAAGCAAAGAACACAACCAACACATATCCATCCTTGTTATTTGCCATTTGGTTGGTCCTGGTACAGATCTTGGGGTTGCATTGACCAAATGACAAGTTATTGATTCGCCTCTGGCTAATATCAGGGTATTTTTCCGGCTTCCACGACTGGAAAGGAAGGCAAGCATCTACTGACGAGATGGGCAGTTGGTTCTCGGTCCAACAACGCAGCTTACAAGGTCTCATAGACACACTGATATACCAATATAATGGCGCGATTTCCTGATTTATCGCCCCAATTTTCGGACACAGTTTCGTCTATGTATTCAGGGAGTGGGCATGCCGGAGTACTACCAAGGTCCCAACAACTCAGCCCAGCTCAAGGCTGTGACACTTGCCCTGCCGATAGTTGCAACGCTTCTTGTTGGATGGAGGATATCATGGCGCGCTAAGAAGAATGTTATTGTGCTATCAGACTACCTGTTGGTCTTGGGCTTGGTAAGCTTCTGTTTCAGAGTCTGTCCACAAGTGGTACTAACATTTCAGTGTCTGAGTTTGTGCCTTGCTGGCTTTAATCTAGACCGTAAGTTAATCATCAGTTTTGCAGAATTTAGCTTATCAAATGCCAGCATATTTTCGATGGGGCTATGGCTATCATAAAGCCGATCTGCCGCCAGAGATACAGAATGCAACAACACCGAAGATTGTACGTATCTACCTTTCCTCTGATGGATTGCTCCCCGCTCACAGTCCCAGTGCTTCTGGCTTAACCAGATCTTCTTCAAAGCGACTGCTGGTATCATCAAGCTTTCGATCTCCAGTATTTACATGAGCATCTTCAAGGACCCAATTTTCCTGAGCGTCAGAATCGCTCGGTACTGCACCTTCGCACTCATTTTCATCATCACAATCTACTATACCGCGGGCTGCCTTGTGTCGACATTCCAATGCAATCCTGTTCGCAAAGCTTGGAACAAAGACGTATTGGGGGTTTGCATTGATAACAACAGATTCCGTGTAGCAAATGCTTACATCAATGTCATGACCTCTGTTCTACTTGTGATTTTGCCTTACCCAGTCTTGCTGCGGACAAACCGGCGCAAAGAAACATGGCAATTTCTCGGTCTTGTTGCGATAGGGCTCTTGTGAGTCTTGCCATTTCTCTTGCCTATCTTCGTCAACTAACAGACTAGACATACGGCTTGTGCTGCTACTCGAGTAGTCCTGCTTTATATACCAAATCCAGGGGCCGCAACAGACCCTCATTGTATGTTCATCGCCCCTCTATCTTGGCCATTTTGTAACAATACCAGGGTACAACACCACTCCCAATACTCTCGCAATGTCTGAGATCTTTACAGCTGTCATAGTAGCAACTATAATGACAATGCGACCATGCTTTCAAGCATTTGCCCGCAGGGTGGCTGCGGTAGCCACAGACTTATCGCCCTCGAGGCTGCATTTGAGTCGGTTGACAGACAATGAATTAGACATTTCTGTCTTGAATAGCGGAACACAGAACCAAAGGACTAGATGCAAAAGATTTAATGAGAGAGGTGTTCATATTTTCGAGGAGCCGATTAGAATTGAGCTCCAGAGCAGGGAATGCAGTACTGAGAAACTGGTCATACCTACCAACAAAAACGTCTAATAACTAGATTAGTTTTGTAGATGTTGTTCAAATTCTTCTCTACTTAAGATCACTTCTTGTGTAAATGAATGCAGTTACTAATCGCTCGCTCGCCTTTTCAAGTTGCTTTCCTCCGAGCGCGAAGTGGCACGACGGCAGAACCGGATGTTAACAATGCCGACTCCGAGCGTTGTGATGAATAATTGGTCAGTAAGCCGCACATGCCGCAATAAGCAAGAACCTGTTTACCGGGTAGCAGAAAAGTTGTCCTGTAAGAAGTAGCGTGTTGAAAATAAAACATGCTAAATGCTGAGCTTAACCCGAACAAACCGACTAGGTTATTTTGTCCCTTAATATCTTGGCGGTTCACTTTTCTGGTGTCCCAATGCATGTCAGACGGACGGCGTGCTGACACACCTATTGTGTAATGAATAAGCATAAATTAACTCTGCTACCATTTCCATGATTCCCGCGGAGATCATTAATTCTCCTAACAGTTTCGCCTTTCCGACTTATCGCGAGGGAGGTCATTTACAAGCCATGACTTCAAACGCCCAAGTATTTATATAGCATGTATCGATCCTCTCAGTCACAGTCACTGACACCACCAACAATAAGCATTTATCATTCAATCCATTATCTTAATTCACCTAATAAACATGTCTGGTCTCCCAACTACGATGAAAGCTATCCTCCAGCCCGACAAACACTCCCATAACTTAATTCTGACTGATCAACCCCTTCCCACTCCTTCGCATCCCCAGGACGTGCTTGTCAGGGTACACGCAACCTCTCCATGCAAAGGCGAACTTGACTGGGCCCTCTGGGCACCTGAGTTCATCGGTGATAAGACTCCCATCCCAGGCCAAGACCTTGCAGGAACTGTTGTCTCAGCTCCTCAAAACAGTCGCTTCCAAGCAGGAGACGAGGTCTACGCTCGCATTGAAGCGAATCGCCCCGGTGCGGCGGCTGAATATGTTCTTGCCCGTGAAAAAGAGCTTTCTATCAGACCCAAAAACTTGAGCTGGGCTGAGACGGCGGCTTGTCCGATTAGTGCGCTTACAGCGTACCAGGCACTGTTCACGAAAGGGACGCTGGATGCGGCTGCCCTCGAAGGGAATGAAGACGCACGAAAGAAGAATTCAGACGCTCGTGTTCTCATCAATGGAGCTTCGGGAGGTGTTGGAAGTTGGGCTGTCCAACTTGCTCGACTTGCTGGGGTGAAAACTGTGGCCGCGGTCGCTGGAACACAAAATATTGATTTCGTGAAAGGTCTCGGCGCAACTGAGACCATCGACTACAAGGAACAGTCTATTGAGAAATGGGTCGATGGCGAATCTTCTCGTCAATTTGATCTTGTTGTTGACTGCATCGGTGGTCCTTCACTTGCTCAAACCTGGTATGCAGTCCGAGAGGGAGGAAGTCTCGTCAGTGTATGCGGTCCTCCTGAACAGAGTCGTCCCGAAAATGTGAAGAAGGAGGTCAATAGCATCTTTTTCGTTATTGAACCACTTGGAACAGATTTGGATGTCATCACTAAACTCGTGGAAGCTGGAAAAGTCAAGCCTAATATTGACAGTGTGGTTGGTATGAATGACTATTCAGAGGCGTGGGAGAAGGTTGAGAGTGGGAAGACCAAGGGCAAAATTGTTGTGATGATTTCGGAGGAGTAACTTCGGCCCGTCTTTAATATCATCATTTCATTCGTGTACTACAATAGCTATCGAAATTCTCAACTCATTGTTATTACCTTAAGCTCCGGAGTGCTTGACCCAGTAAGCCTGAGGGTTACACCAACCCTTCAATCCTACCAAACCCCAGTCCATACCAATTCCACTATTCTTGTGCCCGCCAAAGGGAACATTAGGCGCAACCTCAAAGTGAGTGTTCACCCAAATACTTCCTGCTTCCAACTGCTCCGCCATTCGTCTGGCACGAGGAACATCTTTGCTCCAAACCGATGCCCCAAGGCCCAAGTCAGATGTATTGGCCCTGGCGATAACATCATCTTCGTCAGACCATTTCATCATCGGCACTATCGGTCCAAAAGGCTCGGTCTGTACGATGTCTGAGTCCTCGGATGGGTTATCAATGAGGACGGGAGGGATAAAGTAGCCCTTCTCTGGCTTCTTATCTTTGCTGTTATAAACAGAGTTCCATCCCTGCTTGTCAACTTCACCGTAAAGGCGCTGCAGTTTCTCGAACTGCATCTTGTTCTGAATTGGTCCGAAGAACGCCTCAGCGTCAGAGAAGTCACCAGTCTTCATGTTCTCAAGGAAGTTGATGATAGCGGCACGAAAGTCATCATAGATGTTCTCGTGAACATAGATACGCTTGATGTTCATGCAGATCTGGCCGCTGGCGACATAGGCGAGGAATGCGACCTGTAAAAAGGACGTGAGCTATATACCCTCTGTACGAAAGTGAGAAGGACCTACCTTTCCAGCCACGGTAGGAATATCGACATCCTCACACACAATCGCAGCGTCATTACCGCCAAGCTCCAACGTGACACGTTTCAGAGTAGCAGCGCACGTAGCCATGATCTTCTTTCCCGTCTCGGTAGACCCTGTGAAGCTCACCTTCGCCACGCCGGGATGAGAAGTAAGCAAAGGTCCAAGGTCGTCACCACCACTGAGAGCTTGGAATACACCCGGTGGAAGGATTTTTGCTCCGATCTCGGCAAGCTTCAAGGCAGAGTATGGGGCATATGGTGATGGCTTCCAGATGAACGTGTTGCCGGCTAGCATGGCTGGGTAAGCTTTTCCGATACCGAGGATCATGGGGAAGTTCCATGGGACAATGCCAACGCCGACGCCAAGAGGGACATATCGCACTATGGCTGTACGCTGAAGTAACATCAGTAAAAAGGCTGGCGAAGACTTGTGAGAACTCACATCATCATTGTCCTCGGGCTTCTCCTCTTCCAACCTCAGCTCAGGCGTCTTCCTGATATGTTCCATAACAAGGAAGAGCTCAAAAGCACCTGCTTGTGGTGGCTTGCCTGCCTCCCGACCAAGAAGATCAATGAATTCCTGCTTGTGAGCCTCAATAGCATCGGCGAACGTGACAAGATACGCGGCGCGCTCATCCTGCGACAGTTTACGCCAGGCAGGATAGGCTGCCTTGGCAGCCTGCACGGCTAAGTTAACATCTTCTTGTGTAGACACAGGGGATTCCCAGAGCGGCTCCTCAGTGCTGGGGCAGATGCCTCGGCGGGTTTCGGATGTTGTACTTGGCTTATTATTGATGATATTGTGGAACACCTGATCATGTGTTAGGGGGATTACATAGAGGGAGGTAGGCATTTACGTTGAAGTCGACCTTTTGGTCAGTCGGAAACACCATTGTTACGATCTTTTACTGTGGATGTGGTGGATTGGCAGTGAGTGCAGTGAGCTGACTAGGAAGTGGGAGTAAGACCATATTTATCATTTCTTAACATCCTGCCCATCAATCGAGCAAGGATTCTTGACAACAGTTGACGGATAAGAAAAGTCCCTCTTGGCTCTACAAGTCCGAAGTCCGCGTTTCGAAAGCGAATAAGACCCCTCTCGAGCAATCAGACTAAATGGAGCAGTAAGCGCAGCGTGCCATATTGCGATTTGGATATCGATCCGGTATAGGGCTGACAAGTCCGTCTCCATACCGAGCTTACGGAAATTCTTGCCTTCGGCTCATTGGCTTATCCGTACAGGGGACACATGGCTGATGGAAGTTCATTGACTAACACACTCCGATTGTTTCATTGAACTAGATCTTATTTGGCAAAATTCTGACATCGAAAGGATCAGTCTTATTTTGTGGACTGCATTAAAGCGCCTGATCTGGTTTATGCTTACTTTACAATGGTTATCTGACCTACACCATCATATGTACTTGACCAAAATTGGCTCTTCGACCGAGACTAGCCAAGCGATCGATTCAATATATACTGGGCCAAACGAGCGTTCCAATCATAACTGATTACCATCCAAAACCGTTTGTCTCCAGCGCAGTCGCCACTTGCTCCGCCACGAGCTTGTTGATAGCAACACCAGGATGATAGTCATCAAACCACAACTAGGCAACGATTAGCGGATACTATGGCACGTCAGAAGAGTTCACTTACGCATGACTTTCCATTGTTGTTGAAGCAAGTTGCGTCGGGTGCACCATAAGCAGTAGGGTTCTTGATCGCCTTGTTGAACGAAACCGACGTGTCGACAATGACAGCCTTAACGCCAGGGTTGGCTTGCTTGAACGCCTGAAGCTTGGAAGTAATCTTGCTGTTATAAAGGTTGACGGACTTGACAAGCATGGCGTTGGAGTCGGGGCCTTGTTTGATCATTGTTGGTGTGAGCTGAGTAGCTACAAACGCTGTTAGTGGAATTACTCCTGTGAAGGGTGCATTTTTCAACTTACGGGGCACACTCAACAGGACAAACTTTCGGAGACCAGCGTTATACATAATCTTCAGCAGCTCAAAGTATCGCGACACCGCCCTCTCGGTAATATCTGCCATGTTTCCCAGATAAAATGAGTTTCCGACATCATTCACACCGATCCAAACGCCTGCAACAGCATTCTGAGCATCCCATGGAGCATAACTGGGTTTCTTAGCGATCGAGTTCGAGAATTGGTTTACTTGGTCTACCATGCTCAAGACAGTATCTTGGTATGGCTTGATGATATTGGCATCAACCGTAGCGCCTCCGTATGCAAAGTTGTATGCCAGGACGAGAGAGTTGTTCTGTTCCGTAACGATGCTACCGACCCAGTTGGCGCCGCCAGCTGCGGTCCAGCCAGGGAAGGGAGGATTGCCGATAGGATTCTTAGCGGAGGGTTTTTCGCCGTTGATATCGAACCATGTTTGGGAGTATGAGTCGCCACTATGAAGGTTAATATGGAGGATGGCGGTGACATGAGTGGAAGGCTGACAAAGTGATGAGATAGTCGATGTCTCCTGCTGCTTGGACTGGGGTGCTTCGCAGCAGGATGCTGGCAAGAGCCGGAAGGACAAACTTGGTCAACATGATTTGTAGTAGCTTCAGCCAAAACAACTTCACGATAGTCTATGACACCCCTCTAACCCAGGCCGATACACCGTCGCGAATGGCTTTATATATCCTCATATTTAACTGACGATGCATATGCATTAACCAACTAACTGCCCTCCTAATTGGTGGATTTGAGGTTGAGAACTTCCCCGCCGACATGATCCAGTACGAGTCGTCCATATGATCAGGCAATGCAGGCGCGGCAATCGGAACATGTTTTGCAAGCTCGGACGTCTTAAATAAGGGAGACGGAGCTGTTCCGTGGCGGGGTATACACTACTTTGGGCGCGACTAGCATACCACGTAGCAGATTATCGCGTCGTGCAGATCTTGGCCTGATTCAGCATTTCTGGGGTCGACGGAGCAGAATGTTCCGTACGATCTGAAGCGTATATGGGAATTTAGAGTATACGCGTAAAGCTAGATATATACTATTAATTGTAGGTTAGTTCTACGGGTAAAGCAAGTCCAGAGTCGAGAATGGAAAGGCTGAGAGAATGGATCTTGATACCGGATTGTTCTATTTATAGAGATCTTCCTTTCGTCCACTAGTTACCCTATATTACTCACTTGCGAAGTCGTTGAAGTCTTCACTCCTATCGTTATCAATTCTCTCTCGGTGGAAATACTATCTTGTAAGACCTGTTCTCTGAGGTGGCTATTTAATAGTTTGCTACACAATCGGCTTCCGAAACACCAGGGCAATAAAATTGCTTGATCAAGTTACACAGTTTGGGCGCATTGGACACTTCACACATGAGTCGAGTGGGCGGAACAAATCCATGCAAATAGCCTCCTCATCGGGTCTAACCGAGATTCCAAGAGACCGTGTCTCCTTTCTAATTCGTCGTTTAATACTCAGCACATGCAGTATCCCTGATGACTGAGCTCCAATAGCAAAGCTGAGGCCCTCATCTGAGGCTGATCGCCTTGTTTCTTCCCGCCGACCTCACAACTGTCTCACATTCAAGTGGACCACTACCTCCAATTCCAGCTGTCGTACGCCCATCATTTCTCTGTCCGTCAATCGCTCGACTGCATTTGGGTTCAACAAAGCCGCGCCGCATACGTCAAATCCCCATCATGACCAACTACAGCTGGGCATGACGTAGGATCTGCTCGGTAGATCCTGAGCTAAGAGCTACATGTGGCTAAGATCTTCGCTTAGAGTCCGAGCTGAGAGCTGAGAATGTCTCGCTTTTGATGGGTTCGATGATGCTCTGTTTGACTTGAGAATCTGTATTTATTTCTGTGCAGTAACGGAATATTTATCTTTTTAAATCTCTCATCATCCTTTTTGTAATAGTCAAAAGCTCTTTCATATACAACATTTTACCATGGTTATTCTCGTTACAGGTGTAAGTGGATAGAATGAGATTCGTGCAAAGTACCAAGCTAATAATCTCCAGGGCGCCGGTTTTCTCGGCAGCACCCTAGTTCAATTGCTACTCGATCAAGGTCACGAAGTCGTCATTATCGACTCTTTGTGGACTTCATCCGACAGCAACCTCGATAGATTCCGAACCAATAAACGATTGCGATACATCCAGTATGTCTGCGCTTGACATTCTATCTGGTCAATTCTAATATTCGCAGGGCCGATGTACGCGATCCTCTACCATGGATAGACGGAGTAGACCAGATTTACCACCTCGCATGCCCAGCGAGTCCCGTGCATTTCGAGACACAGCCGATCGATATTCTACAAACATGTTTTAATGGAGCATCCAATGTTTTAGACTACGCAGTCAAACAAAATGCGCGCGTACTTCTAGCAAGTACATCAGGCAAGACGACCCGAAGAAAATTACCATCAATCGCACTCGCTAATACGAAGCAGAAGTTTATGGCGACGCTCAAATCCCATGTCAGAACGAAGACTACCGAGGCAACGTCAATTGCTTCGGGCCCCGCGCCTGCTACGATGAAGGCAAAAGAGTCATGGAAGCCCTGGCATACTCATACCAACTCGAACACGGCCTCGAAGTACGCGTCGCCCGAATCTTCAATGCCTACGGACCCTTCATGCAAGCCGAAGACGGCCGCGCGGTACCGAACTTTATAACAGCAGCTCTCAAGCGTGAACCAATAACCATCTTTGGTGACGGCCATGCAACGCGATGCTTCCAATTCTCAGAAGATTGCGTTCGAGGCTTGGAAGCGTTGATGAACAGCGATCATCATGGGCCGGTCAATATCGGTAGTGACTATGAGATGGAAATCAGCGAGATTGCGGATATAATATCGCGTGTTGTTGCGGCAAAAACGGGATACGACAAGCCTGTGCCGGTACGGTTAGAGCCCAGGAGGGAAGACGATCCCTTGAGGAGAAAGCCTGATAACAGTCTTGCTAAAAGGGTTTTGGGGTGGAAGCCGAGGGTCTCGTTGGAAGAAGGTGTTGCTGCTACGGTGGATTGGTTCATTCAGAGAGAGACGGGCATTGCTAGCAGACTTTGATTGGTGCTATAGCGACATTTTTAGCTGGCGAATTCATTTTTATAAATCCCGTCTGATCGTGTGCAAACATCTGCCAAGAAAGGACAAGGAACTGATGATCAGAATACCGGATATCGGCTTGCGCGGGTCTCCCCAAACTGTCGGTAGTTATTCCATCCAATCCTCCGATCCCCCATTGTTACCCTTGTGACACCGCAACCCAACTACCGAAGACGCTAAATCTCCCCCCCAATTTCACAGCAGAACGTGCACCATTTTGAGTTGGAGCTATTTGTTTCCGGCGTTCAATGCAGCGCTATAAATCCGAAACCGTAGCGGTATCCCACTTTGAACCGCAATTAAACTCTACAGCGTAGCATTTTGAACAAATGACAATTAAACTTAATTCGGGAAAATGGCATGAATGGTGGCTTTCGGCTTCTTCGGTACGGGCTGACCGTTGAGGCCTTATGTTACATCCTGTTCTGGAGTCGTGAGATGATATAAGGTAAGCCTGTCTCACGCTTTGCATGGCAGGACCAGCTCTGCTACACCACACTCTTTCGTTATCTCACCACTCTTCTAGTCACTCATTCACTTTCATTAACTTAACCATGCATCTTTCTATGCTTCTCGGCCTCGGTGCTGCAGCCGTCACCAATGCAGCTGCAGCGCGAAACATTCTCTACTATGACCAGTAAGCTGTCCAACTCAAGCTCAAGCCCTTCCATACTAACACCCGACAAGGTGGCACACCAAGGATCTCCCTCCCAAGGAGCTCACCAGCAGCGTTACCCATGTCATGATGTCCTTCGCCAACTCATCTCTCTTCACCACCCAGCCCGGTGGAAAGTACGAGCCCTTCCAGCCCCTCAAGCAAGTCCGCGGTCTCTTTGACCATGACATCAAAGTCTGTCTTGCTGTTGGTGGCTGGGGCGATAACGCTGGCTTTGACGAGGGTGTCAAGACTGATCGCACCCGTGAGCGATTTGCCAGGAATGTCGCTTCCACTCTTGACAGACTTGGCTTCGACTGTGTCGGTATGTGTTTTTCTGGGGTAAAGTAAGTCCACAAGGCTGATGATTGATTAGATATCGATTGGGAGTACCCCGGTGGTAACGGCCAAGACTACAAGCAGGTCCCTAACTCCAAGAAGACCTATGAGATCAAGGCTTTCCCTAAGCTTCTTAAGGAGATCAAGAAGTTCATTGGAGACAAGGAACTTTCGATCGCTGTCCCTGCCCTTGAGCGTGATCAGATCGCTTACATCCCTACCGAGGCCCCTCTCATTAACAAATATGTCGACTTTGTCAACGTGCGTCAATCTCTCATCACTTGATGAAACTAGGCTAACTCTCATAGGTCATGACCTATGATCTCATGAACCGTCGCGACCACTACACCACTCACCATGTCTCTGTCCAAGGCGCCGCGCGTGCCGTCGACAAGTACCTCTCCCTCGGCTTCCCTGCCGACAAGCTGGTCCTCGGTCTCCCATTCTACGCCAAGTGGTTCACCACGAAGAAGGGCTACACCTGCACTCAAGCTATCGGTTGCCCTACCGAACTTCTCGAGAATGCCGACGGAAGTGACACCGGCAAGTCTGGCTCTATGACCTTTGAGGCTGCCAACTTTGCTGCTCCTCCTACCAACCTCACTTCCACTCCCGATGCTACCTGTGGTGCTGGTACTTTCTTCAAGTGTGCCGAGGGCTCATGCTGTGGTGGATCTGGCTGGTGGTAAGTACATTTCCCTCCGATGGGTTGAATGCGCTGACATACATAGTGGTTCTACTCCTGCTCATTGCGGTACAGGCTGCCAATCCGCCTACGGCAAGTGTGAAGGCGCCGACATCAACAGTTCATTCCAGAAGGCTCTCAAGGATGGTCGCACTGACAAGGTCAACGGTGGTCAGTGGTACTGGGACTCTGAGACCCGCATCTTCTGGTCTTGGGATACTCCCGAACTTATTGCTCAGAAGATTGCTCTTATGGCTGAGACTCGCGGTGTCAAAAGTGTCATGGCTTGGGCTCTTGCGCTGGACAGCCATGACTGGAGCCACCTCAAGACTATGCAGAAGGGATTCAAGGCCGTCAACGGTCTTTAAGCTTAGTCTGTACTGAGGGCGACTTCGGTCTGGATTGAACGTGCCCGAAATAATTATTGGACTATTTAATTTAATCACAAGATCAGTCTCTCTAAAATGTCCGTAACCCACTCGGATATATCATAACTTGACAACGATGTCTACCCCGATCATGCGATGGCGTGCATGTAATTCTGCAGTATTTTAGACCAAAGCATTGGTATTTCTCTGATGGAATACTCGCTTGTTGTCGCTTGTTGTCAGACACGTAAGAGTGCATGATAAAAGTGGATGTGGGTCAATCATTGATTGGAAGCCAAGTGCGCCATGTGGTGATGGTCTAAGATCCCAATAGTGGGTTCGGATTAAGCGGTGGGCATCAACATGATAACCCAAGGCATAACAAGCCCCATCTATCCATTCTTTTCTTTGTTCATACTTTTGAATCATCAAAAGACTAGTCTGTCTTCCTGGGATACAGACAATGTCTTCTCCCACTCCCGTTCCCACTCCCATTCTAACGCCCCATCAGCAGGCGGCATTGCAACGCCGTCAAGAGCTGAATATCGTGAAAAAGCAGCTGGTCTGCATCGTTGTCACCATATCAACTCTGTTCGCCCTTTGCCCAGTATGGCTGCAGTTGTATAGGAATGCTTGCGTTATCGCCCTTTTGGGCTATCTTACCTCGGTCACTTTCGATTTGATGATTAACTTGAACGAGAAATGGGACAATGCACCAGCGGTGGTCAAATACTTTGTTCCTGTCCGACTACCTGATATCAAGCCTCCATTTGAGACGGTGAAGGGCTTGGTGGCTAAGCGGGTTGATATTTCGAGCGAGAAATTGCGATATTTCTTTGCGCGCGTTAGATCTATTCTCCGTGCTACGGTTGACTGGCTATTCTCTTCAATGAGTCAAGGTAAGCAGTATTACTGACAAAAAAGGGATTGTATGCTAATATCTCTTTATAGGTCCATCTGAGAGCAATTCGTCAGGATCTCAAACCAAGACTCCCAAGGCTGGACCAAAGCGAGACCACTGGGTAGCAGTCCTAGTCGCAACGCCGACACCTCAAGAACAAGAGCCTGAGCAAGAACCGAATCCCTTCTCATTCGACACGGACACTCCTATCGCTACGACTGAAATTTGCGAACTTATCTCCTGGGATAACACCGAAGTGTCATCGAACCTATCTATTATTGAATCATCAACCTTCAAGGTCGAGGTAGCACTCTGTCTTATTCCCAAGAGTGTCTGGTACTCTCGCAAGACTCTGCTCGAGAAATTCACAACTGGACTTTACTGGGTTCATCGCCCGGGTCATTCGCATTGTCAAGGAGAACAATGGGATGAAGAGAAGATCAAGAATATCTCAAGAGTCCAATTCATTGGCAAGGTGGACGACCACAAGGATGTTAACAAAGTCAACGAACGTGAGTTTAGATATTTCGTAGATGTTGGACCTATCACTGACGGTGAATTCACAGGCTTCGACGGACTTCGAAAAGGTTGGGATGATGTCAACACATACTGGAGCGACGTCGACTATGCGATTATCTTCGCCTTCCTTCTTGTCGGTCCATCTTCAGCGGATATCTGCAAGAAAATGTTCGAACACTTCGCCAAACTCCGAATTGAACATGCCCAGCGTTATAACGACTTAAACCGTTCACGAGCTGGCGCCGCTATCCTGACCTTGTTGACAGGCGGATTGGCTGCTCCGCTTACGATACCGATGATGATGGGAGCTGGAGACGCCGCAATGACCATGTCAGCAAATGATAGTTACCTGTGGGGAGAAAGGATGAACATGTGCAAGGAACTCTTAGAGCGATACGCTGAGTTGGCAGCGATCATTGAGCCGAAGGCCCCAGAAGTCGCTGCGCCAAAGGCTCTGTTCCCTCCGCCCCCAAGGGCCTCAACTATCGAGCAAAGCTGGTTTTCTGATGATACTTGGTAGATGTCAATTTTGTGATTTAAGCGCTCTGGTTTTTACATATACACGATGATATTTGGTTATTGAACTGCTAGACTAGTATGATTCAGATATCTGCAATAGCTGCTTGCTTGCAAAGAACGCCCAATAAAACACAAGATAAACCCAAAGTATCCTTCACATCTTACAATTTGCTCTTCAACTCTCCTCCACCAGTAGCGAGTAGTGTTCGCTGGCTGTTTCCTCCATGTTGAACCTTGACAGGAGCGTCAAAGACTGTCGCATCAGACTTTGCCTTTCTGTTCTCAGAGTCAACATACTCCCTCTCACCCTCTCCAATGTACAGCTGTCTGGGTCGCCAGATCTTGACGCCGGCTTGGTTCAGCATCATCTGTCTCCAGTGTGCCAACCATCCAACACATCGGGGAACAGCAAACAAGACGGGGTAAAAGTCAAGAGGGAAACCCATGGCCTGGTAGATCAGACCAGAGTAGAAGTCAACGTTGGGGTATAGGTTCCTGCTGCGCATGAACTCGCTCTTTCTGGCGTAATCGGCAAGAGTCAGAGCGGTATCTAGCAACTTGTTTCTGCCAGTCACTTCAAAGACTTCCTCAGCAAGTTTGCGAATAGCGGTGGAACGGGGGTCAACATTCTTGTAGACTCGGTGGCCGAATCCTACAAGGACTCGCTCCCTTCTCTCAACCGCTTCCATGAAAGCAGGGACGTTCTCGGGAGATCCGATCTCGATGAGCATGCGGATGGCTGATTCGGAGGCTCCTCCGTGGGAAGGACCGTATAGTGCTGCACATCCTGCTGCGACAACACTGTAAGGGTCCACTAGCGAACTTCCGACTTGCATGACTGTAGCAGTAGAGCAGTTAACCTCGTGATCGGCGTGAATGATAAACAGCTTGTCCAGGGCCTTGGCGAGAACGGGGTGAGGCTTGTAATCGTCCTCGGACAGATGGTCTAGCAAGTACAGGAAGTTTCCAGTGTATCCCAGTCCCTGGGCAGGTCGGTTGAAGGGTCGACCCTGGCGCATTCTGTATGACGCAGCAGCCAGAGTAGGGGCCTTTCCAAGAATGCGCAGAATCTGCTTGTCCAGCATCTGAAGAGCTTCCACGTTACCCGAAGCCGCGTTGGTGTAGAGCTTCTGGCCAGCAAGAGAAGGATTGGCCTCGGGGGCAAACGCTCCCAGAGTAGCAAATGCCGCGGTAAGCATGGACATGGGATGAGAGTCGTAGCGGAACGACTTGAACATGTTCTCAATGTCGCTGTGAATGTAGGTGTGATGCATAACCTCACCATGCCACTGGTTGTACTGCGACTTGGTAGGAAGCTCTCCATAGATGAGAAGGTACGCAGACTCAAGGAAATTGCTCTTTTCCACCAGCTGCTCAATAGGATATCCGCGGTAACGAAGAACACCATCCAGGCCGTTGATGTACGTGATCTTGCTCTGCACGACAGCCGTGTTCATGTACGCAGGATCATACACCCTAAGCCCCTGATTCGTCTCATCTTCCGGTCGATCATTTCCAGCCTCAGCCTTGATCTTCTTGAATTCCGTTGCTGGGATGGAATTGTGAGTGATGGGGATCTCGTAGCTCTGGTTGGTTCTGTTGTCCACGACCGTCAGCGTCTCGCGACGGCCACTGTTCTTTGACAAAGTCATGATTAAAAAATATGCAAAATAATTGACAGAAAGATGAAGTCGGGAATAGTGATAAGCAGCATGTGATGCTGATGATGGAATGTTTATTTAAGACTGTCACAAGCGCGTCGCAACGAGACGTCACGTGACTGTCGGTGAACCTCGGTAACAAAGGTCAGGGGTGCTCATGTAGAAGAACCTCGGCAAGTGGCGCTAACCAAGTTACGGGGCAGTCAGCAACGGCATAGGTCATAAGGTCCACATATCACTTTCTATCAACAGCCTTGGCAGTAATAGCTGCGAAAAATGAACCAATTTTAGAAGATTATAATGAAGAGAGTTTTACAGAATTGACTTGTTAAATGAGTGTGAAGATTTCCCAAAAAGCATGTAGCTGCTTATTGATATCTAATTGTAAACATCCGGGGACAAAACGCACCGATGCTCCCTGAAGAGCAAAACAAGTAGGCATTCTTCTTGACCATTGCACGTATGTACATGTGGCCCAGTTTGTCGTTGTTCGATTCATAGAAGAGCAGCATGACCTGGGCCTTGTCCGGGATAATACCGGCCTCTTGGGAGCCGTCAGGTTTCTGGAAGACGATGCAATAAGAGTTTGACCGTTGGTTGTTTTCGGATACAAACTTGTCATACTGGATGTTGTGGTAAACGACATAAACACCTCGTTCTTTGTTCTTCAAGCGATACTTTGTGTTGTATTTAAGCTGATCATATATTAGTCTCGGTGATCATGATAGAAGGGGTGTAGCTGACCTCATCCGGTACTTCCCCATTCAGATTCTCGGCCTCATACAATCGTTCACTGTCTTGACTTTCGGCTGTCTCAGGTCCAAGAAGTATGCAACCCCACTTCTGCAAGGTTGAGTCGATTTTGAAATGGCTCATTTTCGTCGCGTTACAGGCTTGTGCGGCAGCAGCTACGAGGTACGTTAGTAACACGTCAACACTGTCAGGAAAATCAACCACTCTTACCAGTGCTGCAAATAGTGGCAGGTTAAGTGAGCAAGTACCTTCCCTGTTCATACCCTGATGCTTGAATAGTAAAGCTCTTGATGGGCTTAGGTAAGAAGGAAGGGGGCTTTGCAACAGCGTTGTCGAAGTTGGGGTTAATGATGAGGCCCAACGGGATTGCTTCTCTAATGACCCAGTCCATACCCTTGATTTGTGCGGCCACGTCGAATATACTGGCAATATGGTCTTACTGTTCGAAATTTGGTCATCAGCTCTCATATCTCGTCATTGAGAAGGTTATATATCTCTTACCCTGGTGATTCTCCAATTCCAGTGGTAGGCTACCGTCGGAGCCCACTCCTGTGGCCTTGTTCTTTGATCAGCTATACTCGCTGTTCTACTACAGCATTTCAACTCACTGGTTGCAAAGAAGTGTGTCTCCACCGTTGGCCTGCCATGTCAAGGTCGACACTGACTCTCTGCTTGCTTTCATCTCTTTAGTCTCGCTTCCCTTTCCGTATGATCCTGACACATCTACAGAAGCACCATAGCCACTGAATGATGCTGCTGCAGCTATCTTCATCGACTTAACCTTTTCGCTTGTGTTCTCAGCGCTGCTGCTTGTGACGTCCTCTGTAGAAAACAGACGACCGCCTAGCTGGACTCGCGTACTGAAGAATTCACCTATATTTATCAGCCCATTCATCAGAGACCACTTTCAATCTGTTACATACCATAGATGTTCTGGAAATCATAAAAGTCTTTGGTAGTCTTCATTCTATACAAGGCTTCTGTGCATTCCGGTGTGAGCTCCAAGCTGCGGCTGTCCAGAAAGGCAGTAATTCGAGGGAACTTGACACGATCAGCTCTACCTCATATTCGTCGAGAATTCATAGTCGAGCTTACATTGTAGGCAATTGTAACTTTCTTGCTCTTCTTGCTGTTTGAGCTCGCGGCTGCCTGTGAACTGGCGACAGCAAGGCTCATAGAAGCTGAACCGTAAAAGCCCATGTACGACAAACTCCTGTAGTTGCGGTGTTAGTTAATCGCTTGTTTTGGTAAATGGTAGAACATGACATACCCAGCAGCGGCTACGTCGGTCTCTGAGAACGAGGATGCCGCCATAGACGTCTGCATGTCTGTCTCTGTCCCGTATATAGAGACGTACGATCTGTCATCGATAACGTGGTCGGGAATTCGAAGGTCAAGCTGTCGACGTGGTCAATCGAGTTAACAATGTTTTTCTTCAATGGGCACTTGTTCTAAAGTCACTTGCCTTGACGCCATCGATCGTAGTAGTAGGCAAGTTGTCCGACCAAATAGTTCTCTTCTTCAGTCGAAACGCTATGAATATGAGCACATGCATTTATACTTGCAGTAACAATTTTACTTGCCTGGAAAACGAGCTCTCTCAATCCCAATCGGTATGCCCCGAGGGTCGGGCTTTCCATTGTCCTGCTTCTTACGAATAGCATCCGAGTTTTCCGGGACACGAATGACACGAATACCATAGCAAAGTGAATTACTGCCACTGATGACTGCCCAGTCTCGTTGTTCCAGCTCAGGAATATATTTCCACCCGTATCAGCTCTATATTCAACACTCAGACATGAGAGCTTACTTACTTGGCCTGTGTTCCAGCGATCCACTTGAATGCGGTATCGTCGACTTGGCTTTTGAGGAGGGATACCTTTGCAGCATCAGGTACCTTGCCCGGATCGGCTTGGGAGCATCAGACTTGTAGTCTTCTGACTTGGAGGCCCTGGGTCTGGAGAGATGCGGAGCCGACAGTTTGACGTTCAGAGACATTTTGATTTCTGCCCAAGTAAGAAAAGGAGACTTGATGTGTAAACCCTTGGACATATGCCTCTTTACACCCTTTCTTGAATATTCGTCTGGCCTTGGTGCTAGTATGAGCCTTTGGACTTTCAGAGAGTAATGGATACCAGCGGTGACCTTGGCTTATTCACTCACCGGCCGATCGATCGAGTACCAGCATGTGCTCTATACCTCAAAAGACATAGACGCTCATCTATGCATGAGACATACCAATGTGATAGTGCAGCATATTCGTTGTTGATTGGTACCAGAGGGGCCGGAGTCTCACAACTTGTCTGCACCTCAAGAGATTTGGAAACGTGAGGCGATTAGAGATGTTTGGTTTGCTGGGGTTAGTCGAGTAGTACTGAGAGTGAGGCCTTCCATTGTGCTCTTCCATCTGCAGTTGAGTCCATCAAACTGTGGGGAGGTTAGTAGTTGATCTCCTGGCTAAGTTATCACTTTGGGTCATGATAGTACAGCATAATGGATCCAGAAGTTTCACCATGATGCAGTGCACTTTTGTGCACCAACACGTCTTTCCCATGACATTCCATTGGTACGTATCTAGTGCTTCATGTCTTTAACGTCAATCAACTGTAGGAATAGCTTTATCCGGCAACTGAGATAGAGGATGCGACAGCGTGCAACCAGCTCAACTCGTACCGCACATGTTTCTAATGCTCGGCGACGTGTTGGGCAATCATGTCTACCCCCGCGTCTTTTTCTCCAGACCGGAGCCTCTCCGAGTGACAAGACGCACATCCGAAGACAGCGTCGTGTTACACATGAATCATCACTTTAATGATCAACAGAGCTTTAAGTCTCGCTTGGTCTCGGTAGAACTGATATGCTCTCTATCGATTGTCTACCGCGTGGGGGCGCATGACGACTTGTCTCAACTGTATGCTGGCTGCTTCTGCAATCGGCCCCATTTGAACATATTGGTGCTGCAACGAATACCAAGTCCACGAATAAAATGATCCAATCGCCAAGTGCATTAATTAACCCATTATTATGTACATAACCCATATCCTCGCATATGAACGCCTGATGATAAGCGACTTCTTCTCGCGTGATTACTTAACAGCAAGGGCAAGGAATGATCCAGCAGTTGACCGGAATAGGGCAGGGAATGACACCACAAAGTCTTCCATCGCAGGCGCCACCTCCACGGAGTTCGAGGTTAGGTTCTGTAGTTTCGGGTGCCTTTTGGGGATCTGCAAATGGGTCAGCGCAATGCTCGTCGCGTGTTCAAGAGTCATTCGTCTTACCCATGAAGGATTGCGCCTTGGGCTGGTCTGTCTCCACAGGCTGGGATGTTCTCATATCCGAGAGTTCTTGAGGAGCGTTTTGAGAAGACATGTTTGATGCGATTCAGGTGTGATGCTTAACGTGATGATTGATGGTTTGCCTTGAGTGAGATGAGTTTAAGATTAAAGACGTGAGAATGTGTTTCAACTGACGTAGGCTGACGTTATTGTCAAAGCACGTGGGGAACGCGCAGTGAGCGTGGCGCAGCTTGTGGCTGTGCCAATGACAGAGGCTGGGGCAAGCGAAAAGCGAATAGTAGATGCCTGAGGCATTATCTCTAGTAGCCTACCTACCCTACGATGTTCATTACATACATTCAAGTGACTGTCAATATCAATACAATCCTTCGGTATAGGACAGAACTGAGCTAAATCTAGATCTTAGATAATTACGGAAATGCTTTCAATTTAAATAAAGATTTAGCAGAAATAATAGCCAGCTAGATATTGCTATAGATTGGTGAACGTTCACGTCTTTTGTTGGAAACCCATGATAAACCAGGGCTGGCTTCGGAAATCCTCAGTCATTCGCGTAGCAGTGTAGGAATGAGTCATGTCTCTGGTTGACAAAGCCGATGCATGATTCGAGCAAGACCCCATCACAATTAACCAATTGTAGACAAAGCTATTTTAAGCAACCTCAAACATCCAACGCGTGAACGAAGCACGCGACCTATTTCTTAGTTCAATCCCCCCAGGCATACCCGTTTCCCAGGAGTCACTCTCGCTTAACAGTTTGGGAGAAGCGCCGAGTGTATTAGTACATGTCAAACACTTTTACAAGCTAACCAGATGTTCAACTGTAACCAATAAGAGAGCCAAATGACGCGCTGTCTACCTGTCAAGCATGAAACCTTTGGCAAAACGCGACACTCCTGTTAGTGTTTCGTCTCCACTCAATTTTCACTGACACAAATGCTCCAACAGAGTCTACCTTGTATAGATGCATTGTCTGCACATCTAAATGTGACACCCGACCTTAACTTCGTCTGCTATACCTCATAAACAGGATCTGCCATCGTTTCGAACTGTTTCGGTCCCAACTTCCCACCAATAATAAAAAGCCCAATTGAAATGCATGGCCTTAACTTCAAACGCATGCTATTCATAGGTACTTAGTAGAAACTGAACAGTCGGCGGCAATAGGACGGCCAAACGGAGTGACATTCATGTCTGTTCGGAGAAGATGGAAGTCCGTATGCGGTAAAGCAACACCCTCAGTTGAGGTTTGTAACGGTCGCCTGCTGAAATTAGAATACTGCAAGGGCAAAAAGGGAGACGTTTGGTTTGAAGCTATTCTCATGTTTCTTGGCTTCGGCCCGGTGAGTGATATAAGTATTTGACTGTTTTCTGCGATATGGAATAATTATCAGTACCTACTCAGTAGCTTCAAGCACTTCAACAGCCTTCTACTTTACTTCAAAGTCTTATACTTTAGCCATCAAGCGCCATTCTTTTTCGTTTACGCATTACAGCACCAAGGTACCCCAAGATGCCTCTTGTTCGCAATATCCAGAATAGGCGCACCGCTCAAAGACACATCAACCCTCAGCGCATTCTGCTCACGAGTCTTCTTCTTCCCGCTCTCGCCCTCGCCGACGATGCGACCTCCTCAGAAAATCAAGTCACCGAGCCATTCGTCGACCAAGTCACAGGTCTCACAATGGAGCGCTTCATCGGTACTCGGACATCATTCGCTTTCGCATTCGCTCTACCAGACTCACAGCCCGCTGCAAATAGCAGTGCGGCGGGTTCTTTCATCGGTCAACTACAATTTCCACTTTCCAACGGCGAAGGCTGGGGTGCAGCTGGCTTGACAGGAGATATGGAGGGTAACTTCATCCTGGCAGCTTGGCCTGATGGAAAAGGAGGAGTCATGGCATCCTTCCGACAAGCCATAGATGAAGATAACCCAGCGGTGGTCAAGGGCAACTTCAAGGTCCGCCCTTTGCCTGACGGAGTTTCCGTCAACGAGACTTCATTGCTATACACATTCCTCTGCGAGAACTGTCTCGACAGCACTCTTGGTCTGGGCCCGGAGGCAGCTGTAGGCAATGCCGTTATGGGCTGGGCCCTGTCCGCAAAGCCACCAAGAGGAGACGCCTCAGACCCTGCTGCGTTTCTTGGCTTCCATGAGAGAGGCTTTGGGCCTTTTACTGCTCGACTAGCCCAGGCCAAGACTGCTGGGTTTGATGCTGTAGCTGCAAAGGCGCTTGAGCCTGTGGGAGTTTCACCAAAGGCTGTTGCGTCGGTCCCTAATGCTTTCTTGGATGGTGACAGTGGAGACGAGGATAGCGGTGATGAAGACAGTGGCGATGAGTCAGGACCGGGCGGGCCGGGCGGCGCCAATGATGTCGACAGTGACTCGGGGGATGACTCAGATGATGATGATTAAATTATTATATACTATGTTGACGAATACAAATAAGAAAGAAATTGGAAAGACCAGAAGACCGATTACTTTCCAACCATAGGCCCAGGATTGCTGTCACCTTTGTTGCACTGTGAAGCAAGTAACTGCTGAAGAGCAGATGATTTCCCGCTCTGTATTTATGTATTTATACCTCGGCAGAGAAACCCAAACAATCCGATATTGCATACAGCCTTTTGAGGAAGCGCCCGCATGATTAGGTTATACCACCATCTACCAACCAGGATCACACACTTGAACTCTGTATGCGATAAACCCCAGAGGACACCCTATCGTCAAATCGTCTCCGGTTTCGGCATGATTCTATTTATTTTAAAGTTACAAGAATACCACATGGCGCTCTTAAGACATCTTTTGAAACAGAGGCGATGCAACTAGCTGTCCTTCTCCTCCATCCACCATCGCAGCATACAAGGACGCGAACATGACCCCTGAAGAGTCGCTTGCACTCATCAAAGCCAACCTGGCCGAGATTCTCAACCCCGAAATCATCGACGATGTCATTATCAACCGGGGACGAGCCCTCAAGGTCTACTGGGGCACCGCTACAACCGGCAAGCCCCATTGCGGCTACTTTGTGCCTATGGTGAAGATCGCCGAGCTGCTTCACGCAGGATGCCACGTCAAGATCCTGATCGCAGACGTTCACGGCTTTCTCGACAGCCTGAACGTGCCATTCGAGCGTATCGCCCCTCGGACAGATTATTACCAATTCATCATCAAGAATCTTCTTCGTTCCATCGGCGTCAGCACCGATCGACTCGAATTCGTCATTGGGAGTTCCTTTCAGTGGAGTGAAGCGTACAATAAGGACTGTCGAATTATCAAGCGCGACACTAGACTCTCGACCCTACGTAAGGCAGCTGCGGAAGTGGTCAAGCTGGACGACGACCCGTTGTCAGGGGGATTGGATTACCCAGTCATGCAAGCACTGGACGAGGAGTACCTCGACGTAGATGCGGAGCTCAGCGGTGTCGACCAGCGCAAGATATTCACCTTTGCCCTCGACAATCTTCACAAGCTAGGGTACAAGAAGCGGGCGCATCTTATGAACGCTCTAGTTCCGGGTCTTGGGCAGGCACAGAAGATGAGCTCGAGCGAGCCAACCTCCAAGATTGGGCTGTTGGACACACCGGAGGAAGTCGCCAAGAAGCTCAAGAAAGCTATGTGTGTCCCAAAAGAGGTGGAGGGAAATGGTGTCATCGCGTTCATCGAGCATGTCATCTTCCGCGTTCTTGACCTCAAGGGAGAGGTGAAGTTTGTGGTGGAGCAGAGAGACGGAGATCCTCTTATTTATGAAGACATCGCCAAACTCAAGGACGACTACAAGCAAGATATCCTGACCCCACAGATGATCAAGCCAGCATTGGTCAAGGCATTGAACGAGCTTCTGGTACCAATCCGAGAAGACTTTGAGAAGTCGGAGGAATGGCAGCAGGCTGACAAGCTGGGCTACCCGCTTGAGCAGAAGCCGATGAAGACTAGGAAGCAGAAGCAAGCAAAACCGAAGAAGGTAGATAAGGCAAAGCCTCTCCAGACACAAATGCCTCCAACTTCGGCATCTTCTTGAACATCTTCTTGAACTGGGGTAACAGGAAAGATGACTCATACCAGTGCTAGGATGAATGGCTGGTTGAGGCATGATGACACTGAAGATAGCATGTTGCCTTGATATAGAGTTCAAGATTCCTGAAGACCGATGTCTTGAATTAAGCTACAAAAGATATGACAAAAGAGATGCATACATGCAATGACTAAAAAGTAAAAACTCCCATGTTTTCCAAAGAACCTGTTTCCCCCCTTATTGAATCATCCATTGGTCCCTGACCCTGGTGGTGAAGCATTGATACAGCGAGCACCATCATTCTGCGACGTCTTAGGACCCTGGATAATAAATGCCTTCTCTCCCGTCGCAACATTGAAACGATAAATAACACCGGAGTTGTTCTCAGACGCGTAAATAAGATTGGGACCAACAGCATAAACAGCTCCCCAAAGGTTGTTACCAGAAATGTTTCCAAGATCTCGGAGTGTCTCCCACTTCTGTGTATCGAGACTGAATCTGCCGAGGAATGTCTTGGATGTGGAGGATTGAAGACCGTAGAGGTAGTGACCACCCTCTTTGACAAAGGCCCAATCGGCGATACCGTTGTCTGGTGTTGCGGTTCCTCTTAGGAGAATTGTGCCGTAGGTGGAACGTCTTGGATCGACGTCGATCTTGGCCCATGCTTTACCAGACTGGGCGATCCAGAAGTTACCTTGGTCATCGATATCTCCACTGTTCCAGGTACCATCGATGATTGTGTCCATGAGAGTGTATGATCCAGTGCTTCCGATACGGATGACTTGACTCTTACTGTTCGGAATCTGAACGATACCGTAGATAAAATTATCGATGATGTTGTAAGCGATAGGATTGATGATTCCTCCAGGACCAATACCAGTAGCGACTTGTTGGTTCACTCCTGTAACCAGGTTCAGCCTGTAAAGAGTCTGAAGCTGAATCAAGTATCCACCCTCGTCACAGCTGAAAGCTGGAGGTGAAGTAGGAGTCTCGACGACGTATGTTCCGGCAACAGTACCTGAAGGTGCAATTGTTTGAACTGTCCTTGCGCTCGCCAGAGTGGTGGAACCAGTGTATTGTCTTGTGCTGGTGACGTATTGTGGTGGTTGAGTCTCGACAACGATAGTGGCAGCTTCAGTACCTGTAGGTGAGATCGTGGTGACTGTTGTAGGGCCACCCAGGACGTTTGTGCCGGTGTATGACCTAGTGCTAGTGACAGGAGGAGGGGGAGGGGTCTCGATGATGACTGTTCCGGCTTCAGTTCCAGTCGGTGTAATGGTAGTTGCAGTAATCGGGCCAGCCAATACCGAAGTACCGGTGTATCGGCGAGTGCTTGTTACTGGTGGTGTCTCAATAATGACGACTCCAGCCTCGGTACCAGTAGGCGTGATAGTTGTCACTGTCCTTGGGCCAGCCAGGATTGAAGTACCAGTGTAGAACCGTGTACTAGTAACTGGGGGAGTCTCCACGATGATCGTAGCGGGATGAGTGCCCGAAGCAGGAACCGTAGACACGGTAGTCGGTCCTGTCAGAATAGATGTTCCAGTGTAGAACCTAGTAACAGTAACTGCGTGTGCAGGTGGTGTTGCTATAACGACTGTACCAGGAATAGACCCAGAAGCAGGGACCGTGGTAAGAGCAACTGGCTCAGTGATGACACCGGTACCAGTGTAAAGTTCGGTGACAGTGACATAAGACTCAGGCAAGTCGATGATGACAGTTCCTGTCTCTCCAGGTGTATCGGGCGCCTCAGTTGTCATCTGGCTGGCCGTAACCTTTCCGTATCGCATGATCGTTGTATATGACTGAGGTCGATCAATAAGAACTGTGCCAGTCTCGCCGGGAGTAGCAGGTGCTTCTGTTTGTGTTGTCTCGCCACCGACATTGACGAGGCCATATCGGGTTGTTGTTACATAAGGTTGAGCCAGGTCGACGATGACCGTGCCTGTCTCCGTAGGGTTGTTCGGTGCCTCTGTTTGAGTCGCCTCGGCTCCAACATCAACCAACCCGTATCGGGTCGTTGTGATATAGTGTTGCGCGAGATCGACCAAGACAGTTGCAGTATCACCAGGGTTGGCAAGTGCTTGTGTCTGCGTCGTCTCAGCATCAGCGGCAACCAGTCCGTGTCGCGTTGTTGTGATATAACGTTGTGCCAAATCCACAACAACAGTGGCTGTGTCACCGGGGTTAGAACCAGACTGTGTCTGAGTTGTCTCAGCGTCCACATCAACTAGCCCGTATCGGGTCGTCGTGATATAGGGCTGAGCCAAATCTACAACAACGGTTGCTGTGTCACCTGCATCAGGACCAGACTGCGTCTGTGTGGTCTCACTGCCGAGATCCACCAAGCCATATCTTGTTGTTGACGTGTATGGCTGAGCGAGGTCCACGATAACAGTGCCCGGTTCTCCAGGCACGCCAGGTGGTTGTGTCTGAGTAGTCTCAGCACCAATGTCCACCAAACCGTATCGCGTTGTCGATATGTACGGCTGGGCAAGGTCCACAACAACAGTGCCAGTTTCGCCTGGAACGTTAGGCGCCTGGGTGACTGTTGTCTCTTGTCCAATATCAACGAGTCCGTAACGGGTTGTGGTTATGTATCGTTGATCGAGGTCAGCAATAACGGTACCTGTTTCTCCTGGCACAGCAACTTGGTAGGTTGTAGTGGTCTCGTGGTCAGCATCCACCAAACCGTATCTGGTGACTGTTGTGTAGGGCTGATGGAGGTCAGCAACAAC
Source organism: Fusarium humuli (assembly GCA_004366955.1). Taxonomy (NCBI): domain Eukaryota; kingdom Fungi; phylum Ascomycota; class Sordariomycetes; order Hypocreales; family Nectriaceae; genus Fusarium; species Fusarium humuli. The sequence goes on from QHKN01000024.1 coordinate 236,847, forward strand.
GGTGCCACTCTCACTCGGTCCACCCGGTGCCTGAGTTTGCGTTGTTTCGTGGTCGAGATCAACTAATCCGTAGCGCGTGGTGGTGACGTATCGTTGTGCAAGATCGACAATGACGGTGCCTGTCTCTCCCGGTACGGCGGCTTGCTCAGTAGTAGTGGTTTCGTGATCAAAGTCAACTAGACCGTAGCGCGTGGTTGTCATGTAAGGCTGGTGGAGGTCGACCAAAATTGTACCGCTCTCACCAGGAGCATTAGGTGCTTGGGTTTGGGTCGTTTCATGGGCGAGATCGACTAATCCGTAGCGAGTCGTAGTCATGTATCGCTGAGCAAGATCAGCGATGACAGTGCCTGTCTCCCCTGGGACAGCTGGTGACTCAGTAGTAGTTGTTTCATGATCAACATCAACTAGACCATGCCGAGTCACAGTTGTGTACGGCTGGGGAAGGTCGACGATGACTGTTCCAGTTTGCCCAGGAACAGCAGGGGTTTCGGTTTGGGTAACACCGTTTCGATCAGCGTCTGAAATAACACCAAATCGAGTAATAGTCGTGTACGGCTGGGGAAGGTCAACAATGACCGTTCCCGTTTCGCCTGGCTCAAATGACTGAGTCATCATCTCGCTCACCGCTACGCTGCCATAGCGAGTAATTGTTGTGAAAGGCTGTGGTAGGTCCACGACAACCGTACCGGTCTCACCAGGACTGAAAGGCTCTGTCGTCATCTCGCTGACAGTAACACTTCCGTAGCGAGTAATAGTAGTAAAAGGTTGAGGAAGATCAGCGAAAACAATCGCCGTTTCGCCTGGATTAAACGCTCCAGTTGTGGTCTGGCCGATATAGACCTTTCCATACTCGGTAACTGTGGTGAAAGCCTGGGGAAGATCGACGAGGACGGTCGCAGTCTCACCCGGCTCAAAGCTCTGAGTGACAGTCTCGGCAACGGAAGCTATGCCGAATCTAGTTGTCGTAGTGAAGGGCTGAGCTAGGTCAACCAAGACAGTTGCAGTATCTCCAGGATTGAAGCTCTGTGTGACTGTCTCAGGGACTGAAGCCACACCAAACCTAGTCGTGGTGGTGAATGGTTGAGGCAGGTCTACCAGGACTGTTGCGGTCTGGCCTGGCTCAAAGCTTTGAGTGACAGTCTCAGCAATAGAAGCAACACCGAACCTAGTTGTTGTTGTGAATGGTTGAGGAAGATCTACAATAACTGTGCCAGTTTCTCCAGGGAGAGTAGGTTCTTGGGTGGTTGCAGTGCTAGCTGTGACCCTTCCATAGCGAGCAACCGTCGTGAATGGCTGAGGCAAGTCAACAAGAACGGTTCCAGTCTCGCCTGGTGTTACCGGCGTGATAGTGGTAACGCTGCTAGTGCCTATCGGAACGCTGCCAAATCTGGTCGTCGTAACGTAGGAATCGGGAAGGTCGACAATAATAGTGCCTGTCTGTCCTGGGCCAGCTGGCCTCTGAGTTGTTGTACTTGCACCTTCGGTAATGACTCCCCATCGAGTTATTACGACATACCCATCGGGAAGATCAACGATAACAGTACCAGTCTCTCCTGGAACACCAGGTGCTTGAGTCGTTGTTCTACTACCTTCGGTGATGATACCCCACCGAGTGGTTGTGATGTATTCGTCGGCAATGTCAACAACAACCGTACCGGTCTTCCCGGCGGTTGCAGGTGCAATTGTAGTGATGCTAGTACCACTGACAATATTGCCAAACCTCGTCGTTGTAATGTACTCATAAGGAAGGTCAATAAACACAGTTCCTGTCTGACCAGGTGCTGTAGGTATCTTCGTACTAGTGGTAATAACGGACACGCTTCCAAAGCGTGTTGTAGTAACAAAGAGGTCCGGTAGGTCAATGAAGACCGTTCCGGTCTGGCCGGGCGACGGTGGAGCCTTCGTGCTAATCGTACTAGCAGTTACGCTTCCGTATCGCGTAGTGGTTACGTATGGCTCGGGAAGGTCAATTAGTACAGTTCCTGTCTGTCCTGGTACGGCTGGAGAGCGCGTGGTCATGGTGCTGGCAGTAACACTTCCATAGCGGATGATAGTTGTAAATGGCTGCGGCGCATCGATGATGACAGTGCCAGTCTGGCCCGCGCTGGTGGGCATCATTGTACTTGTGCTAAGCGCAGTGACACTACCGAATCTGGTATATGTGGCCATCTGTTGCGGAAAGTCAACCAACACGGTGCCAGTTTGACCTGGGGTGGCTGCGGTTAAAGTGGCAGTTGTTGGAACAGTAACGCTGCCAAATCTTGTGGTTGTAGTATAAGGCCGAGGAAGATGAACAACGACAGTACCAGTCTGACCTGGAGTAGCTGGCATGAAGATGCTAGTACCCGATAGAGATCCAGTGCCATAGCTAGTAATTGTAGTGAAAGGATTGGGAAGGTTGACGAGGATTGTGCCTGTTTGGCCTGGACTAGCCGGCGTGAGGATATCCGTCGTAGCTACAGTGACATTACCATAGCTAGTAATAGTGTTGTAAGGCTGAGGGAGGTCAACAAAGACAGTGCCAGTCTGTCCTGGAGATGCGGGAGTCTGAGTCCGAGTCACTGGCGCACTGACACTTCCATACCTGATGATTGTCGTCCAAGGCTGGGGAAGATCAACCACAACGGTACCAGTTTGGCCTTGACTGTAACCAGTCAAAGTCCTTGTAGTGGCTACAGTAACAGCACCAAAGCTAGTCACGGTAGCAAAAGGCTGAGGCAGGTCAACGACAACATTACCGGTTCCCCCTTGGCTAAACCCAGTGAGAGTTCTGGTGCCAGCTGCAGTCACAGATCCGTAGCTAGTGTATGTGACATAGGGGTGAGGCAGGTCGACCAGCACAGTGCCTGTCTCCCCGGGCTTCTGAGGTGCCTGCGTTGTCCTTGTAGAAGCCGTAACACTGCCATATCGAGTCGTTGTGGTAAAAGGCTGAGGAAGATCCACAAGCACGGTGCCTGTCTCACCAGCACTGCGAGGGCCTTGTGTTGTAGTGGAGGCAACCGAGACACTTCCGTAGCGGGTCGTGGTGATAAAGGCTTGGGGTAGATCGATGATGACAGTACCTGTTTCTCCCGGACTTATAGCAGTCTGGGTAGTTGCCGAGGACGCTGATACACTGCCATAGCGGGTGATGGTAGTGTAAGGCTGAGGAAGATCCACGATGACAATGCCGGTACGCTCGGGACCCTGAGCGGTTTGAGTCGTGGTAGAAGCAGCTGACACGCTTCCATACCGAGTAGTTGTCATCCATGCTTGAGGTCTGAAGACGATGACTGTGCCCGTTTGACCTGTAACGGTAGGGGTCACAGTGGTCGTGTAGGCTGATGTGATTGTGCCGTAAGAGGCTGTTGTAACAAAAGGAATAGTGGAAGACGGGACTTGAATGATAACAGTCCCGGTCTGTCCTGGTGACGTTGGAGTCTGTGTAATTGTTGTAGTGAATGATTCGGTGCCGGTGCGAGTGACTGTGGTGTAAGGTGTTGCACCAGGCGGAAGTTCAATAATGACTGTTCCAGTATGGCCAGCTTGGGTGGGCATTTGAGTAGTGGTTCGAGTAGTAGAAATAGTGCCTGTACCAGTCACTGTAGTCGTGACGTACGGCGTAGCACTAGGCGGCAACTCAATGATAACTGTTCCAGTCTGGCCAGCTTGGGTAGGAGTCTGTGTGATAGTACGAGTAGCGGTACCGGTGCCCGTACCAGTTACCGTGGTTGTTACATAAGTCGTTGCACTGGGGGGAACCTCGATGATAACCGTTCCTGTTTGCCCAGGCTGAGTAGGCGTCTGAGTAATGGTCCAAGTTCCGGTCGCTGTGCCTGTACCAGTCACTGTAGTTGTGACGTAAGGTGTAGCGCCTGGGGGTAGCTCAATCACAATTGTCCCAGTCTCTCCAGCGCTAGAAGGTGACTGAGTAAAGGTCCTAGTGGCAGTTCCAGTACCTGTAATTGTAGTTGTGATATAAGCAGGCGGAACTTCGACAACAACTGTGCCAATTCGTCCTGTACCAGAAGGCTCTTGAGTAAGTGTACTTGTAGTAGAGTCTGAACCGGTACTCGTGATAGTACGGTACGAAGTAATGAGAGGAACCTCAACGACAACTGTATCAGTAATACCGTCTCCACTATGCGTCTGTGTGAAGATTCTGGTATCAGAGCCTGATCCGAAGTTTGTCACAGTGACATAACGCATAGCAGGTACTTCAATACGGACAGTACCATCTTCACCTGGTCGCTCAGGAGGAAGGGTAACCGTGCGAGCGGTAGTTCCAGTCCACTGCTCACTAACAGCGACATAGCGAATACCAGCAGTAGGGAAGTCGACGCGGATAGTACCTGTATCACCAGGTCCAGTGGGAGGTACAATGACTGTTCGAGTAGTGGAGCCAGTCCAGTATTCGCTGACTGCCACGTAATTTGCGCCATCAGCAGGGATGTCAACGCGGACAGTTCCAGTTTGACCTGGACCTCCAGGAGTCTCGGTACTTCTGCGTGTGGTCAAACCAGTCCAGAAACTTGACACAGTCACGTATTCTGGTCTATCGGGGTAGTAGATACGGACTGTGCCGGTTTGGCCAGGTTGAGAAGGACGCTGAGTCGACGTGCGAGTGGTTGAGCCTGTCCAGACACCAGTGATGGTAGTGTAGTCAGCACCATCGCCTGGCACATCAACGCGGATGGTACCGATCTGACTAGGTACAGAAGGACGTTGTGTGTTGGTTCGAGTAGTTGATCCTGTCCAGAAGCTACTAATAGTAGTGTACTCCTCCGGGACATCCACGCGAACTGTCCCCGTTTCGCCGGGGCGGACAGGTGGCTGACTGACCGTGCGGGTAGTCGAGCCAGTCCAGAAGCTAGTGATAGTAGTGTACTCTTCAGGAACATCCACCCGAATAGTGCCAGTTTCACCAGGTGCGAAAGGAGGCTGAGTTACCATACGAGTGGTTGAACCAGTCCAGAAACTAGTTATCGTGGTAAAAGGCGTCGGGTTAGGCGGAAGCTCAATGATGACTGTTCCCGTTCCATCTGGATCAGACGGCTTCTGTGTAAAGGTCTTCGTTTCAGACCCTGTCGCCACAGTCCTCGTCGTGGTTGCATACTTAATCGGCGTAATAACAACCACTGTTCCTGTCTCTCCTGCAGGTACGTTCTCCGGTGTGCTTGTCGTCGGAACAGGTACGTCACCTCCTCGAGTCACCGTTGTACGGGGATTTGGTAGGTCAACAACTACTACTCCTGGACCATCAGGGCCATCTGGGAACGTAGTGACTGTCTTCGGTGCCGTTACACTGCCATAGTGTGTGGTGGAGATAATACGGGTGTTGATGGGAGGTAGAATGACCACGACTGTTCCGGTTTCGCCAGGATGATTGGGAGGCATCGTGCTCGTAACGGGTGCAGTTCCAGTACCAGTTCGAGAGATAGTCGCGTAAGGTACACTGGTCGAAGGAAGCTCATGCACAACAGTGACTGTTCCACTGGGTCCATCTGGCTGGAGAGTATATGTCATGGGTGCTGTGCCAGTTCCTATTCGAGTGATGGTCTGGTGGGGTCGCGTATTCGGAGGCACATCAATAAAGACAATTCCAGGTTCTCCAGGTCGACCAGGTGGCTGCGTCGACGTAACTGTAGCCGTTCCAGTGCCCGTACGAGTAACTGTCGCGTATTGATCAGGCCCAGAGGGGATTATTATAACTACAGTACCCGTTCCATCTGGATCGCTAGGATATTGTGTAGAGGTAATGGTTCCAGTGCCGGTACCTGTATGCACAATTGTCGTGAACTGACCCTTGGTCTGTGGTACCTCAATGATCGCTGTGCTGGTTTCACCTGGACGATCAGGTTGGAGGGTTCGTGTGGTTGTGACTCCGACGCTATTGATTCGAGTGATTGTTGTATAGCCCTCTCGCCGGACCGTAACAGTACCATGCTCATCTGTATGGTCGATAATGACCGTCTTCGTATCTTCGTGCTGCACAGTTCTAGTGACAGAGACTTCAACATTTTGCGTATAGTCGACCGTTGTAATATCTGGGTTTGCGACTCTGGTGAGAGGGTCGTGAAGTGTGTTCGGATCATCCGGTCGCTCGATGATAACAGTAGTCGGATCGCCAGATCGCGTAGGGATAAGAGTGCGCGTTCGCACGGCCGTCAACGAAGGAATGAATGAAGTAATTGTCGTTACAGGTTCCTTCACGATAACTGTTCCAACCGGTGGTGTTCCCTGCGGAGGGATTGTGTATGTAGTCGGTGGTCCATCGCCAAAGACGGCGGTCGTTATATATGAGGCATTGGGAGGGACATAAAATGTACTGAACCGTGTTAGTGCTTTCCAGCACAATGGATCGGCTTAACCAACCGCGTAATCGTCACATCCGAAGTTCTCGTCCCATTGACCACTCTAATAGGCTGCAACTGAATAATCTTCTCACCAGTGCTGCACTCAAACTCGGGCGCCCTAGCTGCTGCGTTAGTAAGTAAGGTAAGGAAAGCCCCGTAGCGAGTGATGTCATGTAGCCACATGGCCAACAAAGCTCCCTCGTTGGGATGGTAAACCGCGAAATGAATGAACAGTCACTAGAAGGAAGGAAACTCGAAAAGGGAGAAAGAACAAAGTTACGTGAACTTTCTCAAAGAGAAACGTTGGTATATACAAATGTTTACTTCATCCCAAAACAGAGAGCGTTCATGCTGCAAAAGGACTACATAAGGCTTGGACATTCCTCCTTCACGGAGCTGTCGAGCTTGGGGAGTAGAGCTAGATGGCTCTAGACTGAGACATCGAGGTGAATGAGTGCTGATCTAGCTTCGATCCAATGATAAGCATCGGAGAGAGCCACTTACATGCCAGTCTTTACAATGTCTCAGAGCTATCCGCAAAGAGGCAAGGTCCGCTTAACAATCATTTTATCAAGATCCCAGAACTTTAAATAATTATCTCTAATGTTTACTCTCCCCAGAAATTCGAGTCATGCAGCTCTCTGGGGATGAAGCCCTCATGACAAGAGCCTCTGGTTCTAGGTCTTGAGCCGCGTTCCTGCATAAAAGCCCTCGCAAAGGTGGCTTTGTCCCTGGAGCTAGTGCCAAAACGTCAGGGGGATTGCACTACAGGATCTGCATTAAAGTTTCGGTCTCAATCGCTACGGTGGTCTCCGGGTTACCGGAAACAGAACCCATATCTATCTATCACACTGTCTCAGTCGTAATGTTATCAAAATCTTCGGCACAAGATACTGTAAAGACGAGATGTCCATTCCAAGGTAGCTATTGTCAGTCTTGGAGTGAAATGTCGATCTTCAGGCAAACATTAAAACAATAATTACAACGTTCTGATCATGATGTTGAATGACTGGCCACTGATGAAGCCGCATTCCAGAGAGCTGCCAAACACTAACGGACTTTCTGGGCATATACCCTCCGGCATTAGCCACCATGTAATCGGTAGGTCCGTTCGTTCGAGGCGCATTCTAGAGCGCCGACGTTGTTCCCCGAGTCCAGCTAAACTTAGAAGATCATCTTCAGTAGCCGCCATGAAGTGAAGGATATTTAATTAATTGTCTTGTCGCACCTTATCCAATTCTCATCAACGCTCCTTTACGCTTATACTCTCACGTTCCTTTCATTGTCACTCTTTATCACCTCCAATATGAGGTCATACGCCCTGCTCGGCTTTATCCTTCCCACCTACGCTCTAGTAGCCTACCAGCCATGTCTCACTACCACTGCTCTACCTCTTATCACTGTCGTCGGTGGCCCAGACGGCTATCACAGTGAATACACTCGCACATATCAAGAGTTCTGCCCTTCAGGCTTGACGAAGAAGACATATACCATCACAGAAACTTGTTCAAGTATCGACTGCCATGCCGGACCTATCCAGACTGCTCCCCCACCTGGCTTTACCCACGCTGTGGTTAAGTGCAGTGCCTGTGGTGGTCAGGGCACTCAGGTTGCCACTTTGACGTTTCCTACTGAGTCTATTGAGGCATACTCTTCTTGTGGATACATCGTTGAGCCTCTTGACGCCGCGCAGGCTACAAAGGCTTGGGTTGACCAGGTCAACGGTCCCGCTGCTGTTGAGACGTCATATGTCAGCTCTGATCAAGGTTCCAACACTGGCACTGGATCCCTTGCTCCGGGCTCTTCCGAACATAATGGTTCCCAGCCTCAAGTGCCAAGCTCCCAGGGTACGCACCAAGACCAACAACACAACGGAAGCCTCGGAGGTACAGGTTCAGAGGACGCTGCCACTGAGCACACTGGCTTTTCACATAGCAATGGTGCTTCCGCCCATCAAGTTGTGGACCACGTCGGTGTTTCTCCTAGCGCACAGGTGTCCGGTTCTGGTGAAAATGCCAATGGCTCTGGATCCCAAGGCTCAGGTGCTGGAACTATCCCCCAACATGGTCCCTCAACTCCACCTTCTACAAACGATGGCACTGGATCCAATAGTCAGGATTCGAATGTTCCTGTTGGTTCAGACGCCGGTCCAGACGCCGGCTCAGGTGGTGCCTCTGCCAACGATCCAGAGGGTGGTTCCAATGGCACCTCAGCCAGTCCCCCGACCCTGCCTTCAGAAGGCGGCTCGTCCTCTTCAGATGCTACATCCGTTGATGGAGAGCCCAAGGGCAAGAACAATCCCAGTAGCCCAGCCGATACTACATCTTCTGGTGACACTAATGGATCACCTGGCGATTCCGATGTTGTCAGCCCTCCATCACCACAGAACAGCAGTCCTTCTGGAGACACCTCAAATCCCCAGTCGTCGAGTGATGCGACCGATGCAGACCGATATAACGTTCCTCAAACTGTCAGCGCTGCAGGCTCTAACAAGGTCAACGTATTCACATGCGCCTTGACCAGTGTTGCCAGCATCATCATTATCTGGCTACTATAGCCCAATCATTACATTTTATATGTCGCTCTTTTTATCATAATGTACTTGAGCGATAATCACATTATAGAGCTTATGAATAACGATCTCAAAGAACTGTGCAATAATAGTTACTGCTCGAACTTCAACAAAAGTCTCACTCTCACGTGCTACTTTGTCTTAAAACCGTTATTTTGACTACCCGTAGACGACCTTCCCCGAGCTAGATGAAATTGGCAATCCTTTCATCGAATGACAAATAACTTGCGACACTCTGTGAAGAGCCGATGGTCGCAAATTTACGTGGCGCTGTTGAAGAATGACATGGTGGTCTGGATCGGGAGGGTAATGACGACAGGTATGCTGTTCCTGGTAGTGGCTTCATCTACTAAACGCTTCTGGCTAGACCCTTCAGCCTGGATCTAGACTTCAGGCACTGAGATGCGCCAAGTACCAAGCCCTTGGGTTTACCGAGACTCGGCCCTTTAACGGACCCAGCTGATCGGTTCGTTCAACGTCCAATTGCCTAAGGAGTTCATGCAGACTGATCTATTTGTCTTATGGTTTTAGTCAAGACTGCATTCCATTGACAGGCATAGGACAATGTCTCTTAGTCTATGAGGTTTGGGCCTTCAGCTTTGACATTTTACCAGCTCTCTTCTTATCAACTTTAAGTACAAACAGGCCTGAGAATTCTGGTGGGCGATGGACGTGTATGTACGGTGCAAAATGGAAGCCGGGAGTGTAACATCTCTAAATGCAGTGTTCCTTGTTCTATCTGCAAATTAAGCTCGGCTATCTCTTTGAGACACATAACATAGAAACTTACACAGCCACAGCCGACTCGAGGTCCTGTAATGACAAATAGCTTAACAGCGCAAAAGGACACAAGCCGCCTAGTCATAATTCTAACTCTTCATGCTGTCCAGAATGTGGCTATCACTAGCCTCCCACGGATGCTTTTGCTCCAAAGATCTAATCAAGTTCTCGTGATGGGCAGACCTCGGGGTAATGCTAGCCTTGAAAGGGCTAGGGTGGCTAACAATACCAGGCGTGAAGGTTACCTCTTTAGTGTCTCCTTTATCCTTGGTGATATTGAAAACCGCAAGAGACTGAGCGATGTTGAGAAATAAGGCATTGTCGGCTAGTACGCGTCCGGGACAGACACGACGTCCAAATCCAAACACAAATGCGTGTGGGTCTTGCTCGGGTTCGGTGCCGTCAGTTGGTAAGAACCTTTCTGGTTTAAAGCTCATCGGCTCGTAATACACCTCGGGATCATGCGCAAAATGCCTGTAAATGTTTAGAAGCGATTCCACATGTATGCTAGCGTGGGTACTCACCAGATGTTGGCAATCACCATAGAACCCTTGGGAATGAGGTATCCCTCGAACACGTCCTCTGTAGTGCTTGTGTGAGGCAAACCCATAGGCGCAACTGGATGCCATCGTAAGACTTCTTTGACTACAGCCTCGACATATGGCAGGTTTGGGCGATCGATAGAGTTCGGGAGTCTATCGTTACCAATGACCCGATCAATCTCTTCTTGCGCCTTTCTAACGACGTCTGGAGATAGCGACATAGCAAGAAAGAAACATGCGATTGAAGACACAATCTGTAAATGTTAGTGGGTCCTGATGCAACGATTCGAGTGCACCTTACCGTATCGGCCCCCGCTACATATAAAGACGCGGCTGACCATTTATTGGTAAGTTTCTCCTCAGCGGTTTCGTCACCTGCTTCAAGAAGTTGGGCGAGGAATGAATTGTCTTGTTTACCATGTGCGATCTGGTGTTGAACAAAAGCATAAGGCTTTTCCGTCACGTCATGGAGTTCCGATGCCCATTGGCGGGCAAGCCTCTTGAAGCCTGCAACAGGGACCCAGTCTGGCACATGCCTCACTGGTATCGTTAGTTTCTTCATGCTTTGAGCTATAGTGTCAGGAGATATGCTTACAGAAAGGCAGTATATCTACTAAGAATGCGCCAGGGACAGCAGCGACGCCAAAGTCATCCATGGCTTTGCCAGCCATTGAAATAAGTGGATCTTCGTTGAATGGTTCTGCTGTATATCCATAAGCGATCTTTAAGATGACGGCACCAGCCTCTCTAAGTTGCATTAGCTAAACAGACTTCAATGGGTATACAGGAAACCTACTTTCTTATGTGATCTGTCAAATGTTCCGGGTGATCTAACACATGAAGCAGAAAGTGACTAACTTCAGCCTCCTGCAGAGCATCATACTGAGCTGCAGCAGTCTTTGATCCAATAATACGAGCCATATTCCTGCGGTGAGTTCTGAAGCGGTCATTATATCCTGAAAGCGCGAGTGATTTGTCCCAGCCGATCCTGAGTCTACAGTCAGTCGACTTCCAGCATTAGGGCTTAGAGTGGTCCTACATTTGACCGGCAAACACTTGTGTAGGTCTTGATGAATGCTTGACGGATCGTTTGTCCAAGAGGTCGAAAGCGATTTTTGCATCGTTAATGATAACAATGGTCTGACCCATTACCGTGACGGAACTAATCGGGCCTGGTTGTTAAGAATTAGTCGAAGTCTGCCTGTATCAGCTTTAATTACAAGATCGCACCATAAACGTCCTTGTGCTTCAGCCAGTGAAATGCCTCAACGACACCGGGCGGGGGAAGATCGTTCAGATTTCCTACTAGAGGAAGACCTTTCGGCCCAGGAGGTAGAGGCGGTTGTTTCAAGCCATTGGAAATTAGCCGGAGGCCGATGTAGGCGGCAAGGCCAACGCAGATACTGACAATAAGCGTCCAAGATTCAATCATGATGGCGGCTTCATGACAGTAATTTAAGAAGTAAGCGGAGAGGAAATACTACGGTGATATAAATAATTCTTTGTGGCTCGGTTATTTCGCATCAATTCGATACGGGCTTGGCCGTTTAAAGGGATCTGCCCGAGCCTTATGCATGTGCCCCTGTTTCCCCTGTCCAGTTTACCGAATCAACGATGAAGGATTACATGTCATCCCTGCCGAAACTGTAGGATTCGGTTGCGGCAAATAAATATGGCTAGCCGAGCTACTACGTATGCGAGTGCTGCTCGCAGGGGTAGAGTGAGACTGGGACCTATTACTCCGTACTCTCCGTTTAGGGTAGATTGTAAGATAAACACAGTCCATACCGTTTATAAATAAATACGAAAGGTATTTTTCGGCTGCGTCATCTTACGAACGTGAGTAAGCAAGGTGAACGCTATGGTATGAATCGTCCAAGGTCATCAACATGTGGGTTAAAAGTTTGAGTGAGCTCCGGCTGGACATCCCAAATATGCTGGAAAGCCCTTGTAACCAATATAATTAGAGATGAGATACTTTGAAAACAAATCAACACTATTTGCTGGGTAATCAATCGACCTTAAAACCTGTGGATTAAGTAAAAGCTGTGAATATCGTTTTGATAGTAAGTCCGAAAGGCTATAAGGCGGAAATGGGAAGGAAGCTGATAGCAAGCGTTATTTCTAGCCAGTCACAATGACCAAAATCTCCACAAGTGGGGTATGTTATCAACCATCCAATCCAACGAGGAATCGTAGGAACTTGGGTACGGTTACCATTAAAGTACCTTTTTAATTGCAACTCCTAAGACGACTCAATGCTAGCTATTGAGAGTTATATAGAGGTCCTTTCTTAATATGTATATATTATTATAGAAGTGTTATCAAATCATAAATGTTAAAAATAGAATAAAAAACGAAGAGAGAATATGTTAGTGCTCTAGATAGTTAGGATACAGTTCCTCATAAGATAAAACCAAGTCCAATCATAAAGAATGTGGTTAGCGATATCCCCTCCCAAGTCCTCGACGTTGCCTCTGAGACTGCCACAATAGGAGCACTAGGTACAGCCGGGGTAGAGGCTGGGCCTGGCCTGCGTTGGAATGTTGGTTTCACAGGCTCAGTTTGGTTATTTCCTCCCATTAGTTTGGGCTTTGGTTCAATCTGAATCTCGCCTTTCTGATGGATGTCCCCTGCGCTAGTTGGCTCGTGGTGGTAAGTCTCAGGTTGATTAACCTCATCGTTCTCATATGGCTTGGCAGGTTCAGGTCGAGCATCATCTCCCCCTGCTTTGGGGCTTGGTTCGGTCTTAATCACCTCGGCTGACTCGTTGTCTTGATAACTGTGATCATCGTCTGAGGGTCCGCCTTGGTGCACTTGGGGATGATCAAACTTATACTCTCCGTCGCCTATCTGTCCATGGGGGCTTGGCTCATGGTGAGCCGCTTGATAACCGGAGTGGCCCCCTGTCGGAGCTGCCGTTATCGCGCCCACCGGAACATCAAGAATGATTGTGTTCTCGCCGTAGTGGCCACAAGCATTACAATCAACTTTGATGGTTGTCATCGGCACAGTGGGCGGTTCCTGATACTGGCATTGTCGGCAAGGAAGCGACCTCAAGGTGGTACAGAACTCGGTGACAGTTAAGTAAGAAGGGTTGCTAGGGTCAACTACCGTGTATGTCACAGTAGTAGTTATGGGCGCAACGACTTCGCTTGTCGTGAAATTTCCACCGTTGAACGCGGAACTTGTTTGGGACGAAGGAATATAGGGGCTTCCACCCTGTGATCGGGTGACAGGAACCGAAGGCTCAATGGTGATAGCGGAATTAGCAGACGATGTAACGATTGCCGATGTCTCTATAGTTGGTGCATCCTCGACTGTTGAAGTAATGGCCAGGGAGCTTGTTACCTCCGCGGATTGTGTGAAGGAAAGAGTGACTAGGTCAGTCGAGGACCCAGTCTCTTGAGTGGTGGTTGTTCCGAAAAGCTCTACTGTCGTCGTAACACTAGTGCTGGGGGCTAAGAACCAATATTAGTACTGCGTTGTTGGCATTTCCCAATGGTTGGGGTGACTCCTCAACAGAGCATGTAGTGGCAGGCAGGGCTGATGCATGGCTCTTAGTTGGCTAGATTTATAACATACCTGCAGTATCAAGGGTCGAGATACGACCACTCAAGGTCTCGGTGATGTCGCCGGTAGTGGCTGAGAGCGTTGAACTAGTTGAGGGTATTTCAACGTAGTCTGAAGTGGTAGTCGTATCAAAGATGGGAGCACCGGAAGTTGATTCGGTTGCAATGATAGAGGACTCTGTCATCGTATCACTTCTGGCAAGATCTGCTGAGGTGGTGGTACCCGGCAGTTCCTCGGAAAGTATAATTGTAGTGCTTGATTCTGTTGATAGTTCAGTAGTTCCAGTCGTGGTAGTAGCTTGGGCGGTGGTAGTAGTGGCCTCGTCGCTGCTTGTTGTAATCGTGGACTCTTCAGTAGTTGTATTGTCGACTGCGGTAGTAGTCATAGTGTCACTAGCAGTCGTAGTTGTAATTTCCTTCGCAGTAGAGGTTGTAGTTTCATCAGTACTAGTAGTAATCATTTCGGCTAAAGTGGTGATTGTTTCGTCGGCTGTGGTAGTTGGTGTCTCCTCCACTTTAGTGATGGTTGTTGCATCGGCCGTAGTAGTAGTTGTCTCAGCAAGGCTCGTGGGTGTTTCCTCTGCTGTAGCAATTGTCGTTTCGTCAGCCGTAGTGGTTGTAGTCCCAGCAAAGTCGGTGGTTGTTTCGTCGGCTGTGGTAGTTGGCGTCTCCTCGGCCACCACTCCGATCCTGACTGTCCCAGACACAGTTCCTGAAGCTGCGGTCGTCGACGTAAAAGGCGCCTCGCCTGGCGCTAACGTGGTTGTAGTCGTGACATATGCGAAGCGAACATCAGTGTCACAATCGGTGCAACCCTTAACGTTGACCAGAAGCCCCGAGTCCCATTCTGAGTCCGATTGATCGCAGATTGCAATGACCATAGTTTGAGGACCAGAAGCGAGGATATCAATCCAGAAAGGTGGCGATGAGCCGGGGTACGAGGTCACGCTGTTGGGAGGCCTGATGACAAGAGGCGGCGCAAGAAAAGCATTGACCGCGGTTATTCGCTGCCCATTTCTCACAGCATATTGCGTGTTACCAAGAAAGATGCCAATGGGGTCGGCAGAGCCGCTGCGGGTCATCTGTTAGTTGGTTCTGCACCACTCGAGAGTACAACTCACCCTTCTTCTTCTGACGCAAGGATAGCCTGAACTCTGACACCGCTAAATGTCGGATCGATGAGGATATCAGCAGTTAATATCGCTGCATTAAAAGTGTTTGGACCGCAATAGACCGATGAGCCTGGTGCCCCGTTATTGACATAATGGTCACCGTTGGGCAAAGCTCCGACTGCCGCGCCAGAAGTAAGTATCGCACCGCTTCCGATACCAAAAGGACCGTCGTTAAAGATTCCAGAACTGATTGCTGCGCCAGAGAAAGAGGCCTGGAGAATGGTTATGCCCTCACCGAAGATTGCACCGGCCAGAGCGTTTGCATCATTAGTTGGCGAAACGGTGAATGCCTGGGAGACCGGCAGCAGGACCACGGAAGCTATAAGATGAAGAGCCGATAGTTGGAACCACATTTTGACCGATGTAGCTTAAATGATCAAACTATCCAGTCCTGGGTCTTTCTGGGTGAAAGGACTTGGCACTGGAGGTGTTGAAACATACATACTACGGAATATTTAATGGACTTGTCTCAACTGCTGAAAAGGGGGAAGTCTCAACATGTGATCAATGGCTAGCTTACCATTATTCCTCTTCAGACCTATTTATGCTCATGTAGCTCTATCTAACAAGCCTTTTCAGACTGGTAGTTTTATGGTTAAATTACTGGGGATGAGCTTAATTTCCACTTTTCGATTCTCTCACCAAAACTACACACTAGAGTACGTTAGCATCCAATAGTTTACAATTAGCACGTGACTAGTGCAGATATAGGCCTGTTCTTAATCCCCCTTGCGTGATTTTTATTTTTTCAAGCGTTTCATCTAAAGGGCTATCTTTAGTAAGCTTCCCCTTGTTAACCTTTGCAGAAATTCTAGTTAAGGTAGAGCTGTAGCATCTTGCCCCTCCGTGATCTTCTGTCTCAGCGTTCATCCGAATTACTATACACAGGTAAAACAGGCTTCTTCATTTGTTAGCAGCAAGTACAGTAGCTGTATAACCTTGGGTAATCGTTCACCTTGTAGTTCACAGATTTTTTTATTTACTTTTTCGAATGATTACAAGAGTGCATGCGGTCGTTTGGCCAGCGTGATCCCCTAAGCTCAGTATTTGAGGCCTTTCCAGATTCATAGCCAGTTGATATGTCCTCATTTGGAAGCTGTATTGCGTTTTCCTTTAATAAAAATATTGCTATGGGGGAAACCGCTAGAAGTTGAAGTTTTACTGAGACACAAACCACTGCGTTGAGGAAGAGGACTTGTTGAAAACACCCAACCCCACTAGACTAAGTCATGGGTATAGGTTAGCTGGAGTCGAGCTGTCCTCAACCTCTGGGGATTTCAACCATTTGCAAGCCAGCTTAACTAGTCACTGAAAAGAAAGAAAAAAACATACCCATTAGTTCTAAAAGCCCCTAGAGTCAGTGGCAAGTCGCAAGCTTTTTAAACTTGTAATTGCTGACTGATGTGGCTTCTATGATGAGCATTCTGCTAATGCGGTAAATCCTAATACCGACGTTACCTTTCTCATGGGCCTAAATAATCTCGCCGGTGATCGGACAAATGGAGCAGGAGTCTGTGAAGGTTTCATTTTCAATACCGTAACAGGTGGGTTAGAATAAATTTGGATTATGCTTAAAGCATGGGAACACAGGTAAAATCATCCTGGTCGTCATCTGGTTGACCTGGGTACGCTTGGAAGCCGAGATACGAAATTGAGTAAGAACGGTGGATCTGATATCCCACTGATGCAAGCGTTCCGCATCTCTATGGGTCGCCTGGATAGAAGCCGGATATAATGAATGTGTAATAGCTGATAAAGGTCATCCTTGGCCAGTGAGGACCAGACTTGTATTGGTGCAGAGTTGGGTGGTGTCATGAGTTGATAACCACGTTCCATAGCATTAACCTTATTACATCCCCTGATCTCAGCTGAGCTCCTTCTACATAATGTCGGGGTTCCAGAAATGAAAACTCTTTACGCCAAGAGAGGCGATTACGCAGTCCAAGTAGTCTTTTTAATGGGTCCGGTGATGGTTTGAAGGGTCTTGACGAGGCTCGGCAATCGGCAAATGTGCCGAAGACACGCGTTAGTGGATCTTGGCGATATTCGGTGGCGCCGTGTGGTTGCTAACTTGACGCGAATTTTATCTAAATCACGGTTGACAGAGTTATGTATTACATCACTTTTGAAAAGGATCTTTGACTGAGCTGTAGGTGAAAGTAGAGAGGTATGAAGATGATGAAAGACCGAGACAGCTATCACTCGCGGCAGATTTGACACATCCCACCCTGATCCGAGCTTCTTTTAGGCGATTCATTCCGCAGTGGGATAGGTCGGCAACAACGGCACGAAGAAGACCACAAAAATAGAGCCAAGATACTTCCACCGTGGAGTCCCTGCCAAGTACCATATTCCGTCCCATCCGTCTTGACGGCTTGGCGGATCTTATATCATGATAATCAATCCTAATCAGATTCATCTTATCTGATCCATCTTTTCTGATCCATGTTTAAGCTTAACTTTGTAACGTGACCCCAAACATGAGTGCCACTACAGAGAAGGGCCAGCCTATGCCTGAGGTGAATTCACCCGAGGCCTCACCGTCTGAGTCGGATCTTGCGAGGGCTCAGACATCTTCTGGTATGCCGTGCATGTCGCTGTGAAAAGTTTTCACTAACTAGTTTTAGGCGACTCTGTTGAAGAGGTTCTGTCGGCTGCTGGTGTAGGCTTCAAGTCTGACGATCCAACGCTGCCATGCCTTACACTTCGCATGTGGTTCATCGGTATTGGCTTTTGCCTCGTCGGCAGCGGCGTGAATACTCTCTACACCCTTCGGTTTCCTTCCATCAGTCTGTCGCAGTCCGCCATCCAATTCCTGGCCTACCCCGTCGGCAAGGCTTGGGAGTATGTCCTTCCTGACTGGGGTTTCACCTTGTTCGGAAAGCGACATAGCCTCAACCCAGGACCATTCAACCACAAGGAGAACATGCTCATTTACATCTTGGCCAACCTCAGCTTCCTCACAAGGCTAAGTGCCGATGTCCTCACAGAGCAACGTGTCTTCTACGGCCTCAAGGCAGGATGGGGCTTCGAGCTGCTCGCAACCCTCCAGTCAATCCTTTTCGGGTTCGCATTGGCGGGTCTAGCTCGTTCCCTTGTTGTTGAGCCCAAGGGTCTCGTCTGGCCTGGAGTTCTTGGAAACACAGCTCTCAATGCCGCCCTGCACACGCCGAAACATGAAGTCAAGGTTGGCAAGATGTCGCGTTACCGTTTCTTCCTCCTTGCCTTCTGCGCTTGTTTCTGCTGGTACTGGTTCCCGGATTTCATTTTCCCCGCTCTGGGTTACTTCACCTGGATCTGCTGGATTGCCCCCAAGAACACTGTCGTCAACCAGGTTTTCGGCATGAAGAGTGGACTTGGGCTGCTGCCTTTTACCTTTGACTGTACGTACACCCAGCCCAAGGCGCAAGGTTTCGAATGTTAACACAATTGCTAGGGAGTCAGATTGCTTACATCGGATCGCCTCTCGTCGTGCCTGTTTGGGCTATCCTCAACGTCCTCGCCTCTCTTGTCTTTTGGATCTACATCATCAGTCCAGCACTGTACTACTCCAACACCTGGTTCTCTGCTCATCTCCCCCTGCAGAGCAACTCCATCTATGACAACACTGGTGCAGTTTTCAACGTCTCCAAGGTCATCAACAAGAAGGACGATTTCACCTTTGACCCCCAGAAGTACGCGGACTACTCCCAAGTAAGTTCACTTGACCTTTCTGTTATTGGCCTTTCAAGCCTCTAATAACTGTGGATAGATTTACTTGCCCGTCACCTACGCCCTCAACACCTTCGGTCTCTCCTTCGCCACAATCTCATCACTCTTTGTATGGCTCTTCCTTGAGAAGCGTCAAGAGCTAATGGAGACCTTCCGCGGTGCTATCCAATCATTCAAGTTAAGAGGAAAAGGTCCTACTCGTGACAAGCTCCAGCCTCAGTATGAAGCTGTGCCACAATGGTGGTACATAACTGCCGCTCTTGTGTCCTTGGGAATTGGTATTTTCACCTACGAATTCTATCCTGTTCAACTCCGTTGGTACGGTGTCATCTTTGCCATGGTGGTATCCTCTGTCTTTTTCGTTCCTGTAAGTACAACGATCCCGCTGGAAACCGTTGGTTGCTAACTACTCCAAGCTTGCCTGGGTTTACGCCACCAGCAACATTAAGATCCAGATTGACATCTTCTGTCGAATCATCGCAGGCTATGTCTGGGAGGGTAAGGTATTGGCCAACATTTGGTTCTTCAATGTTGGTTACATCTCTGGCATCAAGGGTCTTGCCTTTGCCCAGGATCTGAAGCTCGGTATCTACTGTGGCGTAAGTACTTTTCTCTTTAAATAGCTGCGACTTTTTTCTCACAAATGATAGATCCCCCCTAAAAGCCTATTCGTTGTTCAGCTTGTGGGCCTTGTCATGGGTACCTTGGGTCAAGTGTCGGTGCTGAACTGGGCGCTTGGAAATATACCCAACGTCTGTGATCCCAAGCTTGCACCCAATGGTTTCACCTGTCCTTTCTCACGAACACACTTCAACACAAGTATGGTCTGGGGTGCCCTCGGACCTCGTCGCTTCTTCGAGGAGGGTGCTCTATACAGACCATTGCTCTGGTTCTTCCTTGTCGGCGCCGCTCTCCCCGTCGTCGTCTACTTGCTACGAAACAAAGTCTTCCCTCACGTCAGTTGGGTGAAGAAGATTCACGTTCCACTTTGGCTCGGCGGTCTGAACTATATCCCTCCGGCTTCCGGCGTCAACTACGGCAGTTGGGCTCTCTTTGGTCTGCTGTTCGGAGTTCTGGTGAAGAAGCGCAAGGCTGATTGGTGGCGCCGATTCAACTTTGTCTTCAGTTCAGCTCTTGACTGTTCAGTAGCCATCGCTGGAATTGTGATCTTCTTCTCCATTTTCTACACAGGTGCTGCCAAGAACTTTAAGTGGTGGGGTACCGACGTTTACAAGGTAAGCATTTGTCCATCTTCGATGAATCTGTCAGCTAATTATCTTACAGAACACATGTGACTGGGAGGGCTGCACATACAGGTCTACACCTGAAGGTCAGACATTTGGACCTTGAAGTGGTTAGCGAGTACTTAATATGACACAAAGATGAGTCGAGGCGAGAGCATGACTGCGAATGTTGCGTGCCAATGGCTCTCATAATGCGAGAATATTTAGATCGGTCTCGGAGCATCGGTGTGATAGACTGCTGGTTTCCCAGTGTCAAGCTGTTTTGTAATGAGACATTGAATGTTGGTTCGCCATTAGTGCGTGGGTCAACCTCTAGTTAACCATTTTGGCCCCCAACACCAGCAGCCATCAGATATGATACCCAAGACTATGCAGAACGATTGGATCGTTTTGGACCCCAATGTAACGCCTTTTAAGGAACATCATTACCAGTTGATTCCTGTACACTTCTAGACGGCAAAGTAAAGCGCCTGTTGTGCCGACCGGCAATTGATTGGCAACTTCCAGTTCGGCGAGGTACCATTAATAGGTCACAGCTATTACAAGCAAAGGTGAACACACATAATCCCACTTTGCCGCCAGCCTTATATAGATCCAGTGTATTAATAACATCGAAACGCTTGTTGTTGCTGCTCGTGGGGGCTGGGTCGAGCGGGGGTCAGTTCTGGTCAGCATAAGCGGTAAAGCTGAACTACGCTGAGAATGTCATGGAGGGCAAAACCAGGCTCTGGAAAGAAGTCGGCTATACAGGAATCCAGACTGGCGGCTTCTAGGACTGTCATGGCGGCTGTGGAAACGGCCCCTGTTTCGACCTGCTCAAAGACTGAGTGAAGACACCAGCTCAATGTATTCGGGAATTGTATAAAGAACCCAGCAGTCTCAAATCTTGGCTCAAATTTCAAAACAAGAATAACTCGACAAGTTACAATCCACCACATTCATTCACTCTTCTTTTCAACCACTTCTTCGTTCAACATGGCAGCTCTATCCAAGATCATGGCCGTGGTGCTTCGCATTGCACAAATCATCTGCGCAATCAGCATCATCGGCATCGCCAGTAATTACATCGCAACCCACAAGTCCCGAAGTCTCGGGCATCTCAGTCGCTTCATATTTGCCGATGTCGTTGCCGTCGTGTCCACCTTCTTTGCTGTGATTTGGCTTATTCCCTTTTCGAGCAACTACATGAACTGGTACATCGATGCCCTGTTGGGTGTCTTCTCCGCCGCCATGGCAGGCTGGTTAGTCTATGTGAGTTGGTATAGACTTACTGGGACTTTTACTCGAACGCTAATTATAATTCAGTCCTCGGAAAGGCTCTGTGGGGAGATCAAGAGGCACGATGCAAAGGCAGTGCTGGATTTTGATGATGTCGGTGCCACGTGGTGTACCAAATGGAAAGCTCTTTATGTCTTTGCCATCATCTCTGTGGGCCTTTGGATTATCTCTGCTGTCGTTGGGTACTTCTGGGTCAAGAAGAACATGAAGGCGGCAAGGTCCCACTACAAGCCATCTGCTGGTAGCCGTCGACCTCGCGCCCGACGCTAAACGAGTTTGTTTTTCGACATTGTAGGCATTGTATTGCTGGAGGCTGAGACCTGGGGGATCTGACAATCTGCACCGGTGGTCATGTCAGCTAGATAGATTTCGGAGTAGGTTGTTGATGGGATGGGTGGAGACCGGCGTTTGACACAACAAAGTAGGTAGAGCGACAATGATTTCTTTGTTTCGTTGCTGTAGTTGAATAAATTATTCCAAAGAAAGTCCAGAGTCTAGCTGAGAGGAAGACTGGGAAAGGCTGTAGATTGAGTGGCTTGAATGTTTGGTTTGTTACAAATCAGAGAGTGTTTGAAGTGCTTCCGGGTTGCAATATCTTGTTTCTCTTTACGGTCAATCATATCTAAACACTGATAGTTGTATGCAAAGTGACGACCAGAAGTGGTACGCTGTCGTTACTGGTCTTCCAAGACCCATCAACACTTTTCTCAAATCCGATGTGTCCTTGATAACGCCCGGAACTGTCAGTTACCCCCTTCCTTTCTTGCCACTGTGTGTTGTGTAATACAATCAGATCCTTTTGGTTTCATCTTTGTTCCCCCTACATCTGTGGATATCAGTGATGTAATCTTCCGTGACCTTCAATTACCATCGGATACAGTAAACATATGTGGTCCATCGTCAAGACGCAGACAGCCAAGTCAGAAAGCCAGTGACCACTGCCAAATAGAGATGGTCGACACAGCTAGTTGTCTCCGCAATTAACCAAATGTGTAACATGTATATCCGGTACAGAGCTAAGACGAAGAGTCCAAGGACCACCGCGATCAAGCTTGCAGCAGCCATGGACGACGCCGTTGTTTCCGAGCCGTTCTGCACATCGTTCAACCTCAGACAGTATTGCACCTTTTCCAGGGAGTGTTTTGCAGTCTAGTTTGGTCCCCGAGGCATGATAAGCAAAGCCCTGAAAAGTTGTGGTATCTCCAACGGTACTCCAGGCCAAAGAGCAAGACTGGGCATTTCGTTTTGTCGCTGTATCTTCGTAGATCTGGTTAATGGTCATTCTCGCGGCGCCTGCTGCAATCACTAAACTAGCGATGGTAGCGAGCCATGCAGCCCAGTCCAGTGGCTTTCTCCATTCGTATCCATTCTTCGTCTCGCCTGGTAGGGCAACCATGCTGTTCACTGTAGCGAAAAGGTCAATACTCGGGTATTGAGAAAGCTGCAATGGGTACTTTGACTGACCTCAGTTCTCTCTTTGAGTCTTGTCGATAACAGATCTATAAAGGTATTGGCAAAGGCGTACTCAGTCCACGGAGACTTGGAGGGGTTGAAGTTGGTGGAGGCAAGAGAGAACAACAGCAAAGTAGCCGGTGAGGGGATCTCGTTCCTTTTGAGAAGCGCGTATCACGGCAGGGTAAGTAAGGCCATGTGAAAGTAGCGGAGTCATAATCGTTCGACTACGTAAGAGAAAAGCCATATTGATTTTAATTCCAAGCCAATACCACGTTCGTCAGTAAGATAGAAAGGCTATTCCGAACGTGTAGATATGGGCTGGACAGGCCTTTGTATTATTGGCATGAACAAATTTGAAGGAATCATCAATCGACGCCTCAAAACCAACCAACGAGCTTACCATCCCCCCAGAAAGCCATATGGGATAAGGTTGAACTCAGGTCAAAACCGAACCACTATACAATCAGGATAAGATCATCAAGGTTTAACACAAGGTTGTTTACACAACCACAGAGTCATGACTCTAGCCTTTTCACCAGAGAATCAGTATACCGCACTGTTAAGGATTCAGGCTATCACATGGTCAATCCCGTGATTCATTGACAAGCAGACGCCAATTGATACAACTTCAATCAACAGTACAAACGCCTGCTAGAATAATCCTATATATACTTCAACGCCTCATCCATCTTAATTTACCTTCCTTGGGCCTGTTTATCTGCAGTGTTGACACAGGCTGACTATCCTGCAAAAGATCCAACAATCTCTCTCGTCCGCGCTCCATAGTCTCTCCATCTTCAAGAACAGGCTCAAGACTACAACTCCTGAAAATTGTCATGATAACAGAAACAAACTCTACTTGCGACATCTTCTGCCCTGGACACGCGCGTGGGCCGCTGGACCAGGGCAGGTAGGTACCTCGGCGTGGAACGTGGAAACCTGTACCAGATTGAAGCCAGCGCGAGGGTTTAAATTCCAACTTGTCAGACCCCCAATCTGGATTAGATGTATTCAAAGCCATCGTGTTGACGTGGACCGCACATGGAGCTTGAAGTGGAAAAGATGAAGACTCTGACGTGAAGATGGTCTGGTTCGTGCCGATGGTGCGTACCAACATACTCACTGTAGGGTAGAGGCGGAGAGTTTCGAACTGCAGTACAGCATTAATCACCTTACTCGTTGAGTTGATATGAATTAGAACTTACCATGATAGCGAGGCATCGAGTCAATTGGGGAAAGATTCCTGCATGATCTTCTTGTGCAACGCGCGCGTCGCGATCGCGTAATACGACATCAATCTCGGCTTGAATCCAAGCCTGCCACTGTGGGTAGGCGACCAAGAGGACCTATGCGTAAGACATTGTGTTTGATGTAGTGTCGAAGCCAGCCGCTGTTAAGATAAAGAGATTCCCAGCGATATCGTTCTCTGTGAGATACTGTTTCTTCTCGGTTCCAATAGATATTGTCCCGTAATCCTGGTCGTCTACTTGGGCTTGGTCTGAGAGTCGGAGTAGTGTGGACATGATCTTGTTCTGTCCATCGTCGGAGAGCCTTAAACGCTCTTGGTCGAGCATGTCTGTGGTCAAGCTCGGCAGGTGTACCAGAGCTTGACGGAGCCTTTTTGACAGACGTGGCATGAAGGGCAGTCTCAGAATACCAGAAGGAATGAAAGCGGCCGCAAGGAGGAGGTCGGTAACCAAGGCGGTAGAATCCACATAGGAAAAACTCTTGTTTGAGTCACAGTATGACGAAGAGATAGAAAATGCTGTGTGCCGACCATATACTACTCGAGTAAGGACGTTGATAGCGATTGCACGAAGGCCGGGGAGGGAATCCGAAGAAGTGTCGGCAGTAGAAGATTAAGTGGTTCTCGTACTTTGAGGAGCCGAATCAGAAGACATAATGTGTTCGATGAGGGAAGACGCTTGTTGGACACCCTCTGTCCAACCCGCATGACTGATGCGCTCGTTGAAGGCGGGGGCGATAATGCGGCGCTGGCGAGACCACGACTCGTCTTTGCTCTTTATGCAACGTGTTTATCAGCATTTAATGATGATATGAAGATCTATTAGTGATGAAATGATGGACTTACTGTTACTAAATTTGGGCCGAGCAAGCCCATCGTTTTCAGCGATATATCTGGATGATGGAAATCTTTGCGTCTAGCTTAGATGGAGGGCGCCATGCCAGGATCAGCACAGATGAGCCGATTATGTCCTGTAGTAACGGCCATGAAGGCTTGTCCAAGGCGCTCATGTACAGCACCTTTGTCGTGGAACTCCCAGCCCCAACATGTTACCACAAATGCTGTTATCATAGTAGCAGGGAAGAGAGCATTTAGGATAGGCCGGAGAGGCTCAGACAAAACATCGAAGATGAACTGAAATCTCATTAGCTATCTCGAGCTCATAGAGGAAGGACAGGAACTCACGCTATCGGGGTCATATGGACATATAATAATGGGAAGACCGGTGGCACATGCTGCATGGTAGTTTCGGATGAGGGTCCGAAGTTGAGAAGTGACCCTTATCAAAAAAGCCACAATAAGTCCTATGAAAATGGTATTCATGATTTTAACAGTCGCGAGAAGTGATTGCAGACTCGTTGGTGGAGTTTTCGCTTGAAGCGCTGTTCCGTCCACTCCAGAGGTGATGATACAGGCCGACTGGAGAGCTGCGACGTTCTTTTAGATTAAAAGGAAACTACACCACGATTGAGGTCAATAATAAAACATATGGACTAAATCTCTATCGGCTGATGACTTTCCGGGAAGAACGATCTTTCAAACTTGGCCAGTTCATTACAGCTCCATGGCGGCTGCGACATTGCGGTCCCCGAGACCACCGGGGGCCCGAAACAGCCAATCAGAAGTAATTATCTTCAAGCACGTTAAGGCCCTTATTTTCCGCGCAGTGGGACAGGGTATTTAAATACTGCTGGTTTTTAATGCGCATATCTCGAGCTATTGGATGTATTAAACAGGAACATGATTTTCCAGCCACCTCTGCAAGACCTTCGTAGCGGGATATCGATCCTCCCCAATTCTCAAAAGCATCGCAACATGTCCTTCGAAGCCTTCTCCCTCAAAAACATGCAGATCAACCCTAGTACCCGCCGCCTTCAGCGCAGCAGAAAACTCAACCGCCTATCGAATATCGCCTTTTCGCCGAACATGAAGTAGTAAGAATGCCCCGGCGTTTGGCAAAGCTGAATGAAGCGTGGGCGACATGATATCCAAGTGTTTTGGGTCGCTGCCAAGACCAGCAAGCATGTTACTGACTATCGAGCCTGTATTGTCTGCGATGGAAGCAGCTGCGTTATAATTCGAACCATCTAGTGCAATGACGCCTTTCAGGGTTGCCATTTCGAATCCAGCATTACGTGTGTAGCTTGGATCAGTGCCGATTAGGCTGACGACATGAGCACCAGAGCTATGACCCATCAAAATAACACGCCCACCATCAATTCCAAGATTCGCAGCGTTATTGGCGAGATATGCCACGGCGTCGGCAACCTCTTGTACCTGCTCTTGGACAGTAACAGTAGGAATCAATGCGTAGTCGACGGATGCAAAAGCATAACCTAAATCATTCAGGTACTTGACTTTTGCTGAGCCAACAGAGTCGAGATAAGTCCCAATCGTCCAGCTTCCGCCATGAACGAACGCGATGACTGGCGGCTTAGAGGCTGCTGGGTTGGGTTTCCAGAGACGTAGTCGCTGCGTTTCCTTCTCTCCAAAGACAAAGTCTGCGCCTCCTTCAGGAACATCACTGTTCATATCTGACATGAGCTCTTGAACTCTCTCCATTGTTATGTCGTCGCTTGTATCTCGGTAGATGGAAAGACCAGTAATTTCTCCCCCTCTGGCGGCTAACCTACTGGGACTGGGCCCGTGAGATGTATAAATGTCGGATTCATTAGGAGTGCTCATGGTTGACATGTGAGTGCAGTGATGAAGAGATTCTTTATTGAGAGTCAGAAAGATTCGCTCACTATAGACAATTGTTAAGTTAATATGTTACTATACCATTCCAGTTGCCTAGAAAGTACACGCAAGTTGGTACGTAAGAAAGGCAGGTGCCTAATGTGTTAGGTTATCATACTGGGAACGTTGACGCAATAGCAAAAGGACCTGTCTTATCGTGGGTGTTGATCCCGAATTTGGGTGCCTACAGATGCCGCATAGCCGTGTTATCTACCTCCCCTGCTCTAGCGCTGACAGGTTCTAATTCGGAAAATAACTACCATTAAAACAACTGAAATTCTTGGTGTCGTTAACATTAAAAAAAGAAAAAGTCAACTCTTGGTTGCAAAATAGGTAATCTGTATGAATTCCAAGATACGCTCACAACATGCTTCTAAGTTCTAAGATTAAATAATAAATGCACTATGTCTTGACCTCCTCCATGTATAAATCATATACTCCATCGCCGACATGTGTACTCCGATAAATCCATAAACTCCTTCCCTTCCCTGTCGCCGCGGGATCCTTCGGTTCTTCGTCGAATAAATCCTCCTCGACCATAGCTCTCAAAACCTTGGCCTCAGAGAGCGTGTCGGATGGGGGCACAACAACCCTCCCGGATACCTTGGCTGCCACAATAGCAACCATCAACTGGATAATCGCTGTTATGAAGAAGATAAGAGTCATGACTCCCCAGTGAGAGATAGAAAGTTTCTGTCCGACCGTAGGTGCCTGCCCGGGAAGTACGACATCCGTGTTGGCTTCAATGGTGGCCGCTAGCGCACCCGTTGAGAAACGCGACATGAGGTACTCTACCATTCCGGTCGAGCCATTGAGTGGCACACCGAAGATCGATGCGGATGGGTAGCTGTTTGTTCTCATATTGTTTGGGTGTTCGAGGCCTCCGAGGGCTATGGCTGCTGTGACCAAGTGTGCCAGTCTATCACCGACTTGATGCTCCGGTCGTTTCGCGTTTTCCACAGTGCCCATCTTGACGGTGCAGTTATAGAACCACGGGTCCGTCGAAGATGGTTCGAACACTGAGACATGACTGCAGTCGCGACCGCAATCCTGAGATCCAGATGTCATGTAAACCTTGAAGTCGGGTCCTTCCTTGCTCGGAAACGTAATATTCCTCGTCTTTCGCCCGTCTTCAATAACAATATCTTCTCTGGTGCCATTGCCTCCCTCACGGACCTTGTATGCTTTGCATTGGGTCTTGATGTCGACCTTCCTATCCGTGTATGCTGAGATAGGAGCCGCAGTTGGGCTATCCTGGGTGGCTGTATTCGTTTCCCGAAACACATAAGAACAGTACTCATCACAGAAAAAGTGCTTGTCATCTCCGAAGAACAGAGTCTGCGGCCAGGGGATATCAACAAGAGATCCCTGGTTGAGACCCTGTGATATGATACCATAGCTGTTAACCGCATATTCGTCGCCGTATGTTGAGGCGGATCCATTAACGACACTTATAGTCGAGACAGTGCTTAGATCGGCAATAGACACGTTCCCGGAGACCAAAAGGGCTGTATCCTCGGTTTTTTCCACGGAGTAACATAAGCCCAAAGAGGCGTAACCAACTTGAGTTGCCTGGCCCAGTTAGCAGAATTCTGAGAGAAACAACGTGGAGGCTTACAAGGAACAGTGCTACCCAGGCTATAACACCTAGGTGAATCCTCCAGCGCTTCGATTTGAAAGCCAAGACTATGACTTGGCTCATACTGTTGACATGTAAAATCGCCTTGACCTTTTGTCGCGATCTGGGTCGCTTGCTCAAAATCCACCACCTCATATCCCCGACTGCATGAGTCAACTGGCTCATTGTCGACATTCCGAGAGCAATGAGAAAACCCGTTATAAGCGCATTAAAATATTTCTTCTGCTGTGATGTCATGACATCGTACAGTGCATATCCAATTAGGACGATATAAACAACGATGATAAACATAACGGTAATAAGCCATTTTCCACAAAGGCCCAGCCAGACTCTTGCTTTTGATCGGCGACGTGCTGGAAGTCCTTGGAATCGTCTGGGTGGTGGACTTGGTGTTCTTGACGGTGAGTTCTGAAATTGGAGTTCGATGTTATGTTGGCCGTTTGGCTCAACGGCATGATATTGCCCTGCCATGATGATGAAATGTGAAGTAGAACTGAGCAGTCAATTCGGGTCAACTGGAATCTCTCCGTCATTATAAATATCCAGGACGCACTGTCACCTTTCAAGAGTAACTAAAGAGTAACTAAAGGTCTTGGCTGTCCTGTCTGAGTTCTCGCCTACGTTTCCTATGACGGTTTAGTGTGTCCGGCTATGTCCGCTAGCCCGGCGAATACGAACCATGATTGGTCTGCCCGTATTGAAAAGACAGAGCGGGGATCCATACTCAGCTTTGGCATTTTCAGAAACTTCCAGGCCTCCTTGGCAAAGCTTTTGAAGCATCTTGGCAGCTCCTGAATTTCAACCATCTACCGACTTTGACTGGTTCCCGCGTTTGAGGCACCGCGCTCCTTACCGGGAAAACTTTAATATGATATCCTGCTATGAATAGTAATAGTTACAGGCAAGGCTTTTTCGTATACGCGAAAGGCTTCTAATGGTTAACATATGCCAGAAGGACCCGCTTGCATGTCCCAAATGACGGAATCCTCGCGATCCGTACTGTTGTTAGTGGTTTCTGGGGCCATGTTTAGCCGTCGATCTTGAAGACATGTCATCAAAATGAGTCATTCCACAGGGCGGAATACTCAAGAGTTTGTCATTCCTTAGAGGCTGACGCGAAACGCGTAGGGTACGTACTCTCCTATTGTGCACGTCCATTCATGCCAACGCAAAGTTGACCTAGGGATGAAAGCTTCGGAAACAAGGTCAACCATCTCCTCTTTCAAAGTTCGTACAGCTAGTAACCCACAATTTTAACGATTGATTCCCATCCGAAGATGAGGATGTCAATTAGGCAGGAAGTGCTGCCATGACGCGATAGAGACTGGATGTTAATCTGTATGGCCGATCATATCCACAATAAACCCGCAATCTATCTTGACATCTCGGACCCCGTGACAGGGTGTAGGGTAAGGGTAAGTAAGTCATCATTTCTAGCCTCTAGAGTCCGATGATTCTAAACCTGTAGAGTAATCTACGTGAACATCTTGCTTAACATATATGCCTCCAGGTGCAGGACTTGGGGAAGACCCTTTGCCCTGCCGATATTCAGGACCCAATATCGATTCGTCGCTTTTGTTATCGCCCGCAATTCTCGTGATGGTACTGGGTCCTCGAATCCCAAGCTTGGGATGGGATTTATGGAAGCCGCGTCTGTTGCCCTTACTTTCAGGCATACTGTCCATATTATAGGCTTGTTCATTGTTGTGTTCTTCTTGCTTACGATAGTAGCGTTCGGACGAGAGGTTGGAGTTGTGAAGGACACGGCGCCAGAGCGGGCGCAAGATGGGAATGCCAATGCAGATCAACGTGACAGCCATTTCGGCGGCTGACCAAATGATCAAGGGCACAGTATCCACTACTCAGGCGTCATGTTAGCAAACCCATTCAGTCTATCCTTATTTGTATCGTGCTTGCTTACGTGTATAATTCGCAGTAAAGCCGTTGACAACTTCGTATGTTCGAACAATGCCACAAGCGCCAGCACTGAGGTTCATCATGTTAGCCAAGTCACGTCATACCGGGGTGCCGAAACGTACACGAAGCCGAAGCTCATGCTGCCCGCAATAATAATTTTCTCCTTCTGCTTCATGTTCAACTTCCATATGAAGACCCATGGGAAGATAGCGAAGAAGAAATCCGCAAGGACGCACCAGACTGCGACGCGGTATCAGCCTAGTCAACACTAACAAGACTCGGAACTCACCCCCAAGTGCAGTTGCATAGGGCGTCACGCTGAAGTTACAGACGCCTTCAGTGCGTATGGGATCAAAGATCTTTTGAACTGGTGTGCACTGTGTCCAAAACATGATGGCGCATAGCGCTGACACCGCAGATAACGAACCCATCGTAAACCAAATCAGTATCCTTTGCCATTTATCCACCACAATACGGAGCAGGAAAAAGCCAAGCGAAAGTTTTGCGACTGCCATTCCGATTACTGCGAATGTTTGTCCAATCATCTCGTTTTTGATCGCAAGCGCGGCCTCGTCGAACTCGAAAGGGGTGGCGTTGACACCAGGCATAGGGCGTCCGAAGCCATGTAGACTTGCTATGTGTACGAATACGGTATATAATAGGATTAATATCTGGGTAGTGAGTTGTTAGCAAGTGTGCTTTAATATAATTACAGAAGAAAGCGCGCACTCCACTCAACCAGTATGTATGGTCATCTGGACCAACAGATTGTATGATGAAAATTCTCGTGTATAGTCGTAAGATGACGAAAACCCAGGTTATCGCTACCAAAGACCACATGATGGCCAAGGCCATCGGGGCTTTACCACCTATCATCTTGGACTATTTTTGGTGTGTGCTCGGAGAGCCATAATTTGAAAGGGGATACCTCTCTGGGTATATATAACAGTGTACAGATTATTACGCACGAGATTCATGAGGAATGCTTGTTAGCTTTGCCAGGGATGGAGACTGCATGATCCAGGGATCGATAATCCTTGGGAGAACCCAGCGGAAAGGATCTGCGTTAGAGGCGAGCCAGTCAGTAACATGGAACCATGAGGAATCAAAAATTAAGAGAAGCAAAATACAGGGTATCACTCCAATCCTCTGCAAAGCATGCTGGCATCATCCAGTCACAGCTAGAGCGCATCCAGACAGCGGCTACAGCTGGTAGTATCTCGAGTTCCGCGTCGCACAAAGAACTTTTGTCATAGGGCTAAGTGATGAGATGAGATGTCACTACTACATATCCGCAGAGTGGTTCAATTTCTGAGATTTCGTTGTGAAAAGTTACAGTGATGTTGAACATGGCATGGTCTCGCTTAAAGTCGAATCCTTCAGACTGTTAACTCGGTACTGACCCGCTGGGCCGCAAGCGACCCGACGTTCCCCTGCAGCTTAATAGTGGAACTGATTGAGAGAAGACGTTGTAGGGAGGAGCCAACTGCTCGGAAACTCACTGCTCAAGAACCAATGAACAGACAACAATTGCAGATCCATCCCCTTCCGTTGACTCTGTAACCTGACCCTGGCAGCCTGGTTAGTTGATATTGCATAGGTACAAGGCAAATACTACTCAAACACGCCACAATGAGTTATAACAATTCGACAAGCCAACAAACCTACAGGGGTGATGTTGGCTAAGAAGGATTTAATCCCCGTGGAGCCCCGCCACAGGACCACTTATGTATGCAGGCCTGCGACATATCACCAACACACTGCTACCTGTTCGCTCGTCTTTATGGCATGATTTCCCCTTATCTGGTAGCGAGGCCACGGGGAAAACAAAACTAGAGACCATGTAACACTAAACTTGGTAGAGAGGGGTCTTGCATGTTGTATCCCTCGAGGCGAGGTGAACATCTTACGCTGTTGGGTCGCACAATGTCTTCCCCACAGGACCATGGACGGAAGATCGTGTCCGGTCCGCATTTCAAGCAAAGGTTGGGGTTTAATTACACGGCCTTCCCAGCTACAAGGCAAAGCGGGATGTCCCTTCTCCCTTTCAAGTACTGACTGCTCTAACGCACTCAAAGGTTGGCCATGGAAGTAAACGACACTGCCCATGCTGAAACCCCCATACTGGGCTCCTCGAAAACCACCTTCCAAAGCGTTGCCCCCTCTCTTGTGTTACTCTTCATTGTCCCTGTTATCACTTTCTGGCTATGGACTATTACATCATATTTCTCCTCGCCATTGAAGAAGTATCCTGGGCCGTTTCTTGCAAGTAAGTAAGACACCTGTTTTTGATGCTGAGGGGACGTCTATTTGGCCTTCGCACTCTTCCCATGCAGGCTTATACCGATTGAACCTCTATTGACTTCATCGAAGAATTTACTAGGCTCTGGTACTTGTATCAAGTATCCACGGGCGACTCACATCTCGTCCTTGAGAAACTACACAAGAAATATGGGCCCATCGTTCGCATCACTCCCAGTATTATTGACGTTGATATTCCCGAGATTGTCAAGACCATCTTTAATACTAAAGATGATTGGTTGAAGGTTAGTTCAAGAGGAAAGGTTTCGACGACTTGATGTTAATCAAGGCATGTCCAGACACCTTTCTATCATGGTAGTAGTGCTCTTGTCAATGGGCAAATAGTTCTCAATCTCTTCAGCCAAACCGATCCTGTTAAGCACAGAAAAGAACGGAAGCCTATTGCAAAGTTTTACTCAACTGCGGGTGTCACCACCCTTGAGCCTCACATTGATAAGGTCATCGACCAACTATGCCGACAGTTGGAGGAGAGGTTCATGGATGGGAGCAATGCCGGTAAAATCTGCGACATCGGTCAATGGATTCTATTCTGTAAGCCAAGTCATGCTGTATCGTTTGGCATTTCGATTACTGACCGTCGATCTCCGAGAATTTAGATACCTGGGACGTTGTTGGCGCTGTAACCTTCTCTCAACCTATCGGATATCTCGAGAATGGCTATGACTTTGATGGTACTCTTCACAATGCTGACAAAGCGATGGACTATTTCTCAGTCGTGGGTACCATGCCATTCCTGGATAGAATTCTAGACAAGAACCCCATTTGCCATATCGGACCTCCGGGATTCAATACTATTGCCGGTATCTCAGTCAAGCATCTGGTGGACAGGTACCAAGGCAACGACAAGCACTACCACGACCCAGAGCAACCCGACTTCCTGGACAAATTCATCGAAGTCAAGAACGCAAATCCAGAGGAGGCGGACGATGCCCAGATCATCTCATGGTTAATGGTTAATATGATCGCTGGAGCCGACACAACAGCTATCACCATCCGCAGTGCTTTGTACTTTGGGCTCAAGCACCCTGAATGCTGGCAGTGTCTCACTGACGAAATATTGACAGCCAACTTTGGAGATAAAGTTCCCGCATACAAACATTTAAAGGCTTTACCATACACAGATGCCCTCATTCGAGAAGCTCTACGTATGTTGCCCGGCGTTGCAATGACCATGGAACGTTATGTCCCCAAGGCAGGCTTTACTCTGCCCAACGGCGACTTCATTCCTGGTGGTACGATTTTGGGAATGAACCCATATATCTTGGCCCGTAACAAATCCGTTTATGGCGAGGATGCCGCAGAGTTTCGTCCCGAGCGTTGGCTGCGGAGCAAGGGAGAGGAAGAGCAAGATTACCAGAAGCGTTTACTCATGATGAACGAGGCAGACTTGTCGTTCGGAGGGGGTAGCCGTATCTGTATCGGGAAGAGTATGGGTCTTTTCCAGACTTATAAGGTTCTTGCGAGGTTGGTGACGCTGTATGAGATTGAGTTGACGGATCCTCAAAAGGAGTGGAAGGTGATTAATAGTTGGTTCCCTCGACAGGAAGGACTGCAAGTTCGACTTCGCAAGAGGGTTACATAAAGATAAGGTGTTATACAATCTTGCAAAATAGGTTATTAAGCCTTTCGATATATTTCATAGTTTGACAAAGTTATAGAAGCTGAGCCCAACCTGACATCCGCAATCTGAAAGTTAACGGCCATGACATGAAAAGATGCACGACACCACCGTTGACAATGAAGCGTTCTAGAAGGGAACAGCACAGAAATAGTGAGCAGCAGAAAGTGGATACGGAAAAGCGCGATTAATAGAAACGTGCTTCATTTGTTGTTGCTATTGCGATGCAAAACTGTACTAATTAATGACTCTACAGCGATTGAGCATTTCACCCATTGAAAGAATAAGAGACGCATTTATTTTGGCGCCTTAAGTCTTGCAGGATGTTATCCACCTGTAAAATCGTTTAGTGACCCGCTCTATTTTCAGGCGACATGTCTGCATGTCTAAGTGAGTGTGGCGGTAGGCTGTTGTGGCTGTGGAGACGATGTGGCAGGGTCGATTTGGGAAACGGGTCCAAGGTTTCTCCGACTCCTAGCGCGGCCTGTCAGATTGAATCATCACTCATTTCCATTTACCAG
This sequence comes from Fusarium humuli, assembly GCA_004366955.1. NCBI lineage: Eukaryota > Fungi > Ascomycota > Sordariomycetes > Hypocreales > Nectriaceae > Fusarium > Fusarium humuli. The sequence continues at coordinate 271,510 of QHKN01000024.1, forward strand.
CCTCCTCACGATCAATTAACCCCCTCTCGTGATTCCTTGCGCGCGATGCACTTCCCGCCCATCGCCATGTCGCATTATCTCTCTATCGTTTAATCTTGTGCATGTTCATTTCCTCTCCGACAAATCCCTCGCCCGACCGCCCTCCCTCAATTCGACGCGACCCGACACAACACGCCCTCGAAGAGAAGCCCGTGAATCGCGCTACAGCCATTATAAAATTCCGTCTTATACCCACTGAATGAGCGCGGCTCCTTCTTTGGAATAACCGGGGCTTGTAGAAGGGACCTGCTCGGAGCTTGCAGTTCATCTGGAGTTCTGAGGCGACCTTGCGGTTCATCCGGAGGTCAACAGGTTGCCTGGCAGCGAGGCCGGCTTTCTCTTCGATTGCGTAGGGTCTACAGGTGAGTGAGTCCTCCGGTTTAGTACTGACTAGCAGCCCTGTATCGGAAGAATTATTTTCAAGGCTTAGGCGGCCGAACAAGGTAGCCTAAGTGCTAGTCTAAGTTATCGTAAGGTAACTCAATTATCTCGTCTCTTATGGTTGACACCCTAATGTAGCTGCAGGCCGATCAAATATGCCGACACCATCATGCATCGATCTCGAGCAAACGACAGCTGCCCTTGAGTGGCAGTGGGATGGCTCGGCGCGCTCCCTTTCAATCCCGGACCCGAGCAACACTGCGATACGGTTTACAATACGACTTGATACCGAAACCAGCAACCGCGCCGTGTTCGAAGTCATGGTCCCCATCAAGTTCAAAGATCAAGGCAGTGCTTCAGCCATCTACCTCCGCATTAGTCCTTTATTCATCTCTTCCTTCGACTTCTCGACCCAAACAGACCCCTCGGACGCCCTGAAAAAGACGTTCAACAGCTCAACAACATGTCTCGACTTCCAACTCGATAAGCCCATTGCCGTGCTCGTCCCCAACTACGTTACGGAACCCGTCACTGCAGCCAGGGTGCGCTCAGGCAAGATTCTCGACTCTTTGCGTGAGCTATCCCAGGTCAAGGCTCTTCGCATCTACATCCGCAACGCTCTATTGTCTCTTGACCAGCTCGTCTCCATCCGCGATTGCATATCACAACGCAAGCTCGAACCCTTCTCCGGCCCCGACTATGACATCTCCCGTATGTACAGTGGCGGCGGGGCGAAGGCTACAGTTCTTGCTCCGCCTGTACCACCTTCATACGAGAAAGCCGCAAGCCTCGCACCGCCAGTTCCTCCTCCATACGAACGTAAGCGGTCTCGACAGGACAGCGACCCACCTCCAAATAACTTGAGTGTAATATGGAACAAGCTACGGAAGCTAGAGTCGATGATGGCTGGAACTCAAGAGGCAACTGAAACTGAGAAGCCCCAACTGGAGCTTCCAGATCAAGTTGAGAAGGCGGCGCCGATGTATCAGGCAGACCTGACCCAGAAGCTCAGTGCTGAGAACGCGCAGCTTCGGGATCAGGTCATGCGGCTGGAGAATAAGATGTTGGCATTAGAAGAGAAGTACAAAAGCTTGGAAAAGAAACATGAAAGTTTAGAGAAGAAGCATGAAAGCCTGGAGCGAGACATGCTAGGATTACAAGAGACACAGAATAATGCGGATGAACAAGAGGATGCAACAATAATAGCTATGCAAGACGACATCAAGGCCCTGGGCGACCGAACGGATTATATTGAGCGTGGGAAAGATGACGAAGACTTTGCGAAGAAGATAAAAGAAGACATTTTCCACGAGTTGGCTGCTCGTGTTGCTTGCAGCTAGAATAAAGCGTTGATCCCAGCAAAGTTTATCCCATACCGCCCAGTGATCCTTCAAAAACCTTAAATAAACGATCGAGCTCCACGATCGGTAAGCGACACACCCGTCGACTCTGATGCCGTCGCTATCGCACTTGGTCACCACGATAGACCCCGTGCTATCCCATTGCCTCCCTATCGAATTGCAGAGTTTGCCAATCCCGTCAATTGATGAGCTGGGCTCTGGAATATTGCCGCGGGGTTTCTATTGCCTAGACACACCAGACTATACCCTAGGTCAATCGGCCTTCTGCCAGGCCACCATCGAGGCCTGGATGGCACAAGTCGTGGAGTACGCATGTCGCTGCAAGCTGGAGGAGAACACTTTGACTTGACTCATGCCTAGAGTTCTCAAGATCCTTTCGCGAAATGGATCCTTTGTAACCACATTGGTCATTCCTCGCTCAATCTCATGCACGAGATGCAGCAAGTGTGCTTGTTCCAATGGACAATACCTCTTCTATAGATGCATTCTCAATAACACATGTGAAGCGTCCAGTTCAGCGTGTTATATTCCTCAAAGTATCAGGCTCGGTCCGGTCGATATTTTCCCCATCTTTGAACACCCAGTGAATACTGTACTGTCGGCTTTATGTGAACATAAACGTTTTTCCAATGTCGCGAACAAATCTCTTTGTTCTGTGAACGACGACCTCTTTGTTCGCCACATAGATCTCTATAAGTAAAGACAAACACTGCTCGTAGAGTAACCCGTTCTTGTTAAAAGCAAACACATCCCTTCTACTAGAACTCATCTTTTCACAATTTAAAGGTAAGTTCTCGCATATCAAAACTCAGACTAACTCCCACCACAGTCACCATGGATTCCATTAACGTCACCGACGAGTCGAAGGCTCAGCTCCGAGAGGGGTTTGAACGCGAAATGAATAAGTTTGCTCAGCGACTGGAGAGTCTAAGCTTTGGTTTCGAGGAGAGCGATGACTGGGGTGGAGATTCAGCTTCCCATGTCCGCAACGAGAGTGTCAGTGGAAAAGTGTCTATTACGGAAAGTGCCTACGAGCCATACCGCCCGGGTAGGTCCTTTCCGTCAAAGGTTTACAGTAATTTCAGCTTTTCCAGCCGTTGTAACGCATCTCGTGGTTCTGACACAACTTACTCAAGCCGACAGACTGGCTTTATCAGCACCATTTCTCAGCACCAGGATGCAAAGCACGACGAGGAAGTTGAGCAGCGCGACTTCATTCGAGCTGAAAAGGCCAAGCGCACAAGGCTGGCCAGACTCGAGCGCAGCATGACCAAAGCTGATGTCAGAAAAAATGGGCTTCTCAAGGAGATGGAGGAGAAGCGTCGGGGCCAAGATACTGTAGCTGGCTCGGTAGATGGTCAGTTGACTGAGCTGCTGCACCGGTACAGATGAAGTGAGACTGATCGTTACAACCTCCTTGCAAAGTACGACAAGGTCAACAAAGAAATCGGGGAATATGATTGCTACTAGGAGGCATCTTTCTTTTTGACCACTCGATAGCTGGACTAACGAGTCATTGTTGAATGGAGATGTGTCAAAGGGAGTAGGTGGCAAGAAAAGGCTCTGCTTAAGAAGGGCTCTGTGCGTTCTTATGTACCTGAAAGTAGAAAAGAAAGCGAGTAGATTTTGTTTTACACTGAAACGTGCATCGTATTCCCGACCCTTGTTCCTGTCTTATGTGTAACTAGTGCTTACTGAAGATTTTCTCCTTGAACTTGCTTTTGAACTTGCTTTTTGTTCCAAGCATTGCAAGACTAACTGCATCTAGTGTACAAATCGTTACTGCAATCGGTGCCGGCTGGGCGAGCGTGATAGTGGCAGAAAGCCTCGCTGCTAAGGAACTTTGAATACTGACAAATGAGCCTCTATGCCGCCTTCACCGGCCTGTTCAATTGGCTCAACTGAGTGTTTATCAAGGAAAGTGTCGTATAAGCCAGGGACCTGGTCTGTTCTAGTTCTCACGCTTCATTCCATGTCAAAGCTTAATTGCCAGCGTTTCGGGAAACCAAATTGCCATTTATGCGCTGTGCCTGCCGGGGGTACAGGGCTGGTCTTCCGCCACTAACGCATCCGGGGCCCAGATGGCCATTTCACATTCAAAGTCGCCTAGTCTATCCGCCCAGCTGTCGATCTTCATTCCAGTGTCGGTTTCTTGACAGGCGATTAAATACCCATGGTTTTCTGCATCGGTCATTGCTGGGTTCGCGTTCATGACTACCTACCCAAAATGCCTATCGAGGGCCTTCTCGAAGTATACCAGGGCCATGTTGTCCCAAAGGCCTACAATGGGGGCTATGTCGCCCTCAGCTATCTCATTAGCCTGGTAGGGGCTGCATCGACTCTTGAATTGATCAATCGAAGATCATGGTTTGATGGTATCTCGAATCAGTACGTGACAGACGAAAGGAACGATGCGACGACAGTTTGCTGATAAGACATGGTAGTCTAATACTCGTGTGCTCTTCGATAACTATGGGCGGAATATCGATCTGGTCTATGGTGGGTTTACTGTCATGTTCTGCTCCATCAATATCTGGAATACTTATCTGGTATAGCATTTTATCGGAAACCAAGCGCTCACTCTTGCTCACGGCGAGCCAGAGATGCAAGTCGACTACTCTATTGGCGTCACGATACTCTCCTTCTGCCTACCAGTTGTCTTTCTCCTCGCTGCCTTCTACGCAATTGGTATCTCGAACCGAGTGGCATGGTGGAGGGTGACAACAGCTGGTGTTCTCTGCGGCACCGCCATCTGTGGGATGCACTACCTGGGGAACGCTTCTATCAGAAACTATCAGTGCATTTACAAAATCGAATACATCGTTGGGGCTGCTATTATTTCAGTTACAGCCAGTACAGCTGCTTTGGCTGTTTTCTTCATCTTTCAATCGCTATCGCGGGGTAGTTGGTGGAAAAGGACGATATCTGCTATTTTCTTAGCTGCGGCCGTGTCCAGCATGCACTGGTGTGCTTCTGTTGGTACGGAATATCGGCTAGTTCGATTGAGGAGGATACAGGAAGGATCGCGTACTGCAACCGTGATTGCAGTAATTTGCTTGGTAAGTCCTTGTCGACATCTTGGGATGTCCTATATGCTAACCGATTTCGAAAGTCTTTCGGTGCTTGTATCATCATTGCGGGCTCAGCTATTCTTCGAGCCCGAACTCTTAAGCAAGCTGCCCGTCGTGCTCAGCAGATCGAACTTGGCGCCATTGTTTTCGATAAAAGTGGACGCCTTCTGATCGATTCCAGCGGAGGGTTTCCTTGTACTGTCGTTACTGATTTCTTTATTGGAGGTGCAAGAGGAGTAAGACACCACCCACTTCTTTTTCATCATCTGGAACATTCCACTAACGCAAGTTCCTTGTTCAGAGCTCGAAAGAAAAGTTCAATACATCTAATGAACAATTTCAGTGGATGTTCCAAGCTTCAAGGAATTGGATCGGTATTTCGGGATTGATTAACGGCATGAAACGACATCTAGCACAACTACCGCATAAGAGCCACCACAAGGATGTTAAGAAGGGAATCCAACTTATCACCGACGACGGAAAGCCTATTGATGGATACGACTTTGTCTTCCGCGAGCTTTTTTGCGTTGCTGCTTCTGAACTCAGCGAACGTCTGAATGAACCACTTATTAACGTCGGTGTTCTATGGGACGAGATCCTTCCCAAAAGAACAGCGTCCAACCAAGCTTATATCCAAGCACTTGAGAAGTACCGAAACGATCAGTCCAACGCTGTAGATGAGATGAGCAGCAAAGGCTCAGCTGATTCTCATCATCTGGAGAAGGCACTCAATCTTGAAAATGAAATTGACGGACGAGGCGCGCTCATGTTCCTCGTCCGTCGGCTTAACTCGGATGACGAGGCTCAAAGGCTTGTATCAGCTGGGTACAAGTTCGTCGAGTCTTCCCGAGTCGGCAACAATCAACAGATCCAGTCCACCGAGTTTCAATCAAAGCTCCGAGACATGCGAAGCTTTATCGACCAGCAAGTCCAGATAAAAGCTGGTCTTCATTTAGGTTTCTTCGCAGTGCAAGACTCGGGTCTCGCCAAGCCCCAGGTTCTAGTCAGAAAAGATGCCCGTCGATTACTTCCTTCGGTACCATTGCCTATTAGAACGTTAGACACATGCCACCTCAGGCTCTTGCAAAGAGTCGGCGGATTGCCGGTGACCGAGGTTCTTCAAAGGTTGAGGACGCCCGGCGCATCATCAAGATCTCCTCATGAAGAAGAGTTCGCCACGCACCTATTCAATGCTATTCATACTCTTCGCGGCTGGGTTCAAGAGCCCTTGTTTCACGATGCCATATTAACCTCGTCCATTGTGCGACTCCCTTTCGGTGTCGACGGTGATCAGGCAAACGAGACCGTCATGATGGCACTGCGTCTAAAGATTACTCATCCAGTACTCTCATCTGGTCCTCACTGTCAATGGGTGCCGCTCAGCTTCTTCAGGATGCGGCAGGTGATGGAACAGTCGCGACAAGACTTTGTTCGCGTTCTGCACCAGGACTTTGATCCTTTGAAGATGCCCGCCAGTCGGGCTAACAATGAGCTCACTTCGGGGCCTGCTTCAACACTTCGCAGACTTAGAGGTGTTGTCGCGTCGGCAGAGTCCAAGGGCAAGAACTCCAGCCTCGCGAAGATGAGACGATCACCCTCGAAAATCTCTACACGTTCGTCCTCGACTGTCAACCTCTGTCCCCCAGGAGATGCCGAGGGCAACAACGATGTCTCCCCAGCGGCAAACACAGGAGACGCCTACCCTCCTCCTGAGCGTCACTACACAGCACATCAACAATCATTCTTAGGCGGTGGCATCGTTGTGTTCCAAGAAGTCACCGTCCAGGTCGAAGCCAACAATACTGAGACTCGCGATGATCTGTCACGATCATGGAGTCAGGACACAGCCGCCGAGCTCCCCAATTTCCAGGATCTACAAGATCTACAGAATCAACTCTCGTTTCCAACGACATCTGATATCGAGTTGCAACCATTTGGGTGGGGAAAGACGGATGTCTCTGTCAAATCGCATCGGTTGAATGAACTCAGCCGAGCGGATCATAACATAACAACAATTGCTGCTCTTATAGATACCCTAATGACGGAGTCTAATAGCTCTGGTATCTAGGTACTATTGATATCCATAGATAGAATTGAATATATGAATAATGAATACCCATCACAAATATGTTACTCGATCGATTCCATCCTTAAACTTGAATTAGTGTGGCAACTCAGCGAGTCCGACTATACTCTTTCTGAATGCTAGGGTTTCCGTACTTTTCAAACCCTCCATTTAGTCTGAAAGAATCCCATGTGACCTTGGACCCATGACTACTATTGGTCATAGTCTCGTGACTCACGTGTGATGAAGGTTGCCGTCTCGGTGCGGTGATTGCGGCAAAGTTATCCTTGGCAAGTTTCACGGTTTATCTCAACCACTGGAAGTGATAAAAAGTAGAACACACATTAAATCAGTACGGAGGACTGAAAGAGAATACTCGGCATAGTCTGTAATAAATACTAATTAATGTGATTTATATAAACCCAGAACTCGTAGAGTTGAGAAGCGAGTTCAGGGTAGTGGACGTGACGTGGCAGAGACCATACCCCACTATCTCGCGATTGTAGAAATACCATTGGCTGAATAATACTCTACTAAGTAAGCCCACTTTGTGGAAATAAGCTTCGGCTTAAAATGACGTCTGACAAATTTGTTTTGATTTTGTATCCCTATTTTCACTCTACGCGTCTTATCATCATCTTTTCATCTCGAGGAACTCGTCTAACTCCCTCGGCTCCTGCTCAAACCTTTCATCTAAACTCTCATAAGGTCAGGCACGTGTTTTCCGCTCCTAGCCGGACCCTCAACACGACGCGTCGTCGCCGCTTATTAGTGATCGTTATAACCCCCTTCGATAACTCAACCACCTGCAACCATGGGCGTCCGCAAACGATCTCGATCTGAGAGCCAGAGACAAGTTCAAGATCACCCATTTCAAATCACATACCCCAAAACTATTCCTAAACCCACAATCAAGGATGGTCGCGCAGTACGCAGACGTGTCAGGATGCAAAGTTTTCCCTTCACATGTTCCGGGACACATAGCCTAGACCTTCTCCACTCTGTCAAGCCTACAGATACCTGGTACAACATGACAAGCTACAAGAGCTTTGTCCTGAGTGGTGTAAAACATAAACTAGGCGACTTTATCTTTCTTGCAAATGAGCAAACCATAAAGCGCAGGAAGGTGGACGAGGATCAAACACCGCAAGAGGACGAGGAATGGGTAGCGCGTGTTCTCGAGGTTAGAGCCTCCGACGCGAATCACGTCTACGCACGCGTGCACTGGATGTATAGACCCGAAGAACTCCCGCCAGGCACGTTGGACGGCGACAAGAAGATCCAAGGGCGCCAACCATACCACGGGGAGAAGGAGCTGATCATGTCGAATCATATGGATATTGTCGATGTTTTGAGCGTCTCGGGTCCTGCGGAAGTAAAGTGCTGGGGTGGAGAAGAAGAAGATAAAGAAACGCCGGAGGGACTTTTCTGGCATCAGGCGTTTGATTGGCGTTCTTCGCGTCTTTTGTCTCTCGACAGGATATGTATGTGCCGATCGCAACCGAATCCTGAGAAAGCATTGGCTCTATGTACGAATCCGGTCTGTATAGCAGATCAGAAGAAAGTGGTGGAAACTTGATAGTAGGATGGCGTTTGTAATCTAGGACTACTGCTTTTTAATAATTACACTGTCGTTTATAACTATTCTCATTAGAGATAATTTCTTAGCTTTCCTAAATTGACAGTATCACTATTGACTTAACTGCCTGTGGGTGAAGAATCCTGGTTAGAATGCAGTATTACTTAGCTAGATTTAACCTTTTAACGGTAAAAAGAAAAAGTCTGAGGCAAGGCATTGGAGCCATGATCCTCTAAATAAGCATATCTCTTTAATTTAGTTAGAACGATACCGAGAATAAAGATGAATATGCAAGCTCCCTCTGAGCTGGCCTCTTCGTCTGATGTCTGGAACACAGTTGTGGTTAACGCACCTCACTGTCTTGTTGTATCAACTTCACATTCCAATAGATGTTACCTTGGTACCAAGACTTGGAAAGAATCTGACCTAGTGTAAAAGTCTTCTAGATCGTAGGGTTACCAGAGAGCTACCACTAAGTTTGAGATTCAACATAGCTTCCTCGAGTTAGCCGATGACCTATCCTTGAAGCAAAAGAACCAGTTGCTATAAACCATACTAAATTGAGAAGGAAAAGCACGTCAGTCGCACTCAGTGTTCTCGATCAAGCATTTCCGAGTCAGTTCCATTCGAGACTGGCACTCCTCAGCTCCACCATGCCATTCAAGATCGGATCCCGTACGGTTCAGCAATCCTGTTCTCTTGGCTGAGAATGGTGACCAATGATAGAACATTATTGAATCATGCGAAATGGTTATACTTTGTCTTCCATATGCAAGTATGTTCCACCCTATCGCCGATGCCTTTTCTTCTAGATCGGTCTTTTTGCAGGCAATTCGAATCCTTCTGAATCTTGATGTCACCTCCGTAACGGAGGCTTCGTCTTAGCCCGCATGTTTAAAGCAACCAAGAAACATCTGTGCCTCAGCATGATATCAGAATGAGGGGACAGCTAAGTCTCTCGGTGATCCTGCGGAGGAGGTCTTTTGAAATTTTGACAGGGAAGGCATAATAAAATGGCAGGCAGCAGAGTGCGTGATTCAAGCGTAGGTAGTGATACAATACCACTTGTTTATCACCGCGACTATGGTACCCACAGCCGTTGGAAGATCATCGAAACATCCCCTCAGGCTCAACTCAACAATACCTGCTATCAATAGGTTCTCCAACTCAATGAAGCTAGCCATTCAAGCTGATGCGGTCTATCAGGTAGGCACAGCTGAGGAGATTTGAACTCTGCCAAGCCTCAGAGGATCACCGGTGCACAATCCTTCCGACGGTAAATCCGGATCAGACCCCAGACACTTACGTCCTTGTTACATTCGGCAAATGTATAGCATCGGCCAATATGAACGCGTCACGCTTCAGTCAGTCAAAGGTATCGAGCCTGGGGACCTCATCGTCGATGGTTGTAGAAGGACTTAAGCTTAAAAATGTCTCTATCAGAGAGAGATTACTACCATGCTTAATTCGTGTCGGAATTAGCAGAGGACGGACAACAAGATAACAGGAAAGACCAACACAATACTCACCATCTATATTGACCAATTCAAGAATTTAAAATTGATTAAAGTATATACAATTGGTACTACGCCTCTGTAGAACTACCGATAGGAAGGCTGGAGGGAGTCTACGAATTGCCAAGACGTTACCAGCAGGAAATGCCATGTTTATGCATGCTACTCTACTCTATTAAATCGGTTGATCATTATTTAGCCAAGCTTTCAAAGCTGCACAACTTCAAAAGTTCTCGCTTAGTGCTTGGAAAAGGATCTAAGGTGATGTAAGAGCGGGTCATTTGCGAACAACCCCATGGGCTCAGACATCCAACTCCAGACTCCACATTCGACGATGGCGATCAAAGCCTCAATAGCATGCTATATTGTACAATTAGAATCTCAATCAGAGCATTTAAACCCAAAGTTTACTGGAGGCAGTGAAGTTGGGGTCTGGATGAGTTGGATATAAAAGGCCTGCTTGATACCGCTTGTCAAATCGTTCATCAGCTTCAACTCATCAGGTCTTCTACTAGTAAAACAATCGTTCAAACCCCAGCTGCAAAACCACAACAAGATTTTCAATCAGAAATCACCAAAATGACTTTCTCTCTTCGATCTGTTGTTTTCGCTGCCGCCATGGCTTTGAGCTCTGCTCCCTTCTCCTCTGCTGCTGTAAGCATACCCAGCTTCCACCACCAAGATCCACTGACTGACCATCAATCTAGCCCCGTGACGAGAGTAAGCGCTTGAACAAGCGAGGTGATACTATCACCATCATTGACGGCTCCTGGAGCGCTCCTTGCGGGACAAACACCTGCTGCACTCCCTTCTGCAAGGCAAACTTCGAGATGGACAGCGGAGACTGTCCTGATAAAGCCACCAAGGAATGGGCCGGTAACTGCATGGATGTCTTTGACGGGAAGACTAAAGCCGGTGATAAGCAAAGCTTCACCACTGGTGGCTGTGACGGTTGGTCTGTCGTTTGGGAGGGAGGCGCTGTGGATGGAGGGAAGTTCATTACTGTCGAGAACGATGAGACTGGGAAGTACTACCAGTATTTTGTTGAGGGTTGCAAAAAGACTGAATTCCATTGGGACCCTTACCAGTGTGCTTCCATTGGCGGTGGATGTGATGCCAAGATCTCTGGTCGAGGCACCAACCCTGACAAGGCTGGAGGAAAGTAAAGGTCGAACCAGTATCGATCTCTGGAACAGCCTAGAGCTTCACAGTTATTGTATATAGTTTTCAATTCTACTTACACGATTATTCTGTATGAGACCTATCTCACTGGTTCTGAGACAAATTTAGCAGATCTTTCCCGGACAAAAAGCAGTTCAGATCTTTAATTATACCAGCGGTTCAGCCTTTTCCAAAAAGACCTTTGATTCTTTCCTTAGATAACAGGAGTCAGCCACCTAGTTACTAGTTATAAACAAGGCTAGTAAAGTTCACATGCTTACTGCACTAAGAGACTCACCCCACTTCACGCCCTGCAACTGACAAGTCTCCATAGGATTAGAGTCAGAAGAGATTCTACAGTTTCTTCAACCTCCAACCTCCATGATCCTCCTCTCACCCTACATTTGATATCTAATTGCATCTGAATATCGTCCAAAACAATGAAGACTGTCCTTTTACTCGGAGGCATGACGCCCGACGTCACAGCCCTTTACTACAATAAAATCAACGCAGCTGTAAGAGCACAACTCGGAAACCGCACGGCAGCTCCGTTGTACATGTATAGTGCAAACCTCGAGGATATGATCCAACATGCCATGAAAGGCGACTGGTCCTCTTTCGCTGCAACATACGAAGAACCCATCAAGCTACTAGGCGGAAAGGTTGACGGAGTCGCCATCTGCGCGATCTTGGCACACAAGGTCGCTGCGCGCTTATCAGATGTTGCAGCAGCTTCAAGCATCCCTCTTCTTCACATCACAGACTTTCTCGCAACCTACATCAAAACGAACCATCCAGGAGTGAGGCGTCTTGGCTTGCTCGGTCCCAAGATCTCCATGTTGGATTCCGAGGACCCGGACTTTTTCATCGGTCGTTTGCAAAGCTCTAGCTGCGGATTTCAGGTTATCATTCCAGAGACCGAGCAGGATGTCGAGGAAATAAATAAGGGTATGCTCGAGGAAGTTGCTAAGGGAGTCTCATTTGTCACAACATCAACAAAAGCCATGTTTATTAGCCAGGCAAAGAAGCTCGTTGCTAGAGGGGCCCAGGTCATCATCCTTGGGAGCACGGATCTTGGCTTTGTTCTAAAGCAGGAGGACCTTGGAGATGTTTCTGTGATTGAGCCAGCAGCGATACATGCAGAAGGACTAGCAAGATGGATTTACGAAGATACTCAAGTTTAAAGAAGGGTGTTGTAGGTCGTCGGTTGCACACTACCTACGGAGCCCAACACTGACATTCTACACTACGTTCCGTCAGACTTACAATTGTGTCTTATCGTTGGCTTGATTTGGAATGTACGCTTTGCAAACCAGATTTTCAGAAACTCAAATAGTTATGCTATGTCCGAGTAAAGAGGAATTAGAAAGACAGTTTTCGCCCAGTGGATATGCGCCGCCGAGGAATGACCTAGAGTAAAGATTGTACTAAATACTATAGCCGACCCGAGGATATGGTGGATAGGGTAGTTGCAACTGTAGTACCGTTTTAAGGACGATGGTAAAAGTCCTCGGAGGGATTGATAATTGATGGGTCGTGTCCCCAGATGAATCCCAGCCTCTGAAACCCGTTACCCTCAAGTTGTGTCCAAAACCCCCGCAAAAAATATCCTGGTGGTGCCCTGCCTGAGTATTCTCTCCAGGCGTTAACATGGATATCTTCTAGGCCAGTAAAGAGCCATGAGATGCGGCAGTCAGCTCATTTACCAGCATTTCTCACTGCCCACTCCCTGATTAAACGGGGCATCATGGCGCGTTGCAGTTCAGGGCATAAGCCTTCTCGGAGCCACCATGCGACCGAATGCATTTCTGGAGGAGGTGGTGGTTTGTTTTTGAATTGAGAAACCTCTGCCTTTGTTTCTTCCAGACTCCTAGAAGTCACCACCTTCGCCTCCTCGGCTTGAGATAGCTTCTGTTTGAGTAGAGCGGTCTCCGTCCTTGCTTCGTCGAGACTCTTCGAGCTGGAACGTGTACTCTGATATGGAATTTTCGACCTCATCAGCTGAAAGTCAGCGCTGACTACTTGTTATACGTACCCGAAGGTAAATAAGGATGTAACAGATTGTGGCGGGCAACAAACTTTCCTCCAAGACAAAAGCAGGTCATTGCAGTTTGGAGGGTAGCATTCCCTTGACCTTTTGCATTTGTTGTACCCTGCTCCGTTAGCCTTATTCTTGAATCATCATATTAGCCCCCTGCAACACCAAGAGTCTCCTGATCTTATACTCTATCCTTCTTTTATCCACACCTATCTGCATGAAAGAACTTTTGAAAACAACCAACTCGATTTTCAAATCCCACTTGACTATGCCAGCAGACATTTCAGGGCTTTCAGCCGACCAGCTACCAAAGCTTCGTGGTCTACGATCCTCTTCTCTGCAGACTGGAGAAAAAACGGCGGACAGTACTCAGATCGATGATGAATCAGACGATGGCAAATCTGCTGTTAGAGGGAAAACTCCAGCCGCTTCTGAAGAGTCCATCCCACCTGCTCATCCAAAGCCACAAGTCATTGGAAATTTCAAAGTCCTGAGTTATGCCGAAGATTCAAAGCTCACGCCATTGACAACATTCAACAATCCCTGGATTAGCAAGGTTGACTGCTCTTCCAAAACACTGGCGGATCTTCGCAAGGTCCTTGCTTCCCATGTCAAGGCTGAATATGCCTTTTGCATGGAGGACAAGTCTATTGTGTCTGATGAGATGTCGCTTGCAGACTACCTTGCAGAAACTACACTGGAGGTTTCGAACGATGCTGACGGCGAAGCGGAGTCAATAACAGTAAAGTGGAAGTCACTGTCAGAAAAGCCCCCAGCGCAGAAAATCATTTTTCTGAAGGAGAAAGCCAAAGCTGAGGCTGCCAAGGCGAACCCTGTCGACGCCTTGAACAAGCCCTTCGTCATCAAAATTGTCGAGAAGGGGAAAGAATCATCTCCTGGCTCCTTTCAATCATCGAACTTCTCTGGTAACATGGGCGACGCTCAACTCGGAGCTTTGCGTCCATGTATCAACATCTCAAACGACCAATCCCGCCACGAGAGATAAAAAGTCTGGAGAAGATCGATACGAAGACCAACTTGAAGTTCGGCCCTGGTAACGAAAAGCCCGTCACGGCTGACGAAATGGCCAGCAAAGCTGCTGATACTTCAAAGTTGGGCTTTGGAGATTCATTTCTGCAGTCCCTGGCCTCGGTCACTGCGGGGAAGTACTTAACACCTGTAGAGTTAGACGAAATCCAGTGGGAGACTGTCCTGGGTAACTGCAACGTGATGTACGGGTGGAAGTTCGATCTCGACACCATGCTGGTGAAGCGAGCGCCACAACCTGCGTTCAAGTTGCGAAAGGGCCTGAATCTGTTCATGGATTCAAATGTCAAACCAACCTCGCAAAATATTGCTACAGTAGTGAAGTCCACTGAGATTGGTTCCGAAGTCGAGGGTGGTGACGCTGGGAACAAAGACAAGTCCGAAGGCGAGGGCGATGAGGCCAAACCCTCTAAACCACCAACAAACCCACCAGTTTCTAGGCGAAATAAACTCGGCGCCCTTTAAAACTTCTCTGTTGTCGACGATTCAAAGATTGAGATTACTCTCGTCAGCTCTAGGTTGGAAGAGTCGATGGCTAAAAACAACTTCACTGCATCATAATTTGAAGGCGGTGGATCTGCCAATATTAAAGGTGTCGATCTTGGAGCATCGGGAGGGAAGTCCGAACGTCAAGAGCAAGGATCAGGAACCCGAAGCACAAACATGGAGACATTGATGATTGGCAATTACTGATTCCCTCGCGCTTCGGTTTTCCTCAGGGCGGAGGATCTTGAACCTACGGAGGGTCTTGCGTCTGCGATCAAGAAAGTCCGAGTGACTAAATCGCTAGATCACCTCAAAGCTCTCTACGATGTATATGGCCATTTCTTTTGTGAGGAAATCCTCGTTGGTGGTAGACTGCAAACGACCCGATCTACCAGGATCACTGATAAGTACTCGATGAGTAGAGCCAAGAGTCAGTTCAAAGCCGAGGTTGGTCTCGCCATCTCTGCCCCAAAGATTGCTTCAAGCAATGCCAAATACTCCAAGGAGAGCGGAAGCAGTGAGGAACAGAGTCAACAAGAGACACATTCCAGCGATGCCATCACCTTTGAGGCAACAGGTGGAAATACTATTCTCGCGACGAATCCCCCTCGGTGGTCCGAGTCGGTACTGGACCATCGCAACTGGCGTGTCATCGAACGGAGTGGGCTTACTCCTCTTGGAGAAGCCCTTGGAAGATACAGCGTTCCAAAGATGAGACAAGCACGCGGCTGGTTTACACAAGCCGTGTCAATCCTTTCCAAGTTCATCGCTGTTCCAGAGTCAAGGATAATTCCTGTTCGCTTGAAGCTAAACTCTAGAATACCGCAAACCAACAGCAATCCAGAGGACTTCAAGAAAGAGCTTTGCCATTACCTTGGTCACCAATATGGCAAATGCGTTAGTCCAATTCGTATTGGGCTTAAAACGATGGAAACAGTCACGCAGCAGATACAAAGGCCAGCTCCCTCGAGACCAAAGGGGCTGTCGAATGTGGAGAAGCTATCTATGGCCACCCCAATCGGCTTCGCTTACCAAGCGGGCAAGCTCTTAGACGGTGGTGCAGTCACAGGTGATATCTCAATGATCTACACAGAAACAGAAACCACTCAGGAGATCCCTCTCTTCACTCCTACAAGGATACAAGCACCAGTTGCTATTCATTATGACCAGTCCAATCTCACATTAGCTGTCACAGATGAGTCCAAGAGCCAGTACCGAGAGACTGTCTGGAACATGGTTGTCCCTTATGGTGAATGGCTGAAAGACGATTGTTTGGTGATGCTGACATCCGCTGCCGGCGCCAGCCAGACGTTTAAGGACGATGTGTGGTTAACCATATATCGCAATGCGCAAGGCCAGTTCATGTCTGCCATGACTTCATCCTGTGATGCTTCATATTGGCGTGTTAAGAAACAAAAGGCCGACGGCGTACCTGAATTAAGCGAAGGAAACACTATCAAGCTGACGTGGCGATTCTCCGACCAGACCTCTGGGTTCAGAGACTTCTATGAAGACTCTTTCGGACGACGTACCTTCAACAGGCCCGAGAATGTGAAAAAGGATGAGCTGCATCTGAAACTTCCCTTCCCTGGGTTCCAACGGACAGGTGACAAAGGTCGTGCAGCTGGCGAGAGTTCTGGGCTAGCCATGATCATGAGTGAGATTGAAACCGATGCCCCGTTTCTTCGGGAGCTACGTATCAGTTCCCAAGTAAAGGAGGGTGACCAAACGCGACCCTACAACTTGCATGATACAAGCTTCCGAGTCGACTTGGTCGGCAATGCTGGACTGGGTGAGCTGGAAGATTATATGACGGTCGGTCTGGATCAGTCTCTAATTCAGAGTTTTAAGACCACAATTTCTGTGAGGGAAGACATTATCAGACAAGCTAAATCTAATCCTAGCCCTCTTGGCGACGCTATGGAGAAGGTGGATCAAATTGGCAATGCTTTGTTGGGGCCAGTGTTCCCAAAGATGTCAAGTCCAGTTAGAGCAATGCTCGCCAAAACTACAGGGTTCTTTGGGAGGTTGATTGGAGGTTAGGTAGATCCGTCAAGGCCTTCCCGGGCGAATGAATGAATGACGACTTGCTTGTACTATATTCCAGCTGAATCTCTAGTGTCACGTTGCAAGGTCATATGTTTCGTAAAGAACTGTGCTATTATAGTCCATGGGGATGAGAAGAAGATGTACTATCGACACAGCCTTATGCCTTACTGCATCCATTCTCAGTCAGAGTTCCAGTACCCAATTGGAACCATTTCTTGCCTGTCTCTGCAAAAACAGCCATCTTCTTCTGACCAGGCTTATACAAGGGCCAAATAATGCCTTTCCCGTCAACTGGGTCCCTTTTGGGATTCTCAGCAAATGATAGCCAAAGATCTGTTGTATTGTTAGCTGACCCTCCATGCGAGATATCTGGACGCTTACCTTGCATTCCCTGGGCAACGTGCCACTCATACTCGGTAGAGTTGCCACGATACTCATAGTGCGTTCCGAACAACAATGGTAATTCCGCTGTCAAATTAGTCAGTAAGGGCGACGTTTATTTGTGGGAAGTAACACATACCGCTGTGGGTGGCTCCAATCCATGGAAGTGGTGAGATATTGGAGAAGTTTCCGGTGTAGTAGTACCGATAAGTTGGATAACCATACTTGGCACGAGCACTGCACCCATATATTAGCTATGGATTCTGTTTATTTCAGTTAATGAAACTTACCTGACTTCCGCGGCAACGGGACAAACAATCGCGTTTAGGCCGATGGCAGTCTGTGCTGCGGATTGGCCACTTTCATTATAAGCGCCAAAGCCAGCGCCTTCATTGGCATTGTTTCCAAAGATCCAAGGCTATCACTGTATCAGTACTGTTATCTTGCGTTGATAAAACGGGAAACCTACCACCCTAGTAACCAGTCCTCTCGCAAGGCGATCAGTCGTGTTGGAAAAAGCCGTCACATTGTCTCCAACAGGCGTGAAAGAAACACCCGTAGTCTCTGAGTAAACCTTTTGCAAAGTGGAAGCATCGACCTTCTGCATACACTCCAGTTGCTTGCCTTCCTTACACCCGACCTTGGTAGCAATGGTGTCAAAGTCAGTGTAGTTGCCCAGTGTCTTGACTAGCATATTCGGAGATCCGGAATCCGAAATCAGTCCCTTGACGATTAGATCCTTGGAATAAGCATATCCGTACATTCCCACTGATCCTGCACCGGCAGATTGACCCCATAGAGTCATTCGATACGGATCACCTCCAAATGCGGCAACGTTATCGCGTGCCCACTCAACGACCATGCGCTGGTCCAGCAAACCGACATTTTGGTGCGCGTCTTTCGCATTGGGGAAGCCGAATATGTTGACGCGGTAGTTCATGATAACCACTATGTGGGATTGAGTGCGCTGGATCCATTTATCGGGAATTTTGTAGAGCGAGTCTGCGCCGCCGCCGGTAAAGCCACCACCGGGGATATAGATGAAAACAGGCAAGCGCTTTGTGGTAGGCTTCAACGGGGCGTAGACATTGAGATACAGACAGTCTTCGGAGTCGCTACCATTGATGAGGAATTGAGGCATGTGCTCTGTATACACTGTCGGCGCTTTACTAAGGGCTTGCTTGCATGATGGCGCATACTTGGTGGCGGAGATGGAAGCCTTGGTATGCTTGCGACGGGGAGGCTGAAAGCGGAGAGACTTGAGTGGTGGTTCAGCATAAGGAACACCGAGGAACTGGCGAACAGAAGGAGCGGTTGAGTTAATGAAGCCTGTTAGTTTGCCCGATGTTGTGTCGATGGTTAGGGGAGCGTCATGCTGAGCAGGGACACTCAGAGCTGAGCTACCAGCCAAGAAGGCAAAGACATATGATGCAGGAACCTTCATGATTGTGGCTGAGTCTATTGCTAATTGATAACTATCTGGCATGAACCACTATATATCTGCCAACAAATTCGATTGAACTGCCGGCATTCCTTTCCGGCTGGATAAATCTTTATCAACCATGATCAAGGGTTGTCAAGGTTCGGCCTAGTCATACGCGGAGAAACCTGGGGAAATATTCGCGGGGTAATGATCCACACATAGAACGGCACCGTTAGGGTTGTCTAAGTGGGTTTCCATGACACCTCAAGAAACATTTATCCCCGATATGTATTATAATAACGGGATCTGTTCTAATTAAAATTGCCTTCATGGTACCTCGGCAATAAAAGAGAGGGGCGTTCTGATCGATTACCAAGCAAAGCTTTCCTCAACCAGCTTCACTACCAAGCCCTGTTGTCCTAGCTTCGTAACAACAACCCTCACATCATCAGCCATCCCAGGTGGGCCGCAAACGGCTACTATGGTGCCCCCGGTAACACCATTCAATTCCTCTTTGAGGACAGAATCGACATCGAAGCGCTTGCCAACAGAGATAGCTACCCCGAAGTCATTCCAAAACTCTTGATCGTTCATATCAGTCGTCACCCTCGGGATAACAGATCGGACTGCCTCAACAAGTGGCTCTGTCCTTACTCCCCAGAGCAGCTTCTTCTTGCCCCTCAACCCTGTCATACTGGGCCGACTATCGACGTATGGAAGTACCCCCGTGATCCCCACTCCTCCTGCGATGCAGATGATGTTTGGAAACTCGATCGCGGACGAGTGCGGAATGATGGTTGCTTGAGGCCCGTAAGAACCCTCAACTAAAACAGGAATTCCACGTTCCGAGTTTGAAGCTGATGCCAGGAGGGACGTCAATCCGCCATGACGACGAACAAATATGACCAGGCCAGAGACCTCAGCATCCCTTGCATGTAACTCCAAGTCCGTTACTGTTGAGTCATGCTTAAGTTCCTTTCCGTTGTCGCTACTGTCAGCCGACTCTGCCCTATGGGGCGGGTAAGGTCTTGAAGATATACCAGCTACTGAGAAGGGATGGTTCTCCCAGACCCGCCAGGTTAGAGAAGGAAAATAGATATAGACATGGCCGTCGCCCTCTGCTTTGGGTATCAAAATTCGGAGATAGTCGTCGTCGATCAAAGTAATCCGAGCTCGCTTGATACCATTTCGCACCAGTCGAAGGGGCCTGGCCAGGAAGCGATCGAAAATCCAAAAGGCGAAAGCGATCCATACCCATGTTTGGTATCCCCACTGCCACTCATATCGGTAGAAAATGTGCAACATGCACCCAATCATAGCCAGAAGGGCAAGAACGACATGAGAAGCCAAGAAAACCTCATAGAACTTTTGGCGGAGCGGAAGTATGGAGAAGGGTATCAGAAGGACTAGAGACAGAGTAGCCACTATACCCCAGATCCAGTAATCCTCCTTCGCCTCCTTGTCATGCGCGCCTTCGCCCATCGCAGCAGGGTCAAGGTAAATCTGCAAGTAAATGGCTGAGTGCAGACATGCCTGCAACATGCAAATGACGGCGATCCACCGATGAACAAGGACGTAAGTTGAGTAAGACCAGTTGGTGACCCAGAGAAGGACGTTGTTCCGACTAGAGAAGAGGACAGTAAGGGCCAGGTTCACGAAACTCAAGAGCCCGACGCGGTTGCTGATGTAGGAAATCAGCTGCTGGTCTAATGAGTTGTACCATGACATTGGGTCTTTGAGTTTGTATCCAACGGCACAGAGAACGATGTTGATGATCCATACGAATGCGATGAAGATTCCTTGTCCCCGTGTGGGAACGAATCCTAGGCCTAGGACTGGGACGGAGTGGTAGCTTCCGAACAGAGGAGGGTCAATGAATGTAGAATAGAATTTCGATACAACAGACGGCGGGAGCGGGAGGCATTCAATCCAGGAGAGAATGATGGGAATAGCGACACAAATAACCATTAGAATAATACTGACATTTGGTTAGCCTGAGGTCGAGGAGGGGTAATGAGAGGAATGACAATTACCCATATTTCTCGGTCACAGCTTCCATCTTCTCAAAGATATAATCGGCATTGAAGTTACTTTGCCAAACTGCGTCATCGACCAAGGAGGTTTTGTTGAGCATCGCTTCTGAATCCACAATCTCAGTGGGAGGAGATTCATAAGCAAGAGCCAACGCGACCTGATACGAAAACTTTGGGGACGGCTGGACCTTCTTCCTTCCCACGATATCCATTTCCCATACTCGTTCCAGTGTTGAAATCTTGATGTCTGGACAATGGGTGTGAAAACACCACGCCAGGGTTGTGAGGAAGGCATCATTGGTGGCTTTGCACTCAGGTGTCGCGGCAGCCATATGCATTGAACTCATGCCATGGTCCATTCCGTGATCACCATCACATTGAAGGGGCCACGACTTGACTGTATCGATGCATCCATAAGCGCAGGGAGGGTCGTACATGGCAATGCCGTATCCGATGACTCCTTGTCGCTCCCTTCCTGTCGTTACGTGGGCCCATAGTTCAAGTGGGAAGAGGGCGGCCAAGGCGAGCCCTGGGATGGATAATCGCATAGTGATGTGGCAAAGAGGTAGTGAAATACGGATGAAGGAGTTTTGGTTTCGTGGCCTTCCAAAATTATATCATCAAGAATAACGGCCTATTGTATGGAAAAGGTCGAAGGTTCAGATGCAAGTGGAATGTCACTGCCAGTAGCAGGGTGCCAAGGGGGAATATGTTAAATATCGTGAGGGAGATTGAGCAACATATCGGTGGGAGAAAAGTGGCGTCAAACGGAGAATTCGATCCATGGTCATGGGTGTCAAGGTCTCCAAGTCTCTTCCATGTTTGTGGGTAATGAGCAGATAACAACTAAATCAGTCAAGCCAGCGACCTCGCCAAGACATACCGCCGGTTCCAGCTCTCTGACGAACAGTCTCTTGCGAGAATTTGCACCGAATAAGTAACAAATTACTTTTCTCCGACTGGCTTGACTTCTTAAGCGAGGGTCTTGGCGTAGTAGCTTATTCTGAAACTTGCTTAAACTTGCGCATCGAACAGATCTGTGTCCAGGATAGCCCCGCCTTCAAAATATAATTGGCCCAAAGGAACATGGACGGTAACAACACGGAACATGATAACCCACGGCTGCTTTCAGAAGCTCCGTACTTGCTAGACGAAGCAAATATTTCTCACCATAGAGCAATAACTAGCTTTCAACGTCTTTCTATAGGCCTTGGCTGCTGCAGTAACAACTCTTCCATCTCTAAATCTCCACGTTCCCTGGCATAGCTAAGAGCCGTTCTTCCTTCATTATCGACTTGATCCACATGAACACCATACAGCAATAGTAGCCCTACCACATGAAGATGTGACTGAGCCACGGCAAAGTGAAGCGCTGTTTTGCCTTCACGATCTTTTAGGTTTATGTCAGCACAGTACAACAGTAATAGCCCTACCACTTGTAATAGTCCACGAGCCGCAGCAAAGTGAAGCGCCGTGTTATGTTCAACACTGCGTTGGTCTAAATTTGCACAGGCCTTGATTAGCAGCATCAAGACTTTCGTGTGTCCCTTGACTGCAGCAAGGTGAACCGCTCCGTACCCCTTGTTGTCGGATGCACTCGGACTGATCCCTCCTTCGAGTAGTTCACGAACGGCACCCTCATTTCCCACCCACGCATGTGCCCACATTAACTCTTCCGGAGGAGCATTCTTTTGAACGAGGTTGTATATCGTTTCTAACATGTCCTCATTGTTGCCGAAGCGGAACGGCGGGAATTTCATGCTCTCTGGTAATGGAAGAGGTGATAAATCGCGCTTTTTAAATACCATCACCAATTGGTTGTCTTTTGGGATACGTCGTTGCAAACATTCGCCTTTGCTGAGTAGCCAATTCTCAAATGATAACTCGCGGCGGTTGAGAATTAAATCGTCGTCGTTATGGTCGAAATTCAGAAAGTAAAAGGCCATCACAATACTGTCCATGCCTGGTTCTTTGGGAATGACAATCAAGGTCGTTTGCGCATCGGCCAATTCAACGTCAATGTGGTAGTCACTCTTAGACAAGAGTTTATGCATCTTATCCTCGTGTCCATGTTTTCTTGCCAATGACTCTAGCACCTCGTGCTTTTCTAAATCGCCCTCGTTTAGACGGCGAACAATGATCTCAGCTGTTTTTTGAAGAGAGCCTAGATGGAACCCCAGTCCAGTAACAGCCCATTCGAGCGTTTGTTCAACAAGGTCAATTATCGGACGTCGTAGATCCGAGAATGCAAACTCAGGAAACGAGTAATCTTGGCTAAGAACCTCACCAAATATCAGAAAAGATACTGTGTCCCTCCACACACGTGAGTCATCCTTCTCATAGCACGGGAAAAAGCGTCTAGAGTCATGAGCATCTTCTGACATAGATAGCAAAGCATAGACTTTATCTCTGTTCATGGAAGCCTGGCTCCCAGAGAACTCTCGAATAAGGTGCTGCAAATTCCGGGTCGACGACCACCATGTGCCTTCGCGAATTTGTGGCATGATATCAAGGACAGACTGAACATGCTCATCGACTTGAACGTCCATAAGATGTGGTATGAAGCTGAAAGTTCTTGCGGGACATGAACTGTCACCGCATATAATTTTGGCTGTTTTAGCTCTTGCGATCTCTTGAAGAATCCACACTCTTTCGAACCACTTGTTTTTGAGAAGCTTGCCAAGAGCCCTGCTCCTTTCCGAACGTAGCGGTGACCCAGGACTTCCTAACTCTTTCGGCAGAAGCTCTTCGCACCGCTTCGTCCAGTCTTTGTAGTTTGCCCTGGGTCCAGCTCTTTTGGCTTTCTCGTCGATACTGTGAACTGCTTTGATCAAATTTGATGTCTCTTCGTCACCTTTGCCTAACCAAATAAATACTTCTTCCGCCGCCTCGTAGACATAGCGCATCTGCGCTACTTGGTGACCTCTCTCTTTTTTGTCTCGTTGATTTATGCAGATCGCGTCGACCCACAAAATCACATCTTGATTGGTACGTCGGATATGCTGCAATGCTGAAAACAAATTTGGTTTTACCATAAACGGCTGATTATTGATAATAATCTGGTGATCAAATCCTTCGCGGCCCCAGACGTAGGATAGCGCTATATATGGGAGGATAAGGGTTCTGTCCGGGGCCTGGTTTTCGTCCAGAGCCAGAACTGTTTGGAATAGCGAACATGATATTTCGTCCCGGTCCCAACCTTTTTTTATTTGCAAGAGACGTATAGATCGTTCCTTGTCGTCCAAAGGATGATAAAGAAGTTCTGGCATGATGAAAATGGGGTAAGCTTATGAATTTGAACCAGGTGTGAGCGTTTTTAATTGAAGAGTGGGGAGAGAGCCTGGAATCTGTCCGTGCTTTATATTCTGGCTCTCTATTGGTGCATTGACAAGCGAAGACGCATCCGCTGTATAAGATCACTCGTTTGAGAGAAGGGCATGCCAAGGTGGAGAAATAAAGTGCGGCTGTAAATTACCACCTGGAAGCTCATTTTTGACTCCTTCTCTCATATCTATTCTTATGGTTGAATTAAACTTCAATCGCACCTCTGCCTACTAGGGACACATATTAGTGATTGAGGGCTTTTTTGGCCAGCCATCATGACACCATTCAAATGGCAGTGCCTGCCAGGAAACTACTTTAAACAGCCTTATTGGACAGTTGACAAAGACTACGGTTGTGCTTTACACCATTGTCTTGTAAGTAGTAAAGGCACAGTGATAATATTGCTGTCATAAATAATTCGTACCACGGTAAGGCAGATCCAAGGGGTGGAAGCAGTGATGAATTGATAGGTTTGCTATAGACTATTACAGATGCCCTAGTAAAGAGGGGGCAACAGATTCAATGATTAATCAGTACTATGTAAGGACATTTAACCATTATATTTACTAAAAGCCAGAAAATATTGTCGAGCTTAACAACGTCCATCACGACCCATGAATCTACCACTGACGGAATTCGCACAAAAGTCGAGGCCCGGGGAATAGTTCATGTACCCGCAGCCAACTGTACTAAAGCCAATTGAAGACGGCACCAATGTTCCTGGCACATACCAACCACATCTATCGGTGATACGCTGAAGAAGGCCAGCATATTGGGAAGACCACATTGGAAATGAAGTGTCAGTACAGCAGAATGCAACCTATTTAGATGTCAAGAGTTAGAAAAAAAGGGTTTCCACCTATAAATATATTGAAGGGCCAGGAGAAACAACTTACCACGTCACCCCAGATGGAATACCAAGCTTGATGAACTTGACCCAATCCACCGTCGGATCCGTCGAACTGTGTTACACGCATATCGACTGCTGTATCGCAGTTTCCATGGTTCATAGAAAGACTAATATTGATTAGCCATGTACTGGATCGTAATGGAGATGTCAATACTTGTACTTACCCACACCCACAGTACAGCTCTGGTTCACTTCTGTCCCATCTACTATCTTCCTTCGTCTGGCTTTGCATTCTTTTTCCGGTGGGATTCGCCATCTGATTGGGGATTCGGCGGATAGCCTTGCAACTGAACAAGCCGATCGGACCAGTTGCTAGTATCATACAGAAAAAAGGTGAGCATAGATGAATGTTTCTCTGCACATGCGGCTGCTTGATTAGATTTTCTAAAGAAGTTGATGAGACTGGAATACTTCATTTTAAATCTTGGTTGACATACTCGATGGGCTGGCTAGTGCTGTTTCGCTCAGCTGCTTGGTCCATGGTGTCTCGGAAGTAGTAATAGTTCTCGGCATTTATTAAATATGATAATACCAAAGACGAAAATATTTATTGTTCCCTCTTCCGTAATATTTACCGATTTTTATAGTGGTTTTAATGGCATCATTAACCCCAGTTCTCTCAACCTCAAATTCACCCACTTTCTCACCTTAACTTATTTTATCAGCCACAAAGCTGTCGCCTCATTCCCTGGAGGATTCCTCAAATGGCTGATTAGAGTAAGGCTCCAATACACATGATTGATTGGGTAGCTGTTGTTAATGCCCAAAGCACCTGTTTCACATTGTTTTTCAAGCACCCCGGGAGCACCCCAAAAAAGAATGCACCCCAGAAATGCACCCCAATTTTTTCTTTGTCGTCATCCCATTTCCTCCTACATAAAGCGCCGCCAGAAAGCATCCAGACCCCTCCATATATCGTTCCCGTAACCTTCTTCACTTAGTGCACCTTCAAGCACGCCTTCATCATTTTCGGTTTCAGAAGCTAATTCATATCGTTGCACCCAAATGATCATTTAAACGAGGAATGATCACGTCATTGGGCGCGTTATTCGACTGGGCCAAATCGATGTGGTTCCACAGACCTGACGACCATGGCACTCCGTCAGAAGAGACTCCTTTTGGTCTGCCGCTTTTTTCCAAGCTTAAGGAAATCCACGAGAACCTTGTGAGAATAGAGGGAGTGATTAACGCGCCCATAAACCCAAATACCCTCAGGCCGGTTGTCATCGGTCTAAAGGACTACGAAAGCTTATCTAATCCATCAGATGAGGAATACAACCATTTGCTTCAGACTTATTCGGATGAATATGCTGAAAGCCATCAGACAAGGTTTCGAAATCTTGTTCATGACTACTCTTTACACTCTCGCCGCTGGCGGCGTCTCAGTGACAAGCTCCTTCCTCTCCTGCTCCACGATCAAGACTTTGAATCTTCTATTCAATTGCTAGAAATCATGAGGGCCTCCTCCTCACTTTCTGATTTACTGAACAACAACTCTCGGTTCTTGGAGAGTCTCAACTATGCTGTGGCTGAGGCCCTTCTACATGTCCTTGATCTGGTTGAGGTCTTGTTGAGCAGACTGACGCTAAGGTTTCAGCACAAGTACACAAGCGTAAAGCAGTCAAGAAGTGCGGCTGACGTTATATTCGAGTTTCCGGATAACATACGGCATATATGCACGACAATGCCATGGACAATACGGCCGGCACTAATAGTTTTATGGGGTGTATGTTGGATGTTCATCATCGGATCGCAAGGAGTAGACCATGAAAGTCTACTACCTACGTTCTCGCCCATACTAGCTGCCACTTCGCTTTTCGATGACTTCTTTTCCACTGATACTGGCAGTAGGTGTCCTGACTTTCTTATCTCCTAATCTAACATTATGTCAGGCACGGGTCCAGGCACAGCTCTTTTTGACTCCACTATCGGCCACCAAGTGTCTATTGATTCTTTTTTCCACGATGGAGCTGCAGTCCACTTGGTAAACCCTCTGGACCTCATGGGTGACATTCCTCGAGATCCGAACTTCTTGGGTTCAGGAACCATAGCCAGTGGACAAGTAGATGGAGCGGGCCTGCTTGAGGTGAGCACTGTTATCGAGTCTGCAGTCAAGTCCCATGGAAAGGAAAATCTAGGTGGAAAGGACGTGTTCGATCCTTTCCCACGTACCGGGTACGTTAATAATCGTCATACCTTGGCCAATCAACACATTGATATTGACCAGATACTTGCAGGAACGGCCAAGCAGACAAGCAACGTGTTGAATGTCCTACCTGCCAAAGGTCATTCGCAACACTCTACACTCTAAACCGACATCAGTCAAAGGCCCATAATGATCTACATCCAAGCCAAGAAGCACTGTTTCCATGTCCCAATGCCGGATGCAAGAGATCCAAAGGCAATCTTCCATATTCTCGAAAAGACCACCTTAAGCGTCATTTGCCGTCATGCAAGTACAAAGGGAGTGGCTCTTTGAGCCAAAATACCCCGAGTCTGTCACTGTCAGCACCAACGCCCTCCACAGACCTTTCCGGTGCGTTCTCCTGTCTTGGTGGCCACGATCAAGAGGAAGTTGAGCATCGTGTGGGGCGAAAGAGATCAAGACTAGAAAATGGAGACAATGGTCCTGAAGATGAACGACTCTTAGATGATATGATGAGGAAGTTTCGCAGGCTGACAGATGAGGTTGAGAAGAAGGAGCGAGAGTTAGCGACGGCTAAGAACGCAAGGGATTCGTTTGAGAAAGCTATCCTAGCCCTCAAAGGGTCATAGGTGAAGCAGGAACTGTGGACTTTTGTTGGACGCATGCAACAGGGTACCGGATGATCCTCTTGTTTTCTATCTTTTCATTTCGCTGTTATTTAAAAGATTCGCCTTGATAATCAAAGCAGCTTGAAAGTGGAACCCTCTTCGTTATGCAGGTCTACACAGGGGTTGTGGAATTGCAGGTATGTGATGATAGAAATTGCCACCCGACGTAAGCTCGAGTGTACAGCCACAGTAGTTGACGTTTACATGGAAGAATATTTGGGGGTTGAAATACCCTGCGGGGAGTCAGCTGTTCATTCTTGTCAAGGCGGTTTTCAGTGGTGATAGCCCAGTGCTGCAGGGTTCAGTGACATACCCATCCCAGAAGTGGCGAGCATGTCGGTATTGGTTGGGGTTGAAACCCCCATGCGTTAACCGCCAGCCTGGTTCCTCAGGTTCTGTGGTACATCACCATCGCAGCAGCGAAGAGAGAAATACATACCTTATCAGTTCGTTCTATAGTGAAATATGTAGCAGGAACACTTTTCAGTTTCCTTAGATGCCTTTGTACTAAGTTTATAGAGTTTCGATGACAAAGACCGGTATTGGAAGCTACCATGCGAGAACTCACATAGAATGGCGACATTCGCAGAACAACAGCGAACAGTAAATCCGTTGTGTTGATTGACGCCTCCAGTCGCCACTTGACTATTTCAATCTGTAGCCATGCAGAGGCTGTAGCTTACAATTGCGTGGTTGTGTTTAGCTCTGCGGGAATGCCTTCTAACCTCAAATCAGCCTGCATTGCCATAGTTTAGCCTATCAACCGTCAGGTTCTACCCACGATCAGATCTATGCTATGAGAATTCAGTTACATCTTCCACTCTGGAGCGTGCGACTCAACTGAAAGTGTCGGAGGAATTGTTCCTGAGCGAGTACTTATCACACACAGCCTGCAGCATTAGGCTGATGCTGTTGGGGGCCAGTGGCTTACAGCAACAGGGTGACGAATCCCATATTGGATGGACGTCACTGTTGCTCTGAGACGTATCAGCTTAATACTGACCTTTTTATAAATAAGGCAGATTCTCAAACGGCTGCCTTACAAATAGAGTTATAAATATTTAGTATATCTTGCAATGTTCAATCATAACGCCAGTTCTTGTCACACTGTACTGCCCCTGTTTGTTAGCGTGTTTTCTCTGCCAGAACTTTCGAACCATCTTTACCATTATTTATTCCCGGTCTCGTCCATTCAATCAGGGTCTACAATAGACATCATGCGAGGTACTTGCGACATCGCCATATCCTGCGAGTGGCTCCCTCCAGGCGAGCAAGTGATATTCGATGCAGACCCAGATATTGTAAGGACGCCCATCAACAAACAAAAAGCAAGACCACAATGCTAATGCGCACTGGTATAAATAGGCTGGAATCGGAGTAAGTTATTCAACACATATCTTCCTTGCATCATTGTCTAACCTTTGGGCTCCGATCGTCTAGGTCATTGTGTCCTTCTTTATTGGAGCTTGGTTGGCCTTCGCTATCGCCATACTCGACTACTTCTTATTGAAAGAAACGGAAGATGATGACTACATGCTCCGTAGGGCCGATGTTGAATTACGCGCCATGGCCAAGTCCCTGTTTCAGAAAACGCCTTTTACCAATATCATATTGCACCTACGAAGACGTGTGTCCAGAGACCTGATGAAGAAGGTCTGCATAATGTTTTGTGATCAACAGCTCATTACCGGTGCCTCGATACTTATTGTAGGGTACTCGAGACACTGCGATATCACACAATATCACTTCTACGTTGCAGCAAACCTGAGTATGGCCTGCTTCGCAACATTCCAAGCTTTGCTTCCCTTTGCCCGCAGCGAACTGAAAGGCGAGCTAAAGAAGGGATGGAGAATGGCCTGGATCTCTGCCATATTCGCCTGCATCTTACTTCTTAACTTCATTCTCTATAATGACACCTTCCTTGCCAAAGATCATTTTGGCCTTTCAATGCATTGTGTCTGGAAGGAGCTCCCAGGTCACTTTACGCGCAAGCTAATGCCGTACGTCGTTATTGGCACTTTGTTTGATGTTTGGACTTTCGCCAGCATCGTTTTATGTCTATACCCATCGATACTGGAGATGCAGCCCGTGGCGTACTTGAGCGGAAGGGTGGACTCCTTCATGATGTTGCCGACATGGGTCTATCTTCAGATTAAGGAGCGCAAGGCATCTAGTAAGCCCGGGCTAGTGTGGCTGATACTAGAAGCTTTGGTGGGGCCGATATTCATCATCTTCTTCACGATTCGGGAACTGCTAGATTCTCAATCCATGAGTCTTACACGAACCTTTTTTTACCTCATTCAAAGTACCAACGCGGTAGCCTGGGCACGGAAGAAGGCTCAGAGAAACGGCAGGGAGGGATCCGAAGATACTTGGGGCTTCGGTCAGATCTTGCCGATGCTACTCCTGGCACTCCCAATACTTTCTCTCGTTGAGACTCTCGTCCGTGAGTATTAAACCTTAATGCCCCAATACCGAAATCTTTCATTTTGTTTAGATGCTAATCACTTATTCGTGGATTCAGATCGCGAGGTTAAGAAGATCGAAGACGGGAGTGACCATTGGACTTTGCGCAGAGCCGCTACACTGTGGAATCAACCTTGCCAAGATAGGTTGGACGAGTATGAAGATTCATTATATAATAAGGTGCTGTTTAAGGTCTGGCTGTGCCTGGTGCTGGGATCTCTGTATGCCGTTATAGCCTTCCTTGCCTTTCGGTTACCTGAAGGTATTCCTATTTAAACACTTGGCAGCTCTGTTATCATAAGCTTTGGGGGCCTCCTACTGTTACACTTTGCGGCGGTAATCAAAGTCCATTGACTATACTAAGATGAAGATGTGTATCTAACGAGCTCGTAACTCTGTTCTTCCATTATCCACACCACTCGAAACTGTGTACGCCTCATTGTCCCTACCCGCCGCCTTGACCAATTGCGCAACTTCCTTATCCTTCATACCCTCACCTCCCGCAGCCCTGATAACATCCTGCGTCTCAGGCGACACCATCTGCGAGACAGCCTGCCAGGCATTACCCAAAAGCGAAGACGTAGTCCGCTGAGCGAAGAGATACATAGTCGCAGCTGTGACGATAAAGTGCACAACAATAATTGCCAAGACCACGATAAGGCCTGTCCACTTCTCAGGGATGAGCACACTTTTGGCGTTGATGGTTGTGACTTCGTGAGTCGCCTTGTAGTTGGGAAGCCAGTCGTAGTACAGCATCTGGTAGAAGCGGAACACAAGCGATTGCATTGCTTGTGCGGGGTCGCCTTTTTGTTGGATGATGTTCTGGACAACAGCGGCATGTTCGGGGTGAGTTGGCCAGATGAACTGCGACAGGATGCTGTTTGTCATTATTCTGCCTGCAAAACTCCAACTTCCCAGTAGAGAGTATTCTACAAGTGTGGTCCAGAGCAGTGCATATCCACTCTGGATTCTGCCTGCCTCGCTGGGATCAGCCCACGGCTCAGGGTCGGAATGAACTTCAAGATCCAAGATTCCTCGTTCCTTCTTGTCTCCAGATGAAAGACCAGCACCTAGCTGTTCTAGAATGCTAGTGCCATTTCCCTCAGTCGTGATGTCAGACCACTCGTACAAAGACTCCGGCTCAGCGTCGATAGCCCGTCCAGACATAGTGACATTGTATCGATGAGGCAGGTTCTGACTGATGTAGCATACAGTCGCATTGAAAGCTTCCACACCGTCAGCCGTGTGGGCCATTGTCCAGGGACCATCATGAGTAAATGTCAGATTCTGGAGCTTATCCGGTATTTCAACCTTTGAGGGTTTTCCGGTCTTGGGATCAGTCTGCGCCTCAAGTCCATTCAACGCTGAACCTGAACTGATGAGTACCACTGAGTTGAAGCTGTACGCCCAACCAGAGAGAGGATTCTTGGTCCCGTTGTGGATGGAAATGACATTTGCTTGGCTGCTGCATAGAGAGATGGGTAAAACATTGTGGTGTGTGCTGTTCCACTCGTTGTGGACTCTGCAGATAATGTTTTGTGGACTATTCGATGACGCTCCAAGGAAATCAGTTTGGTTTTCCACCGCAAAGCTAGCGTTCAGGTACAAGCCACTGGTAACCTCACTATCACTCTGCTGATATTTTAGTACCGTACTGTTGAATGTCGGGCCGAAACAGGCCGTTCGCTGGTTGACAACCACAGCAGGCCCTTCATAGAACTCAAGACTTGTCCTATCTTCAGCGCTGTCAAACGGAAGCATAGCTCTGTAAACATCTCCCGTATCGATCGCATTCTCCGTCCGAAGCTTAGTCTCCATCTTAGCCGGACGCGTCTCTGCAAAACGCCAATGAGCAAGCGGTCGCGATTTCCAGTAGGAGATACCATTGAAGGGAAAGATCTGTTGTGTATCGAAACCGACTGCCGTGACACTTGTGGCAACCGGCGCAGAGATCTGGTCTTGACCAAAGTCGAAAAGAATAATCGTGGAAGTCAACGTCGAGATCAGCGCGATGATGAAAGACGACGCAAGAAGAACAAAGTAGAGCATTCCTGACCCTCGTCCTGCCTTGATGTGTTGCCAGGCTGTAGGAATCATACTTCCAGGACCAGCACTCGAACTCGCAGCTCGTTGGATAGAGAGCATGGCTGTATCAACAAAATGACTCCCCGAAGTCTCCAATATCACCGCCGCCATAGCCGCAGCAGCAAACCCAATCTGAAATCCCATCGAAACTCGAATGACGGCTGAGCAAATGGTGACAAGTCGCGTAGCCCACTCATTGAACACGATCTGATCCCAAAACTCAGATCTGGGATACCGGTTTCTCGCTTTATCAGCGCCTTGATACAGAAAGATGAGGAGAGCGACAGAGAGTAGAATGGCGCCTGTGCCAACCGTGAGGATCAAGGTGCCGAAAAGACCGATTCTGCGCCACCATTGTCGAAATCGTGGCTGTCGAGGTGGGATGATGAATGTTGACGCAGACATTGTGGGCGGTTGATTGACGTCCAGGTTCCATTGTCCCGACTTTTCTGAAGATCCAATCTGTCCTGACTTTTCGCACTTCGTGGGTGAAGCTAGCCCGTCGGGGTTGTGGACGGCTTCGTAGCCAGCCATGATGATGTGCTGGTCGAGATGATAACAGTCAAGCCTAGAGCACAAGGGCGGAGCGTGAGAAGAAAACCAGACATTTTGAACATAGTCTAGACCCTGGATCGAAGGATTTAGACCGCCCCGTCTTATCAACCATCTCAACATGGAGATTGCCTCTTGTGATAATGCGGTACTTCGCTTTTGGTGGCATGGCTGCGTGGGCATAGGTATCTGCTTAGCTGAGCACGACTGGGATAAACGCTGGACCGTTTCATGGTGGAGTTGTCATTTTACACATGAATATTTGATAGGTCAGTTCGCATCGCTAAGTCCGAGGGCGGGTAACCGTCCGAGACCGGAATAATAGCCGGGCCAATTATGTGTCGTTCAAGCTCCTTTGTAGGGCTGACGGGAAACCGCGTCCGAACTCTAGGGTATCATTCATCAAAGAGATAGACTGGGACAACCGTACAACAGTTCAACTGTGATATGGTCTTGTTGGTTAAGACATTTATTAAAAGTTCATTGGGTTTCCTGTACTTCATTGCAGGTGTTGACCAGTAGAAGTCCGTTCGTTAGTACAAAATGTTAAAAAGTCAAACATTGATAAACTTGGATTGGAAAACAGTACCATCAACGCTGGATGCGGCGCACCGAACGTATTGGCATTTCCAATGATTCCAATATCATGTTACTTCCTACTTATGAGTAGCTTGTATGGAATACCTATGTACTTGAGGAATCTCAATGCCCGCGACAGAGTGGTAAGCATGAGTCATAGATTCAATCACGTGATAGCTTTATGACTCATGTTTACATCCACAGTCATAGTCACCTTCACGACCTTGTTACTTTCTCCAACTCCAAAAGTTCCCCATGATCCGAGAGGCTTTTACGAAGACCAATTATGACCTGGCGCAAGGATCAACAACAGATACCAAGACGGAAACATTCCAGATGAAACAAATGGGGTTGCAGATACACCCGACAATGAGGAAGACAAAAGATCTTCACCGGGCGTCATTGCCGACATCAAGGTACCACAGCTGAAAGAGACCTGCATGCAGCATGTCAAGTCCACCAAGCAAAATTCTCCGAGAGACAATAAATATCTTCATGCTCAAGATCTCATACTTCTACGGTTTCGTGTGGCAGGCAACATACCCAAACATTGTGATATCAAAAATGTCGTGCAAACACAGCCTCGGTATTTTTCTCTAAGCCTCGGCAGGATTCTAGAAGTTCCTTTTCTTGGCGTTTGATGGCTAGCTGGATCTGCCGATTAGAGTCTTTGATGCGAGCCTCGAAACAGCACAGGCTGAAACAAGTGGCCTCGGGAGATAGTGGAGTCATAAACAAAAGCAAAACCACTTACTACTTTTGGAAATTCTCGCGAAGGAGAAAATATGACGTTTGATCGACCAATAGCGTTCCTGTCATATCTAATCTTGTATATGCGAGGAGGATCTGAGCACTCGGAAGTCGCTTTGATGTTTCGGATTACTGGGGTCTTGTATTTTTATTAAGGTTTTGCGTAGATAAGACGGAGTTGCGAGGTGAGGGTATGTCGAATGGAGGAATGATGTTAATGATGGCCAAGAGGATATAAAGTATCGATAGTACGCGACTTTTCTACTGAACCATCGCCGCATCGACAGGTTCGACAGTCTTTACTTCTCACCATATACCACATTCTTTGTTCTAGCTTCACTCGCTTCTTTCTCTTCAACACATTCTATTCTCATTCATTATGAAGTTCTCTACTCTCATCGCTGCCTCTTCCGCAGCTGTACCCGCCTTTGCACTTCCCCAGTTCCTGCCAGGCCTTGGTGGTGGATCTCTTACCGGCGGAAGTGACCTTACTGGTGGCAGCAACACCAATGGCAATTGGACGCCTCAGGAGTGGATTGCCCCGGGTTCAACTGACTGTAAGTCTTCCCAATTGAAGTTGATCATTCCTTGCTGACCTTTCACTTCAGCTCGTGGTCCTTGTCCCGGCCTTAACACGCTAGCCAACCATGGTTACCTCCCTCGCGATGGCAAGAACATTGACCTGACGAAGCTCGCTGATGGTATGCTTAACGGCTTCAACATCGAGAAGGGCGATGCCGTCCTTCTGTTCACACAGGCTATCAGGACTAGCCCCAAATACCCCATGACCCGTACTTTTGATCTCGAAGACCTTGGTCGCCACAACATCCTTGAGCACGACATCTCCATCGCGTATGTTATCCTAAATCACTCGCTCTCTGAACAAATGCTTACTCTCAATCTCAGTCGCTCTGATGCTTACTTCGCCGACCCCAACCCTTTCAACCAGACAGTCTGGGAGGAGACCCTTCAATACTTCCCCGACGAGATGATCACCGTCGAGCAGGTCGCCAAGGCTCGAATGGGTCGCCTGGAAACTTCCAAGAAGACCAACCCCGAGCACTCGCTGTCTGCACTGGCTAGCGGCTTCTCATGGGGCGAGATGGCTTCCTTCTTCGAGATCATGGCTGATGGAACTACCGGCACGGTAAAGAAGGACTACATTGAGTACTGGTTCAGTATGTTTCACCCACAGTTAAAAGTAGTGCGAGAATGGGGCTAACAAGGACTTCTACAGAGAACGAGCGTATGCCTACTGAGATCGGATGGCAGCGACGTACCGTAACCATGCGCGGTAGCGAGCGTATTGCGTTCAGCCGTAAGCTGATGGAGGCTGCTGGTGTTAGCCGTCGCGACCTGACCAGTGATGAGTACGGTCGTCCAATCAACCAGTAAGAAATCGTTACCAGGACGGGAGGGGATTTCCTGCAGGATCAAGGCGGGACAGTTATGACATGAACATGGCTCTTGGATGAGGAAAGGTTACACGCTGTATTTTGAGGGCTGGCTTCCTGTATACATTACAGCCGATTTCTGTTTCTCAATATGACTTATGCATACAACATCGCACTCGTTTCCTTCTGCCTTTAAAGCATAATTACATTTCGCTGATGACTGTCAATAGACGACAGTCGTTCTTCAGGTTCAATGTCTTAAGTCCTGTAGCTTGGACTAACAGCATTTATATCGCAACGTGTTTGCAGTACAGCTGAACAAACATTGACAAGCTTTTGTGTATCCTACGTCGCACAAAAAGCTCAAGTTTTTACGTCTCGCCTGGCTATTCTGGGCAATCTTATAGAGATATCTTGTAAATAATACAATTAGTAGAATATGCACTCGACCAGAGACCGCTACATCGAACAGATCAGATATGAAGAGAGGCAACAGAGAGCATATGAGACCACTGGCCTTCGGCTAGCACAAGCGGGGAGCCAGGCCAAATACCGCCATGTCGGCAAGCCATCATGAATCAGTCATTTGGGCCTCTTGGAGTCATGGCGATGGATAGTGCTATTCTTCGTGATAGGTGGGTAAACATCAATTGCGTCTTACCAGAACACGTGCAGAAGTCTGAAACCCTTCCTCGAAGGTTAATGACAAGTCAGATGTTCTCGGTATGCTCGGGAGTATGACCCAATCGCAATTCTCCGAGAGAAACAAACTTTGTCTTCTCGAAACATCAAGCCCAAGAGATAGTCGTCATCGCATGCATCACCAACCAAGGAAACGGTCGATATCGCATTCTCTCAGCTCGGAGCAAGCCGTAAAGACTTGACCGTTGAGATATCCGTGCACGTACAGCTGACCTGTCGATCTGCCCCTAGTATTAAAGGTGTAACAAAGCCACTGCCAGCGGCAGAGAGCACAGATCAGAAACCACTAAGGTTCCTCCCATAACGCCACGTTACTCAATTCCGTCTGATATAAAACATTAATTCTTGGCGTCTACATCATATTACTCTATCTGATGATTGTCGGCGAGGTTGATACCTGAACTGGTCATTGAATGCCTCGGTTGTTTAGTGTTATAGTGGACGTTTCAATGCGTCGCATCTCAACCAATCTGATCTCAGTCTCACTGTGGATCCTCATCAGCAATCATCCATTGAGGCTGGACTGTCACAAATGACGAACGGAAATACCAACTGCACTACGACAATGGATCAAGCGAAGTAACCTTTGAATCCTTCACCTTATCCTACTTTGAAAATAGTTGCGAAATTATACAAACCCAAAAAGAAAAGAAAATCAAGATGAAAAAAAGAAAAAGAAACGCACAAATCCTCCGCTTGTTTCAACAGACTAAGAAGAGCAACTAATCCCGAGGTCCACTACATCTGTCTGTGCATCAATTTCGGTAAAGCCATGTAAAGCCGTTTACTGACTCGGTCTGTCTCGCCATGACCTCTAACCAGAATAACCTCGATGGGTCTTGCTAACCCCCGGAATCTTATTCCTAACCCTGTTTTTCCAGCCATGACATCTTATCGTTTCCGCCATGACCTTTGTTTCATCTAATCGCCAAGCACTTTAAACTCTGCATTGGTATGTGCAGGCTGAGAATCAAGTTCTGACAGGTAACTTACTTGGCGTTGCGATGAAACAATGATGACCCCAGTAAAAGCCAAGAAAACAGTGAAATTGTCTTCGGAGCCTTCCTTTGTAAATCTATAAGAGCCTCCGAATCCCAGGGCAATAGAGAACCTTGTTCTTCATCCCAAGCCATCACGGACACAGCTCAGACATTCTTTCTTTCAAAGCCTTTCTTTCTTTACAATCCATTCTCTCGTTCTGCCTGGCGCAACACAATTCTTTTTTACACCCTCAATATGAAGTTCTCTCTTTTCTCTCTCATGGCCGGTGTTGCCAGCGCCCTTCCTGCTGGCGATGTCGAGGTCCGCCAGCTCGGCAGTGGCCTTGGTAGTGGCCTTGGAAGCGGTCTCGGTAGTGGTAGCGGTCTGGGCGGTGGTCTCAGCGGTGGCCTGGGTGGCTCCAGCACTCGCAACGATCTTGAGAACAGCAGTGGTGAATGCCCCAAGGCCATCTTCATCTTCGCCCGAGCCACTGGTGAGCCTGGTAACATGGTAAGTCTTTGTAAAACTCCATCCAGTTGGCAATCCACTAACAAACATAGGGCGCATCTACTGGTCCCGCTGTGGCTAAGAAGCTCGAAGCCAAGTACGGAAAGGGCGGCGTTTGGGTCCAAGGTGTTGGTGGTCCCTACAAGGCCGATGTCGCTGGTAACCTCCGTCCTGATGGATCCACCTCAGAAGCCATCAACGAGGCTGTTCGCCTGTACAATATGGCCCACGAGAAGTGTCCCGACACTCCCATCGTCACCGGTGGATACAGGTAAGAAAACACCATCAGGCTTATCATTAACAAGTTACTAACCTCTCCACCAGTCAAGGAACTGCTCTGGCTGCCGCTGCCGTCTCCAAGCTCGACGCCGAGGTCATGGAGCAGGTCAAGGGCTGCGTCCTGTTCGGCTACACCAAGAACGCCCAGAACAAGAAGGGTATTCCCAACTACCCCGCCGACCGAACTGCTATCTACTGTAACACCGGCGATGCTGTCTGCACTGGAACTCTTATGATTACCGCAGCTCACTTCATGTACCAAAGAGATGCTGCTGGCGCTGCTCCTGAGTTCTTGATCTCCAAGATCGGCGGATCGGCTTAAGCGCTGGGTGCATCTTCCGCCATTCTCTAGTTTATCTACGACGCAATGTATCTTATCGCTGATTGGTGGGTGCAAGGTTTGGGTTCGTGGGAGACATGGGTGTGCTGGGCTGGTGTTCGCTGGCGATGATCTCTAGTCCACTTGTTTGTACTTCAACATAGCTAGAAACCCTTATGAGCTTCAATGTATATATGAACGGAAATATGCGCAAACTGCTTGCCATGACTACAAGTTCAATAATGAAGAACCAAGTTGACCCAAATAACTAGCAACACTAATTCTCTACCAGTGGCATCTAACAATAACTTGTTGATAACTAATCTATAACCTTGCTCACCATCTCAACCTCGTTCTTCTTTCCCAAAACTTCCTTCTCTTGATGAACAGCAACATGGTTATTAAGTAGGTGACTCGGGTCGTGAATAAACGCCGCCGCCACCATAGCGACCACACCAAGCGGAATGGTAGACAAAAACACAGTCTTAAATGCCGTCGCATAAGTGTTCTTGAACGCAGCAGTAGTTGCCTCAAGAACCGGCTCGGTGACACCTGGTACCTTGGCCAAGGCGAAAGGCACACCAACAGCATTCTGAATGACAGCTGGGATTAAAGTTGGCAAGTCCTTCGCTGAGTACCCTGCACCCATGGCAGCTCCAGCAATATTCTTCGCGAGATTGCGGTTAGTAATCGATGTCACGATCGTGCTGAACATGGCATTGCCGAGAGATCCACCAGCGCTGCGAAAAGTTCCCATAAGGCCGGCGGAAACTCCGAGTTCTTCCTGTGGGACCAAAAGACCAGATGAGACGTAGGACAAAACTGTAAGCCAAGTAAAGCATGCTTGACCGAACATGGGCAATAGCATCCAACCAGTCTTGTTGTGAGGAATGACAGTTGCGTACGAAGCCGTGAAAACAGTTTGAAGGAGAAGGGCGAACAGGAACTGGTATCGGATATGTTTGATCTTGTGCACAAGAGTAGGCATGATCCAACCTCCGATGATACCTGAAATGTTCGCAGGAATGGAGATGTAGCCTATCTCAACGAGATCGTTGGTGAACATGAACAAAGTACCCTGGTTGCCGAGGGTGACCATCGCCTGCCAGATCATACCACAAACGAAGAGAATAACAAGATACACCGTGAATTCTCTGTACATGCGGAACAGCTTCCGTGGGAAGAGAGGCCTTTTCGGGATAGTAAAGTCATAGATGAAAGCGCCGATGAAGACACATGCACCGATAGAGATCGTCGACGCGACAAGTGCGGTAGACCTGTGAGCGGCACCAAGGAAGGTGACGCCAATGAGGAAGATAGTAAGGCCAGTGGCGAAAAGGAGGAGTCCCACGTAGTCAAGTTCCTTAACCTGCTGCCAACGTGTCTTCTCAAAGTCATGCTGTGGGCGAGATGGAGGGAAGTAGCAGATGAAAGTGCCGACCAGACAGATGGTTGCGTAAATGATGGTGATGTAGTAACACCATCTCCACGTTGCCTTGAGGTAGAGTTGAGTGGCGATGAGACCGCTAAGGGAGCCCCAGGGAATACAGATGCAGAACTCGGTCCATCCGATGCCGATACCTCTGCAGAAAAGATTAGGTTTTGATAGTTAAGGAAACGCAGTGTGGTGCATACCTGTACTTGTTTGGAAGAAGCTCACTGATTCCAGGATAGGATACCATGATGACACCGGCGCCAAAGCCAACCAGCGTAGTTCCGGTGACAATACGAAGTGTACTCTCAGCCAAAGCACAAACAATCTACCGCCACGTATCAGCAAAATTCCCGTGCCCAAACTCAATCTCTTGTACTTACCGCACCGACCAAGATAATAGTCTGACCACTTAGCAACACCCATCTTCTCCCAAAAACATCACTCAAACCTCCAGCCACTGAGAACGAGACAGCAGCACCAATAGACCAACCACCGGGAATCCAAGCAATGTTCTCCGTATCGCCCAAGGCCATGCCGATTTGTTGGATGATTTGGGTTGGCATGAGGAAGGCTGTTGCGATGGCGGGGATATAGGTCAGGCCCATGAACTGAAGATGGTTTGTTAGTTGAAGTCGTCATGGATGAGTAGCTAGGACTTACAAAGACGGCTAGGATGGTGGACCAGGCGACTTTGGGCTCTTCGTCTTCGAAAATGGAATGTTCCGCATGGTTGATTGACGGTGGTGGTTGGGAGTCGGACTTTTCGAGAGCCTGCTTTGTTTCGCTGGCAGGCAGCGTTG
Organism: Fusarium humuli; assembly: GCA_004366955.1. Taxonomy (NCBI): domain Eukaryota; kingdom Fungi; phylum Ascomycota; class Sordariomycetes; order Hypocreales; family Nectriaceae; genus Fusarium; species Fusarium humuli. The sequence continues at coordinate 312,035 of QHKN01000024.1, forward strand.
ACATCTCTTGGGGAGACGCCATGTTGATGAGCTGGAGTTCCTATCGAAGTACTGAGTAATGACTTGTTCTGATAGAAATGACTGGCCGTGTTCAAGTTGAGCTCAAGGACAACGCCAGGTCCATCTTATATACCTAGCTCGACGACTCATTATCGGAAATTTGGAATATACCCCAGATAATCGAACCCCTAATCCTCCTCCCCGCAAACCTAAATCTTCAATAACCAAGCTTCAGCCCCGCATTCCAATCAAAACCTCGGTCACTGTCTCAAGATCCAAAGTGTTCTCGAATCTTGCCGGCTTGCCGGGTCTGGGGTAAAAGATCAATCCAGACCCGATCGGGATACTGTACGCGCCGCTATAAGGCAGATCGCACGGGAATGTGGTACACAAACTTCCTAGCGCAAGGGAGTCTAGACTGAATTATTGAATGCATCTCGGTGTTTCGACACCGATTGGTGAGTTGGGCTCAAACGAGTATAGTAGCTGAAACGCTGCGAGGGGAAAGGCTTCTTCCGTTCGGTTCTTCGTCGCGGCAATTGCTTGGCGTGGTAGCCTATCTGAAGTGCGAGATGTGATGTCATGGAGTATAAGAGATTTATGATTGAATGTATATTAAAATATTAGGCTCACGAGATTTAAATCAAGTGATAGAAACCCCTTAAACATGCTAATTTCAATTGTGCAAGCGGTAGGATCTAGCAGCAGTACTCGACTCCTCAACACCAAACGTCCGTGCAAGACGTGGTCTCGATACAAGCATTGAATTCCTATTGAGAGTATAGCGCGACTTTAAGTGCTCAACGTTGTTATTGTAATAATAAAAAATAGACGCAGTTCGGAAGGACCTCTGTGTAAATGGCCTTGCAGTCCACGAGGAGCTAGTCACAAGTTAAAGCGAAAATGGCGCTGTCATGGGCTGCTAAATTGCTGCATGATCGATGGGATCGGCACTTGTGGTTATCAAGGGGCCCGTAGTACTTTGTATCTGAGGGGTGATCTTGATAAACGCCTCGGTAGTTCTCTTCGGGATTAGACACGGTACAAGGGTCTCTTATCTTTGCACTTGAACCAGATGATAGATAAATACATAAATTCACTTAATCTATCGGGTGTGGCTACTAGTTAGAGGTGTAAATTATCATTTGGGCCACTGTCTGAGGTATCATTGTCCTATGAGATAGCAATGCGGACAGAAATAGCTCCCTTCTTGGTCTGGAGCACAATCAAGTCATGATCATATGTCAGGTCCTCAATAGTAGTCTCATGCAGACGCGCCCGAGGGATAACACGGAAAGCAAGAAGAGCCGCCATGATGTAGACTTCACAGTACGCAAGACTAGTAAGACTGTTAGCAGAGATCCCGGATGATGGGTCAGGGAGTACTTACTTCTCGCCAATACAGGCACGGCTTCCCTTTCCAAAGGAAATCAAGAACTTCTGCAACTTATAGTTTGGCTTTCCGTTATCCAGCCACCTCTCAGGGACAAATTCGTCGGGGTTGGGGAAAAGCTCCTTGTTCCAGTGGTTGATCATGGAGGTCATACCGATGGGCGTACCTCTAGGGATGACCCACTCTGTTTTACCGTCTTTGCTTCGGTAGACAAGATCTTCCTCACGGGCGATTCGAGCAGAACGGTGAGATACACCAGGCATGACGCGTAGAGCTTCGTGGATCACAGCCCAAAGGTAGGGACGTTGCTCGAGATCTGTCCATTTGAGGTTCTCGGGATCAATACCCTGAAGGTCGGTCATGAGACGCTTGTAGATCTCGGGCTTGTCGAGGAGGAAGTAAGTGATGACGGTCAGAGTAGCCTGCAAAGTTAGCGTCATTCCACCAAAATTGAAGCATCCAACTTACAGCAGTGGTCTCAGTGCCAGCGAGAAGAAAGTTGAAACCTTCACCAGAAAGCCTGTACAACGACTTCTCCGCCTCGGGCAAAGTCTTGGACTCAACAACCTGCGCGAAAACTCGTCCACCATCAGGATTCTTCAGCGCAGCCTTGATATACCCCGGAATGACCACATTCATCTGGTTCATAACAGCCTTAATATCCTCACCCAGATAGTCGGACAAAAACGGCAAGACCTGTGCCATCTTCCTCGCGAAAACGTTATGTCTCATCATATAAGCACTCTGGAAGAAGGATTTAACCCAGGTAGCCAGATTCGGCTCCCAACCTTCCTGCGCAATGAAACCCATACTCTCACCAAAAGCGTATTGAGAAATAATATCCGCGGTAAAACAATTGAAGGCTTCCTTAACATCGAAAGGTTCACCACCAGCGTAGCGAAGCATTTTGTCAACGGTCATTTGCGCAAAGTCTTGCACTTCACCCTCGAGTTTGAGCATTTGGGCGCGGGAGAAGTATTTGGACAAAGCTCCTTTGCGCATACGGTGGACTTCGTGGCTGACTGTTGAGAAACCGGTTACTGATACAGGACCAGCGCCGCCGGTGTTGAGTTGATGTTGCCATTTGTCGCGGACACGGCCAGGTCCGGCGTAGACCTCGTCAGTAAAGTAGGGGTCGGAGCAGTGAAGTTCATCCGGGTTGATTCTGACAATGGGGCCTGAATTTGTTAGTTAAGTTAATTAATGCAGATCGAGAGACTTTAACTTACCATAGTGCTCATGCATCTCACGAATGACCTTTCCATACCGTCCTACTCGCCACCAGTCGTAGTAGGCTTCATAGGCATAACTCGCAGCGGCGATCTTAGGACCTGGAAAACGAGACAGAGGGTGAAAAGGCGAAATATTGTACAGCGCAACGACCACACGGTAGATGACCCAGACTCCAACAAGAGTAGCCGCGCTCTTAAAACAGGCAAGGCCCTTGAAGTCAATTGTCTCCCAATCCATGATAAGCAAAAAGACACAATGAACAGCACCAGAAAGCCCCTAGTATAGAGCGGGCAGGACAGCTTATAACACCGAGGGAATGCACAGGTGATCCATTTTTAGGGTCTACATGTCGTAACGGTCTTATCATAGGATCGGCTTTAAATGGACGCTTCGAGGATATATCCCGATGAACCCCTGCGAACATGTGGGTTTGTTCCCCGCCCATGAAGAGTTTTCCAACCAGGACCGTGGATTTGGGATGACCGTTGACAAAGCTCAGATCTGGCATTGGCTTGAGGGTTATTTAGTGCTTATGGCCTTATGCTTAGCCTTAAAATACAGCGGTTTCTGCAACTCGTTCGAAGACAGGACCTGCATGAATGAGGATTTGACCGCTCAAAATAGAGGAGACTCGGGAATACACAAATTGTATTTCAGTCGCCATCTCCTAGACTTCTTTTCTCGGCGCGCTATTTACTCAGACCGCATACGTGTCACCACATAGAGGGCTTCAGATGTCAGGTTCGTCGTCGCTAGAGTCCTCTGACATCTCCGGCTCAACATGCTCCTCCATCATATGCTCAGGATCATGCATCCTTCTACTATGCTTAACGCACTTGAAACATAACATATATTTCTCTGTGCAATCCACACAGATATAAAGAGGCCTTGGCGCAAGCTAACCAGCATATCAGTAATAGCCCAGCAATCAAGTATGGGGTAAGACTTACCGAATCGCAATTACTGCAACTATGATAATGGTGATGCTCACCGGGTATTGTTTGATGAAAGTCTGGATCCCAAACCTGCTTAGTTCCGTCTTCGAGTGTTCGTTCTCTTTGATGCGCAGGCGGCTCTAGGCATTTCACCGCTTCAGCATCCATCCGAGCAAAGTTGGCCAACTTGAGCGCAGACCATTGCCCATCATAGCTAACAGGCCAAATGTCCGCTCCGTACACTTTTACAAGGATTTCAATCTTTAACGCGTCCGACCGAGCATTCTTACACGCATACATAAGCGGTGTCCAGCCATCGTCGTCCCTCACATTGATATCATACCCTTCCGGAAGAAAGTCAATGAATATCCCAATGAACTCCCAGTGACAGTGCATCGCCGCAAAGTGCAACGGAGTTCGACCGTAGTAGTCCGGTGGGAGTAGGTCAATGCCCGCTTTGATCAAAAGTCCGATAGATCGGTTAGAAGCGCTGGGTACTGCGTGATGAGCAGCCCGCTTACCTTGGTAGTCGGAGACATTGACGTTGGCACCTTTCTGGATAAGGTAGTGAACTAATCGCCTATCTGCAAGTTCGGTAGCGATGATGATAGGATACGTCCCAGACTGACTCCTCATGTTAACATCGACCCCAACCTCCTCGATGAGATAGCGACATATCGCATGACGATAATTGGGAATGAAAACGTCACGAATGATGAAACACAACAAAGACTCTTTTTCCGGCTCCGGACCAGGCGCATTCGGATCCCCACCTGCTTCGATAACCAGCTTGAGTAGTGGAAATATCTCGTGGATCTGGTGATCTGAGCGTGCAGCTGCCACATGCGCGAGATTGCCAAATGCTGGACCATGAATGTCTGTTCGTGCGCCTGAGTTGATCAGACGCTGCGCTTCTTGGATGTCTCCCAGTTTGATGGCAGCGGCCAATGGTGGCAAGCCCGTGACATCTCGACTTGTTGCAACTATTAGTCTAAGCCGTCTGATAATTGTAAGTGTACATACTCAAATAGCTCGGGTCGAGGTGACCAATATTGAGATATCCATGGGTGACGGTCCAATATCAGATCTTTGGTCGTTGCCAGAGGGGGTGGATCTTCGAATATGAGTTCTAGCGCTCGGCGGTGTCCCTCGACATCTTGCCGTGACTTGAAGATGAATTCACTATTTGCAGTATAAGCTTCATAAGGCAGTGACATTTTGATCTGAATTCAGAGTTCAGACTCTGGGAATATGTTTTGGGCTGTTGTCTTTGCTATATAGAATAGTGGTTGAGCTTCGCCTCAACTCAGCCTCAATTATGTGAGACCCGACCCGCTTCGAGTGGATTGCTTGAATCTGCCTGAGCGGCCTCATAAATCGACAGATGTAAATCTGTTTCTTAATCTTGACAGACAGCCATTACGAAACACATCTTTGGCTTGATATAAATTATGATTTGTGTAGAAAACGATCCAAGCTACAGTACAGCCATAACCACTCGACTGCCTTACTTCGGTCAAACAAAACTGCATCAGGCTCATATCAAACGCTGCTGGGACCATGTGCAAATCCACTCACAGTTTTTCTCCAAAACTCCCAACGACTCCCTAGTAGATACCAGGAATAAGCCTCCATCGAACCGTCTTCTTGTACACCTCCCAATCCTCTCCATACTTCTCCGAGCAGGCATAATCATCCCGTCCCTCCCGATGGATGAGCAAGAATCCAAACCACGCAGAATACAGATATGTAAATAGCATTCCCCAAGGCGCAGCATCACCAGGCGTCACCAATCGACCATCAAGCATCTTCGCAACCTCTGCTCCAGCAACAGCCGTACCAGCAGGAAGAATAACATACCCAGCAGCCTTGGTAGGCAAGCAAAAGGGTAGAGACTGGATCCAATCACCGAAGTAGTTGATATGACGAGCCATACCCCACCAGCCGCTGGTGAGAAGCTTTGTACCGCGCTTGGTTTGGATGTATGTCGCGTTGGCAAAGGCTGGGTTGTTGGGTTCTTTGCGGAACAGCGCCTTTTGGTTGTTGGACGATCGGAAAATGTAGAGACCAATGGCAAAGATTGTGCCAATCGCTCCGACACCATAAGGACCCAGATGGACGGGATAAACTGAGAGGTAGCGACATTGTGTAGAGTAAAGGAAAGGAACCCAGACAATGTCACCCCAGGTAAGCATAAAGCCCAGTCCATCGGTGGTAATATCCATCATTCCCAACAGTCCAGCCTCGGAATACTGACCCTCAAGAACATAATAAGCTTGAATCAGCGCAATAACAAGAATACTGTCTGAGACAAAGCCATAAGTACGATATTGCTTCGCGATAAATGAGCAGTTCAGCAGGATCCAGCCAGTCAGACCAGGTCTCATCTCCAACCAAGCCTTGATATCAATCTCGCCAAAGAGGGGAAGAGTGATACGAGGGTTGAGCTCTCGTCCGATGAAGAAATCGTAGATCATACGGCCGGTGTGGCCGCCGACTGCAAGTTCACGGAGTTCGGGGTTATTGGGCTTGACGGAGAAGCTGCGGATGTAGACCCAGATTGAGATTATGTAGGTTAGGACGGTGCTTGTTGTGAGAAGTTGGATGTAGTGGTCGGTTATCCATGTCCAGACTGGGAAGTCGGCGCCGTACATGTATGTTCCGATGGCGCAACCAGTTAATTGGACGACGGTAGCAGAGAATGCTGCACCATGATCAGTCATGACACCAACTTGATATGAAAAGACGGCTTACCATTAAAGCGATACTCGAGAGGCTTTCCAGATTCGCGCAACTTCGTACCAAGAGCAATTTGAGCAGGCATGATGCGATAGAGTACAAGACTCAAAAAGTAATAGGCGAAAAGCCAACCAGTGACTTCCCAACTCATGAATCCCGCAAGACCCTCCTCAGGCCATGGAATCTGAGACTTGAGCTTAGCCCAGCTCAAAGTCTTGGGATCGAGAAGAGCGGGTGCTGGACATCCTGATACGTCATTGCAGCCTAGGTATAGAACTTGCATGAGAACCGGAAGACCGAAAACGATACCAGTGGCGCCGAGACTATGACCGTTAGTATTGAAGATGGGATGGCATGATGGGGGGTCTTACGGGCCACCGAATTCATAGCGGGGAGACTCAGGAACCTTCATGGCTGTCCAATAAAAGACTGTAAGAGAGTGCTGAGTCAAGTGTAAAACTTCTCAATTGAGAGCGAAACCAAGATATATAACGATGGTAGCTGGTGTATGTGCTTATCGACCCATTCTCATCCTAACGGAACAGTTTGGTCCGGCCCACAGTGAAAGTAAGACAGAGACGTTCCTTTGTTTACCCCGTATCCACGCCCCTTTAGCGCTTTGTTGAACGCGAAATAAGATGGTGATGATTGGATGTATGTACTGTAAGGTGGAGACTCATTTCGCCCAGACACGAATACGACGGACCCGAGGAGTCCGCGCGTTGAGGTAAGGCTGCTTATCGATACGGATAAGATAAAGATAAAGGCTCATCCTATTGTGATTCATCTTTCCTACTTCTGACTCTTGCTCAAAATCTCCTTGACCTCATCCATATGAGATGAGAAGTTGTCGACCAAATTATCCCACATCTTAGGCTCATGTTCATGCTTCTTGTTGCTGTTCCATGCCCAATCGGTGATGGTCAATTGTCTGCAACTCTCAAACATGAAAGCCACAGCGCCCTTGGAGATCTGCATCTCTGGTGGGGGCTGAGCTGAAGCAGCCTTGAATTCCTACCAAATGTTAGAATACCCATGAAAAAAAGTGAGAACGAAGCTTACCTCGTATGCGACTCCGTGAGGAACCCAACCACACTCAAAAGAAATACCTCCCGGCTGGAACTCGTCCGATCGTCCAGCATACTCTCCATAAATCAACCCCATCAACTCTGAAGCCGCATTGCGATGATAATATGGCGGACGGTACGTATGAGACGCAACATCCCACCTAGGCGAGAAGATCAAAAAGTCCGCCAAAGGAGCATTCTCATCTCTGCTCTTGGCAGTAAGAACACAGAAAATTGAAGGATCAATATGATCAACAGAGATAGATCCCACGTTGACAAACTTGGTAAGATCGTACTTGTAAGGAACGTAGTTTCCATGCCAGGCGATGACATCGAACGGACAATGGTTCTGTGTGCTCTTGAAGAACTTGCCTCCAAGCTTATACACGATCTCCCAAGGGTCATCACGAGTGACATTGTATCGCGCCTTGGGATACATAAAGTCTCGCGCATTAGCAAGACCATTAGAGCCCAAAGGTCCTAGCTCTGGAAGTTCGTAGTGCGAGCCCCAGATCTCAAGGATGTAGCCTCTCGTGGGCCCTTCTACGTTAACCTTGAAGCGTTGGCCACGCTGGATGACGCAGATCTCTCCAGGTTGGACGTAGAGGTTTCCGAACTCGGTTTGGATGTCCAGGGCGCCTTGTTGAGCGATAATGAGGAAGTCACCATCTGAGTTGACGAAGGCGCGCTTCTCCATGCTTTTGGTGGCGGAGAAAATGTGAGTTGCTAGGCCTTCGCGGAGGGTTGGGTCACCGGAGCCTGCAATTGTGCGGAGGCCAGAGACGAAGTCTGTTCCTTCGGAGATGTCGAAGGGAAGCTACGAGATTAGGATCATGGATTAGGACAGGTGATGATTGACTTACCCATGCCAGCTGAGTAGGAGAGATTCTGACTTCAGGGTTCAGAGGTAAAAAGCAGCTCTCTGTTCCTTCAATCTTTGGCATATCCGTCTGTCTGACATCAGCATAACCACCACCAAGTCTCATCATATGAACTTACAAAGCCCTGATGAGCAACAGCAGGTCTCGAACGATAAAGCCATGAATTCCTGTTCGCATTTCTCGAGGCCCCAAAAGAATCAGACATCTGCTCTGCATAAAGTCCGAACCTCACAACCCGTGGGTTATTCTGGCCTCTGGGAATAGTCCCAGGAACAGCCTCCGACTCATGATGATTGTTAAAGCCTGAGAGATACTCATACGGATCATTGTCCCTTGTCGCGAAAGAGGGAATCGATCCATCCTTTTGGGTCTCTGCCCAGTGGAAGATGTTTTGGTAGTCTGTTTTCTGCGCCATGATCAATTACACTAGCAGTAAGAAAAAGCAAGTCAAAAACAAGAATCAGTAAGGTTATGAACTCCTCATATACCAAACTCTTCGCCAAGCTTCCCCGCTCTTAGGAAGTTTTGTCGGCAATTGATGGGGCTTTTTAGCGCTGTTTTAGTGGTTGGAGTGCTGGACACGAGAGGGGAAGAGACCAGGGACCCACGATCGATGATGATGGTTATGCTGACCATATTATCAGTCAGATGAAATGTGGAGATTATGGAGGGTATAACCGTGGGTAAAATATTAGTAAAGTATTATATTGCATATGTTATGATGATATGGCCGAGACACGCTTCGGTGAGATATACCTTTGTTAAAGACCCTGTTATATCATCATTGTTTGTGTGAGCCAAATGAGTACCGAGTGGAACTGCTAGAGCGGATTCTCATGACTTTTGATTGTGAGAATGGCAAGCTGCCGGCCCTTTACAGTTCACAATATTAGCATCAGTCAGGTCTAACACACGTTGATTACACGTTAGACAGAATGGCTGCAAAGCTCCAGAAAAGTCGCTGACGTGTCACATGACAAAAACAAAGAACAAGAATAGCAGTCATTTGGTATTGGATGAACAAAACTACCAAGGCGGTCTTTAATCATGATACAAGAATCAGGAGCATTCTTCCACGTGCTATGTGTATGAACTCGACATAGGTTTGAATACTCATTCTCAAATTGTGTTTAGCGTAGAGCTTCTGTCATCATGGACTTTAACGAGAAACTGTTGCGAGGGCGCCTAACGAAACGAGGCGTCCAAAGCAGCAGCACAATAGTCGTTCCCTCATAGGTCAGCTCTGTACCTCAGATTCCCTGTAATGTCTGTATAGCTTTGCATAATCAGGCTGTGAGGCCTTGATATTACACAAGGAGGACTCACATCTTGTACATCATTGGTTCCAAGATCCATGTCTCAGCTTTGCGCATTTGCGCATTTGCGTATCTCTTGCACAGCCTCCGGCAGTTAGCGTAAAAGTGATGCAGCCGCACAAAAATTCCAGAAGTAGGGAGCTTTGAATACGTTATATAACCCCGCACAACCTCTTTCGTTCGTCTTTGCACATATCCTTATCATTCCCCATCTGCTCGCGTACACGGAAAGACAGCCCCATACTCATCATGTGGCTCATGAACACCAATACTCTAGCCCTGGAAGAATTTATTGGGCCAAAGCGGCCTCCCTTTGCGATCCTTTCACATACCTGGGGCAAAGACGAGGTCACGTTCCAAGAGGTTCGCAGCGCAAAACTGAACTTCAAGCAGAAGCTCGGAGGCCAAAAGATCATCAACACCTGTGCTATCGCGAAACAACGAGGCTTCCAATACGTTTGGATAGACTCGTGTTGTATCGATAAGACCAATAGCGTAGAGCTTGCCGAAGCTATCAATTCCATGTTTGAATGGTATGCCGCCGCCGCGGAATGTTACGCGTACATACAAGACCTTGCCACATCTGCGCCTATCGAGGCTCTACAAAATTCGAGATGGTTTTCGCGAGGTTGGACACTGCAGGAGCTATTGGCACCTGATACCTTGATCTTCTTTGACCAGTCGTGGAGTCCACGGGGAACCAAGCGTGATCTCTCGTTCTTGATCAGCGAAGCCACGGGGATCAGCCCAGAGATCCTCCGAGATAAGAGTCTCCTATCACAAACTCCCGTCTCTCATAAGATGTCGTGGGCAGCATCCCGCCAAACGACGCGGCCTGAGGATATTGCATATTGTTTAATCGGTATCTTTGACGTCAAGATGGTCTTCATCTATGGAGAAGGTCGCGAGAATGCCTTTTACAGGCTGCAAGAAGAGATCATACGCCGTACGAATGACATGAGTATCTTTGCGTGGCGATCAGTGTCTGCTGGTGAGACGTATAGGGGGGTCCTAGCCTCGGGGCCAGAAGAGTTCGTGTATGGCTCACTGTATCGACAGGCACGCGGTGCCCTTAATACTCCTGAGTATACACTCACCAATAAGGGCATTCGAATACATACAGACCTACATTACACATCGTTTGGAGAAGCAGTGCTTTCTCTCTATCACTCCCAAGACCATCATGGTACATTCGGTATCTACTTGCAAGCGCATGGAGGTGGAACATATGCTAGAATGCGGCCTCATGAGTTGGCCAAAGTCGCAGATTCGGCTACCCAAGGGCGAGTAGAGCAGAGATATCTTAGCCCCAGTGTGTCTGCAGCTACTGAGCTAGATCTAGACACCACTCGGCACAAGGCTTTCTTCTTCAACGCCTCTCTGCATACCAACCTCTGGCAATACGAGTCAACGACCCCAGGCACCTGGTGGGATCGCGATACACGGTCATACCTACGAGATAGAAATAAACCATTCACGGCCTGCCACTTCTTCCGAAGTGATTGGCACGATGTTACTTCGTCTCGGAAATTCGTCGTCGCTTTCGGTGTCACCAAAAGTGGTCGTGCTTGGGCGAGAATTGACGCCGGTTCGCTCTACAATGCGGCCGTTGAGGGCCAGATGCACATTATGGAGGAACAGGTTCAAGAGCTTATACAATCCGACCAAGACTCTGAAGTGAAGATCTCTCGTTGGAACCCACCGGTAATGGTAGAAACCTGTACTACCAAGGATGGCCGTAGAGTATGCAAAGACACCCTCCACACAACCACCTCAACTTTTTGTCTGAAGGTATCAGTTGTGAGTGCGACTGTTAATGGTTATTCTACATTTGTCATCAACATGACCGCCGAGGAACCCGAAGACAATACGATGAGAGTTCTTTTTGTACTGTTCTTACTCATGGTCATTCTGAAAATCCTTTCAAGATAAATGCTATGCAAAAGGCTAGGAGAATCAACTGATGGAAAGAACTTAGACCTAGGTGGTATTGTATCTGGCTGGGGTTCTACACATATCATTTTCTGACAATGTCTACAATTTCATTAAGAACTTAGAAACATGAGTATTTTCGAGATTTGAATTTCGCGTCTATCTTAAAAAGAGGGAGAAATCCCGTGTATGACGACACGCGTTAACTTACCCCAGGCATCGAAAACATATGTCGAGAGATGGATGGCTACAGTTTTTCATTATGGCGAAGGACTGTGATATCAAACATGGGATCCAACTCTGCAGAAACTGAAACGCGTTTTCGGATTTGAACTTGCTGAGTATTTGGCACTACTTTCCTGCGTCAAACTGGACTGCTTGTAGTATGGATCGCTTCATGCAACAGCTTCAACAACTCGGTTTCTTTCCTTACTTCACCGACTTTGGAGCTGAGTCCCGCACACACCATGATCAAGTCGATGGCTGCAGCACTCAGCGTCGTGCGCACAGTATGATTGAGGCGAGGAATATTCTCGTGGGAAACATGAAGAGAAATGATCCTGTTACCAGGCGCTTTATTCAGTATCTTCTCATGAGAGCGGGTGAAGTGCTTGTTTTGGTGAGAGATGGTAAGACTGGTCGTGTCATTACTGCACCGCCAAAGGATGAGCTCTGGACCCTCAGACACAATCAGGGTCTTGGTAGGGCAGCCAAGAACCACTGGGAGGATCTTTGGTCCGTCGGACCTCAATTCATGAAGTTAACTGATGTGCTCCGTGAATGGCGTTTTGGGTTCACGGATTACTACGATGTCATTATCTGGGACTTTGTGCCGGGACAATCACACGTGGATATGTACAACACCGTCCTCCTCGTAAGTTCCAACCCTCATATACAACACTCCGACTGACAGTTTAGGAACTTCGCAACGCGTTACGCATCAGACAGCCCCAAGATATGTACAGACACACGGAAACTCTGCTCTGCAGCCTCCAACGCGACGAGGAAACAGGCTATACCCGTGATATGAAGCCTGGTGAGAACGTACGGAGCATCTGGGACACTGTTTCTCATGAAGCATCCTCGTTCAAACTCTTCGAAATAAGCGACAAGAACATCACAACCAGAGAGGACTCCGAGATAGACTCCTCACCGTACCTGTTTTACGACAAGGCCAATGAACTCGAAGACGCAATTCTCTTCCCTGATGAACTCACTCCTAACAAGACCGGTGTTGCTTTCCGAGAGATCAGGAATGGTGTAGCTGATATCGAGAGTGGTGTCTTACCTAGTAATGCCAGGAACATGACCAAGGGGCTTGGTGCTATTAACGCAGGCCAAGATCCGTACAAGGCCTTGCGCGAGGCGAAGGATCATGAGGAGATTACTATTTGGGGAGTGCCGCATATTTGGCAGACCGGTCTCGTGGCGGCGAGGAAGGAGAAGCCAGATGCTGCGCAGAAGGCGTTGCTCGAGAAGACAGGATTGATGAGGTCACACAAGAGTTCGAACTTTGATAAGAGGATGGACTCTTCCGATGCGATGAAAAACATGGAGAGAGATCGATCATTCAGTAAGTCTCCCGTTCTTTATGCTATTTCGATGCTAACAAGCATTAGGCTTTAAGGAATCTCTACATGCTGGTGATCTTGAACCAGGATACAAGGAGAAATACGCCATGTTGCAAGACCGCCTTAGTGCAATGCTTCAACAGACACATGTGGGAGCAACCGCTTGGGTCTGGCACATCGCTTCTATCCTCGACTGGCTCGATCTCCGCGCCGACTACGATTCCTTCGACTACTCACACGATCCGCAGGCTCCGTGGCCAAATAGTTTCATTGTGTAAGACATGGTACAAGCTTTCACCACTATGGCCATGTTCTTCCCTGAGTTGGAAGTCACAAACCTTGTCACCATGTTTGTCAACTCGGACTCGTGCGAGGAGTTTCGCAAGAGCGGGATTTTCGACGTCAAGGAACGAAGCAAGGTCAGACCTGATCGTCGAACCAGAATGAGTTACAAGTTCCGCCCGAAGGAATTCTGGGAGTGGAAAGAGTTTTATGACAAGGATACAGACCGCTTCTGGGCTGAAGTGTATCCCATGGAATGGAGTCTCACCGTGAGACCCATTGTCGCTGAGCGTATGTTTTCCTGCACTCTTCTGAGAGCTTTACTGACCGATGATAGTGTACAAAGCTGGTGTCATAGGTCCGGCCAATCTCCAACCTGATCCCCAGGTTGTCAGTGGCATGGTGACAGCCAACAAGGAACCCCATCGTCCCGACAAACTCGACCTGTTTGTCAACTACGAAGATCAATACGGAAACTTCAATCAAAAATTCCCACCATCCTATGTCCCGCCGTCATCATGGCCACATGTCCTTCCCCGCGCAAAGTCCTTCGCTGCCAAACACCCTGACGCTGGCTTTGCATTGCTTCGTCTCTGGTCAGCACCGCACTACTATCTTCTCATGGTCGGCCCCATGAACCGCGGAATGACAAGTTTCCTCGACAGCATGAATCGGTCATGGGAATTTAAATTCGTGCCTAAGGATATGCCTTGCAGTGAATTCAGCATCCATCATAGCACGGAGTTACGATTGAACATTCTCAAAAAGAAGTTTGGGGACAAGGTTATGAATCGTGGTGATCTGATTTTGGTTATGGGCGAGGATGAGGAGGATCTGTTCAAGTTCTGTACGGCGGTCACGTTTGCTATCCAGACGAAGCCTTGGTTGATGGAGGTTGATCTCTGGAAGAGTTTTATTAATGTCGATATGGAGTTTCTTGGGGGATTGGATGAGCATTGGCTTGAGTAGACAATCTGTCATGGCTCAATTGGACTAGACTCTGGATAATATGAGTATCTTCCATTGCATGATGTTAATACGAGATGCTGGTTCTCATGTGGGGTCGGTTGTTAACGCGATACAGGGGTTCCAGGCCAAACCCCATTCGGCATTTCGGAAGCAAAAGGTCCATCAATTGGAAGAAGTCACGGTCGGCAAAAGTGGTTTCAGACGACGATCTCCACGATTTAGCCTAATGGGCCCATTCATCCCGTCATCTAAACACCATGGACGGATATATAAAAGATCCTCGTCCCATCTTTGAGTTTTCGTATACCAATACAATCCCTACAAACTGTAAAAATGCTTGGTGTCAAAGCTCTCCTTGTAGCCTGTCTGGCTTTCACCAGCAGTGCTGCACCTCAGGATAAGAAGCATTGGGTTGGAACATGGGCTTCTATGCCTCAAGAGGTTGAGCCTCATAATCTTGCTCCCGCTCCATTTGTAAGTCTCCTCTCAATGTGACTATTCTGACTAACATGAGCTCAGGGAGGACCAGATCTTGCTGCTCAATTCTTGAATACTACTCTCCGTCAGACATTCCGCACGTCTATCGGCACTGACAGGATCCGTATCCGGTTCTCCAACATTTTCGGCAAAACCCCTCTGCCCATTACCGCGGCATCAATTGCCCTTCCCGTCAACGGAAAGGCTGGTGTCGGAGAGATTGACACCAAGACGGTCAAGAGCCTCAAATTCAAGGGCAAGAAGTCTGTTTCCGTACCTGCTGGAGAGATCGTCTACTCCGACCCCATTGATTTCAAGCTCAAGCCTCTTTCTAACCTTGCTCTGTCTGTGTACACTGAAAAGGGCCAGGCTGGAGCTATCATTACTGGCCATCCCGGTAGCAGAACTACTTCGTGGATGCAGAAGGGTAACCATGTAAATGCTGCTTCTGTTTCGGAGGGAAGCACTAAGCATTGGTACTTCGCTAATGGCATTGATTCATGGGCGCCCCAGGATCATTTCGCCGTTGTTCTGTTGGGTGATAGTATCACCGATGGACGAGGCAGCACCGATGACACGAATGATCGGTAAGTAACCTCACAAAAATGTTGATGACATGATTGCTGATTGGAAGTAGATGGTCTGATGCCCTTGCCGAGCATCTCCAAGCCTCAGGAATGAAGAACGTAGCCGTCAACAACATGGCAGCCGGTGGTAACGCCATTCTCCAAGGTGGTCTCGGTCCCCCTCTTCTCCAGCGCTACAAGCGCGATGCCCTCGAGCAACCGGGTGCCAAGTTCGTCGTTATCTTCGAAGGCGTAAACGATATCGGTCCATCTGCCACCGACGCCTCCACCCAGCAGAAGATCAAGACCGGCCTCATGGCAGCGTACAAGCAAATCGCTGGTGATATCAAGAAGGCTGGCATGACCAGCATTGGAGCTACCATCACCCAGATGCTTGGAAACCAGTACTATGCTCCAGAGAGGGAGGTGACAAGGGTTGCTATCAACGAGTTCATTCTGAACAATGGTACTTTTGACCATACTGTTGACTTTGCTAGCTTGATTGGCGAAGGAGATAAATTATTGACCAAGTATGATTCTGGGGATGGTCTGCACCCTAATCCTGCTGCTTACAAGGAGATGGGAACCAAGTTCCCTATCAAGTACTTCAAGAAGTAGAGAGTGTGGTCATGAGCCTCCGAGGATGAGGCGGACATTTAACTTCAACTGAGTTTATAGTTTTGAATGTAAATACAGCTTTTTTGCCAGCTTTGGATTAAAGTGTCCGGGCGCAGTACCCGGTATGTGCCGCAGCCATGTCGATCATCCGTACGGACGGTACGGATGTCCGTAGTACGGAGACTTTTGATCTGTACTAGAAGGACTCGATTCCACCGTTCCTCTGTCCTGACATATACTAGCTCATCATTAGAAGGATCCGGTCGCACATCAATCCTTTGTTCCGCAATCCTGCCGGGCACTTTCAGCGAAATCTCTCCGCTTACAGAAAGTCTCCAACTTTCGGTATAAAACTCCGCATATATCCTTGGTCAAGGATGAATATCTAGTTCCGTTCTATTCAATCAACACTACCATCCCAATGGATCCCCCACTTGAATTATTCGTCCTCTCCTGGGGTGTATACCCCCGACGAGTCCTAACCTACCTCTCCGAAAAGAACCTTCTGAATTCCCCCCTCATAAAAATATCCGAGAGCACGGCCTCTGAAACCGGTGAACTTTCTGCTCCTCGCAAACCAAAGGGCACCGTCCCCGTCATGCTCCTTCCCGATGGATCTTTCATCAAACAATCCATTGCGATTATGCTTTACTTCGAAGATATCTGCGACCATCCTGAAGAACCCTGGCAAGTTGAACTTTCGCAGCAAGCCAAGGGCACTATGTTGGGCGAGACAGCGGCAGAAAAGGCAAGAGTGAGAGATATGCTATGTCTTTCGGATGAAATCACGAGTCAATTCATTTTGGCGTGTCGTAAAGGTACAGCGCTGTTTGCACCGATGGAAACGACAAATGCCACTGCTTCAAAGCTCATAATGGAGTATTGCTACAAGAACTTGAAGCTTTTGGCAAAGTACTACGATAATGATTCTCGATTCGATGGTAGCGATGGGAAGGTCAACGTTGCGGACTGTGTGCTTCAGGCAGTTTTGTACTTTGGAAAGGATGTATATGGTTTGGATCTTGTGGTTGATCCTGAGTTAGCCAGTTTGAGGGCATTCTATGAATGGATGGAGAAGAGGGACAGTGTCAAGGTGGAACTGCCATGTCCTGAGTGGATTCAGCAGTTGGCTAGTCAGTGGCTTCCTGTTGAGTGAGGAAGTTTACTAAGGCTTGAGGGATCCCGGTAAACTGTGTTGGTGGTTGAAGTTTATAGTTCTCTGTTCAGATGGACGGAGACTGTCACTTCTGTACACGATCAGGATAAGCTTTTTATCAACGAATTATACTTTTGAAGCATCATGACTCCAATGCTCGTGCGACACCTTTTTTCGTTTTCTTTTACCTGGTCTAACATATGTCGGGCTGCGCATAAAGTTCGTTCTTTACTTCCTCCCATCTCTCTTGTCCAAGCATCAAAGTCATGATGCCTCAAACGTGTAACTTTGTTGAGGAAGAGGTTGACTATCATTGTCGCTAAAGCGGATGTCTTTCTGTCAGAAGGGAAGACCGAAAAGAGAACCCCTTGGGGTCAGATATCTCTGACAGGGTCAGTTCGAGGCGTTGGTTGGTCATATTGCGACTGACTCATGTAAAAAGCCAAGTCTGGCCAACAACTTGGCAGGTGGGGTTCATTACCGAGGCTTTCAAGATCTGCAAAAGCCGTTCACATTTGGATAAACCTCCGTCTAAGGTCGCGTCCAATTCCCCGATCATGCACAACCGATCTTCACAGAAATTCAGCTCAAATTTGCAGTCACATGGAGAAAGCACATAATCAAGTCAAGATCTCATTAATTTACGTTATTATACATATAGTCCGTCTCTTTATACGGTGACCATTTCCTTTAGCAGGAAATGGTTAATCGTGAAGTTTACTTGCCAGAAGGAGCCTTCTCCACAGTCTCGACAGTAGCATGATCAGCCTTGTTAAGCTCATCGAGAACATGCTCGTCGACAGACTCGTGGAAGACATCGACCTTTGTGGTAGCGAACTTGCGAGCGCTGATACCCTTCTCGAACAGGACACCGAGTTCGGCAAAGGTTCGGCCGTTGGGCTCGGGGAGGCGGAAATAAGTGTAGATGATGCAGAGGAAGCAGATGCCACCCTGTAGAGAGTTAGTTTGTGTTTGAGTGAGTAGAGTTTGTGGGGGACTTACCCAGAAGAAGCCAGTAAAGTTGCTCCAGTTCCAGGCGGTGGGGTTGAGCATGTAAGGAGCCAGGACAGCGTTGACGATACCGACGATACCACTAAAGCTTGTTAGTCATCGAGTCATGAGATCTGGAAGAGACAAACTTACTAGAAGATACGACCAAGAGCAACAGTCTTGATCTGAAGTCGTCGAGAGGGAAGCTCACTAACAAGCGAGTACGCAACCGAACCAACGGTAAGCTGATACACAACAGCCCATCCAATCATGAGACTTCCAGTAGCAAGAGCACCCTTCTCCCGGTCCGCCTCAGGCACAAGACCCAAGAATCCAAGGATACACAAAACAGTGCAAAGGCCGCACAATCCGTACAGATATAGAGTGCGACGTCCAATTCCCTGGGACATCAGTCCCCAGGCACCGAAAACACCAATCATGTTGATAGCGTATTGTCCGAGAGCGAATGAGTAGGCGTGCTCGGCTGAAAGACCGGCTTGTTCGAGGAAGTAGGTCGAGTAGTTGGAAAAGGAGTTTCCACTGAGGTTCTGCATGGCCCAAACCATACAGACGATTTCTGTTCGGCGACGGTTGACGCCCTTGAAGCAATCGATATAAGAACTTCCGCTGGTGAGCTTCTCTTCGAGGGCAGTTGTGTGCACCATCATAGCCACAGTCTCATCTGCATCAAAATCTGTCTCGCGGTTCAAGCTCGTAAGTCTAAGAAGACTCTTCTTCGCATCCGCAACGCGTCCCTTTCGAACAAGCCACCAAGGACTCTCAGGCGCAAGCCAAAGTCCCACAATCAAAGGCAAAGGCCAAATCCACTGCAGACCATAGGGAATTCTGTACGCCCACTGATCTGTACGATGGATCATTGATCGCAATATTCCGATACCGATTTCTTGACCAAGACCCCAGCAGAAGTTGACATATGTTGTGAGATAACCTCGGAGGGCAACGGGGCAAACTTCGGAGGCGTAGGTGACGCAGATGGTCTGGAAGATACCCCAGGGGAGACCGCAGAGGATTTCGGCGGCGAGGAGCATTTGGACGTTTTGGGCGGTGAAGAAGAGGGTGATGCAGGCGGAGAGCCAGATGAGACAGCCGATGATTGTATAGCGGTAGCCGAAGCGTTCGGAGAGCCAGCCGTTGAGGAAGAGACCGATGATGGAACCGACGTTGGCACCCTAGACAGTTGTGTTAGCCATAAAACTCAAGGAGGATGATAATTCAGGGAGTCGTACATTGCTCAGACCAGCTTGCCATGCTGCTGACACCTGATATGTTCCATCGGGCTGAAGGGTTCCGTATTTCTTATTCCACTGAGGAAAGGCGTCTAGTTGCCACCGTTAGCAATCGCAGCACAAACTCAATGCTGGGAAACTCACAGAAGTTGTTGACCAGGACAATGTCAAAACCTTCCATGACAATACAAGTCGAGATCAAGATACTCCAACCAACAGCCTTGGGATACAGCTTGATACCCTGCATGAGGGTCATCTTCTGCTCCTTATCAGCAGCCGCGCGCGCATGGTCGATAACATCAGGATGAGTCTTGCTGGGGTCTGCGTCATGGGAAGCCACTGGGGCAACAGCCGCGACCTTTTCGTCCGACATGGTCGCAACCTCGGAGTGTATCTGAGTAAGGTGACAAGATAAAGGAAGAGAAAAGGATGTTGATGCGGGGAAGAGAAGGATGATCTGGGGAAAGATGGAGAATTCCAAGGGGGCCCCAATATTCTTATTTAAAATGCCCGGGGAACCTAAGTAAAGAGGGGGGCAGCAGCGGTTTTTGATCGGCGAGGTGGCCGGTTAACTCAATTGATGAGAGCGTGCGGGACGTTGCCCTGAATGATACTAGCTCGGTCTTGGTCTTGGTCTTGTCTAGTGATGGATGCAGGGATAAATGGCAGTTTCTTCAGTCTTTAGTGGCGGCCAAGCCTTAGTATTTATGCTGATCTTTGCTGATTGTAGAATGTTCTACTAGACATTGATTCTGTCTGATTCTCAATTTCCATGAGTATACTATAGTCATGCCATGTTTCAGACTGTAGTACCACAGAATCTTGGAGAATTGGCAATTCCATTCTCTCAATGCCCAACTTCTCCACAGAACCAGCTAATCTGGGGGTGGAGAGACTTATTCTTCATCAACCAATAACAAGTCCCTCAAATCCAATTTCACTGCTAATAGAGTGGAGCAGAACGCTCTCGAACACTCAGCTCAAAAATTAATCTTATCCCCCAAAACCTGGCATTGAGCGGGGAATTCCTCGGCCCATTTCCGCCCTCCTTCTCACGTGGTGGTTCAAGGTTAACAGAGATTGAGTTAGATCGACCGAATTGTTTCACGACTCGTGCTTCAGCGGCGAGAAGGCCGGCCGACAAGTCCGTTATCTGGGGTCGAGACTCCAGATCTACCAATTATCTGGGGTTATAGATCTTTGTTTCCCCGCGATTTGGATGCCGGGGCCGTGGGGGACGAATGACAGCTCGGGTAAAGGGATGTAAGGTTCAATCTATCGGTTGTGGTTTTAAAGATCTCGGTGTGATATCGTGATAATGTCACAAGACGAATGGAGAGCGAAGGCTACTGTATTCCTAAACAGGTCATTCAACAAGGCATTCCCGACGCAAAACATACTTTGTTATAACTTCTGAACAGTTTTTGTTACTCTGAGCGGTGTACAACTTGCTTGTGGATGAGTGTAAGAGAACGTTAGAGGCGTCCCTCGACCAAAAATCATGACGACATAGCCTACCCTAAACACAAATGGGTGTACAGTTCTGCGACACCACAGAGACGCAACGGAAGCCAAAAGATGGCGTTTTCTAGTCGAAATCGATCATCTCACTGCATGAAGGCCGAACTCAAAGCCTATTTGGACGTTGAGCACCATTAATCGTCGCGCCGACAACATGCTGCGTCCGCTCGGTTGTCAACGGCCAAACCCCATGTCCAATATGCGTCACCGTCACCACCCGAATGACCTCAATTCGAAAGCAACGCGCGCCAAAGTATTCTTGATTCGGATCCTATCGGCACTTGGGTGAAGTATCGCAAACTATTGATGAACCCCTCAATTCAGAAGAGTTAGATCCGGCGCCTCGAGTGAGGCTGGGAGAGATGAGGAGGATGGCCAAGATCCCTCCGGCGGATCTAGTCGTTCTCGGCTTAGTGAGATTTTCACGATAAGATGGCACCGAATTTCATGATGTCGCCCTTCTTTCCTACGACATGAACAAGGGTAATGGTTGTTTGTCGCACAAAGCCAGTAGCTCTTCATCCAAGAGTGGGCGACAAACAAGACGCGTCCCGATACCTCCCGTCACGTCTTCTCATCGCACCGCGGCTATTCTCCTCGCCCTGATAGCCTACGTGACCAGTCCCTGAGCCGAGCAACCAGCCAAGCGAACGGCCAAGCAGAACAGACTTGAGTTAATCTCCCAAGAAGGGAAAGCTGTATTTAAAGGAACACGCATATAGCACTCAATCTCTATGAATTGAGGCATATTCTGTTAAGCCGAACCCTCATCTCCAATTCTATAACATCACAAAAACGACAGCTTCTCCAATACAGCTTAGACCGCCCACTCAAACCTCACCCCTCGTTCCCCTCAACCAATCATCTCGCTGCCCATCTAACCCCAACATCCGACATCGGGCTCCAAGTGGGATCTCTGCGAAAGAATTTGCCAGTCTAAACTTCATCCATAGAGAAACTGTCACTCTAATAGTAATTACGTGATTCTTGGCGCTTAGTATCGGAGACGATTTGGAGAAAATTTCCTGATCGTGAGAACAAAATGGGGTTCATGTCGGGGTCACTTTCCTTTCTCCAAATCTTTGGAAAGTGAACGCGAGGACACGGAAAGCTTGGACTTGATTGACTTAAAACATGTTAAGCTCGGACAAGGTTGATCAGGAAGGACAAGTTCTGTCTGGGGAGGTTGTTGATGATCCTAGTCATGCTCATGATGCAGTCTTTGGAAAGATCAGTGACGATGGGCCCAACTACCGAAATGTGAGAACCAGCAAGTGAAACTGGAATGACAATACTAATACGTCCAGGTTGGATGGCTGGGCACAGCAGGTCTCATGATGAAAACCCAACTAGGCCTGGGCATCCTTTCCATTCCCTCTGTCTTTGATACCCTAGGCATGATACCCGGCCTAATCTGCCTCTGTGTCGTAGCAGCCATAACGACATGGTCAGATTACATCGTCGGTACTTTCAAGCTTCGGCATAGAGAGGTTTATGGTATTGATGATGCGGGTGGGTTGATGTTTGGGAAGGTAGGCAGAGAAATCTTTGGTTTCGCTTTTGGTCTCTGTAAGTCACCTGTATGAGCCATGCTTTGGTGGGATGTAAGCTGACACATCTTTGGCAGACTGGACATTTGTTTGCGGTTCGGCCATGTTGAGTGTTTCAATCGGATTCAATGCTGTTTCAAATCATGGGACCTGTACAGCTGCTTTCGTGGCTGTTGCAGCCGTTACGGGTTTCATTTTTGCGAGCATTCGTACACTTGGGAAACTAAGCTGGCTCGCCTGGTTGGGTCTTGTCTGTGTCATTACATCTGGTAAGATATCACAAATCGTGATATTACTTGGAATACTCTTGCTAACATCTTAAAAGTCATCGTCCTCACAGTCGCTGTGGGTATCCAAGACCGACCCGCCGCAGCTCCCAAGGACACCATCTGGGTCTCAGACTATCACCTATTCAAGAAGCCCAGCTTTACCAACGCGATCTCAGCTATCTGCGCCCTCATCTTTGCATACGCCGGGACACCTGCGTTCTTCTCTATCGCAGCAGAGATGAGAGACCCCAGACACTACACCAGATCACTAATTCTGTGTCAAACTGTAATTAGTGCTTGCTATATCGCTATTGGCTGCGTGGTCTACTACTTTTGCGGCTCGTACGTTGCGTCGCCTGCGCTTGGTTCGGCCGGTGTTTTGATCAAGAGGGTTAGCTATGGAATTGCGCTTCCTGGGTTGATCGTCACTACTATGTTGACTTGCCATGTAAGTTTACCCTGAACATCTTGTGATCTCGTGTAAGCTTTGGAGTCATGATGGTTAAAAAATGTGTTCGCCGGGGAAAACATTGACCCGTACGAACCCCTCCTGAGTACCTGAAACTAACGTTTGGATTATAGCTGGCGAGTAAGCACGTGTTTGTCCGTGTGTTGAGAGGGTCTAAGCATTTGGCTGCTAATACCTTCGTCCACTGGGCATCATGGATCGGATGTACATTCGGCATTACAGTGGTGGCATACGTCATTGCCAGTGGAATCCCAATTTTCAGTGGTCTTGTTTCACTCATTGGCGCTCTACTTGCCACGTCGCTGTCCTTTCAGCCTATGGGTTGTATGTGGCTGTACGACAATTGGAAGCGTGAAAAGCAGGACCGATCTGCCACTTGGTACATCGGTGTGCTGTGGAGTTTCACGATTATTGCCCTGGGAACCTTCATGACTGTGGCTGGAACGTATGCTTCTGTGGTGGACATCATTGCGTCGTATAAAGTATCTGGTGGGTCGGCGGCTTGGTCTTGTGCCGATAACTCTGGATCTTCATAGTTGCTTTTTAGAGTTCCTTAAAAGTTTCTCCTTAAAAAGATTACACTTTAGAGGAAGCAATATAACTCTGATGCTTGCACATGATCGTTTCTTTTAGCCCTCGTCTGATATAAGGTTTGAAAGGATGAATAAAATGCCTTGGTAGCCCCCTCCCAGTCTTTCGTTTCTCTTTTCTTTCACCAACAACCACCACCCCTGAAAACAACTGTTTCTCAAAGCAACCAGTCTACAAAACAACCACCAATCAAAAGAACTACCACTCAGAATAACTATCACTCAAAATAACCACCCTTCAACCGTCCTACAAGATGTCTGACAACGACGACGTCTACCAATACGACCCTGAAGTAAGGGAATCTGACATCGAAGAGGCTGAGCGATCGACTGCAGGGGAATCGGACCAAGAGCATGATAAAGTGGACAAAGATTTTGAAAAGCTGGAGAAAGCTTATGAAGAGTTGAACGGAGATGAGAAGATACCGGACAATGAGGATGATGAGTAGAATGAGGAAATCGAGAAGATGAAGTTAAACTCTTTCGACAAGCACTCTAGATAGGATCTTCAAAGTCGCCACCAGACCAAATAGATACTTATCAGTTGAGTCTTCTTACATCAATACCCCAGAGATAAAAGTAAATCCAGCATATGTGTACATGCCTTACTGTCCCTGATGACGGCAGGACACAGTGATTTCCTACAGGGTTGACATAATCCCGCCACTTCACAAGCATCCTTTAACTTGTCAGAGCCACCCATTCCCTCAAGCACATCCACGCCGTTATCCAGAAGCATGCGCATTCCGTCTATATTACCAGCGGCTACCGCAGCAGTGGCAGCTGTTGTCGTCCCATCCTCGCCGCATCGAATATTGACATCCGCACCAGCCTCGATGAGAAGTTTAGCGCAACAATGACTACACTCAATGTCATCTCGGGCACTACAGTCGGGCCAAGTCTGCTTTAATGAAAGAACCAACGGTGACTGCAGCCCTTCGTTGAGTGCGTTGATGTCAGCACCAGCGTTTAGAAGCACCTTCATCGGACCTTTACTCCCAACGACGGCTGATCCATGTAGCGCTGTACCATGCTCACCACCAAAGGCTCTCATATCCGCTCTAAAGTGCAGAAGAAGCTTCACTCTCTCTTCTTGACCTTGACAAGTCGCCGCGTGATAGAGCAGGCTCTCCCCAAACCTGCCTCGTATGTTTGAATCCGCACCTTGCAGGAGCATATGCAACAACGAATAATTAGATGTGCGATATTTGTGCATAGACCGGGCGAACGCTGTAATGGCGGAATTATATATCAAGAGCTTATCTGGTCGTGCGTCAACTCGTCTCCAGATGAAATGGATATATCCACGGACGTTGTAGTCTCGAGCTGTCTCCTTGAGCATAGCTATGTACGATTCTCGGTCATGGTCGGCTTCGGTGATAAGGGTATGGCAAAGTGAGAAATGCTTCTTACTCGCAGCTCTTTCCACCGGCTGTGATAGTATCGTTACGAGGCGACTCGAACGCGCTGCGAGGAGCAATTCCGCAATGTGCACTTTGTCCTGTTCTTGTGCACTGCAACCAAAATCTCCCAGTGACCTTAGAGCACGGTCAATTTCTGCATCCTCGGGCTCCTGAGTATCAATCATGTGTCCCACTATGTCAACGTGACCTTTGCTGATTGCGATTGACAGTGCGCTAGAGAGATCCTGCCGTTCAGGAAACATGCGACAACCGCCTGCCTCAAATCTGAGTAGGAGGTCGAGTCTTCCATGCTCGGCTAGTTGATATGAGATCACATGGCATTTTTCTGTAAGCTTGGTCACGTCAGCGCCATGGCGCAAAAGGGTGCTTAGCACGTCGAATCTGCTTTTCAGCTCTCCCTTAACTCGACGGCGGTTAAATCTGTTTTCTTCGAGCTCGTTGACAGCGAACTCTAATGCGGATCTTCCGAGCCCGTCCGTGGTGTTCACATCCATGCCGCTTGATAGTAACTTTGTGACTATCTGGATCTTTCCACCACGTGCAGCGTCCAGTAGGAGGAGGGGATGTGCTTCCAAAGATTTCCCCTCCACGAGCATTTCCACTAGACTCATGTCTCCATGCTCAAACACTGGACCAAACTCCTCCAATGGCAAGTTGGCCGCAAGGCCATCGTGAAGTAGCATTAAAGTTAATCTTTTCTGCTCATCGGTAAGACTGGATTGGAAGCTAGTGCCACTAGTGGAAGTACGACGTCTCGAGAGGCTCGCTGCAAGAGCCGGTGCGAATCGTTTGCGCTGAATATAACCCAGCGGATCAGCCGTGAAAAGGTGACGAGCTATCTCGATAAAGCCACGACTGCAAGCCGCCTGGAGGGCATCTCCCTCGGTAGCTGGGGCCACAGGCTCGAAGAGCCACCCATTGCCTTGATCTTTGCAGAATGGCAACTTGCTCGTCGGTGATAAACTGACGAGGCTTATCTCGGCTCCATGCTGGAGGAGTGTTGACACTACTTCGAGGTGGCCATAATAGGAAGCCAGTACCAGGGGCCTGCATGAGCAGATTGTGTCGGCTTCATCTTTTGATAGTGTCGTGGCAGGCTCCACGACTCCATTGATAGAAGCACCTCGTTCTAGCAGTATAGTGACAATTGAGGCGTGTCCTGAAGCTGAAGCAGCCTGCAGCGCTGTTCTTTTATAAAGATGCAGTGTTTTCCCGCCGAGCTCTCTGGATTCGCCACTCAGTGAGTCAATCTCTGCGCGACATTTCAAAAGCAACAAGACGATATCCTCATGGCCTCCATCTGCTGCTGCTGCCAGCGCATTGCCAAGTTCATGCCCTGAATCATGGACATCAGCCCCTCGATCCAACAATAGCTTGACAACGTCGATATGGCCGTTGTTACATGCAACCTGTAGAGCTGTGCCATGGTCCCCTCCTGAATCATTCACATCTGCGCCTCTGTCAAGTAGATACTCAACTGCTTCGTAAGTTCCTGCTTCAGAAAAGAGCTGTAGACATGAGCCATAGTCTAGTTGTCTATCGGCTCGTCTCTTAAGCCAGTGCCTGTCGATTTCAGCTCCTTGAGACAACAGCTCATCAGCGACATGAAAGTGCGATCTTTCAAGAGCAATGTAGAGGACGAAGCACGCATCGCTGAGAGTATTCGCGTCGTAGCCTTGTTTGAGTAAGCATCGTGTTGCCTCGCGAGAACCCCAAAACGCCGCTACTTCAAGAGGGTGGGTATAGCTAAAGTTGAACATATAGCCGCTCAACATCCGAGATCCCACAGATCCGGAACTATGGTTCGGAGCAAGGAGACATTCGATGAGACTGCTACTATCGAATTTTATAGCCAGTGACAATGCTGCGTCATGATGATCCCTGCGTATTCGCTTTTCCGCTTCCTGCATCGAAGGTAGCGATCCGCGCGGGTGTGGCGGAGGCCTGCCTTCGTTAAAGAACGTCAAACCCCCAAAAAGACCCCCCCGACTTACTTGGTCCGAAGACTGGTGTGTCATAAGTAGGCTGACAACTCTTTCGTGGCCCCCATGGATAGCTGCATGCAGAGCATTGCGATATCGACCTCTCCTCTTGAACCCGTTCTTCATGATGTCTTCTTGCATTTGCAGGAACATCATCTTCGCCCCGTTGTCAAGAAGTAGCTTTGCAATCTGCTCGTTGCCACGATAACACACCGCCTGCAGAGCATTATCAAAGTGACCTCCACGGCCATCCACATCTGCGCCGTACGAAAGAAGAAGCTTGATCATGTCTGGGTTCCCGATAGAAGCTGCAGTTTGCACCGCATCTCCAAGTTCCTCGTCGTAGACATTTGGGTCGACTCGTTCTTCTAGGAGGTATTTTGCAACCCGAAAGTGATTGAACGCCACAGCAGCGCGCAAAGGGTAGCCGAATCGACCCCGTATGGTGAGATCAGCCCCAGCTTGAACAACGAGCTGAACCATCTTTAGGTCGCCGCCTGCAATGGCGGCTTGTAGAGCATTACCGTAGGTCCCAGCCTCTTTGTTGATGTCATCATAGTCTTCCAATATCGCGATGGCTTTTCTCTGCTTGCGAGCAAATAAAGCGATTTGCAATAGATCGAGCGTCATCTCTGGAGTGAAGCTTCCAACAGCCCCAGACAGTAAACGACCCACAGCGACATAGTTGCCTCGCGTGCTCGCACTATCTAGAGCAGTCTCAAACTGGGTCTGATCCTTGAGTTGCACGCCACTCCTTATTAAAGTCTCAATAACCGCGTCGTGATTGTGGGCGATGGCTGCATGAAGGGGACTCGAGAAACCATCACCCGGTGTTGACTCAGCTCCATGCTCAACTAAGAGCTTGGTGATCTCATGATACCCGTTAACAGCTGCGGCTAAAAGAGGAGTGTTGTAGTGGCCGCCCGTGACATTCACATCCACGCCCTTTTCGACCAGCGTGGCGACGACTTTTATTTGGCCCCATCGAGCAGCTAGGTACAACCCACTAGCCCCATGGATATTTACGCCTTCAAGGTGTAAGCCCTCCTGAACTCGAGTATCATTGAGCGCTTCATCAAGACCAAAGGAACTTATGATGAAGAGCGGAGAGGCTGGAGAGCTAAGGCAAGACTCGAGTCTATGTTCGTCTGGGTTGTTCCATGAGCTGCCCTGTGCTCGAGGCAAGGCTTTGATGTCGTCCATCCAGTCTTTGAGATGCTGTTCTTCTACTAGCATCTTAACAACAAGACTGTTCAGACGAGGTGCTTGTGCTTGTTCGACGTGAAATAGCCAGTGCTGGGTAGCATATCTACGAATATGATTTTCGTCTTCGTCTTCGTTGTGCCCGATATATGTTCTAATACAGGTTTCTGCGATGGTGAGATTACAAGCACTGAGACTGAAATCATCGGTCTGGCCAAGAAAGTACCTGTTTACCATTGTTAGCACCAGCCTTGGACATGCTATGAGACGTGCAACCTACTCGCGCACAGTGGGATGACAAATGCGAAAACAGTCTGTCTCTACGTCCCAGATGACAAGGCCGCAGCAATAGTTTATCAAATCGGTTCTTGAGACTGTGGTATTAATGTTTAAGCCGTGTCCGATTGCATTCATGAACTGTTCGGTGTTGAGCTGTTGACGGGAACAGAGTAGCCATTTGAGAGCGTTCATCACTATGGACCTAAAGGGACCATCCAAAGTCCTGATTCGCTCAACAATGTTTTCGTATGTGGCATCGAGAGATGGCATTAGCCGTGAGATAGTCGAGTTGATATTCTCTCTGCACCTGGCGTGGTTATAATCATGGATTAGCTGCATCTGGAGCTTGACCCAAAGGAACCTGAACAATGTCAGCGCATTGGAAAGATTGGTAACACGGGCGCACATACATCCCGTTCGCACCCGACGTTAACGCTGTAATCATCTCCTCAAACATCTCCGCCTTGGACTCCTCGGTTTCTTGGTGCATCCTACACCCCCGTCCGACGAAATCAGCAACTCCAGTCTCGATGTACATGTGCATATCTTCTCGAGTAGCAGCCGGTGTTATCTCAACATGAGTTGCACCTTGGAAACTTTCAGCAATGTCTGGGTCGTAGCGACTTGCAATCAAAACCTTGACCACATCACCGGCTCGGGCTGTTATCTCTTCCAAGCAGTCAAGTAAAACCTCACGTTGCTGGGAGCTGCATTCGTCAAGAGAGTCGATCACCAGAATAGCCGGAGTTGTTTCGCATAGATCACAGATCAAGTCCACACATGCATTTGCTTGGAGTTGACTGAGTCGCTCACCCTTCTTGTCTGCCTCGTCCTTTTTCTTCAAGAAAGCTCGGAGGACTGGAGCTCGAACTGAACTCTGATCTCTGAGTACTGCCAGTTGTCTGATAAAGGATCTTAGAACCTGCGTTGCGTCGGATCGCTCTGGCTCAGCCGGGTCATTCGAGCAGTAGAAGTGGACTATTTGACTATATGACTGGAGATGTTCGATGGCTTGAGATCTTTGAAACGATATCAGTATGAAGTATAACGGAAAGCCGATAGGATCTAACTAACAGAATGGTTGTCTTTCCAGAGCCAGCTATCAAACGGTAAGCGAACGTCACTGGAAATGAATGTGCTGTCCTTACCAATTCCATGTATCCATAGAGATTCTGAAGAACTCGAGTCCCTCCAGTTTCTGAATTCAGTGCTCTCCAACAGCCATCGACCTGTATTTGGGAGAGCTGCCTGCAGAGCTGCGCGGAGGTGTGCATTGACCGAGATTGATGACATCCAGCACATTATTTCCTGTCGTAAAGGTTCTTTGAAGTGTCAGATAGGTTGTATAATAGAACGGTCGCCAGAGCTCTCACCTTCAATAATTTCTTGATCTCCTTGCTGGTGGTCGACGGTTCTTGGAAGAGGGTATCTCAAGTCTTGGAGAATTTGGCTAGTCACATCGTCGAGGTCTAGAGGTAGTCAGTATGATATCCTAGTATTGATAACTTGGCACTGACTTTCGGCATCAACAAGGCGTTGCACGTCTCTCTCAACCTCGCGAATAACGGTAATTCCCTTCTCAAGCGCAGTTGGCCACAAGGGATCAATGGACTCTCCTAACAGTTATTCTCATGAGTGATTTAGTGGCAGTACATCGTTAAGCAACCACTCACCTGAGCTACCGTGGACGTAGTGTTTCTTTGCTGAGCAGAGAAAGTCCAGAACCATACTGTAAAGCTTGTCAAGCCCTGACTCGATCTCCTTCTGTATATCAGCGGATCTTTCACGACGATCAAGCGCCTCAATGACGTTGTGTCGTGAGATAATGCGTGTTACTACCTCCAATCCTTCCAGGACAGCACCGCAAACATTCGAGGCATTAAGGCAAAGCTACGACACGTCAGCGTGATGAAGGCTATCTTATCCTTGAGAGACCTGCCAGAATGACGGCCTTGACGCCCAGCCAAGGTAGAGCAGCATGTGTTGAGTCAAACGAGACCATTGTATCCGTAATGGTCATCGTCTTTCGGACTGCCCCTGCCATCTTCTCCAGGACATCTCGGACAGCTATTTCCTTGCCGCCGAGCCCTGGGACGCGCCAGCGAGATTGACCTTTACGCTTCTTTTCAATATTGTTTTCGATGATTCGGACGATGTCGCCGAGGATACGGTGTTGGTCATTTTCGTTGTCTATATGGAACATTGTCCGATCGCTTTCACAAAGACGGGAGATTGAGATGGTCCAGCGACTCTTCATAGAAGGGCCATATTTGGCATCAAAGGTGTCCTGTCGTGGGGCAGCTGGAGTGTCGACTGCGGTATTACTTGCATCCGTGCAATTTCCATTTGGAGCAAGAGCTACGCTACTGAGGTTCCCAATAGTCATTCTCACAATATTGTAGCATTAACTGGACCAAATGAAATATAGTATGTGATAGAATGTTTCGCGTAGCTTGATTTAAGATTTAAGTATGATACTCGATACCTGCTCCCCTCTCAACGACCGGAACAGGCAGGCGTCTGACATGCATCTGCCTGTCTTGGCAATTTATTCAAAGTGGTTTGGTCGTGTGATTGGCCCATGGATGAATCCCCCAGGTCCATCTTTCCCAAACGGGGATTTCTGCAGCTTACGAGGTTACCAGAAGTAGCAGTGCCCGGTCCAAGACAACTTGTTGCAAATGTACCTGCCTTTCGCACAGCATACCTGTTCCAGCCTAGCAGTTGTATTTTCAATTCCGTACATGTCTCCACCGTACTGTCACAGAGGATAAGCGTTGCTCTTCGACTGGACAGCCATGATACCAAGCTCTCTGACGCTGTGTAAACTTTGCATCCTGTCTTCAGTAGTGGAGAGGTGGACCCATGAGTCGTATTGTCGGGTCGGCGCGGGGCACATTTCACATCATGAGTCAGGTTCAAGAATCCAGGGCACAAAACTGGCAATAGTTAAGCCATAGACACGGGAAATTAACAATGGGACATTGATTAAATGCCATTCGCAATTAGTACGGAAACAATGTGAAGGTGGTGTTTTTTCCGCTTTTATTCCTGACAAGGCTGGATCTAAGTGGGTCATGATATGGCACTATTGCATGCCAGCTTGTCGATAGCTTCAATAGTTCTCCGCCAAGCAAGCCCGTTTCACTGCAACTATTGGGACTACTATCACGCCGCCAATTCCTGAGGCCCCATAGTGGACAGACTGTAAAAAAGGAGTCATTAATTGATAAGTATAAGTACAACCCTAGGAAGGAAGCTATTACTCGTCTCAACGTGTCAAACCTCACCACAGTCATTCCTTTTACAGCATTGCTTTCATCATGCGATCTTCTCGCCAACTACTTGCCCTTCCTGTCTTCGCGGGAATTGCTGCTGCTGGGCTATGCAGACCAGGCAGCTTGCCAGTCACTACGGCCGTCACTGCTATTGAGACTGAAACAAGTATCAATACCGACACTAAGACGTCTCTTACACAGACCTTGTCATTTTCTGCCTCGGAACCCAGTTCAGCCACTACCCTAGAAACAATTGTTCCTATCACGGAGAGTTCTGCATCTGGAACTACCACCGCTCCTCTCGTGGAGACCTCTGCAACCGAGACTACCATGGCTGTCATCACAGGTCTCACCAGCGACACCACCCTCACTACAAGCTTTACTACTTCCAGCGCTCCTGAGACCACAACTGCATCGGAGACCACCACCTCCCAGGCCACAACAACAACATTACCCGTCTTTCCCCCGCAGCCAATCATCTGCCCTGGATCAGACAGAATGTGTATATACGACATGGACATCCGATGCGACTATCAACTGACAGGCCTCCCCAAAGATGGCAAGATGAGCCTCGACGAGTGCGCCGAGAAATGCGGCAAAGATGCAAGCTGCATCCTCTTCTCCTGGGCGCCTTCTGATTCTTCGTGCTACATGGGCTCTTATGACGATCTTGAGGTGGAGGATTGGATTCCGGGCGTGGTGAGCGGTTTGAAGGGAGAGTGCGAGGAGCCAGAGCCGTGATGACAATTAAAATGGCACACTGAAGAAAGGTCTTGATCCACCTTCATCTAGGGAAATCTCCAAGACTGATTTAACAATTATCCCTTTGTATATTCTATTCTATCTATTACCCCCCAAAGCTCAACAATGACACTGGACTTTCTCGTCTAGAATCTTGTTTCTTGTGGATAAGAGCTCATCTCTCGTAGTCCAATGGAAAAAACTAAAGTGAGACGAGAGTCAAGTAAAGGCCGGGGCGGGCTTTTCCATACACTATTGAATCTTGGCATAAAAAATAAAGAATCTTTGTCAAGGAGCTGAGGCGCAACATCAAAGAGTAATTGAGCTGTTGGGCCACTTTAAATTGTACTATTGGCTTGGCTTGTTTCCAGAACCACAAGTGATTTTACGTCCTTGGTCAAAGTGGCTCTTAGGATGGATACTTGCTAGTCTTCGGGACTGCTCCGTCGACCTGTTTCGGAGCTTTTTTTCCATGTCAGCTATGACTGATAACGTCTCACTTTGGATGACCAACATCCTAGTTTGAATCAGCCAGCTTATTATATCATGGCCTTTCATACAGAAACAAAAAGCAACATGATCTACGAGCATGAACCAAGGTCCCACGCTATAGCAAGTTGTATTGACCGTTACCTCATCCTTTACAATTTTGAGCCGCTATCGACTTTCATCATCACACTCTTAACCTCCAAGAAGTTATCCATACTATACAAGTACCCCTCCCTTCCCTGTCCTGAGGCCTTGTATCCTCCAAAAGGCAAATCCCTCGCGGTAGTAGGACTGGTGCAGTTAATACCCACATACCCCGAGTTCAACTTCTGAGTGACCCTCATAGCCCGATCAACATTCTTGGTATACACAGCAGCATACAGACCATACTCTGTATCGTTCGCCTTCTCGACGGCTTCTTCTTCTGTCTTGATGACGTTGATGTTGACGACTGGACCAAAGATCTCTTCCTTCATCACCTTGGCGTCTTCGGGTGTGTTGAGGAAGATGGTCGGCTCGATATAGTAGCCGCCCATTTTGTCCAGGTTACCGTTTCCACCGAGTTCAAGAGTACCGGACTTCTTGCCCTCGTTGATATAGGACAATACTTTCTCGTATTGGACCTTGTCGGCTTGGGGTCCTTGCTTGACGCCCTCTTCAGTTGGGTTTCCAACCTTGGCGGCAGCAAGTGCCGTCTTACAAGCCTGAACGAACTTATCCGCGACGGAATCTTGCACATAGACTCGAGAATTTGCCATGCAGACTTGTCCACTGTTCCACTGGATGCTACTCATAGTATCCTTGGCCGCTTGCTCAAGGTCTGCGTCTTCGAAGATAATGACAGGAGATTTTCCACCAAGTTCGAGAATGACCTTCTTCAAGTTGGACTTGGCGGCAGCCTCCTGGATTCCGCGGCCGGTGGGACCAGAGCCAGTGAAGCTAATTGCTCGAACATCCATGTGGGACGCAAGTGTGGCACCAGAAGGATTTCCGTGGCCAGAGACAACGTTGAAAACACCAGGAGGAAAACCCGCCTTCTGGATAAGTTCCGCAAACTTTGCTGCTCCAAGTGGTGCTTTTTCGCTGCTCTTAACAACCACCGTATTACCGGTAATAAGAGCAGGTGCAGATTTACTAGCAAAGAACAGAAGCGACGCATTCCAAGGGATGATGGCAGCGACAACACCAAAAGGTTGTCGAAGAGTCATAGTCACATAGCCAGGTGTGTTGAGACTTGCCTGACCTTGTATATGCGGCCACGCCTCAGCAAAGTGCTCAAAAGTCCCCGGCGTGATGAATCCTTCGAAGAATTCACCAAGAGGACGGCCCATAGACTTGGCTTCTAGGAGTGCTAGTTCATCGGCGTGCTCGCGAATTAGAGCGGCGAGTTTCTTCAAGTACGAGCCGCGCTTTGCGGGGTCTAGGGCGGACCATTCTGGAAATGCGCGAGCAGCGGCTGCGACAGCTCTGTTGGTGTCGTCTTTCGTAGCTTCAGGGACTGACGATGTGTTAGTATGTGAGGTTTGGATATGGAGGTTGTACGTACCATCGGCTACTTTTTCGCCTGTCGCTGGGTTGAAGAGGGGAAATGAATTGCCGTCGGATGCTTCGACCAACTATGACGCATTAGTATCCATCTCAGCAGTTTAGTGGGATACATACTTCACCGTCAATTAGCATACGAGGCTTGAATGCCTCAGGTGTAATTCTCTCGCCCATGATTACGATGAGTCAAATAAAATAAGTACCTTGGATAAACGGTGAAATCAGATTGAGACATCAAGCCTCAGCAGGGACTTTATATGACGAAGACGTTTCACATGACATCAACCACTATCCAAGTTGGCAACAAAGCCGAAATGTGCCGCCCCCGCCGCACTAGAGCAGAGAATATGGAACCTTATTATGGGTTGAAATGCGATGGTGAGGGGAATCTTCTTGGTGAAACGGGGACAATGGGGCGCTCGATCGGCCCGGTCCATACAAGATCAAGATCTTCATCGAGTGGAGTCATTCATGGTAAATGTATGATGTCTTATACCGTATCATGAACATGTATTCGGATAATTAAGAATCTGACATGCATGTCGGCCTTCCTTTAAACGATTATTTGAGTATCTGATCCGGCTTGTTCGGCAGTTTGTCTGTTCCTGATGAGTATCCCCGCTCAATGAAACGCTCCTCGGTTAACATATCCCGAAATCCTCAACAGGATGTCCCTCATCCATGAAAAGTTCATCAATATCCAACCCATACAAATAACAATCCCCAACCAGCCTCCACCTCCCGTCTTCCTTCTTTCGTATGATAAAAGGGTCAGATGAACCTGGGAAGTAAACTACCTTATCACCCGCCTTTGCATCAGAACCCGCCAGGCCCATTGATCCTTCTTCTGTGGTAAAAAGACAGTGATTATAGCTAGCTTCCATCATTCTCTCAAAGAATTCACAAAGACGATAATGGTCTGGATCAGAATCTGATATAGGTTTGCCGATATTGCGCCACCAGAGATAGAACTCGTGATCGCGGAGAAACATGGATGGGTCTGCTTCTTCGAGAATTCCCATTCCATAGTGCCGATACCATTGTGTAAAGCCAACATCATCCTTGGAACGGTCACCACGGTGTGTTGCAGTGAGTGTAGCAGCAAAGGCGTGCGAAACTGGACGACGCGAATCCTTCCAGTGAGTAACAAGTGTCTTGGCAAGTTGTTCCCACTCCTCCATTACAGACGCGAAGGCCTCCGTGCCAGGAGCATGAGTGACACCACCCGGAAGTTCAACACTCACTGTACGGATTGTATCGACCATCTTACCCTTCACCGTCAAAACCCCATCAGCTGAGAATTCAAGACCTGGGAGATGCTTCCTAGTCAAGTCTACACGCGGAATGCTTATCAGCGTGTTGTCTGCACCTCGATAATGATAGTGACTTGGAGCTTCACGTCGATAAGGAGGAGACCAGTAATGCCCAGGAAGGCTTCTTGTAGACGAATTTGTAAAGTCAGGAACCCATGACGGAAAATGGCCAAGACCAGCATACTTCAGTATTGCCAGATCACCTGTTGAGGTAAGGACAGCTTCTGTGAACTGCTTGAAGATCTCTCCCACGGGTAAATGGTAGTCAACTTCAATAAAACCTGGCTCGAATAATCCCAAGATTCCATAAATCCTATCCCGTACTTCAGTCGTCTCGCACAAACGGCTGTACTCTAGGATACTAATGGGGTTCCGATTGTCACTTGAAGCCTCCAACAATCTAAGGCCAAAGGCATGACTACCGGGGTCAAATCCCGAAATGGGATGGTCCCCTCCTGTGGAAATGTCCCTTGCTTCGCCTGAAAAGTCGGCTTTCCAGCTCTCGTCGATATCTCGCCAGGGGGTGGCATCATCTCCGCACATGATAAGCGCTCTGCGCGAGAGGGCTATCTCTTGGATTACCCAGGTACGGTAGAACCACGGTCTTCTGAGAAGTGCAAGCCACGCTTTGCGTTTCACTTCTGGAGGTGTTGACGAGTCTGCGACGGTATCATCCTTGAATTGATCGAACACGAGATGTGAATCATCTGCTGCGTCGCCCAGCCAGACAACGACTTGTTTCGCGGACTTGTAAATATCGCCCATGATCCGAACTTGCTGGTTTCGTTCGTCGTGAAAGGATTGGTTTATACATAATGCATCAACCCAGATAATCCTAACATCCTGTGTGGAACGAAGATGAATGAGTGCCGAGTGTAAGTTTGGCGTTATGGATATCTCGATACCATCGAGGGTTATGGACTCGGCTGGCTCAATGTCTCCCCATACATACGACAAAGCTTCGTACTCTGGCTGGAAGGTGATATCGCTGTCGATTAAACGGCCCGTTAGAGGGTCTGATCGGTTAGCTGATGGTAGAAGCTCTAGAAGTCGGAAGGAACTGCTTCCTGGTAACATTTTGTAAATGCTACTTGCAGAGCTTGCAGAGCTTGCAGGATAGACAGAGCCAACCGCAGGGTCCTTAATCTTCTGTGCCGTACGCGGAACTTCCTGGCGGCCTTCCACCAGCTCCTTTACTTTCTCATCCAACACCTGCCGTTCTGCAACAACAGCTTCAGATATCTTTGCTCTGGTCTCAGCGTACGACGGAACGTCCCACTTCCCATCTTTCGAAAGCCTTTCCTCGATTATCCTGATGATATCCAATTGATCAGCAACATCCCACCACCTACCGACCTGTCTCATAGCCGTCATGGCATCGACAGACAGGCCAGGACAAGTCGGATCTGCTCCAGCGTCGAGAAGTAACCGAGCCACCTTGAGGTTATGCTTGCTAATGGCTAAATGGAGCCAATTCGTCTCAGTGCGATTCTGCTCACCCTTTGAGTCTTCTAGCTGAGCGAACAGGACCTCGTCAATGTGAGGTCGAGGATATTCGTTGATAAGATACTCGATCTCTTTGATATACGACATGTCTCGCATCAGCCAAAGGCCTGTTCTGCCCCACGATGCTGGGTCAGAGGGTAATTTCGGACCATACTCGTCGACACACCAGCGTAAAAGATCTAAGTGTTTGTTCCTCAACGCCTTTTGCTGTAGAGGTATAGGATTTAATTTGATACCATTCGATGTGAGCAGCTGAGCCATTCCAACGCTTTTGGTGTCAAGAGGAACTTGATCCAACCTCACACCACGTTCCAACAGATCCTTCGCAAAGTCGAGCTCATCAGACTCAACACACCACGTCAACGCCGCTTGATAATCAGAGTCGGGAAGATGCTTGGCCTTCGTGACAAAAGCCTGCAGAAACCCCAACAGATCCGAGTCACGATCCATAACAGCGATAGCAATTTCCACAGGCGTAAACGCTTTACTGACCGCCCCGCGATCAAAAGCGCACAGCCTCTTCAGACCCGGGTCTTCACCATGCGCGATCAGAGTCTCAATGACTTCCATGTGCAGACCAGCAGCTGCAGCAAGCATTGCCGTTCCAAACATGGTGCCCTCGCCTTGTCCACCGTCTATGATTCTCGGGTTGGGCATATTTGCTGGGACGCCGTATTCCAAGATATTCTCAACATCGTCTTTCTCTCCTTGAAAACAAGTGATGTGAAGAAGCATGATAAGGCCTGGGTCGTTTTTCTCATATGAAAGACCTTCACTTATGAGTCTGTGTATAATGCCACCCCAACTCGCGCTGATCCACATCTTCCAGAGGGGTCTGTTGTAGTTCACGCCTGGAGGCCATCCAACCCAAGTCATGTCCCAGACATGCTGGGGGGATATAAGGGCGTCAATTGTAACCTGAAGAAGGTTCACATTTTCCTCATCTTCGATAAGTATTCCTGAAGCCTGCCTCGCCTTAACGACTTGTTCTGGAACTACCCTCTTCTGCAAAGTCGAAAAGTCTGCTCCGCAATGCAGTAGATAGTGAAATAAATCCGAATCTCCCAGAACGCAAGTAAAATAAAGAGGAGAACATCCATCTTCGTCCACACAATTCACCCTCGCCCCATGTTCCATCAGCAACTTCACCATCTTGTGGAGTTCAGGATTAAACTGCGCCGGTGACATGCCTTGTTGCTCCGAATCCGGGTCTATTCTAGCCCGTTTGATCGCAACCTGCAAGACATCATTCTCATCAACAAACAGGTTCTTCGTCTCATCTTGCGCGATCAGCTCCCTCGCGTTCTGGTACTCTGGCTTGATCTCCTTTGATAAGCACTGCCGAATAGCCTCGACGTGATATTTCCTAAATATGGGAGATGAGCCGTGCTGAGTGAAGAATTCGTCGAATTTGAGTTGTTCGAGGGGTGTGAGGTATTGATCTTTGTTGCGGTGGGATGCCTCTGCACTGTAGAGGTTGACAAGCCATTCTCCTGCGATTTTCGCTTCCATTGCGAATGATGATGAAGGAGACAGGTTGTTGCTGACAGGCAGTTGCTTGGCTGCCTGATGAGTGGGGTTGAACAGGCATTATGGATACCAACATAAGCGCTATTTGCGTATTGTATCCACAGATGTTACAGATCAGATCCTTCCGAGTAGCGACGCCCCAGCCTAGGTAATTATTTCGAATTCGGGCAGATGTGCCTGACCTTAGCCGTTTGAAAAATGAATTTCTGTGTCTTAATAGATAGCAGTGATAATAAGAAGATTGATAGATGAACTTGACCAGGCTGGACCGGGCTTTATGTATAGTCAGGCCCATTTTCGGTGAGTTTGCAATAGACAACAATTAAATGTCTTATTATGCTTACTGACTTTGGATTACACTTGTGAGCTGGTTGGTCGTGTGAGGGATATGAGACATGGGCGTTGCTTTGGGGCCAGAATAGAATATAGGAAGAGACATGAGTATCCTATGAACTGACGACTATACTAATGTCAACTCTGACTGCCGTAGCTTATTCTCCAGTGACTTGATATTGAGCCACTCACTATAATGTTTATGCCATTTGGGGACAAAAAAGATTCCCCGTCGCATGTATACTTTTCTTCCACGCACAGTAACCTTCCTCAAGAGAATTCCATATACGCCGTCAGTTGGGCTTTGCAGCAGAATTGCAGCAAGGAGAGCAGTGTCTAGGTCCAGTTTGGCGCCTGAGCTTTTGGTGACGAACAGCTCACCAACATCGACATCACCCAGATCCAACTTCTCCCAAAGTCCGGCTTTTCATAACATTTCTATCCTCTTGAAACTACGGCACCGGTCGACAGATTGACGAAGGGGGTCATTCAGGAAGAACCTCACCACAGGGGCTCTGATGAGAAGCTCTCATGACGGCATCTCGATAGAGGCTGGGCTTAAAGTATAGGGTGGGAAGCGTATGAGGTCAACGAAGCAGCGAGGCCCCTGGCAGGCACCAAATAGCCACGGCCAAGACACTCTCCCAGATACCGATGCCCGTGACCAGGTGGGAAATTCCTGAGAATGGTCGGATATAAACCAGGCGAGCCATCGCTCCCTCACATCGCAGTCCACATCAGCCCATTGACGAGGTGGGAACCGAAAATGCCGGCACAATAAACCTCGTTGTGTTGTCTCGCAAGACGGCTGGCGATGCCATGTATAGCAGATAGGCGGTCGCTCTCCATCGTAAACTTCCTGCTAGAATAGTCCTTGATAAGTGCGGACCAACTCCTTCCCAACGCGTCTTCCTTATCCTCGTCAAGTATCGAATTTATCCTCGGTTGGCTCATCGCTCTACCGTGCTCAGGTAGGAGCTTTCCTGTGAGTGCCTCTGTTTCAGATGCATGGGCAGTATTGCATTCCCAAAACAGCCCATTCCTGGTCCATTGCAGTTGTCTCGGGCTGAGAAGCCGTTCCTGTAGGCACCAACCCCGTTCTGTTAGTGGCTGCCGATGGACGGTATCGCGCTCGAAATTCTGTTCCGGTGCCCGAGCAAAAAAGAAAACCCGTTCACTTTTGCAGAAGGTCCTTCCATGGGTGATGAGGGAATATCGCTGAGGGTAACGCCAAGCTAACCTCTTTCCAAGAAACCCTTGTTCGCTGTCAGCAGAAGACAATGCTGATATCAGGAATTTCGTATTGGCGTAGTAGTCTCCAACCTTTGGGGCCTCAGTCGCCCAGTCTCCGGTGTGTCCCGTATCAGTTTGTTTAATGCACATGGCATCGATCCAGATATACTTCTCCCCCATGGCTCTGGTAAGTTGGATCGTATCCCGAATAGTCTTGGGCAGTTTCGAAGCTTGTATTCCCTTGATACGCTCTGTATAATTTGTCTCTGTTGTTTTTGAAGAGTCGTTGCTTTTTCCCCAACAATAGCTCAATATCAGATACGGGGGGCACCGCTCGCCTGTCTCAACTAATTTCACATCGTCATCTCCTGTATCTCCGACCTAAACCAATCTAGTAGGGTAGTTGGGAAAGACATGATGAGGTGGGCTCTTGCACATGGTATGGTGTTGCTGGCATATCCTCAGCCAAGGCTGGATGGCTTGTTTGTTGATTCTCTCCAATTCAGTTTCAGCGTTCTCTTGACACAACGTTAACTTGGAGCTAGAAACTGAAATTGTAGGCGGATAATTACCATTCATGAAGTTCAAATAGCCCTTTGGTGTGCTGGGTAAAGGCGCATCCAGATTAAGACTCTGACGTGTCACACACATTTCGTTGTCGACATAAAATTTGTAGTCATATTCGAACGGGAAGCACAAGCGGAGAGTCGGCAACCTTGTGGAGCTATAGCGTCCTGCGGAGTCAATCTCGCATTTCCCTTGACTTAGTACCACCTTCAGAGCCCCAGTTTTCCAAGTTTTGGCTTTTCAATACTTGTAGACGAGTTCCATGAATAGAACTCTGCAAAGCTGACAGCCGTTATCAGCTGACTGTTCAAGCTTCACAAATGAATCATAGTGCTTAAAGCTGCTATAGCCGCTCTCCCTAGAGGGTGCCTCTCGATCGTCAGGGTAGCATCTGTTACAGTCTTGCCTTGAACACTGAAACCAACCCAACTTCGCAACTTCATGATTCCACGGTATTGCGGAGCATTTTTTGCATCTTGGCTCGGGTTCCTTGAAAGAATCGAGCATTGTGATCTCGGGCCTCTCAGGCGCCATCGGTCCAGTTTCAACAGACATGCTCATTAACTAGTTAAGGTTTTTGAAGGTCAGTCATCAAGTCATACAGTTCAAAACAACACAATTAAATAACCACAGAGATAAACCTATTGCCAATAAAGGTTAGACATGCTCATAGGTGAGAGGTTAATATGATGAATGGGTGACGCCATCGTCAGTAGACCTCTTGAATAAAGGGAACAGAATTGGTAAGACAATAGATACCACCGAAAGCTGACGAGTGTGTGCAAAAGTGATTAAAGTACTGTGGATCCTAACGATGCATTAATACCCAACTAGATATGCAATTCACCTGACAGCGGGGCAACCCCAGTCTACAAGAGGCAATAGCTGACTGGCTCTCAATGTATCGAGCCAACAAATAGCCAATTCGCCTTTGTCAGAGATGGTCTCGCTAACCGACACTTTCATACATTATCGCCTCCGAGGAATCATGCGAAAGGAAGACAACCTGCTTGTATGTCTTAAAGCACATAGACGTGGAACCGCCTTATGACATAGCAAACTCGACAGCTATTTTGAGTTTCCCAAGGCCTAAGTCCCGAGGTATACATATAAGAACAACACAATGATGATGGCAGATTATGAACCAAAATGCTAATTAATGTCCGGTGCAAACTGGACAGACCCTAAGATGCAACATATCTCCCAACTCAAACAAATCTTATCAATCGACCATTGCCATTCTAAGTCATCTTCACTTAACCAAGAATGACGCCAACACCAGGATGAATGACTCTTCATCTGATAGGTCACATCACATGTTGTCCAAGCAATAGCTCATTCACATACCTCTAATCACGTTCCTGTCGCAGATCAATTGCTCTAATCCAAGCGTGTCTTAGTATCTTGAACGCCACTGTCCGTTTTTGTAACTCTGTCTCTTTTGAATCAGTTAGCGCGATATTGTACTTGGCCAATTATCACAAGACCAAGCATTCTTCACACGAACAAAGCCCGCGTTGATGCGTCTAGGAGTCCGAACCGGCGTTCACTTATCAGCAGCTATGCCTGATTCTACTGAAACACTCCGCTTGTGGCTTTTCTTGTCCCGCCAGCCAAGACACATAAACATTACTTAACAAATACCATCCCTCTTTCATTATTCACTTCCGCTAGGTTCTTCAATGTCGCTCAAAAACTGCTAGCATGGGCCAGTACGGCTACTTGATACCGGACCGCTACGTCCGCGAAGTCCCCAAT
Source organism: Fusarium humuli (assembly GCA_004366955.1). Classification (NCBI taxonomy): domain Eukaryota; kingdom Fungi; phylum Ascomycota; class Sordariomycetes; order Hypocreales; family Nectriaceae; genus Fusarium; species Fusarium humuli. The sequence continues at coordinate 354,987 of QHKN01000024.1, forward strand.
GAAGTCGACATGAACACAGCGAGTATCTTCTGGGGCTTTTCTCTCTGCGCGGCGGTTTTTACGTTTACAAAAGGTACCCAGCAGAGTTGGCGCGCTTGGAAAAGATGTCATCGCGTGACGGCGTATGTGGGTATGATTTGGGCGGTATGGCTGAGTAGTATGGTTCTTGGTTGTTTAGCTTGGGGATTCCAGCGACAGTATATCACACCAAGGTAGTCCACTCATACCATCTCACTTATTTGGACATGCTGACCGTTTTAGCTTTGGCTTCTACTTTTCAGTCGGTTCGTTTCTCAACGTCTCTTCGCAATTAAACCTAACAAAGTAGCATTCTTTTGGGCTCTACAAGTCCAATTTCTTTTGCAAATCATCATCAACAGAATCGGTCTATTAATGGTCTCCAAGGCCCGCGCCACCCGTCTCAAATGGCTCGTCTTCGCAATCATATTAGCCGTCAACATCAGCGTCTTCATCATCTGGCTGCCAGCGCGTTTGCAGATCAGCAATAGATGGATTTGGTTGAATGGCATCTGGGATCGGGTCGAGAAGGTTATCTTCGCTGTGGTGGATGGTGCTTTGAACGGGTACTTCATCTACCTTGTTCGGTCGAGGCTTATCGAAAACGGATTGACGAAATATGTGCCTCTATATCGGATGAACTTAGCGCTGATCTTTCTGTCTCTCTCGTTAGATGTAAGATTTGTGAGATCTGGGAGTTTCACGGCTGACAGTTATAGTTCGCTTTGGTGGGACTTATGTCTTTACCAAGTACCTTGGTGTAAGTATCGATCCCCATTATGATGCTGATCTGTGTTGCTAACAGTCCAGCTACCTCTCTTTCCATCCAGTAGCCTACCTCCTCAAACTGCATATCGAGATGAAAATGGCCGAACTCATCACCAAGATCGTGCGATCCTCCGGCGCCCGCGGCGTAGACGACATGTACTACCACAGCTCCAACCGAACTAACGCACGAGCTACAACGGCAACTCCAAAATCGAAAGAGAAGCCACTTGGAGGCATACACGGGGCGTTAAGGGGGAGGAACTCAACACTCATACGAGGCGGCGATTTGGGCGAGCTTGAAAGTTCTTTGGAGTCTGGACGGAACGGGAGGGATAATCTGAGTGGCATTGTTAGGACTATTGAGACTACCGTGGATAGTTCGCCTGCGCAGGTTGAGCCAATTTCGCCAACTACGGTTAGGCATAGTGAGTATGCGCAGAGTACAGCGAGTTCGACATTGTTGTCCGCCAGATAATGGTTGTATATAGACGAATAAATGACTTCAGTATGTGCAAAGAGTGTTCAGAAATAAGTCAATGTCATGAGAAGACTCGGCATTAATTATCAAGCTATAATCAGGCTTCCGTCAATCCATTATATCCTAGCACATTACTATAATCATTTTCATATTGAATCCATGCCAGCAATTTCCAACTCTACAGAGCCACGACGACAGCACCGGCGACAGCAGCGAGAACACCAGCAGCCTTGACCATAACTCCAGCACCAGCGTTATCAACATCGACGGAAGAAGGCTTGGCAGATCCATCAGTAGCATCCTCGGAACCGGCTCCAGTGGTGGCAGTAGCATTCTTGTGTCCAGTAGCCTTGGGGCTATCAGTAACGAAGGTGAGACTCTCAGCATCGGTAGTCTCAGCAGCATCGGCGGCAGTCGCAGAAACCTTGATAACAGTCGAAGTAGCATCGGTGGTCATGGGGGCAGTAATTGCGGTACCGGTGTAATCGGCAGTATCGGTAATAGTCGTGTCGGAGTCAGAGTACCACACTCCAGACACAAGAACCGAACCACTGCGGCTCAAAGGCTCAGCGGCAGCAGTCTCCTCCGCCATGGGATCGCTCTCAAGGAATCGGGGTGTAACGGTCTCGGTACCCTTGTACAGAGGGCATCCTGGGACGCTCTTGGGAGGAGCTCGGCCACCACCGCAGTCGACTCCTTCGCAGATTTCGAGAGTGTCAGAGACGTACCAGATGACCTTCTGGTACGTGTTTCCATAGCCGGGTTCAGGTCGGACGGTAACGGTGCTGGTGAAGGAGGTGCAGCCGTCGATGTCGGTCTTTGCCGTGATGGGCAGGGCGTAGAGAAGGGCAGCGAGGGCGATAGAGCGAGCCATTTTGAAGTTTAACGAATGTATAGTGTTAACGATAGTATAAACGATAGTATAAACGATAGTAATATATGGTTGAAGAACCGTGAAAGTAAATTTGCAGAAACTTGGGCTTAATTACTTTCGGGGACTTTAGATGTTCTTAAAGCCCCTGCCAAGAAATAAGCACTAACCAAAGAGTATCCATGCCGCATAACGTCCAACTCCGGCCCAATTATCATGCCGATAGGCCGTTTGACAATGGCGCTATCTTGATCCTTCTGGGTCAAGTTCAGACGTGAAATTTTAAGCGATATCCACAAATAGCTTTTGCCAAGAGGAATCAGCACAGGGATTTTGGCCCTACAGGGCCAGTAAGGGGGTCGACGGAAATGAATAGTCAGCCTTACTACTAGTTTTCCGCAGTCCTCGTTCGCACAATTCTGTCTACCCCAATCCAGAAGTCGCCGCAACCAACGCGTCTTCCAATTGCAACGCGAGAACCTGACAACGGTGCTGTGTCTAAGCCTCCAGCTCCGATCCTCCAAGACATTAGCGCTGTGCCTGCTGGATTAAGGCTAATATTTGAAGATGAAGTAACACTCCACGATACTCATGCAACGTATCATTACTTCGTTGATGACTCACCGAGCGGCCTCTTCTCTCCAATCTGGAATAGTCAGATTGGAAAGAGAAATAAACTCTTCAAGCGATGACTACTAATACATGTAGTTCAATCTATTTACATACACCATAACCTTTCAAAAAGAAAAGCCGTTGTCATTCGGTGTTCCGGTAGGAGAGTCCTGTGGTGATGCTTTGACACTTACCCTTGAGCTCGACGAACTAACAACGTTAAAGCCGAGCTTGAACAAAAGAATTCGCCGTAAATCTAATAACCATATGGAACTAAAACAAATTCTAAGCAATGGAGCTTTACCAATAGGTCAAGCTTATCCAGCTGCGAGTGCACGTGATAACATGGGCAAGCTTCTGAATTGCTCACGCTCCGTTGATGCTAAATGATGTTTGCACTTAGTATTGCTTTTCTACGACAAATCACTGTGTATACACGAAAGAAAAAGAAAAAGAAATAAAACTAGGCCCGCTCGAACAGCTAATCTAATTGAATTTCCGGGTCCGATTTTATTCAAAAGTGACATTAGGCTATTCGCTTCTTCTCTGTAGTCTCCAGGCATCTTCCAAGGTGAGACCTCGGTGAGCTTACCTTGTACGTCGGGTTAAGTGGAGCAATTGACAGGCCCACCAAGTTCACATCACGACGGGTACCACAACTTGGTCTTGGTGAAAGCGATCGATCATCATCTCAAGAACAGTTTTGAGCGCTGGATAGCTCGATTAAACCAGTGACATTAAAAATGCCGCTAACGGACAGACATCTCAAGGTGCAGAGAGACAACTGGGTAGAGAAATAGTTGATTGATGGCATTCTTCCCTGAACTGAAAAGAACAAAAGCAGTGATGCTCATATCGAGCCGTTCGCAATCGAGGCCTCTATTTAGCATTTGACGACGACACATCTGAAGATGCCTGTAAGTTGTACTCAACAAAACAACCCTTTTGATCAAAGAGCTGAATCGACTTCACGTGAGGCACTGTGAATATCATTCTGATGTGCCCATCGATTCCCAGGACAACTGCCCAGTAGTGTACAGATTTGTGTTTATCTGAGACTGTCTTTACACGACCCCCAAGAGGCTGCAGTCTCTCCGGTAATGATGCGATGACCTGGGTCAGAGGAGTTCCGTCATCGGATTCCTAATCCACGGTGAGACGGAGACTTCTCCATGTCGAAGTTTGTGTTTTGTATAGTCACACTGCTTCATGTTGCTTGAGGGGTACTTCTGGGACGCATATCACGGTCCCATTAGATGTTACACAAGTTTGTGCTTACTGCATACGCGATGTTTCGACCTCGGAACCCGAACCCAAAGCCTGACTGACACCTACATTAAGATTTTCTTCTAAAAGGCTCCTCACTCCTTGTGTTGCACTCCTCTCGTTTGTCCAATCTGCAAAAAATGGCATCCAGTAAGTCAAACGCCAGTCCCAACTTCAACGTTAATTAATAACCTGTTGCTCAAGCCGACGAAACACACGTCCCTGCGGGAGACCTACGCGCTCTTTTCGACGAGCATCCGCTCCCGATTCTATCCCCAGATACTATCAAATTGATCTCTTTCTCAGAGTCGACTGAGCTGGAACAAGCCTCTGTAACTATAGATGCATTCAACGCCGCCTTGGCTGGTAACGATGTCGATGCTCTTCTTACATGCTTCTTTGCCGAACAGGCTTATTGGAAGGACACGTTGGCTTTGACGTGGCACCTCCGTACTCTCAGAGAATCTCTACAGATTGCTAAGAGCCTCATTGAGACCAAGGATGCCAGGCGATGCAATGGCGAGTGGATCATAGAAGGAGTTGTATTTGTCCCAGCGACACCTATCCTTGTAAGTACCGTCTCCGAATCTATCATGTCTCCATAGGAACTGTCCGTTGACTTCCTTCGTTGTGCAGCAATTCCTGGATCTGTCACTATTTTTCAGAACTTCTTCCCCAGCGGCTGCCTGCAACGCAAGAGTTCTCCTCCTTCCTACTCAAAACACAATCAGTGGATTGGACTGGAAAATCTGGATTCTAAGCACAGATTTAATGAATTTGGACATCCATCCAGAAGATCAGTCCCTTCTCTCCTCTCCCGGCCGACGCCTAGGTAGTACGGGAGATATCGAGACAAATGTCTTGATCATCGGTGCTGGAAATAGGCTAGTGACCATTAAATCCTCGATGTTTGTTTCTGACTGTATTCCAGCGGTGTGGCCCTCGCAGCTCGCCTCAAGACCCTTGGTGTCGACAGTGTCATGGCTGAGCGAAATGCCAATGTTGGAGACAACTGGGCTCTACGGTATGACTGCATGAAGTTTCATATTCCAACACCAGCTTGTGACATGCCGTACATGGGTAAGTCAGATAAAACAAGAAGGGGATGACTGATCTTGATGTCTGAAGGCTATCAGCACCGGTTTCGTGGGGACCATCTTCTCAGCAAAGACGAGCTGGCCGATCATTTGCGAAGCTACGTTGACGCTTTCAACCTGAACGTCATTACTTCTGCCAAGATCGTCTCGACAGTTTATGATAAGTCGACCAAGAGATGGACTGTAAAGATGAACACACCTGCCGCTAACTTTACAGTGACCACGAAGCATCTCGTTCAAGCAACTGGTATCGTATCGCAAAAGCCATATGTACCTGCTATGCCCGACAAGCATTTGTTCAGGGGCATCAGTATCCACTCTTCCGAGTATAAGAACGGCCAAACTTTGGTAGATCAAGGGGTTAAGGTTGGTCATGACTCAATGTGTCTATACGAGTTTCTAACCCGTATCAGTCGGTCCTCATCATCGGTTCAGCAAACACAGCCTTCGACATTCTCGGAGATTGCCACGCAGCTGGCCTTCAAGTCACCATGAACATCCGATCCCCAACCTACATCGTTCCCGTTGGATACTTCCGGGATAAAAGGAGCCTCGGGGCCTACGATCTTGGTGTCGCTGCAGCAGATAGGATGTTCCTCACGTTACCGACCGTGGTAAGCGGCCAATTAGCCCGCAACCTGTATCACATGCTCGCATCACAAGACCCAGACCGCTATGTGACTCTCAGCAAAGCCGGGTTTCCAGTTCTTGATAGTACGGAACCAGGTCAAGCCCTCTGGTCGAATTTAATTGAGAGAGCGGGTGGACACTATGTGGATATTGGTGGTACTGAGATCCTTGCGCAGGGCAAGGCTGGTATCAAAGCAGGCATTGAACCTCTTGCTTATACAGAGACTGGTCTACTGTTCTCGGATGGAAGCACAACTGATGCTGACGCCGTAATATGGTGTACCGGTTTCACCGACCGCGACGTTCGTGACACCGCAATTGACATCCTAGGAGGAGACCAGGCCGTCGACAGCGAAAACCTTGTAGGTCCTCGTGAGATTGCTGCCCGCCTTGACGCAACATGGGGCGTTGATTCGGAGGGCGAGATCCGCGGAATGTGGAAACGTCAATCACATGTTGAGAACTATTGGGTCATGGGAGGCTTTACGGTGCAGCATAGGTGGTATTCACGGGTTTTAGCATTGCAGATTAAGGCGGTGCTTGAGGATATTTTGCCTCCAGCTTACCGGATGTCGGAATAACGGTGTTGTTGAGATTGCCTTTACGCGATCGCCGATAGAGTTTATTCGATAAAGATAACGACGGTCTAGCTCTTTGGGTTCTAATGATATTCATCTTGTAGGGTAGTTTTATTGAAGATAAACGATGGGGTTACATCAAATCTTGAGGGTGGACATGCTAATCTCAGCGCCACGCCGAGTGATACCTTGTGACATGCAACATCAAGGAAATAAAAAGACAGTCCACAATGGCCGATAATAACCTTGAAAGCTAATGTCACTATCCGCGTATACGGAGTATCATGGCGTTGTAGTCTTTCCGAGATGCGGGCCCGATGTTCCGTGCTGAGTCAGGAAACGAGTACGTTGAAGCTAAGCATGAGTCCGTGTTTCAGAGGTGCTCGTGTTTTTAATGAGAGGAGGTGATTCAAGATCCACTCCCTTTCAATTGCCGGACCCAAATGGGAACACAATTGATGGTTAGACTAGATCAGGCCTCCGAGTGACAGGTCGCAAGGTGATGCTCAACTCAGTATGGCTTGGGACCTGGTAAGTCTACCGCCTGATCAGTGGCCCAGACTGGACAAAATCTCACGATGGTTGCAAGGACTCGGCGATCCCAGGAAACCTTCTTATACTAAGGGTAAGCGTCAATAGAAGATGCGTTTACGTTGCTATTCAATCTACAATGTGCAAGACTAGGTATGCGACAATAAAACCCACTGACTGTAATATTTTGCTGTGAATAGCCATCATCGCAGTGACATGCAGATAAGCAAAAACACAAAAGATCAAAACTGCAATTAACCTGGACGATTCCACTTCGCGGGGCGCATTAAATCGAAAGATTGCAATGGGGCACAGGGAACAGTGGGAGCAGCCGCTGATTGATCGTTTTACGGTCTCCGATTTCCTGGTTACAGGGCAGAACAAGACAGGGATGTCAAGACGGGATGAACCAAGACACCGAAGTCAAATCTAGATGTTTCTTTTTGAGAGAGCCCCTAATACTCGCGCGACAGCCAGTCCCTTATCAGATTGACAGCTGTAGATTATACGAGTATACCTACGGTGAAGCGCTCAGTCAACTGCGCCTGCAACGTCTGTGTTTCAGTTGACATGGCCACCAGTCAGTGCGTACGACACCTAAAACTCCACTGAACAGACCCACTGACAAAAGCCAAGTTTACCAAGCTTCGTAGAGCCACAAAAGCCTGTCACTACAATGAAGCTTCTTTTTAAGAAAATGTTTGGCTTGCGTGACCCATGAAATGGATGAAGACGGAGACGTTTTCGGAGGGGAGAATCCACCTCATTTCCGGAAGCGACTGGGGGAAGGATTAGTGTCTTCAGCCCTGTCTTTTGAAGGTTTGAGGCGCTGGAGGTTCAATGGATGTACCTACTACCTACTGTGGCAAAGGTAATTGAGTCAATCGCTCTATACATAACTCTTGCGACTCGGGTGATAAACCCGTCAAAGTCATAGTCTGCGCGAATGTTTCGTTGATCATACAAAAGCATTGGCTGTGCGCAGTCTCATCGTATTAGCTCCGACACTGGCTGTCTAATGTTACAACGTCCGTTCATGGTCACAATGACCCATGCAAAAACCAGACAGGCCATGGCTTCTAGAATTGGCCATCACAGTTCTTCCTCCAATCAAAGGTCACTCCCCAAAGTGACATGCCTCAACTCGATCTGAAACACCAACCAACAGGGGACCACAATAGTCTGTCATCGTGAACGAGGAGGCCCCATGCCCCAAGTCAACCTTTAATCCTTCTATATAAGGTCAATAAACATCTCTCATCTCAACCCTTTCTTTCCTCAGTCCAACTCTCTTTACTTTCCAACTAACTTCTTACACTCTTTAACCCTGGTGGTTCATACTCTCTTTTACACCCAAACACTCATTCCAACCAACCAAACAACCTCAAAATGAAGTTCTCCATCGTCTTCGCCGGCCTTTTCGCCTCCACCGCCCTCGCCACTCCCCAGGGCAATGTCACCCCCAACACCATGGGCGCCCTCGAGAAGCGCGCCTCTTTCCCCATCCCCGCCTCCAAGGGATCCGTCACCAACAAGAAGGTCCAGTACATCTCCGGCACCTTCGACGGTGGCATGAAGACCTACGGCCGTGGCGTCAAGTGCACTGGCCAGGCCGAGGGCGGCGACAGCGACGCCGTCTTCATCCTCAAGAACGGCGCCACCCTCAAGAACGCCATCATTGGCGCTGACCAGATCGAGGGCGTCCACTGCGAGGGTTCTTGCACCATCGAGAACGTCTGGTGGAAGAAGGTCTGCGAGGATGCTCTCTCCCTCAAGGGTGACGGTAACGCTCTTATCAAGGGCGGTGGTGCCACCGGTGCTGCTGACAAGGTCATCCAGCACAACGGTCTCGGAACTGTCACCATTGATGGATTCACCGTCGTCGACTTCGGAAAGCTTTACCGATCTTGCGGTAACTGCAAGAAGATGGGCACCCGCAACGTCGTTGTCAAGAACGTCAAGGCCTACAACGGAAAGGTCCTCACCGGAATCAACTCCAACAAGGGTGATGTTTCCAACATCTCTGGAACCTGCGCTTCTTCCGTCAAGGAGATCTGCGTTGAGTACCAGGGTACCACCCCTGGCAATGAGCCCAAGAAGATTGGTTCTGGTCCCAGCAACGCTTGCCGTTACTCTTCCGTCAAGTCTTGCTAAGCGGTTGACGCTCAGGGCTCGATAACTGTTAATGTCAGCTAGATGCTGCACACATGGTGGATGGTTGTAAGAGTTAAGGTGCTTGAGGGATCTCTTGATTGAGATTAGAAAGTTACCACTTGTTTATTTCGTATATATATCGCATTTATTAAATACACACTTCAACAACAAACAGGCTCCTCCCCAAACGTGACATTCTTAGAATTGCAGCCGTGTTGCCCAATATAGTTACTGACATTTCAATTAGTCGAGCTTGGGAGCAGGCAATTTCTTGTATCCAATCCCGGAGACAAAAGTCTGATACCACTCCCTCTTCTCCTCCGCCTCAGCCAAGTCAACATAAAGCTCCGCATGCGCCTCCGCGTGAACACCATTCCACATCGGCGCACCATCCTCGAGCCTCTCATCAGTATAATAAAATCTGTCATCAAAATCAGCGCCACTCACATTACATTTATGCCGAGAACCCACCTGTAGCTCTTGTCCTTGTAGCTCTTGGCCGCCATTTCAATAAGACTAGCCGAACCCGACTTGCCCACACTCAACGTCATGAGTGCTGGAAGAGGAACGACGTTTGCACAGTTTCCTGTCACTATGAAAGTACTCTTGCTTGAAGGAGGGAGTTCCGCCCAGCCTTTGACTGCCTGCTGGGCTGCTGCGTAGACGCTCGTGATGTTGACGGTGGTACTACTCTGGAAATGGTCGAGGGAGACTTCGAATATATCTTCCGCGTTGTTCCATTGTCCAGCGTAGGCTACTCGAATTAGCGATCTACCTTTGGTCGTCCGACTAGGCTACTTACTGTTGTAAACGACCACGTTCGGGATGCCAAATTCAGCTTTCGTCTTGGCGAAGGCTTGTAGGACTGACTCTGTATCGCTACAGTCGGTGGGGATATGAAGCTCAGTCTCTGTCGACGTTTTTGGGTTTTGAGATCGGGATGCTAGAGCGACTTTGTAACCCTTTGAGAGAAAACCTTTGGCTACGCTGCTTCCGACGTTGGAGCCTGCGCCAAAGATGAGTGCGACAGAGGACATTTTGTTGTTGAGGTTGAGGCTATTGAGTTGTTGAAGTTAGTGAATCAATTAGGTGGTTGAGTTGATAGTGATGTTTAATGTTTGGTGCTCGGGGGCAGCTGTATTTATACTCAGCTGAACATCGTCTTCCTTCTTTCGCCAAGACAGTTTTATTAAGCCTCATCGCTAATCCAACAAATGATGCAATCCGCTGCAACGCCTCCCGTCGAAGATCGGAGATCTAATCCTCCAGCTACGCATTAGCTTTCAGCTTCTTCTGCTTACTTTCCGTGGAAAATTTCCGTGGAGACCGTGGACATCCAGCATCACATTGGTCAGCGGATTACTAACCCCAGATTGTTATCCAATACCGGTTAGTGCGCTATAAATCAGCATGCAGCTCACCCATTGCGGAGTCGGGGTAAGCTTGCAACGATAACCTCCACCTCTTGGCCTTATCTCTCTGACGCAAGTCGCATCTTATCGCCGATATCTCCCAGGCACTTACTTACCAATCTTACATACTTGGCAATGATGGCTTCGTCATCGCTTTATGCTACCGCATGCATAGGCTGTCGCAGGCGCGGCAGGAAATGCGATAGGACTCTCCCGACATGTCTTGCTTGTGAGAAACGAGGTTCATCTTGTGAAGGATACATTACGAAATGGCCGGGTGTAGCGGCTCGTGGAAAACTAGCTGGAAAGTCTATTCCTGTGGTGAATAGTTCGGCTGGTATCACGGAGTCTCATACGCAATTGACAAGAGCACAACAGAGAAAAGCAAAGCTGAATGCATCCTACTTCACTGATGAGGAGATTGACAAGTTTGTCCAACACTGTAATCTCACCATATCAGGTCAGTCCCAGAGCAGCGACTGACGTTCCCTAGACATCGCAGACCTAAGCAGTATCTTCTACCTCGGCTCGGGACCCAGTGAAAATCCCATGTTTCATTACGTCCTCCCCTTGATATCGACGATCCCCCCAATTCGTTATGCCCTCGCTGGTTCCGCATCATGTCATATCGCAGCTCGAACCTCAGACGAAGCTCTCGAGCGGAAAAGTTTACGCTTGAGAGTTCATGCGACGTATTTGTTACGAGAGATGTTGCAGACTCCAGGAGGCGTAAATGATCAGAGTGTTTTGGCTAGTATTCTTATGCTTGCGCAGCTCGATGTAAGTGGTGATATATGAGGTTTACTTCATGTTAATAAGATGGGGATAGATGTGTTCCGGTGATTGCACTGAGTTTGAGACGCATTTGAAGGCTGCTGTTGCTGTTATTCGAGGTCCAGATTATGAAGGGTCAGTTAATCGGTACTATTTCGAACAGCGCCTTGCATGGTGAGTCACAAGCTGCAACGTGGCTGCTTTCTGTCTAACAATTGAAGGCTTGATGTCATGAGCTCCACAACTTCTCAAAAGCCGCCAAACCTGACGGTCGAGGAGGTCAAGGCGATTATTGGCCGTTTCTCGAGTAATGGGCAGCGACAATGGAGTTACGATGTGTTTCCCTGTCCAGTTGATCTTTTCGAGATCATCACCGAAGTTACCTTTCTGTTCAAAACTCAGCCTGACCAAGTGATGGTGCAAATCCAAGGTTTGGGGAAACGACTCAACGACTGGAAACCTCCGCCCATGACCGGCGCACGCAAGCACATGGTCGAAGCCTGGAAACTGGGTATCACAGCTTATCTTCATCGTCTCTTCCCTCATACCCAAAACGAAGACCCTTTATCTGATCAAGTCTTGGATCTTGCAGAACTTATACCGCCGGCATCATCATGGAGCTATGCGCTACTGTGGCCCATTTTCCAAGTTGCAGTGACATTGAACGATGGAAACATAAGAAAAAAGAATCTGATTAGACAACGTCTCAGGATTGCGCTGGAGACTATTGGGTGTCGACATCATAGTAATGCTCTTGAAGCGTTGGAAATTGTTTGGGCAAAAGAGGAAGAGTTTGATCCTTTCAGTATTAGTATACCTGGTCGGACTATCATGCTAGTTTAAGCCACCAGACGGAATAAAGGTACACCATCTATCCAGAGTATGGACCACGAGAGTGCTTCTCTAGCTAAGATTTCCCATACTTGCCCATCACCTCATCAATCTCTCTTCTAATATCCTCCTTCACACCCTCATCAGCCCAACACATATCAATAGCATCCCTCGCCAGCTTTACCATATCCCCATCATTAAACCCACACATCCGCTTGACAAGCAACAAGTCATGCAAAACCCAACAATCCTCCATATAAGCTGGATCATCACTACCAATAGCAATAGTAATCCCCTCACCAAACAGCTTCCTGATCCTCGGAAAGATTTCTTCCACGGGCTCATGCCTCAAATATCCCCACGGCGTGAGAGTCATACCAATTCCTCGATCCTTGATTATGCGGATCAGGTCAGTGTCTGTAGCGGCATTAAGACCGTGGTCAATCCGGTCTAGAGATAGGTCAACAGCTACTTGGCGGATGTTTTGGTAAGTATCTTTTTGGCCGACGTCGCAGTGTGCTGTGATGTGGAAGCCGTCTTGTCGAGCACGAGTGTATAGTTCTGCGAAGAGAGCTGGTGGACGGTCATTCTCGTCCGAGTCGAGACCGATACCGATTACCATATCTTTATATGGGAGCATAGCTTGGTATGTTTCCCAGGCTGACTCTACGGACATGTCACGCAGGAAGCACATAATCCATTTGGACTTGATCTGTTATCGAGTAAGTACGTACCATCAAGGATAGACAGACGATACTCACGTTCAGTCGCTTCTCAGCCTCTTGCTGAGCCTTCCGAAACCCCTCCATCATAGTCCCAAACTCAACGCCCCTCCTCGTATGCCCCTGCGGATCAAAGAACGGCTCACAATAACGAACGTTCATCTCAGCAGCCCTCTCAAAATACCCCATCGCAAGATCATAAAAGTCCTGCTCCGTAATCAGAACTTCAAACCCGCCATAATACGCCTCAAAGAACGTAAAGGTCTCCTCAGTGTTATCAATACGGTGTCCAGGACGGGGTTGGATAATGTTGTATGACTCTTCAAGCTGCTCGAGAGTTTCGTAGATTGTTCCTGTGCGCTCGAGTTTGAGGGTCTGATTGTTGCGCTTGGCGAGAGCCCAGCGGAGGGAAGGAGCGAGAGTGCCTTCTATGTGGACATGAAGTTCAACCTTGGGGAGGGAATGGATGAAGGTGTCGTTTGTCGAGAGGAGGTCTTGACGAAGAGCGAGACGCTCCTTGAGGGTCATTGCGAACTCCATTTTGGTGACTTGCAGGTGGAGGGAGAGAGAAGAAAGATGTTGGTGTCTGGTCCCAACCAGAAAGATAAAATGAGGAGATCCCAAGGGTTTTATACTTGTATTCTCATGTCTGTTGAACTGGAAGAAGCATTCTGACTGTATAAAGCTATCGAGACTAGTCCCAAATAGGTTGCTATCTCAGTCGGAGACTGTCAAGATCTGACCCGTACAGGGATCATGAGGCTAAGCCGAAACTGGTTGCTATTTCAGTCAGACCAGTCAAGGACCACATCCACATGAGACGAGTTAAGCTCAGATTACGCTGATCGTGTTGACGCGCAAGGGAATGTGACTCATCGATGTCATTCTTTCCTCTCAGGCTTTACAGCTGTCTCCGGCACCAGAATGCAGAGTGCCATTTTGGTAGTATCGCAGGGTGGAGTAGATAGCGTATGGGGGAAACGTATACCCAGATCCTTACTAAGTTGGTATCCATGATGGAAGGAAAAAGAGTGAAAGGTGGACCGGGCTAGACGCCTTTGCTGGGAAATCCTGGATCTAATGGTAGGCAGTGTAGAGCAAGAACAGTACGATGCAGCGTCACATTAATTGAGCAGTGGTATGTGATTGAAAGCATTCATGTATTGCTAAAAGACAAAGTATTGACGTATCTACTGTCTAAAAGTCCGAATCTTTCCTCATTCCTCTTATCAAAGATCTCCAACTATCATAAATCCAAGTTCCAAACTGTCCACTTAGTAGACGTAGTAGACCATGTTCTCGTTCTCCTGAGCGCGAAGCTTCTGGTTTCGCCTCTTAAGGATAAACTTGGCCAGCCAGGCAAGAGCAGCAGTTCCGATACTGAAACCAGCGCTGCTACCCATAGCAATGGCATATCTGGGGGCATCGCTCTTGGGCCACAGGTAAGGAGTCCAGATGAAGCTGACGTTCATGATCATGGTGACCATGCTGATAGCAACAGCCTTCTTCTCCTTAGTCTGACCACAGACGGATCCGCACCAACCGAGGATAAGACTGTTGACAGCGTATGTACCAATAGTGAAGATGACCATGCAGACGTAGCGACCGGCAGTGTTCATGGTGGCAGCTGCGGCGGCGAAGCCAACGACAGCGACGGCCTTGGAGGCGGTAATATGCCAGGTTCGCTCGTTGTATCGACCAGACATCCATGAGACAAGAATAGTGCTTGCACCGGCAATAAGGTAGGGGGGGCAGGTGAGGACGAGAGTGATGGTGGTGTTGAAGCCAAGGGTTTGGACAACAGTGGGGAAGAAGTTCTTAAAGCCGTTGGCAGCCAAGTGAAGATGAGCCATAGCGCAGAAGATCCAGACAAGAGGATCCTTAGCAGCCTGCTTCAATCCCTTCATGGTGCTGGTCTCACCCTTGTTGCCGACAGTATCGAGTTCCATACGGTTGTGAGCCAACTGTCTCTCCTCTTCAGTCAACCATCTAGTGGTCAAGGGGAAATCGGGCAGGATGAAGTATCCGACGACAGCGATCACAAAGGTGACGGCACCCTGGAGGATGAAGAGCCACTTCCAGCCAGGGAGCCCAGCAACATCGTCAAGACCGTGGAAGATACCGGCAGCGATGAGACCGGCGAAAGCTGTGGCGAGGATGTTTCCAGTGTAGAGGATGGCGATTCGGGTTGCGACTTCCTTGCGGGTGTAGAAGATAGAGAGGAGGTAGACGGCACCGGGGTAGTAGGGAGCTTCGGTGAGACCGAGGAAGAAGCGGGTGAGGAGGAGACCCTTGAAGTCCTTTGCGACGGCTGTGAGAGCACTGACGACGGCCCAGAGCATCATCATGATACCCTGAAGGTGTTAGCTGTGCGTCTTCAAGAAGATGCAAGTAGTACATACCATGTAGCGACTAGGACGAGTTCGGGTGAGGAACATGTTGGAGGGAATTTGTCCCAGAATGTAACCAACAAAGAGAATAGAAACACAAGTCTGGTACTCTGGAACCCAGTTAGCGACCATCTCAACCCTGATAGTAGTGTAACTTACCAGTTCCTTGGAGGTTAAGATCTTCCTCAAGATCGTTCAATCTCGCAAGAGCAATAGCATTACGATCAAGATAGTTGAGCCAGTACATGCTCCAAAGCATAGGCATCATCCATCGATCAAGCTTCTTGACAAGTGCGATTTCCTTGGGGTCTGTCTTCTCATGCGCGCCAGAGTAATCCTTCTTTTCGTAGGTAGGGATTGGCTTCTCTGGGTGCTCATCTTGGAAGATTTGAGGCTCGGCATCTCTGTTGAGGTCGGCCTTTTCGTCACGGTTGTTCTGAGCCATGATGATGATTGTCACTAGACTTCAACAAATTGGATAGAAGATGAAGAGATAGGAGGGTAGTCAGAGCGAGTGACTGCCTTGAGGAGGGAAGATGGGAACAGAGGGCATGGAGGAGTGTTATATAGATGGAAGACATATGGGGTAAAACCTGGGGACCTGGGGATAAAGCGACGATCTCCTCATGGCTCCGTCTCCCCCCGCAATGCGGGGTGCAGAGTGAAGCGGAGAGAGGAGCAGTTCTTGGTGCTGGCAGTCGGTAATGCCGTGGCAGGCTAGTTGGATCTAAGCTATGAGATTGAGTTGGTCTAGACCGCGTGTCTAATTAGATGGGTACCACAGTTCCAAGTTTTTACCTCCTGTGATACTCTGTGCTATGGATGGATGACTGGGGAAGAAAGTGGATTGATCGTCTGTTGGTCTTTGCGTTACCGTTGCTACATCGCGTGAGGAAATGTGACGCTAGAAAATACATCCAGCATCGTGCATGAGTGACGGGCGTTGGCAGGCCAAAACATACACGGAAGAAATGCTTCTCTCCTTCTAGAAGGTTTATTCTCGTCATCAGCGGCGTTTACATGTCTATTCCATTGGACCGTCATCCCGAAGGCACAGCTAGGAAGAGGGTGTCGTAGCATCTGCCGTAGGATCATATGTAGCTAAACAATAATATTGAACTCTCCGCAGTTAATGCTTCCCTAAAGCTAGCGGCGATATTCCCCAAAACGATGCAACGCCCGCTGGGGTTCAAGACAGCTAGCCTGAATAGGGAAGGAGTTTAAGCTTAACGATTAAGGTTGTGGAGAAACAAGAAAACTGGCACCAGAATTGATCCCCGAGTGGCTGCCTTTTCCCCGCGTTTAGGGACTCTTTCTGGAGACCGGCCGTTTAAAACGTGAGTCCTTTGGGAAGTGCATGATTCATTGGTTTATTGTGCCAAGGGAACAGTCTCCGCATGCTGAGCATTTCCTCCGTCTTGTCTCCGCAGACCAAGACTCTTGTCTTCTCCATCGTTATTATCGCAGGGCTGTTAGGTACATATAGTGTGGAATAGGCGAATGCCTGTGGTCATTGCGCAGTGGAAAAGGCTGGTGAGATCAGTAAGTTCAACGGCCCATCTCAGTCTCATCAAGGCAAGGATCATCCTGTCCTACGTAATTGGATCATGTATACGAATACAACCCCAGACTACGGATACTGTACCTAAACGTCGGGTAATACTGCAGCGCACCAACAAGTTGGGGATATTGCATCACCCTGCAATAATTATTGTCTTGGCAAGTCCAGACCGTTCCGAACAATCCCGTCTATTGCGCTTACAGCGTTGCATTTCTGACGCGGGGGATCTCGAGTCAGTAAGCGATGGTGAGGAGTTACCACCAGCTTGGCATGGAGTCGTCTCCGACTCGGAGAGGTCCCCACTAGGAACGCTACGATAGTGTTCCAGTTACCGCAAGGTTGGAGCTAGCATTCATGTTGGCCTGCTCAGCCCCCACGGGGTGATCAGTAACTTTACTGCAGGGAGGATGATTAGAGTTCGTGAAAGCTGATCAGGTACTAACGAAGAACGAGGGATTTCTAGAAGACTGATTACTTGTTTTTATTTGTTTCTTATTGGCTTTTTGTAGGAGGGTTGCAACCATCATGCTGAGCGACGACATTCCAACACTTTAGCTCTACTGTAAGCGCCTAGGTCGTCTGCACTAGTCAGACACAGTTTTGGGGTTTCTGAGGGGCAAATCATGGCTCCGATTTCTTCCCCGACCTTTACTCTCCAGACTCTTCCTGTCCATTTTTAAGGCTAGCCCAATATGTGGCCCAGAATCACAACGCCGTCAAACTAACGTCTAGTTAGACCGCCCCAAACTCTCCAGTAGTCTACTTCCAGATCTGCAACTAACCGCAACAGCACTTTCCATTAGACCTCCCACGTTTACTCCAAATGCATTGTGACGCTGTCCCACAATATCCGCGTTCTTTCGGGTGGCGCTAACACAAGGTGAATCAGTCACTTTCCCAGCCTCTGTGTCGCTGTCTCACCTTGACGGGTTCCAGACCAGGCTTCCCCTCCCTTCCCCCACAAACTGACTAGGGATCTCACTGTGAGAACCGGAGGCTCCTGCCTGTTTCTGTAAACTAGGAGAAGCAAAGCACGGACTGTTGGTTAGTCCAACGGAAATGTTACATGATTGGATTTGAACCACCTTTTCTTATCTCGAATGCTCGGGACCGTACGGGTACGCTTAGTCTTGGCGACTTTATACTTTGTTTTCCCCCATGGATTGGAGAAGCAGTGCAACCTCACCGGAATATACGTTTCCGAAGCTGGGTCTTGGAATGTTCCCTTGCGGCTCTGTCTGTGATAGGTCTGAACGTAACTTCAGCATTGTATAAGCGTGATGGTCATTGGTTAATGGGCGAAAGCTGATAAGAGGATCCTTTGAGGTTGTGTCGGATTGATTCGGAACCGTAAGAGAACCAGGAATGAGCCCAGAGGAGTTTATGATACATCATTGCTTGCCTACTACGCCGTAATTACATGCTCACATATGTATAAGCTAGTGAAGCGAGATAAGCGGGATCTGGCCAAGCAGTCCATGTTCCTGTTTTTTCCGGCGGTTTCTTGGAGGATAGTATGACCAATTGCGGTATGACATTTCCTATCATGTCAAGTGTTGTTGATCGGGAAGAGAATGATCCGGCTGGTGCTTCTGTGTCCCCAAGAGATGGAAACAAAGGGAGGCTCACGACGGATTATCAGGAGAGAAATGAACATCATAGAAGATGGCGATCGCCTGGAATTGGCTTTAAAAGTAGTGTCCTGCGCCGAGTCAAACAGGTTATGAGACCATCATTCACTACATCTATACTCATGACTTCAATGATCACTACAGCCATCATCTCCAGCCTTCTAGGCCTTGAGTCTAAGCGCTCATGAGCATCCTACAAGATGCGCATCATGATTGAGATACTCCTGCCTTGAACCCGCCCCTTTAGATGGCGCAGAGATACCATCGACTACGAGCCCTCCGAATCTAAACTTCAAGCCTCTCGTCCTCCCCGACTTCGTATCAGTGTCTCCCACACCATATACAACTGTTGATGGTTGCCAGCATGGCGCCCATGCTACCTCAGTTAATGCTCAAACTATGGTTTGAACTCTACGACTTGCAAGTTGATCTTCAAAAACTCAAATAGTGGCTTGGATGATGCCATGCAGATAATGCCTTCAAGCGTTGATCCCCCCACTGAGAAAATTGTGCGAGGAGACAGGAGAAGATCCAAGTTAACTCAACAGTAAACGGCTTCATTTAATCCTGTCTAGAGCTCCTCGCCGTATGAATTGATCGGAGGAGGCAATTTGAGCTGAAAGCAGACGTATCTGAAATAAAGTTCAAAGACCTTCACATAGCATTGGACAGTTGTTGTACTTTGGCATCATGATAGTTAAGGTTTTCGTCGCCAAAGCTTCACATTTCAAGCACCATGATCCCAGCTTAAACTTCATGGCCCTACCCTAACATAAACTTCGGGATGGTGCACAGGAGAAGGGTCACGACTGTGACATGAGCATCAGGCCCAGGGGTCTGGAGCGTCGATCTAGCCATGGTCTTCAACTCTCAAGTCAATAGTGTCCTTTATGTGAGCAGCCGTGGTGAGTATGATGCGTGGGTACCGGCTTCAGGAGGTCTGGACCCCAGAGATGAGGAAGTGTAGTGCTCTGAAGCAAGGCCTTTATGCAATGCCCTCTAGCTATTGGTCTCTCTCGGTCCTGACATACCATTGCGCCATCCCACACGGCACACTTGAAGTACTCTAGTCAGGGTAGCCCAACTTCAGTAGACGATCAGGACTTGAGGAGGTGCGACCATGTCTGAATCTGGTTTGCCGCGCCAACAGCGTGCTCTTCGGGGAAAGGAAATGCAAAGGAAGGCTATTCATCCCTTACTCATGCACTACCTGCCATGGTAAGCCCGCCTAGAAACCTGAAGTTGGCCTTTACTTCGCCCATTGTCGAATGAACTACTGTGTTCTTGCGTCTTGTCACGTCACGTGTGAACGAATGTTCATTGGTGTAATCTTGAACGATCTCCAGTAAGATTTTGACACCAAACTTCTTACACAAATGGGGAAAAAATGGCTTTCCTCCACCTACCTTTGTCACCCACGACAAAGATCACTGGCTAATTCCCACCCAAATAAAACCTCTCTATCTGAGAAGTTTAGTACAAAAGATTGCGGGATATCCATAGCGAGCAACCAAGGCTAAGGATACTTGTATCTCGCCATGGCGACAAGTTCCGTTAAATGATTCCCTCCAGCAAAGACTGTGCCCCTGTGGCTATGGCTATGGCTCATAACACCATACTGCCATCCTACACCGTTCTCCACTGTATACAAAGGCCCACCAGACTGACCCTTGTCAGCATCCGCATCAGTGCCTATGAGAGCACCTTGGCCATCACAACGATAGCACCCCGTCACTGAGACGCCATTCTGATGGATACGCTGCATTCCGTGATTGATGACAGGAAAGCCAGCATTTTCCTATCTTATTAGCATGGTAATAATGAGATAGTTACTGGTAGACTTACAAATTTAGGCGAGTGCATTTGACTCTCGCAGTCGAACGACCGAATTCCCAAATACCCAACTTCCTCGAATATAGGCCGATCCATCACCATAACCGCGAAGTCATCCTTCAGGAGATCACAATCATCAGTCTTCTGAAGCATCAGGATATCAATCATGTTTGCACTCCCAGCATGATACTGGTATTGCATACGCTTGTTCTTGTGCTTCTTGGGAATGCAATGCCTCGCTGTCAAGAGATGCCGAGGACCAACGACGGTAACTGTGCAGCTGACCCCAGTGAAACTGAGCTGCTGGATGGCGCTGAAGGGGTATTGGGTCGAGGGCCATGGATGTCTGCTCTCTTCTCCGTATACATCGCGCTTATGGAGAGGAGCAAGAGATGGGACGGTCTGGTTTCTGTAGGGGGCCAGGTCTGAGACGGACAGGACGGTGATGTTAGGACCGGGGCCGAGGTCTGAGACGGGGGCTGAAGATACGGTGCTGGCCAAAGCCAGGATGGCTAAGGTGGTATGGTGTTTGAAGTCGAGGAGCATGGTGGTTAGATCTTATGTGTTGGATCTGCGAGGGATTAATAGAGATGGGAAGCGGATGGGAGAACGCCAAATTTATGGGAGTTGCTATTTAAATTTTTTATTTGAGTGATGCTCTTAGACTATGGATTCTGCGATAGTTAATCAAGATTACTTTCTCTCTTACATAGGGTAGTCTTCTCTTAATGTTTTAACTTTACAGAAAGCATCATTGCATTTATCTTAAAGCCTATTAATATGGTCCTTCTTCTCACATCTACATCGGGGGCACACACTCTGTCTCTATTGCGTCAACAATCTTGACGATGGCTCGCCGCTATTCATGATATTACCAACTTGCATCATTCAGGTCCTGAATCTTATCAGTTATGAGACTGTTCGAAGGCCAGCGATAAGCTTTGTATGAGGTCTCAAACTACAGCCAATTATGTTATGCCTTCGTGTACTTCTGATCGTGAATCCTGACAGGCTGTGTAAAGTCGAGAAGGTTTGCCTGTCAGGACTCACATGACAAGAAAGAACAGCAGATTTAACCTTATCGCATTCTTCCAGGCAGCAGGTCGTTGATGGAATGTTTTGCGTTTTATCAAGGTTTGCGCCCTCGATCATCACGGCAAGTTCATGTCTACTGCACTTGAAGTTTTAAGGTTCAAAGGATCTGATTCATGTTTATATGCTCTACAAGCCCTGTCTGTAGAATCAAAAAGCGTTCCTTCACTTCACCCTAGAGTATCCCGTACCAGCCATTTCTTCTCAAGGCGCAGCTGTCAGAATCACACCCGTCTCTTGCAGGAAAGTCTTCAAGTCACGAGGCTCCTGTTTGGTGCACTGCACAATCGCGGTATCTGGATGGTCCATCTTGAGTTCATACCAATCGGGGTAGATTTCGTCCAAGGTTTGCCTGAGACGGTCCGCATTGTTGATGAGGTTCTTGGGAAACTCGTGCATATATGACCCGTAGGTCTGTTGGGAAGCGGCGTAAGATGAACCGGCAGCCATTTTAGTTGGTTGTAATTAACTTTGGTTGGTATAGATGTAGATGGTTGATCGTATTGCTGAACCTGTGTTTCTTGTGCTGGATGGTTCTCCTAGGCTAGGTAGTGTTGCTGGTCTGTACATATACTGCCATCTTTGCTGTTTGTGATTCTGATTGTGTGAATAGCCACGAGGCAATCACTACCATTTGGACTTATTTGCAGTGAGTTACTCCTGTAGGAGCGATGCACCCACCTTGAGACGCCATGATAACCTGATGTGTATGGACCGTGATGCTTGTCAAATATGTTATGCTTGCTCTGATTCTCGTTTCTTGGTGATGTTGAAGGCAAAGGTTTGTGAAAAGAGACAAATGACCCCCCATTCACTGAGCTCGTCACTAATCTATGCACTACGTGAATTCACCTGCCTGAGTCGCTCTTGCCCCTTGACAGCCATATCCGAGACCTGCCGCAGTTACAGCTGGGGCTTGACGATGTGACCGGGGAGTAAAGTACAGGTCAGGTTTGTGAAATGAGTAGTTGAGTCTATACGTATGAGAACTGCCAAAGATTACCGAAAGGAGAAGACTTGACTCTGTTGAGTATCAGCATGATATGGGCAAATGAGTAAAGTGATGTTTAATAATTGGCTGCACTACGACCCAATACGTCAAAAGACTGTAAAAGAGACGCCTTAATACTACCAGGATATTCATGAATTTATCGTTGTAATTCTTATTGCCGAAGAGGACCATTCGGTATCTTCAAAGCACCATCCTAACGGTTCGTCTTAGATTTATACCGTTGCATTATTGTCTTCCAGTATCCTTTCTGGAGCATCTCTATCGAAGCCCGATTCCTCCAGCTGTAGAGTAGTATTATTGCAATGGTTCTGGTGCGGATCCAGATGGTGTGATGTGTGTATATACCTCGCCCGACAAATTGATTGAAGGAACCCAGCAAATCACCGTTGGAAGTTCTCGATATGAAGCTATCTCCTATTCCGAGATGAACGAAAGTCAGCAGGATCATTGCGCCCAGCCCAGAGAGCAATCCAATGACAAGCTTGAGGCATCAAAAGGCGGTAGCCTACATATAGTGAAATATTCAACACCCTGTCAACAATAAAAAACGCCCTCCAGCCCGGGTGACGCAATTGGTTAGCGTGTCAGACTTTTACGAACAAGTGAATCTGAAAGTTACGGGTTCGAGTCCCGTCTCGGGCGTTACTTTTTTCACCTTTTTACCATCTCCAAAATGATTCTGAGATCGAGAGGAATCCATTCTGACTACTTTTGACTCGATGCGATATCTGTAACGTGAGCTACGGTCGATCGAAGTTCTGTGCTCTGGAGTGCGCCACGATGCAGCCACCTACGCCACATCCAGATGATTAGTCATCAGTTGGGGTCTTCCCTCCGGCCATGAGGGTGGAAGGGAAAATGCAAATGATAATGATTTTGATATGACAATAGCTTATCTTGTTGTTCTCTAGATCACTTGCTGTGGTAGTGATTCAATTTCCCATGGCGAAGTTTGGATACTGGTGGTGGGACTAAGTGTCATAGTCACCGTGCAGCTGAACGTCGGCTGGGGCTGCAAAAAAGACATGTAGTGGAATACTCATCGTACAGATATTATTTGGTTATTCAGTACGTGATTTTGCTTGCGCTCTGACATATTGTCACGACAAATAGCATTCCTGCTCGAGGAACAAGGCGTCAATATCAACCACCTTGGGTAAGAACTCAGAGTTGGAAGACGTCGTAATATCACGAACACATCAACTCCGAACGGCAGGGACAAGTATGACTCAATTTGATTGAGCATCTTTAACAACTCCTTCTTTCAGATTCTCACTTCTAAGTAACTCCCAATCGTCGATACTTGGGAAGTCTTAACAACGTGTCATCAATAGCTGACAAGACGGCAATCTGCTACCCTGGAGAGTTTAAACGCATTCGATGTTTAGGTAAGACTTGTATTGTAGTTCCTGCCTGCCTCCTGAGAACTTTCGTCGTTAATACCTGTCATCTCGACCTTGTACACCCTGCTCTCAGGGCTTGACCCGTACGCGTCTGAGGCTTTGCTTGTTCCACGCGTCCTGCTTCGTCTTTGCCACAGTCAAAAAGTCTGGACGCAGTCAGGCACCTTGGCTCGGATCTAGACTTGATCGTAACTTTCTCCATGTCTAGGTTCTTTTGCATGTCTAGCCTTTTGCATGTCATTGTGGATCAGTCACAGCCTCTCTTAGCTTGATGACTTGTTGTCCTCACCTCTGGTGTATCCTTGGAAACAGAGTTTTATCAAACAAACAAATATTGTCATAGGACTAGGCTGACTTGCTGTCACACTGTCTAAGCCTCATCGTATTCGGCGGATTCATAATGATACCCATCCAGATGACTAGCAAAATCTCAGCTCAGCATGGTGACAATACACTGCCTGGACACGTTACCTACAAGCCCCAAACTACTCCATCATCACGACCAATTCTTCCAGCTTTTCTAAGTCTCGTACGTAGTAGAGGCGATATTTACGGAGAGTTTTCATTGAAACAGCCAAGTCTGGAGTGCAAGAGGCCTCTTTTGCTGCGCCACACTAACCTAAAGTGTGGCGTCTGTGCAGTGGCGCATTACATTGAGGTTATCACAATTCATGAGTGTAACCGGAACTCGGGTCACCCGATGAACAGGCATGAAGGCGAAAGGCACAGCTGTGCTGTCGTAAGTGATTCAACATGAGCACGTTCATGATTGTTGAGTCATTGGAAAGGGGTTCGAGTAGAGTTGCCGTGGTAGTACCTACAGGGTAGCTTTGGCTGCCATTTTAGGTCAACCTTTTGCTTTCCGCCCTGGATTTACAAGGGAACAAATTAATGTGTAATTCTAAAGCGACGTTCATTTGAGAATGAACCATCTCACAGTACAGTTTTGAGGGAAAAGAAGGGAAAGTAAATAACAATACCGCGCTCAACAGCCAAATAACGCGCATGATTAATCCTGATAAAGCACACAATCATGTCCCAGCAAACGCGCTATGCGTATCTCATTCAATTTGTTATCTTGAACTTTATCCAATCGGCAATGCTCTACTCCCGTCAATCCCGATGACAAAGAAAAGAGCGCCGCGTCGTTCAACTCTACAGTACTGTGACGCGTCAAATGAGCCTCATCTGTCACGAGGGAACCGTGGCCTCCGAAGACCATAGTTAACCTTAACGGAGGCCCACAGACAAATGGTCCTCCTAGGCTGTCAGAATAATGGATCCTTAGTGCCACTCTAGGCTAGCACAGGATGATCAAATTATTTCGTCTCTCTTACTCTCGGCAGTCAATTGTTCTAACATCCGGACGAAGCCATGGACTTCCTCGGTTGAAGCCATCGCCACAAGTCAATATCGCATGAATCATCCAATCTTTTCCGCGCCCGTCTCAACAAACCACGCAACACTGCCTCAACACTGCCCCAAAGTATCCCCTATTCTCAAATTCCAACTTGTTCTCCTTCTCAATAGAGCAAAGTCCATATTATCGCAACAAAATCTCCACGGCTTCGGACTCACTATACCGTACGGAGCACCGCCGGTCTACCAAAAAGTCCTCACTGACGTCATGAATGCCAAGCAAGGAAAACAACACCGACCGACCGACCTCCCTCAGGCAAATGAACCGTACCACACCAGTTATGCAGCCAAAATTAAGCTTATCCGGGGTCGGCATTCAATTACGGTACAATACGGTAAGACTGAAAGAAATCATGATGGTTGCATGTCGATGGAATCTAATTAATTTGAGCTTTGACCATCAATGAATGTTATAGTCGGATTGTGATTTGTTATTTCGCAGCACAGCCTGGATGGGATTATTGGGTTCCGAGTCTTGGCATCGGGAGGCATGAAATGAAGAGGTGCTGAAATGGCCAAGCTTTGAGAGCCGTGATGCCAAGATCTAACGGGAAGCGCCCGATGCAACAGTCTCTGACCAGTTTCACGATCTGAACACTCTAAAGTCTCTGACGATAAATGCGACTCAATGACTTGTTTTTTTCCGCATCGTGACATTCATTGTACAGCACACCCTCACGCACAGATCTGGTGATGAGTTGGTAATGGCTTCACTCGGTAGCGAACCAATCCTGTTTGCACACATCCACTCATGCTTCTACTGGTCCAAAAAGTCAACGAGTGGGCCGATCGACAAAGGGGCTATGCGAGTGCAAAAAAACACGGCAGAGACTGAGAGGGAATTGTCATGTCACAAGGAGTCTGTCACAGGCTGAGAGTATTTCCCTCTATCAACTTTAAAATATGGTCCGCAGGATAATCGCCTCCATTGCGCCCCCTTTTTCGGGCCAACGTATTCACAGGGGGATTGTTGTGAAGAGGAAGATCTAGCGTGGATGGACAGCATTAAGCTTAAAAACGAGGCTTGGTGGATGACGGAATGGAGTCGTTTTAGTGGAGTTGTAGCTGTGGGGTTTCCGTAGAGATGGAGATTAAGATTGGTTGGGTCAACTTGGGTGTCTCTTGTTTTTGTGATTTGGGACATGGGCGGTTAGGGAAAGCTTGGCATAAAGCCTGCCTGATAAAAAGCAGCACACCTCCTCAGTTTCAGTACTTCCGTACAGTAGTCATCTCGAGTCTTGTATTACGTCAAGAGATGATTCCAGTGCTCAACTCAGGATACTGTACCCTGAGGTAAGCACTTACTACTTGGCCAGAGATTCAAGGACTCTGAGTCCCCTGTTCGTATAGTAACCGCCAAGGTCTAGCTCGTTTTGCACCATTTCCCTCTGCCCATCTTCCACCCAATCACACCACTGCTAAGGGTCTTGGCGGACCTCGTGGCTGTGGCTGTGTAGACAAAGTGTATTTTCGCCCCGAACAAGGGTAGATAGATAATCTTGGCTTTTCTCCCCTTCTTTCTCTTCTCTCATCATCAATTCGATATTGGAAAAGTAATTTTCTGAAAGAGTTTCCAAGATGGACTCAGATCCTGCGGCAAGACGCCCAAGGGCTCCAACAATCACGGTTGACACTGCTGCTGTTGACACAAACGAACCCGGTAAAGCTCCAGTGCGATCCGCCCCAATTTCCAGCACCTTACCGCCTAAAACATCACCGCTGGAACAACCGTTACTAACAGCCAT
Source organism: Fusarium humuli (assembly GCA_004366955.1). Classification (NCBI taxonomy): domain Eukaryota; kingdom Fungi; phylum Ascomycota; class Sordariomycetes; order Hypocreales; family Nectriaceae; genus Fusarium; species Fusarium humuli. Next base: position 381,815 of record QHKN01000024.1, read on the forward strand.
CAGGAACAACAGAATCTATCAACGCCTCTCCATCGCCGTTAGACGACACAAACACACTCGCAGTCCCAACAAATAAATCACGCGCTGGATCATGGGCTTCAACATCACCATCTACAAAAGTCGGCACCGATCACGAACAAATGCATCGCGAAGTCGAAGCCCTTCGAAAGGGCGACCAACAGGAGATCCTCAAGGCAGATCCCGGTGAGGAAGCGCAGTTCCACGTGGAGAACAATCCGTTCGCTTTTTCGCCTGGACAACTTTCGAAACTCATCAATCCTAAGAATTTGGCCGCGTTTGTCGCGCTCGGAGGATTGCCTGGTCTTGAGAAGGGTTTGAGGACAGATTCAAAGGCCGGATTGAGCCCCGATGAAGGAAAGCTGAGAGATCATGTTTCTTTTGAGGAGGCTACTGCTACGAAAGAGGGCTTCAAGGCTTCACCGACAGATGATGTGCTACCAACGACCGAGGTTAACGACGATGGCCATGTTGCCAAAGACGCCTTTCCCGATCGCAAACGAGTCTACGGCTCCAACCGTCTTCCCGAACCCAAAGCCAAATCATTCTTCCAACTCGCCTGGATCGCCCTTCAAGATCACGTCCTCATCCTTCTCTGCATCGCAGCAGTCGTATCCCTAGCGCTAGGCCTTTACCAAACATTCGGCGCGACACATCACGAAGGTGCCAAGGTCGAGTGGGTCGAAGGTGTGGCCATCATCGTTGCCATCACCATCGTTGTCGTCGTCGGCGCAGCGAACGATTGGCAGAAGGAGCGACAGTTCCAGAAGCTGAACCAGAAGAAGGAGGATCGTATCGTCAAGATTACACGCGCCGGAAAGCCCCAGAATATCTCCATTCACGATGTTCTTGTGGGTGATGTTATGCTTCTTGAGCCTGGTGATGTTATTCCTGTCGATGGAGTGTTCATCTCAGGCCACAATCTCAGCTGTGATGAGAGTTCTGCTACTGGAGAGTCGGACCTCATCAAGAAGGTTCCTGCTGATCAGGTTCTTCACGCTTTGTTGAATGAGCCTACGCCGCAGCTCAAGAAGCTTGATCCTTTCATCGTCTCTGGAGCAAAGGTTCTTGATGGTGTCGGAACGTTCCTCGTCACAGCTGTTGGAGAACAATCTAGTTATGGAAAGACAATGATGTCTCTCCGTGATGATCCCGGCCTGACACCTCTTCAAGCCAAGCTCAACCTCCTCGCCGGTAAGTACCATCACCACCTCTCCAAGTACTATGCTAACAATCACAGGCTACATCGCCAAGCTCGGTTCCTTGGCTGGTGGTCTCCTCTTCCTCGTCCTGTTCATCATGTTCCTCGTTGGCCTCCGCAACAGCACCGACTCAGGTGAACAGAAGGGTCAAGCTTTTCTCCAAATCCTGATCACAGCCATCACCGTCATCGTCGTCGCCGTTCCAGAGGGTCTTCCTCTCGCTGTTACCCTGTCTCTTGCCTTCGCGACAAAGAAGATGACACGCGAGAATAACTTGGTCCGACATCTCCAGTCTTGTGAGGTTATGGGTAACGCTACGGTTATTTGTTCCGACAAGACCGGTACTCTTACCGAGAACGTCATGACCGTCGTCGCTGGCTCTTTGGGTCTTCGAGGACGTTTCTCTTTCGGCGATTCTTCTCTTGACCAGTCTGAGTCAACACCCTCAACACCTACTGAGAAGAACGACACCCTCCCCCTCAACGCTTTCTCAGAGAAGCTCGACCCTGAGTACAAGGATCTTCTCAAGACTGCCGTCACCGTAAACACAACCGCCTTCGAGGACGATACATCCTTCGTCGGCACCAAGACCGAAACCGCTCTTCTCGACTGGGCTCGTCGCTACCTCGGCCTTGGCCCTCTGGCAATTGAACGCTCCAACCATCCCGTCTCGCAGATGTTCCCCTTCAACTCCCAGCGCAAGTGCATGGGTGCCGTTGTCCAAATCCCCGGCCCAACAAAGGATAAGCCTAAGCATCGTCTGTTTATCAAGGGTGCTTCCGAAATTGTCCTTGGCGAATGTACTACCGTTCTCGGCGATCCTACCCAAGGTACTTCCACCGAATCGCTGTCGGACAGCCACAAGGAAGGCCTTCGATCTCTCATCACTGGCTACGCTACCAACTCCCTGCGAACCATCGGTCTTGCCTACCGCGACTTTGAGTCTTGGCCTCCTGTCCTTACCCTCCGCCCCGAGGATGAAGCTAACACCGAAATCGACCTGACCGACCTCGTGCACAACCTCACCTGGATGGGTGTTGTGGGTATCCAAGACCCTGTCCGCAAGGGTGTCCCCGAAGCCGTCACCGACTGTGGTATCGCTTCCGTCAACGTCAAGATGGTAACTGGTGACAACGTCGAAACCGCCCGCGCAATTGCTCTCAACTGTGGTATCCTCACTGAAGCCAACATGGTCGAACCCAACGCCGTCATGCAAGGTTCCGATTTCCGCAAGCTTACTGAATCTGAACGCTCAAACGTGGTAAGGAAGCTCCGTGTCCTTGCTCGTTCCAGCCCTGAGGATAAGCGTGTCCTCGTCAAGGCCTTGCGCGCACTGGGCGAGATTGTCGCTGTTACAGGTGATGGTACCAACGACGCTCCCGCTCTCAAGGCTGCTGACGTCGGTTTCTCAATGGGTATCACTGGAACGGAAGTCGCCAAGGAAGCTTCCGACATCATCCTCATGGATGACAACTTCTCTTCCATCGTCGTCGCACTTGGCTGGGGTCGCGCAATTAACGACTCTGTCAAGAAGTTCCTCCAGTTCCAACTCACTGTCAACATTACTGCTGTTGGTGTCACCTTTGTGTCCGCTGTATCAGACGATGAGCAAAAGTCCATTCTCAACGCCGTTCAACTTCTTTGGGTCAACCTCATCATGGATACCTTTGCCGCTCTTGCTCTTGCTACCGACCCTCCTACCGGAAGTCTTTTGCATCGTGAGCCTGAATCCCGTACTGCGCCATTGATCACTATTACCATGTGGAAGATGATTATCGGACAATCCATCTACCAGCTCATTGTCTGTTTCGTCCTTTGGTTCGGTCGCGATCCTATTCTTGGATACGACGAGACTGAAGTCCGATCTCTGATCTTCAACATCTTCGTCTTTATGCAGATCTTCAAGCTTGTTAACTCTCGACGTATCGACAACAAGCTCAACATCTTCGAGGGTCTCCACCGCAACACTCTCTTCATGCTGATGATGACAATCATGGCAGCCGGCCAAGTCATCATTATCTTCTTTGGCGGCGCCGCTTTCGTTGTTACCCGTCTCAACGGTGTCCAATGGGGAATCTCCCTCGCCCTCGGATTCCTGTCTATTCCCGTTGGTGTTCTCATCCGTCTTTTCCCTGACGCCTGGTTCGCCTCCATTGTCGCAGTCTTCGCTAAGCTCTGGCCAAGCTGGATCCGCCTGTCCCGCAAGAAGGACGACGGCGACGAAGAATCTTCCGATAAGCAACTGGAGGGTTACGACATGGATACCGCGCTGCTTGGCATCCGCGACGATCTTGAGTTCCTGAAGCGTGTTCGTGGTGGACGCATGACTGTTCTCAGCGACAAAATGGAACACTCCCGCGAGAAGATGCGCGAGAAGCTCCGCCGCAAGCGCTCTGACTCTCGACCCCGAAGCAAGATGCGCAGCCGTGGATCATCTAGGTCATCTAACAGACCACCTATCTCACCCATGATGTCAGTTGTTGGTATGCCTGGTATTGTTGCTGCTAGTATAGCAGGACTCCAGCCTGGACAGAACGGCGAGAACCTCGAGACGCGACAGGCGTGAGGGTGCGATTGACATTATTTTATCTTGTTTCATAGTTCATTTTAGAGATTGGACGAGTGTGCTGCATTTGAGATTTGTAACAGTTCGACCGATCAGAGCAATCCTTCGTTTATAATTGTGCGAAATATAGATTCTGGAGTTGGTGGTACGGAACGTCAACCTGAGCGAAAAAACATTTATATATTAATAACGAAACGAATGTGTGCATATCAATATCATGGTGTCCGTCTTCGTCACTCAAGTGTCATTTGTCGCTAAAATGTTTGTCTTTTAGTCGCTGCGACGAAGGTCCAAGCTTATCATCGTCCTGGTGTCCAAACTATCAAATTTTAGCCAGGGGCTTACCAATCGCTGGCTAGGTTCTGAAGAAATTGATCCATGGTTTTAGTCAGGGATTGAATTGAACTATCGAAATGGGAAAGTAACGTTCTGAACCTACAACTTCACGTGGTTCCTGACCTCTCCAAAAGCACGCCACTAGCATATCACTACCAAATTTGCCATATCCTCTAAACTTTCTGATACAAGACGCATCTCTTTCTCAATGGGTCTTGCTCCCATGTTCTGTCCAACAGAAGTCCTTCCAGTGTCAAAATTCCACTCTTCTCTCGCAGAGTCCCATGTTGCATTGCCGATGTTTTCATAAGCGTCCCTGCCTACCGAGGGAGTATTCACACCTCGCGTTTCTGAGAGGCTAGAATTCTGTACAGGAGACTCAGAACCCAGCTTACGAGTATGTGATTCACATTGGCCTGGCGTCGGCGGTAGACTTGGTCTATCGAAACTGTCGACACTGAGTTCAGAGCATTTCGGACGCAAGATTCGCCACGCATCAACTATGCATTCCCAACAGAATCGATTCGGCAAGATCATAGTTGGATGACCCAATTGGAGAGACAGAGCCATGGCGGACAGGCGCCCAACCCAGTTGTCTTTGGAGCGTACAATGGAAGCATTGCCAGGTGAGTCCAGCATCTCGTCCCAGTTGTCAACCATTGTGAAGCCAGGGTTTCGTATAACCGAAGTCCTCGCATTGTGGGGCTCATCATGAGTACATGTGCTTTTCACGATGGAAAGAGAGTGGCTATGGACTTGTCCAAGTACATCCAAGTCTGCAACCCAAGTCCCACGATCATGTAAAGATACAACAGACTCAAGGAAGTAAACTTCAATGTCCCGGTTCCCATGAGATCCAACGTCGATAGGTAGAACATACTCAGTAAATCCTAAGTGCAAAGAAGAGGCTTCGAAGGAATTTTCAAGGTTCCCGTCGAATTCATTGTGATTAATAACTCTCCAGTCGTTCTCTGCCTTTCGGATCTGAGGCTCTTTCGGCGGTATCAACATTGCTATCCCTGGCCTGCCAATGTTTCCCCAAATACGACGCATCTCATATGGCTCGCACCTGTCTGTAGGGTCAGATAATAATGCCGCTGGGATATAGATAGAGTCACTAGTAGCCATTGCCATAACATGTTGCAAGCCATCTGGGCTAACGGCAAGAGCCGCAGATTCGAAAAAGGCTATACAAGCGAATGTCCCCCCTATACCTAGGGGAACTGGTGAGAAACGGAACGTATGAGGAAAGGTGTTTGGGAGCCAAGGCATATTGTATAAAGGCTTGGAGGTCGCTTCTAAAGCTAATGAGGAGCTTGGTAGCATTTTATAGATGTTCTCCACCGTGGCCAACGCCCTTAGACTTGAATGAAGTTTTGTTCTCGAGTCATGGAAAATGAACGAGTTGAGATATCGCAAAACCTTGGGCCCACTTAGTAGGTTTCTCTCGAGAGATTTCGCTAGTATTGCAGGGCTGACGTGATTCGAATGGTGAAATGGTGTTGGGTCACTGTTTGATGGACGAGTGGCGTACAGGGCGACATTTTCTGGGTCTCCAGCCACAAGATGAAAGGTCACTTCGCTGACGTCGATGTCTATGTCTTCCTCAAAGCCGTCTTTATTCAACCAATCGCTGAGGCCCGTATCCTGATACTCAGTGTAGACTGAGGGGGGTTTGATCCAGGTGAGGATTCGTTTATTCCACGATTCTTCACTTCGAGACAGAGTCAGAGACTCCCCTTCAAGTGGAAAAGCGCTTTCACCTTGCCCTGTAAACATCGTCAATCTTGAAGTATCATAGACGAAATCATTGCCCTTTGCAGCGTATGTGTAGACCCAACGAAGATGTCCAGTGGCTTGAGAAGCGGAATCCTCCCACGTTCTCTTGAACGCTGTCCTCTCGACTGGCAAAGCTGTTGTATACTCAGTGTGGAGTGAATAGCCTTTGGAGTCTCCGCTTCCTAAGACATACGATATTATGAAAGCCCTCGTATTTATCTCAAGAGACTCAGCATATTCGCGAAAGACCTTCACTCCGGCCTCTTCATTCGTAAGCAGTGGCAAGAGCGTATCCAAATTTAGGATCCCAAATAGCGGAGGAATAAATTCCTTCCTCGAAAGAAAGTCCGGGCAATGTCTCCTCCCATATCGCATGAGCTGTAAACATTGTTTTCTCGCCATCTCATCCGAATCGATCAATGGTCCCATGGCTCTTGCTATATATCCCAGCCAATAGTGTGTTCCTGGCACTGCGTGATGATACGAGATGTCTTCGATTAGATTCCATAGCTTAACCACAATCGGAGCAAGTATCTCAGGATCGATATCCCATGTTCGAGTCAGACTTCCGACCGCGACCTGGAACAACTCATGAACAGTGATACGGTTGCCCTGAGTCGCTAGAGATCGCTCTGCCATAACAGGACCGCCGTAGTAGCGTAGGTGCGATAATGGAAGAGACCAGTAGACGCCATGGTGGCTCGGGCTTTCGATGTTGAGACCAATTGTCAACAGACCCGCAGGGCTGATCAGCTCATCCTTCTGCTCAACCTGGATTGCTGATGGCGTTCTTCCCAGAATAATCATGTCTGGATACAGATGCCAGGAGGAGAGGCCAAGAAGCACAGCTCCACTCTCAACAGATTGGGGAATTCCTTTTACAAGGGAGTCAATGGTTATCATCGCCGATTTCCAAGACCTTCGAACGTTCTCGACGAGACATGGGCTTGTGCTGACTGGTAAATCGATGTTGTTCAATATCAACATGAGCTGCTTTTGTTTCTTTGACATGGACCGGTCTGCAGCCTGCAGCCATGATCGTGCGCTAGCTTCCCAACTCGCGAGATCCTCCCTTGAGAGGGAGATGCGTGACGTGAGTTGACTGGTCTCGAACAGGGGATCGGATTCCTCTATTGCGGCAAGCTCTTTCTTTCGCTCGGAGACTAGTTCTACCCAAATCGAAGTAGCCTCCGTAGTAGACCACATGCGGGCGAGCAGACAAGCCAGCAAATATACAGGGATGGCATGGGGACCGGAAGTGGCTGCAGCCCATATGCCGGTCCCATCTATCCCAACGTGCTCGGCGAAGATGCCGTCCGCTTTAGAGGCCCTGGGATTTACCTCTCGACATTGCGCGATTTCAACCGCACGCTTCCCGTAGGCTTTGATCAGATCTGGTGTCCGAGGAACCCAATCCTGAAACAGCGCCCCCAGTTTCCTTGCCGTAACATGTGCTGTTCCGTCCTCAGCCGCCATCCTTCGGGTGGTCGTAAGCTCATTCCCAAGAGGTTTGTACTCGGCGGGGGCTTGAAGCTTGATGAGGCTGAAGTCAACATTGAACGTAGCAAGGCCAATATTCGCCTCTGCAGTCTGTGATACAAGGGAGGCGCCCAACTTCTGAATACTCATATTGTAAGTAGAATGCACGATCGAATAGTAAGAACGGAATACTTCGAGGATGTTTGTGGTTGAGAGTCGTGCGAGCGGATGAAGGAGGCAAGAGAGGGAAATTAGGCAAAGCATGGCAAAATTAGGCAGAAGTGCAGATAAGGCAGGAATTGAGAATGCGTGGCGTAGTCATTGTGTGACGTTCTTTGCATTTCACTTTGAGAAGTGGCTGTAGGATGGACCTATCAGTGTTGCAGCAGGTCCAATACACGGGATGCCTAGTGCGGTACTTATAGAAAGCCACCGCGTTAGAGAATGATCCCACGAGTACATACTTCCGCGATCTAACATGTCTAATAAAGCTGATACTTACCTAGGCCAAGCAATCATGCCGCCAATGAACGATACGAAAGAGAGAAGAAGAAGAAGCGGGGAACGGCTGTTGTCTTACATGTGCAATATCGATTGTTGTAAGAAGTTGAGGATATTCTCCCAGCTGTAAAGAGTTCTTAGCAAGAGATACCACCATAAGAAAGTCAGTTTAACAACAAGCTAACTATATACCACTATATTTATATCTACTTGATGACAGCCCTAACTGTCAGTGCTACTCAAATAATTTCAATCTACACCCAGGAGCCTTCTGGTCAGAAATAGCTCCGTATAGCTCAGGTCTCTACTTCTGAGAGAAAGAAACTAGCTTATTAGGTTATTTAAAAAGAAAAGAAAAACACCAGATATACCGTGCTTCAATTCCGGCATTTTGTGCGTACATAGGAGTATGGTTAACCGCTGCCTGATCTTAGCCGCCCTAGTCGTCGAGTAGACGCTCAATGCTTTCGACGTCTCCAATCAACATTTGCTTCTTCATAGCTAACTTGCAAGGCTTTTAGGAAAACACACTCGAAGATAGTTTGCCCAAATTCTGGCAAGACTAGCTTAGGTTGTCAACCTTTGATCAGCTCTATAACGTCATTCTCAAAGCACCGTAGAAAGGATTCTTCGGTCGTCAACTATTCGAGAAGCAGTTCAAAGAACCCAAAGTGGCTATTAGATGCAGCCATTTCTTTTGCATACATCGGCGCTTTGCGCTGGCTTGAACAAACTCCTCAACAGTAGATCTATGGTTAATTAAGCTTGGTGGGCGCAGTGGCGTGCCAATTTGACCCGGCCTCGATATCTAAGCCTTACTTGAGTTGGTACTTAACAATTTCCGATGTTCATAGAGCGATGCAATTGCAATGACATCATTTAGATGGAGCGTTAAAGCGCCAATTACATCTTTGGAGAATTATCTCTGTAGCACAAACGATTGGCAGCCTTTGATCGATTTTGTCAATCTCATCTTATGCTTGTCGGGGGGGTTGTTACCAAATCCTATTTATTGCAAACAGTAGTCTAATAGCTGAACCGACGACCTTGATACGTTAAACTCCTTACTGTGGCTTAAATAATTCTGATCTGCACACGAGAATCTTTTGGCAAGATGTAATCCTCCGAGTTGAAAGGTCTAGCTTGTCGATCCTGACGCGATCTGAAAGCAGAACCTGAAAGAAACCTGGACGGCATAGTCCCAGCTCGAAGAACACAAAAACCAATTCTCTGGTATGTACTAGTATCCACCCGTTTCAAAACAAGACACCCGTATTGCAGTCCCGTGGGGTGAACAACTTCAGCAATCGGGGCGCAAAAAACACGACATCCAAAAGTGAGATCATCATCCTCAGCGGTGCAATCAGGCTTGAAGAAGCGTAGGGTTAGCAACGTTTCGAGCTTATGCACGACCCATGTCACCCTCTCCTCAGGATCTGGGCAGATTTCACCTGGGATTAATGCTGCTTTCATATCGAGAAATCCACTTCGGACTGCACCCGTTGGATCAGACGTTGAGGGCACACATGCAACTTCCAAAATCTCACAAGCTGGCTTGGGTTCCCCGCCACAAGAGACAGGATGGCGTCCGTAACCACCAGTCCACCACCAACAACATTTCGCGTCAGTATCAAGCGAGGCCCAAGACCATGAAGGAGCACGATAGTGAGAAGGTCTAAACCCAACACCGCCAGCTTCCGGAACATTGTTCATAAAAGCGTGATACCAACAGAGATCGTGAAGTAGTGACTCTTGCCAAAGACCTGCCAAGTAAACGCCACCTCTAACCTGAGTGCGCTGTTGTGCCATACCCGATAATGCGGGAAGCTTATCAGCGGCATTGGTAAGCTGGCGGCTTGTGTAGCTGCTGATTACTTGCTCCCACCACACAAGCGCACCTTCGGGATCATCTGGAGGCGGTTTAGTCGCTTTCTCGATGAAATGATGTCTATGCCAGTTCGACTGCTGCTTTTCCTCAAGGTCTAATACACCGCAGCCACACGTGATACGCTCTGCACATCGCCACTCGAGATCAAACACTCCAAAGTGTAGGACGCGAGGTGGAAGGAGAAACTCCTGGAGAGTCCAGCCCCGTGTCTCCAACTCTAGGACTTCATCTCCATAGTGGTTGAACTTCCACTCTCTGACGTATATTGATGCCTGGTTTCCGTCATCAGATATGACATTCATACTGTAATCATCGACGGGATACTGGGAAAACATGCCACTGTCCATGTGGGTTGAGATATCCGCAGAGATTGTAAAATGGGAGTTTTGGTATGTCCTCGCCATGTTGGAGTTTTCATGAGCAAAGTCTTGCTTTGTAACTTCGAGCTCCTCAGATGTCATGCCTTCGAAGCTCTGGAATATGCATAAACTGTCGATCCAGAGATACTTAATGTCCATAGACCGGCATACGGTTACAGCATCTCGGAAGGTGGCAGGTAGCTCATGCCATTCGATTTTATCCATGTGACTCTGTACTGTTCGTGTTGTTGTTTTGAGCTGTTTGTGTTTGGGGTCTCCCCAGCGGTGACTCAGACAGACATATGGGTACTCGTCCCCTTTAGTCTCAACCAGTCTGATAGGGCTCTCGGGGGCTCCCTCAACGACAAGCAATCTCTTGGGCAACGAAACTTCTGTGACGCCGAGTTTTGGACAGGAGTGGCTGGAGAGACACTCAAACAGCCATTGCCGAGCGCGCTCAAAGCTTTCACTAGAGTTCGTATATCGACCAACGCGGTACCTACTCTTGAAATTGCGCCCTTCAACTTCCGCATCCTCGGGTCCTGCATGGTCGCTGTCCCTAAGAATTACGAGAGAGTAGTCATGCCCCGGAGCGTGAATGGTAAGATCGCCGTGGTTATATGAGAGACGTAGTTCCTTAACGATCCCCTTCTCATCGGCTTCATCCTTGAAGAAGGGCTCTGAAAGGCCAGGAAGTTGGCCTCTTATACATGCCAAGGCAACATCCTTGTAAAGGCAGCATAGGCGACACGAGTCGGATACAGCGTCCAGCTCAGGAAAGACGAAGCTGCCAGAACCTCCTATCCTCAGATGAGGACATTTTTTCTGGGGTGAGCGGTTGGATTCTTGGACAGGTGCAGTATCCATTATCGCAGCAGACCTTTTTTCTGATTTGATAGAGTTTGGGATGTGGTCATAAGTGGCAAATATTACAGCAGTATATAGTAGGAATAGTTACGGTATCAACAAGTCGAAGATACCGCTATAGTGGTTTTAGTGTCGTTGGGCAGCAATGCATCAGTTGTTCAAGGGCGAATTATCCTATGAGCGAAGATATATCGGGCCCTCTTCTCTTGTGAGGCTTGCGTGGCCGTCGTGATTGAGGAAGACTTTATCGTTTTGAGGCGGCTTGTATTTCGCGTTCGGGCGGATGAGATGGATCGCAAAGAACTGAGGAGCGCCATTTTCAGCCCCAAGATCATCACCAACAACTCCAAGCGGCAGGCGGACTCTCTCAGGTGAGACGCTAACTGCAGGTCGATCCCCAGTTTTGTCGCATGTTCCTCAATTGAAGAGCAACTGATTCGTTCAATCCTTATTCCGTCCCCACAGGTAGAAGACTGAAGACGCAACAAGGGCAAAAAGCGATAATTGCATGCGTAATAAGCCACTGACCGTCTCTTGAAACGGTGGAAATTGCAGTTTTACACCCGCAAGTCCCCATAGAAGCAGTGAGCAACATTGAAGGACAGGGTCCTACAGCGGGGTCCGGCTGGCGGTTTTGGGTCCTGTCTCGTCCACAAAACGCCAATGCAATCCTTCCGTGTATTAATCTCTCGACAAAGGAACGTGGTGTAACTTGACTCTACCAAACAAATTTGACCCTGGCTCCCAGGATTTGCAATTACAGTCCGCCATTTTATTGCCATTCTAGCCTTTCAGCCCAGGAAGAGTGGGACTACCTTCCCAGCAGCTCCACCAGTAACAGCCCGTTTATTTATATAAAAAGCAAACTATCTAATAGCTTAAGCAAATAGCCTGTCAATAGTCTGGTAGGTAATTCATCAAGATTGTCAATGTGTTGTAGGTATATCAGCTCAGGAGTACAAAAGGCGATAGCTTTCGCAATTCGTCTCAGTGATACGCGTTTCCTATTGCTCAAGCTCTTCATCATGGCTCCTGTCAACCTTTTCGCATATGCTTTGCTCGCCCTTTCCGGCGTGCAAGCTGGACCATGTCGTCCTAACTCGTCGACCACCCTTCTGTCGTCCAGCCTTGAGACAAGTGCGCCGACTTCCATAGAAGACGAGTCTACCACCACCGCCATCAGCTCCTTTTGGAGTTCCACTGAGACCATCATCTCCACCCCTACACTTTCCCCTGAGACGAGAGACGATTCAAGTACCGCTGCCGACTCGACAACCATCGCTCAGACCACAAAAAGTCTCGAGGCGGTTTCTACTACCGCTACGACCGCTACGACTGATGTGGAGCTCACGACCTCCGCTACCAGTACCTCGGCCGCTACGGCGACGTCCGAAGCCCCTGCACTCACTTGCGAGGAGATACCCAGCCCTTACAAAGCGCCAAATGGTGTTGAGTTTAGGCTTGATTGTAATATATACTATGACGCGTTCGACGACTTGACTTATATTCAACACACTACATTTGAAGAGTGTATGAAAGAATGCAGCATGGTTGACGCCTGCACGATTGCACAGTATTTTGCCGACGATGCCCTATGCTATTTGATCGAGGTCGGCTTTGACTATTATACAGGACACTCTGGCAAAGGAGTTGCGGTCAAAGTAGTTCCCGAATAGAGGAGCAAGTTGACATATTAGAATGTGTATTACTTTTATGTACCATGGAGCCGTAGTTATACAACTTGATAGAACATAATTAATGTACAATGAGAGTTGGTTTCAGATATTTATTGAGTTATTGCGATAACATCTGTACCCATAGACCACTATCCGTCCGACACTTGTTTCTATAGACTTTACGTCGACTAGACATGAGATTAGCCTTCGGGTTTCGTCAAGCACCTTTAAAAGGATGGGCTATGTGCCCAGCTCACAACACCACTAGGTCTCCATAGCTAGCCTTGGTTGTTGTTGTTGTTGTTGTTGTTGATTTGTTTATCGTCTGTGGTATCTCCGGAGGAGCAATAAGACGCTATCTAACCAAGGAAGGAAAGGAGGGTTATTTTTCCAAGTTACAATGCTGTTCAGTACTAATAGCACTAGAAGTAAGTCTATGTGAAAACAAATATCCATTGCGCCAGTTTCCTATCATCCCATCTCGACTATCATCTATATCCAGCTTCCCATATCGTTGTGTAAAAGCCTTTCATGAGATCCATATCGTTTCCTACCCTGTCCGCTCAGATGCACATTTTTCAAAGCTCATCTCGTAGGGCACCGTTCCAAGAACATATCAGATCATTCTATTTAGAATCTTCCTCCACTCTCTCTGTCCCTTGGTTAGCTCTGGCTCAGACTTAGGCTTTTTCTCGATACGGCTAGGACGGCTGTGAGTACCCCGAGGTTTACTCGGTTTCCTGCGACCAGCATTCTGGATTGCCAAGTGCTGTTCGGGAGTGAGCTCTACGATTGGCTGTTTCTTTTCAAATTCGGGGAAGAAATCGGGGGTTGGTCTCCTCTCCGGCTTTGGTCGCGCAATGTTTGGTGATGGAGATAAAGGAACTTTCAGATCAGTAGGAGTAGTAGAAGGTTGTTGTCCTAAGCTGGCCGGAGGATCAATAGACATAGGGTCAGGTGACGTCGGTCTAGATCCTTCTGGACCTTGCTTCATCTCGGTGATCTCTGCCTTGAGATCATCCATTATCTGTTCAAATTTCGGCTTCAGCCTATGGTGCTGGGGAAGGCATCTTGCACTTCGTGCAAGAAGCTGGCAGGATTTAGAAAGTTGGATAAATGGTGCACCATTCTCAGAGTAGCTACTAGACTCCGCCATTGTGTAAGATGCAGTGTTGCGAATCTCTGTATGGGCAAATAGATACAGTTGGGTCTCAAGTGTTAGATCGTAGGTAGAGGTTGGTTTAGTAGGAATGTGATAATGGCAAAGATGGTAATAATCCAATGGTTGGAGCGGAGAGAAACTCATGGCGAAGGTATGAATATATAGATGATTGAAAGGTTGATAGGTCAATGATCAAGATATGGAGAGGTTAATTACCAAATGAGCAATAATTTCATGATACCAGTTGAAACGGGGTTGGAGGCAAGAGTATGAGCAAGTTAATGTCGTAAACAACAAGAGTATGAAGATCTTTATTCAATTCTTGACCATAAAGATTCACGTGAAAGTCATATGGAAGGCTTCATACAGGGGTCCAGTCAATGGAACAGAGCCACAATGCCTGTGGCGTTAAAGGCGTTGACATAAGACCCAAAGAAAATTGTAGCCTTCTGTGACAGGTCATGCTTTATCAGTGAAGTTCATCCTAGAAGGCATTCAATAATTAGGGTTCTTTGTTCATGGATAGATGTTTCTTCACTGTGATTGATGCGAAACTCTTGACCCTACGAACGGCAATAAGATTCCTTGTCCTCCAAGGTTTCGCTATGCAACAACAGGGAGGCAGAAATACGGCGAGGTGCAAAAAAAGAGGCATGACTTCACCTAGTCAAACGGCAAGTATTGGAGAGATTAGCCTTAATAATTTCTTTGTCGTTTAAAGTTACTGTAGAGAAAGGCGTCCTTCCACATTGTCCTATTGCTAGCCATTACCTCTACCCCTGTCCCACGATGACATCTCCCTTACGGGACTTAGGCAGAACCACAAGCTCCGCTACCTTACCCTCCTTTACCGTTCCTTCAACAGTCGTATTCTTTGGCGCCCAGACCTTAAACCTAACATCCCAGCTCTCCGGCCAAGCAGCAAGCAACCTGATATCATCCTCAACAAAGGTCTGCACAAGCTGTTCCTGCAAGCCAATAGCCGCAGCACCATAATGGTTCAAATCAGGCGTCCAGTCAAAGTTGGGACCCTTGAAGATTGGGAATTTGCACACCTTGCTTGGCGCATATCGCTCTTCGGTCATGGCTGTTGCGTTGGCTGTGAAACCCATGCGCGCGAGCCAGATGACGTCCTGCTTCCACCCGTTGTTACCATGGTAGATCACTGTTTCCGTATCGTATAGATATGTGTTTTTGGCAATGGTGAGGTTGGGCAGACCAAGACCGTACTCGGGCCAAGGAAAGACGAGGTAGAGTTGGGGGACTTCGCTGTTTTGGACGCGGGTGTAGGCCTCTGCCGGGGCGATGCAGGTATGGCCATTTTGTTCGCGGAATGTGTTGGCGGGGATTTTGTCCAGGTATTTCTGGTAGTAAGTCTTGTTTTGAAGGGTGAATTCATCTACGATGAGTAGATCCTTGATAACTTGGCGTAGGCCAGCGAGGGTGGAGACAGGATTGTACGCCTCTTTATAAGTTTCTGCTGCTGAACCAGGATAGATGACTAGGGATTCATTTCCAGCCATGCCAGTCAATGGCCAAGGGTTGCGCTTGAGCATTTCTCTGGTATAGTACTTGTCGAACCAAGCCAGTTGATACTCAATGAATTCAAGGTATGGCTTGACGTCGTAGCCTGAATAGATGTTTGCCTGGAGGATCATGTCGGCAAATTCACTACATGGATTAGTCATGTTCCACAAAGCCCTCAGATGCACTTACTTAGCAGTATCCTGCATATGATTCAACCAAACGTTCCACAACTCCCCATCAGGAAAGAAATCCGGTCGTGGAGTATTCGCATCATCATCATACCATTGCGCATCATACTCAAAGACATTCGACAAACCGGTGTTATCGATCTGCTCCAAGAAGAACGCAGCATCGAGCTCTTGGTAGACTTGTCCTCTCAAAACAGCATTAGGAGTGATGCGCTTATAAAAGTCAAATTGCTGTGTCATGACATCAAAGTCTCCCGATCTTAGGAGAGGCCAGTACAACAGACGTTGGTTTTGAGCGGTGAATGTGCCGCCTCCCCAGCGTCGGTGGTCTGGTGTGTATGGTCGGTATGGATTGACAAAGACAGGGTCAAAGGTCCAGAGACCGCCGTTGAATTTCGTTGGCCAGGAAGATTTGGCGTTGCAGCCCATGAGGAAGCGCCACAGTTGGTAGTTTTTGCCAACCTGGAACCCTGCGTCCTTTTCGCCCTTGTCTTCGTTTATGATGATGTATGAGCGGGCCCAATACTCGTGCCACCAGGTGAGAGTAGCTTCCTGTGTGTTTTTGACAGCTGATTTGATGATGTTCTTGAGACCCTTGTACCACTCATCATGACTCTTAGTCTGAGCTTGGTACATAGAGAGTGCGATCTTGAACGACTTTCTGGGGGTCTTGGTTTCGAGATTCCAGGCTTTGTAAGTCGTGTTGATGTAATGGCCATCTGTGATGTCTCCAGGCTTGAGTTGTTCAGAGTGAACAAAGATACCAAATTCGTTCCCACGCATGGGATTGTACATCTCGTCAGCATACTTCTCCAACTTCTGTTGCTTGATCTGGAAGTCCCACAGATCAAGCTTTTCATTTCGATGGCTCATAAGCACGCCATTCTCATGGAAATCGATCTTATCAGCATGAGTGGTGCCGTTAGCGACCTTTGAGGTATAAATACCCCAGGAGCCCTGATTACGTTCCTCGCTGACCATAGATAGGTCCTTGAAGCGCCAGTTCTCATAAGCGACACCAACAGAAATCTTCTCAGGGCTGTCAACTTCGATGTGTACGACAGGGTTGAAGACATCGACCCAGATCTTTGCGGTTGCATTGTCTCTACCGGTGTATTTGACATAACCGTCGTTGAGGATAAGTCTCTGTTCGAAGGTCTCTTCGAAAGGGTTGGGATCAAAGGATAGTCTGACACGACCAAGCTTGAGTAGAGCGTTGTTCTCATCGAAAGTACCGCTCTTGGCGACGTACAGGAGAATTGTGCCTGTGGTCAAAGTGTTAGTAATGGGATATGAATGGGATCGTCGGAAGCAAGCTTACTATTCTCATACCATGTGTTCAGACCAATATCACCACCACCAAGAGGCATAGAATCCGCCGAGCCGTTAACTCCAGGCTTGTTCCAGACGACATCGTATGATGATGGAAGTGTAGCTAACACAGATGTGCAGCAGAGAGCAAGAGCAGGCAAAGCCCGGCCAAAGAACTTCATAATGGCCACTCTTAGACCTGAGATTGCGAGTAAGCTACCTACACCAGCCCGACCTCACGAGACGTCGATGGCTGGGTATTATATAGCTCCCTACGGCTATAACGTCACGACCCTGAACTTCGATCACTCCACTGAAAGGGATCCATCGTTACCCCGCGAAGCTATCATAAGGTAGGAACTTGGGTGGATTCAACCCCAGCATAGTAAAGATTGAGCTAACAAACAACGAGAAAGAATTATTCACCCAGTCCAGACCAGTTTATGGTACCTTTTTGCGGCTTTCATCAGACCGTTGAAGCTTTATTTTTGCACCTACGATAGCGGTTCCCCGGATATGCTACGGCGAAGGTCGGCGAAGTTAGCGAATGCGGGGAGAAGTCAATCCCCTGTAAAGCCCGCTGTTATCGACTTCCCTGTAATAGCAGCTTCCAACTTGGGGAAGGATGGCCTTGTTTGTGAGAAAGTAGCGCCGGTGAACTTCGGAAATATCACCGGATACTAGGATATGGGACTGAGATAAAAGCAGGTTCAAATGGGATAACCCAGAATGGTAGAGGAATCTGGTGAGAATGCAATTAGAACTTTGGGGGTTATCCCCTGTCTCGTACTGTGGATTCACCTCAGCACTCAAAGCGCCGCTACAGGGTTGGGTTTCAATTAGTGACACCGGGCAGTGTCGCTCTATCACAAAGACCACGAGCCTTCAATGTTAAGGTTAACCAAACATGCTTAAGAGCACCCAATTACCAATTAGTTTGGAGAATTATTTCCGGAAATGATGATATTGTCTTGGTGGGAATAGTTAATAAAGTGGCGCTCAATAAATCAGTTAGCCGTCCAACCAGAGACTGAAGCCAAGACACAAAACGCTTCGAGGCTGTGGCCTTGTTGGCATCACTTGATCTTGGTGATGCCAGTCCTTGTCGCCCTGCCTCGAGCGCTACAATTCCCGTCGACATAGAAATCACTTCAACTCTATTTCCCAGATTCTCGGAGAGTCTGTCTACTGAGATCCCTACGGCTTCTTTGGACACACGGACAGATACAATCGAGGCTACCACAGATACCACCACAATAACCTCAAGCACCGACGAGCTCTTCACTGCGACAGAAACTACACCAGAACCTTCATTTACCACAACCGAGTCTACTACAGAGGTTTCTTCCACCGATGGACTCCCCACTACAATCACCGACTTCACCGAAACAGTTTCATCGGTTCAATCCACTGACATTGCGTCAACTACCACTACAGCCGCTGAAGCCCCAACCTATACCAACTTGGTCAAGAACGGCGACTTTAGGCTCACACCCCAACAAGGAGAATATCTTCACAGCTTCGAGACCAACACAGGCCGCTTCACCACACTATCAGGCTACACAGGAAGTGGAAGCGATGAAAAGAATGGTGCCATGCTCAAAACAACGATCTCTAGCTCAAGTACCACTTTTGGGTTTGTGAAACAGAAGATCAACATCCCGAACGGAGGTCATGTTGCCGCGAGGCTGATGGGTAGCCTCTATGCAGCGCAGGGGAACCAATTCCAGTGTGGTTTGTCGATGACTATTCGAGGAAAGCTAATCGCGTCTTCGTTACTTACGGATGGTGTGGGAACGTGGATGCTACTTGAAGGAGAGGCTGATATGGATGCGGGTGAGGGAGACTTGATCGTGACCTTTCAGTGTGGTACAACGGGTGGCAATTTCTATGCGGTTGTGGATCAGATTGTTATGAGCGACGAGGTATCACTAGAGGATCTGGATCGTGTGAAGTTTGTTTACTAGGAGGAGCTGTAAAAAGACATCGGAATGCCGGAAGCTATTCCGATAGTGAAGAGGCTCAATTGACTGGTGGCGCATCATGATGGAGATGTCAATAGTCTAGATCAGTAACTTCTTCACGCGGAGATAGAAGTCATCGCATAGTTGAACATTTAATTAAGTAAACCGTTCTTGATTATGGAATGTGTCATACTCTCTTCAATCTTATCAGATATTACTCAAGCAGATATCAATTCTTTGCTATCTTATCATCATCATACAGTTATCATGATCAGGTTAAAATTACCCTTTTCGTCCAAAATTCAGTCGCCCACTCAAGGTCAATCACGAGACCCATCACTCAAAAGCGGGGAAATCCGCCACTCTATCTTATCGACTTCCACTATTCCTATTCCGGTTTATCTTTCCGTTGAGGCTCGCGATGACAGACAGGTAGACAGGTACCTCCCCGCAGACACTCCAGATTCAAACCCGATACGGAAAAAAGAGTCGGTATCGACAATGTTTATTTCCAAGATGAGGCATGTTGTCCTGCCCTCCAAGGACTATATATAAATCATGCCTTTCCTCCTTCTTTCCCTCCTTCTTCTATAGTCAAGTCCTCTCACAGTAACAGCAACCATGGGCATCTCACAACACCACCCCTTTGATCCTCTCACAGGCGACGAGATCGCCGCGGCGGTAGATGTTATCCGCAAATATCAATCTGGCCAACTCCTCTTCAATGCAGTCACTCTCCACGAGCCGCGCAAGGCGGATATGCTCAAGTGGTTTGAGCATCCATCTGATGGAAACAAGCCTGCTAGAATTGCGGATGTCACTGTGATTCTTCCTGATGGCGCGGTCTATGATGGTCTTGTAGACTTGAGGACGAGAAAAGTGCAGAAATGGGAGAAGTTGGATGGCCTTCAACCAATTGTGAGTTATACTTCTGATATACTTGGGATGTTAGCTAACAAGTGAGTAGATTACACCCGAAGAACTTATCCTCGTCGAAGCTATCATGCGCAAGGATCCCAAGGTCATTGAGCAATGTGAACTTTCTGGTATTCCTAAAGAGGACATGCACAAGGTCTACTGCGATCCTTGGACCATTGGTTACGATGAGCGTTTCGGTAGCAACATCCGTCTTCAGCAGGCGCTCATGTACTACCGTCCCGACCCGGATTGCTTCCAGTACCAGTACCCTCTTGACTTCTGCCCTATCTACGATGGTGCCAAGAAGGAAATCATCCACATTGATATCCCCAGTGTGCGCCGCCCATTGAGCAAGCAGAAGGCCATCGACTACATTCCTCGCTACATCAACGAGAATGGCGGTTATCGCAAGGATATCAAGCCTATCAACATCACTCAACCCGAGGGTGTTTCATTCACCATGAATGGCCGTGTTCTGTCATGGCAGAACTTCAAGTTCCACATTGGTTTCAACTACAAGGAGGGTATTGTTCTGAACCACATCACCTTTACAGACAAGGGTATCGAGAGACCAATCTTCTACCGTCTTTCTCTGTCTGAAATGGTCGTTCCCTACGGTGCACCTGAGCATCCTCACCAGCGCAAGCACGCTTTCGATCTCGGTGAATACGGCGCAGGATACATGGCCAACTCCCTCGCTCTTGGTTGCGACTGCAAGGGTGTAATCCACTATCTCGACGCCGACTTCGCCCAACGTGACGGTTCCATCCGCACCATCAAGAACGCAATCTGCATCCACGAGGAGGACAACGGCATCCTCTTCAAGCACACCGACTTCCGCGATGACTCCGTCACCGTCACACGCGCACGCAAGCTCATCGTCCAACAGATCTTCACAGCAGCAAACTACGAATACGCCTGCCAATGGGTCTTCCACCAAGACGGTACGATCCAGCCCGAGATCAAGCTCACCGGTATCCTCAACACCTATGCTCTCAACGAAGGCGAAGACGCCGGTCCTTGGGGAACGGAAGTGTATCCTCAGGTCAACGCGCACAACCACCAGCATCTATTCTGTCTTCGTGTCAACCCCATGATCGACGGTGTGAACAACACGGTTAATATGGTTGATACCGTCGCTAGTGAGGCGCCGGTTGGAAGCCCACAGAACAAATATGGCAATGCCTTCTATGCGAAGAAGACGAAGCTCAAGACCAGTGGACAAGCCAAGACGGATTACAACGGTGCTACAAGTCGAACCTGGGAGATGGTTAATGAGAATAAGCTACATCCTTATTCTAAGAAGCCAGCCTCGTATAAGCTTGTCAGTCGAGAGGTTCCTGGATTGTTGCCCAAGGAGGGATCACTTGTCTGGAAGCGTGCTGGTTTTGCCAGACATGCTGTCCACGTCACACCTTGTAAG
The DNA here is from genome assembly GCA_004366955.1 of Fusarium humuli. Lineage (NCBI taxonomy): Eukaryota > Fungi > Ascomycota > Sordariomycetes > Hypocreales > Nectriaceae > Fusarium > Fusarium humuli. The sequence goes on from QHKN01000024.1 coordinate 402,979, forward strand.
TCCACATCAAACGTCATCATTGAAATTTTACTAACATATCACAGACCGCGACGATGAACTATGGGCTGCAGGTCGCCATGTTCCCCAAACATCTGGCGAACCATCCCAAGGTCTTCCCGAGTGGATTGCCGACGGAACATCAAGCACCGAGAACACCGACATCGTTATGTGGCACACATTCGGTGTTACACACATCCCTGCACCTGAGGATTTCCCTATCATGCCCGTTGAGCCCATGACGTTGCTCTTGAGACCTAGGAACTTCTTCATCAACAATCCTTGTATGGATGTACCACCTAGTTACTCTATCACTCCTACGCAGGTTGCTGAGAAGAAGGGTGCGCTGGATCAGCATGATAAGGTTAGTCAGTTGGCTTTCGGTGGAAAGAGCTGCTGTTCTGGTGGCAATGCTGCTGCGAGGTTGTAGCATGGAAATATGTGATGGATAAAACTGTAAATACCATAGCGTGTAATTGAATATGTTTGTATACACTAACAAAAGTCTCTTCAAATGTGATAATGTACAAGAAAGTCTCCTCCAACATCTAAGCAGAAGGTCCACCAACATAAATCGTCAAAGTCTCCGGCTCACCCGAAACAACGCCCGAAGCATTCTCATTCCCATCAGGGTTGACATCATCGTAAGGGAACGCATAACCCTTCCCATCAACCTCGTAAGAATGAACGATGCGGCTGTAATGGCTCGTAGGATCATTCTTGTAATACATCTCCTGTCCCAGCTTTGGTGTGATATCACCACCATCTGACAGCAATGTAGACCTGACAAACGCGGCGCAAAGACGAGGGACAACGGCGGCATGGACCCCATTGTCGCCTTCTTGCACAGTGAAAGGTCCGCTGTTGCAGCCCCAGATATCCTTGGTGTTGGGCTTGGCGTAGCCACGGTTGTCGCCGTCGCAGGTAAGTTCTTCGCCGTTGACACGACACTTTACTTCTCCTGCTTCAGATTGCGTGTTGATAATGAGGTCTTGGTTGGTGTACTTCGCCCAAACATCATTGACATAAGAATCCCAGTAATCCCCGAAACTAATCGGCTCAAGATCATACTGATTGCCAGGTGAAAGCACACGAACAGGTTTACCCTCCTTATTCGCAATGCACATAAACGTCCATGCACGACCATCAGCATCTTTCTGCTTAACAAGATCATCGCAGATCTTGCTCACAGCACCAGATTCGAGACCTTGGCACGTCTGCTCGCTTCCATCCTTCAGAACAAGATCCATACCAAGCGGGATACCGACAAAGTCGACGTAACTGATATTCGCGTAGAGTACACCGTTTGTGTATGTGAATTCTACAAAACCCCAATCCACACCAGCACTGGGATCTTGGAGGTTCGTGACAGAAGGTTGGACCAGACCATCACCATTTCCGATATCCACTGTAAAAAAGTGAAGATCATCGTTGGCGAAATAGACGCGTCCAGAGCTCATAGAAATAGGAATGGTAAAGTCCAAAGTTTGTCCCTGTGGTGGAAGAGGAATTGCAATGTTATCCTTAATCTCGACAGGTTCTTTCGAGCCGCCTGATTTGGGATACACCAAACTTCCATCAGGCCCGATAAAAACGACTGTGCCGTCAGAGTCCAGCCCTGAGATATACGCTCTGACGTTCCCGCCACTGAAGTTGTTTACTAACTTGAGAGGCAGCGAAGCAGGTTCCGCTCTGCGGTTGAAGACTTGAGTTTTGTTGTATGCGTATGTACCATTGAGTAGGTTATCTTCTCCAACTTGGATCTTTCCAGGGTTTACTCTGATGAAGCCCTCTGGTGTAGTATCCTGACGACGAATGAGGGACTGGGAGGATTGGAAAGGAGCGGCGAGGGCTGTGCCGAGAAGGCCAGCTAAGAAAAGGAATGAACGCATTCTATCAAAGAATGACTTATAAGAAATAAATGAATGAATGAAAAGAAACTGAAGAGAGCTTTACAGAACAAGGTCAAACATGGCGGTTTACTACAGAGCTATATAACTACACCAAGTGTTTCAAGATCCAAAGGATTCAGATGTTCTTCAAGGATGCAACCGATGGAAACATGTTAGGAACCGCATGAAATAAACAGGGGAGCATCGCCGATGTTTTGTATATATTTGAGGGAAGAGGCTGAGGATGCATGCTTTGCCACATGATTGGTTCGTGGGTGTAGGAGCTAGGATGGACTTGAAACAAGGGTTCAAGAAAGCTCAAACAAATCTGTTTTGGAGGGATGAAGAAATCGTCTATGCTCCTTTCATCTCATCCTAGCCAGTTAACGGTCCGAATCCGCGGCTATTGCTCCGGGAGATGTTTCGGTGGTCATGTAAACATCTGAGCATTAATACAGTCTGATATAGGTCCTGCAAATCATAGTAGCGGTTAGATGTCCAATAGAGGCCATTCCCAATAATTGATGATATTGATTTACTGACTTGAACTGTTTCACAAGTGTAAAGTGATATTTAATAAAGGGATAAAGAAATAATCCTTCTCGTTGGTAGGATTGAATCTGAGTTATGCTGCGTTTCAGCCGTCAGCCGCTAGACGCACGTCTTTATGCGTTGTATGGGGAGGATGATCTTCCGACGCGGATTGGCCTGTGCGTGTGATCCTACCACCACTTAATAAGATAAACATTTCTCAAAAGCAATTAATGGCCCGAAATAATATCGCCATCGTGGCTGAGATGGGCCCAGACTTTTATTAATTAACCTAGATTAAACTCCCAATATCAAAATCCTATAGCTTGCTCTGCTTGATCAAATGAGCGTTAACAGGCGAAATAGCCTTGCCACTCTTGTGGTAAGACAAGATGTTCTCCATGCCCAGTTTCTCAAATCCAACATGCGAATCCAATGAAGCACCCGCATTATGCGACAACAACTCCACATTCTTCATCGCAATCAGCTCAGGGCTAATAACAGGCTCATGCTCAAAAACATCCAATCCAGCACCAGAAAGCTGTCCACTCTTAAGCGCCTCAACAAGATCCTTCTCATTAATCAGCTTTCCTCGTGCAATGTTGACAAGCTTGGCGCCCTTCTTCATTTTTGCTAGACCTTGTTTGTTAAGGAGGGTCTCGCCTGCGAAAGGTGTCGCGACGAGAACGCAGTCTGCTTCTGCGAGGAGCGTGTCTGCTGAGGGGTGGTAGACTGCTTTGAGAGGCTCTTCAATTGAAGATGGCATGCGGGCTATGTCGTTGTAGATGATCTTCATGTCGAGCGCTTTGTATGCTTTTTCTGCAATGCGACGACCGATTCTGCCGAAGCCGATGATGCCGAGGGTGAAGCCCTGGGGATTGCGGGATACAGGGGCCAAATTGCGCTGGGCATCGAGGAATTGCTCTGAAGAACCTGACCGGGCGGCGATGTGCGACCAGGATAGTTGACGGAAGACGGAAATGATGAGCCAGATTGCTGCGTCTGCTACAGACTCTGTACAAGCAGCCGCAGCATTGCAGTATGTGATTCCTCTCTTTGCGAGAGCAGCAGTATCAACCCAATCAAACCCGGCACCAGCACTAGCATAAATCTTGCATGAAGCTGGCAGAAGAGAAACCAACTCCTCATCCCAATTGCCCATCTCACCACCCGTGTTCCAGAATGGTCTGTAGATGGCGAAAAAGTCACCAAAGGTCTTAGACTTGAGGGCTTGGATGAATTCTGGGCGGGACATGCTGTGAGAGCGCTTTATATCGAAGCTGGAAGTGAATGTTTTGTAGAGATCGTGGTTCCATTTTATGTCGTCGCCGAGCTGAAGGACGATTGGTTTGGTCATTTTGGCTGTAATTACGAGTGAGATAGAGAATGAGAAGTCAATTGTTTGGAGAGGTTCAAGATGAGAGTGAGGTTGAGATTGGCCGTGATACGATGAGATAAATCAGGCTATAAGAACCATGGTTTTGATAAGAAGGTCGGACCCTCGGCCGATGGAAGTTGTTGAGAGAATGCCGTGTCTGAACAGCGTAATTTTGCCCGTAAATCATTGTTGACCAGGGCAATTGTGGCCGTTGGATCCATAAAAGCGTGGCATTGGAGGCTGACGATTGGTTGGAACATCTCCCCGGCTGATGAGGGGCGCTAAAATCGGGGTTCTCGCCGGTAGAAACGCATCGCGATGGGGACCGATTCAAGACTCTGGGGTAAGTGGAGAGCAATTGCACATGTGGACATTTGAGCATTGATGGCATGAAGACAGTCTATGAGTTTTAGTGATTCTGGATGGGATGTTTTAGCTTTTTTTTTTTTTTTCTTAATGCTTGAATGATTACTTAAAATATGTGACGGACGTGATGACCGATAAATAGCTAAAGACATTTGTTTGTCTGTTCTGTTGACATATCTGGAGGGTTTGGCTCTTACAAGCAATGTTACAAGTTGCAGCAATATTATTTCTACTTCATTTCTTTAACTAAACTATGACATCCAATGATATCTCCGACTTTTGCTCATCCACACTTTCGAAGTTTTTCTCCCCCTCAATCCTTCTTTTGGATCCTCGGGAAACTCAACCAAACACCCGCAACGACCGTAATAAGCGCTAGAATGATGGGCTGCAGCACCCCGACACCCTTATGGTTCGCAATAGCTCCAATAGCGAACGGGAAAACTGTTCCTCCTGTGCCTCCAATAGCCATGGCGAACCCAATTGCAGAAACGTGTATCTTGGCAGGTAAAAGCTTGGCCGTTACCATAACCGCTCCAGGAAACATAGGTCCTAAGAAGAAGCCCAAAAAGGCTACTGCGACAGCCGAGACAATGAATTTAGGTACGAGCCAGAAGAGAAGTTGGAGGCCGATGCAGATGACGAGATAAATGGATAAACAAAGTCTTTCGCCGAAGCGCTCGGTCACGAAACCTAGACACGCACGCCCGAGGGCCATGCCTGCCCAGAATCCTGTACCAGATGCACCTGATGCATAAGCTGAGGCCTTTCGGACGCGGAGCATGAATGTTACGACCCAACCTCCAAGACCAACTATATAATGTTAGCGACAGAGTAGACTAGGACAGAGGGCAACATACCTTCAACGCCCATGTAGGCAAAGAAGAACAATGAGCAGAGCCACGTAACCTTTGACTTGAGCGCCTCTCGTGTTCCAGCACCTGTATCTTCCGATTCATTCTTATGCTCGAGCTGATATACGGCACCAGTCATCTGCCAGAAGGAAACAGTTAGGCCAACCCACTCAAGAGTCGCAACACCAATCTTCAAACATCAGTCAAATCCCAAAGTCATCATAGGCTAAACTCACCATGATATAGTAGAAAGTGTACCAAGGCAACTCATAACTAACAACCAGACTCGTCGCAATAAGTGGCGAAAACAATGCACCTAGCGAATACGAAGCGTGCAGGAAGCCCTGGACAGTATTTGCTTTATCCATAGCGCCCACCCACGCGCAAAAACACGCATCGGTAAGACCGTTGCCGAAACCACTGAAGACGTTGCAGACCACGAGAACAGGGTATGGCGGGTGGAGAGCTAAAGCGACAAAGGTGATGAGATGGCAGATAGGAGCCATTATCGCGACGCCACGTTGTCCGAATTTCATGTGGATGCGCGCGTTGGTGAAAGCTGCGACGGAGTATCCTGCGAATGGGGTTAAGAAAATAAGGGAGATGATCGTGTAGCTTAGATCGTAGTATGTTTCGAGCTATCATCATCAGCTATTGTCGATTGAATTTATCGGCTCGACATACATATGGGATTAAAGCCTGTCAAGGTTAGCGTTGTTCAATTAAACAAGGGAGGGACACATACTCCAACAGCCGCATCATTCATTCCAGCAATGATGAACGATAAGAAAGCAAACCCAAGCTTGGGCATATTGCCTCTCGGATAATTCCATCTCTGCGCTTGTGTTTGCGCGTATGGCGGAGGTACATCCTCGGGTGGTAAAGAAAGCTGTTCCTCGTTATCTTTACCACGGACGTGACATCCTTCCAGAGTCGTGAGCTCAATTGGCTCTTGAGTTTGAGTTATAGTCGCCATGACGCCTGTGTATGTAAGAGGAAAGAAATGAGGGAGGATGAGTCAAGCTTGGCGGTATTTATGAGATCAGCGGTGGAGCGGAAGAAATTGATTGTACGTCTTAAAAGGGAAGTCGTTCCAGCAGGGAAGGAAGGACTGACTAGGTGGTGATAACGCGGGGTTTGTTATGCTTATTTCAGCAGGCAGACTAACCTGCTTGGGGGAATAATCGGGGAGGGTTTCCAGCTTCGTCATGACGGCCCGTCGGATGGATGAAGCGGATTCCGTCAATTGATTCCGTATGCATTCCGCTTTAATCTAGATATGTAGATTGAAGGCTTGCGCAGATGGTTGTCGTATTTATTGGTCTTGTGACGGCGTTATGGTGGTGGTCTGATCCTACCGGTTGGCTGAGAGAAAGGCGGTGGGAAAAAATTGCCTGTCATTCGAATGTGAAACGGCTGGGAGGCTTTTTGGTGTAAAGAGATATCTGGACATGAAGAGTAAACATTGGCGTAGAATAATGAGGTTCTTCAACTTGACATGATGGGGTTGAACTACCGGTAATCACGCAGCTCCAGAGGGCTAATTTAGCGCCTGTCAAAAACATCCCACTGAAGACAACATGCCTCTTACATCTCACCAGCCACTCGGGTGCAATGCCTACCAAAGTCGCTCAAAGTAAGAGGAAGAACTGCTGTACGTCATGTCGTCGAAAACATAGAAAATGTGTCGTCCAGCCAGGAGCTTCACAGTGCGGGGCTTGTATTGAGTCGGGTCAAGAGTGTCAGTTCGAGAATGGCTTTCGCTTCAAGTATACTCATCCACAGAACAGACAAGATGGAAGAGAAGAAGTTAACGTTCCAGAAAATAGTAGGTACACGTTACTGCGCATATAAATTGATGCTTACAGTAGCGTAACAGTCTCATTTGCGACACCACGAGGGATTAATGGTGACATCTCTTCGACACATGAGAAGTCAGCTGGACCAGATATATCTGCCACAACAGTCCTGTCCACGGCCAACACGGGACCGGAAGTGCCGAACCCGAGATCTGGATCTGGACATGATCTGACAGAAACTGAAACAATGCATGTGGCTTCCTCACTACCGCAATCCATGTCTACCCAAGATGTTCAACCACTTACCGAACGAGAAGCCTTCCTCTTCATGACATACGTCCACAAACTAGCCCCTCTAGTGAGTTCCCTTTGCATGCCACCGCGCCTCACTAACACATGTAGTCCGACGCCTGCGACGACGCCCGCCATTTCACTCTCCAAGTCCCTCATCTCGCTCTCCAAAACCCCATGATACTCCACGGTATCCTCGCCCTATCTAGCCGCTACGACTCCCCCACCACTCTAGAGAGCACATACTACCACAACAAACACATCAATCTTCTCATCCGAGCCTTCGCCTTACCTTGGGACACAACCCTCCTGACATCTGTAGTCTTAGCACGTCTCTACGAAGAAAATGACCCGTCCTCGGATCCGCACACTCACCTCTCCGGTACTCAAAATCTACTAAATCACGAAGTTATTTCCAGATTCGTTATGGAAGGTGGACTAGCGGAGGCAGCAAGTTGGGTGCACTTGAGACAGACGATTTATGTGTATGTTGCAAGAAAGCTGTCAGTGGAGATTTGTCTGGAGAACTTTGAGAGGTCGGGTGTATTCCAGCGGCGGGATGACTCTGCTTGGGCGAATAGGGCCGTGTTTCTGTTTGCGACGATAATGAAGATGTTCTTGGGTAAGCGGGAATGGGGACATGTTGAAGGGGAAGTTGAGAAGTGGTTTGAGGAGAGGCCTGTATCCTTCAAGCCGATATTCTACAAGGAGGGAGATGTGTTAGAAGATAGACCGTTTCCTCTGATTTGCTTTGCAGCTTCTGTTCCTGGTAAGACTCTGCTCGAAGTGTTGTGGGTAGTGGCTAATATGGTGTAGTGGTTGGGATGCAGCATTACTTTGCGGCCAAGGCAGTGCTCTGTCTGGATACCCTCAATGATTTTGAGGATCAAAACGACCTAGACACTAATAGAATTAAGGTGATATATCCATCATATTGTTAGATGACGAAGCTTACACGAAGGAAGAAAACGATATCCTCTTATCTATGCACCCTCATGAGTCTGGCACTATCAAATGAGCGAGCCGGTAACGCTTTCTTTCTACCAGCACACATGTTATCACTTTGTAAGTTTAAGAACAAGTTGAACGCCAGATGCTAATGTTCCTAGGTGGATATTGCATAAGAGATCCATGTGTACGAAGACATACCATACGATACTTGGAGAAGGTGGAGCAGCTGATCAGATGGAAGCCAAAGAGGCTTATTGAAACCTTGAAATCGCAATGGAATGATGCAGATAGGGCTGGTATGGAAACACAAGACAGAAATGTTTAAATGAAGCTATTGTTTCAGCTATTTGCAGCCTTTGTGTCAGACAGGCAATGCTAGACGCCATCACCAAATTCAAAGTCCTTGTCCCATCGCTTCAACTCGTTAGCGTCGCTATGTTATAAGATGTGGAAGTTAACTTACCTTGTCCCAGGGTCGCGCTGAGTTAACAAATCTCAGATCAGTTCCCAGTCTGATCCGATTCTGCTTATCATGATTGATAGTCGAAGCATGTATCTGCGCACCACATTAGCTTCTATCTTTCCAAAACAAAGTCAACTCACCATATGCGGCGTATGAAACACGACATCCCCAGCCTCATACCCACTAACAAGCCACTTCCTACCATGCTCCCTCCCAAAAGCCGCTGGTCCGTCTGCCAAGAATCCTGTACTCATCATATTTTTATTAAAAGCATCCCTCATCTCCTCATCACTCATCCCCGCCTCCTTAGCTTTCTTCGCAAAATCACCTTCTATCTCCGCACCCAGTGCTTCGCTATTTTCAAGATAGATAAGCCCACCTCCGTCGAGTGCGATATCGCCCACGGGGACCCAGGCTGTTACGGCAGTTGGTTCGCCGTAGCGCATGAAGGATTGATCGTAGTGTACTCCGATGGCTTTGTTGCCTGGTGTATTGTTGCGGAGAAGGGTGCGGCGGACGGGAAGAGTGTTTGAGCCCCAGCTTGTTAAACGAGACACAAAGTCTTTGAGAACGGGGCTGTTGCAGAAGCCTTTGGGGCCAGCGTACCAAGGCTCCGTGTGGGCTTTAAGCGCTGCGTCGACAAAGATATCCGACTTGCTCGTTTCGCCAGGTCGAGAGTTTTCACCACTGCCAGCACCGATGCCTGGATAATCAGCTGGATCTGCTGCGTCGTCGAAGATTCCTTCGACAGGTGAGGTTCCAGGTTTGAGAACACCGCTTGGGGCCATGGAGGTGAAGTATGCTTCACGAGCTGCAAGGACATCTTCACGGGGAAGAAGACCTTTGATTAGAAGATAGCCATTGGATAGAAACCTCTTATAGAGAACATCAATAGGTTCGTTGAGGGAAGAGGGTTGGAGTTTGGCAACTTCAGTAGGGGCTAGAAGACCATCATTCACGTAGAGCTCTACGCCCTCAATGGTATGGTTGCTTTGAGCGTGAGGCATGACGAGTGGTTAGGTATGTGACAAGATTTAGAATGGGACAAGATGAGGAGAAACGAATTTCTGTTCACCCTTCCAATTCTTTCTGCTTTATACTTCACGATACGAAGTCAGAGATCAAACATGGAGAAAAGCTCCTCGGGGAGATTTTCCCAATATGGTAATCCCCACACGCACTGTTGGGGTGACAGATCACCCATCCACAAGTGGAGGCGGGGTAAGAGATCTGCAGAAGAGATGTGAAGCTTTTCATCATGACTGTCATTGGGCCTTAAGATACGAGTTCTTCTCTTCGCTGAGTCGGTTCCAATTGTGGGGGTAGTATCCGCCCACATAAACCGAGATTTCACGCATCTTGTGATATCATCTGTCTGGCTTCGCTCGTGACCTTGATTCGATATAGAATGCCATGATATTAAGTGATCTTATTCATTATGTTCTAAGCAAAGGGGTATCTTCTAATCCATCTATACTTTAAACTCCTCCTGTCTTTCAGGTATATCGACCATCGTCTCCCTTGACCCAACGTGATGTGTCGAGACAACCCCATTAATCGTATTCAGCTCCGTCTCACTCCCCGTGAGACTATGACTTGGTTGGTTCTTCCTCCTCCTCCAATACGCCCCCGACCCAATCGTTCCAACGCCATTGGCTTCAGGTTGCTTCACGGGTCCTGCGTGGTGCTCGTTGCTGCTCATCATACTGATGTTCGACATTTTGCGGAGTAGGGGTCGTAAGGCTGTGCTGGCTACAACCATTACTGAGATACAGATTTCTGCTGTTGCCCAGATATCTATATGTTGTTAGAGTATGGGATGGTATGGGTATTGGAGGGACATACATATTGAGATGTCGTTGCTGACAAAGGTTGTCGTGATAAATCGACCAACACTGACAATAATTGTAACCAGTCCGAGACTGAAAACAACAGCCAACCCAATTTTCTTCCGTGTCGAGTTAACCTTGAGTTCTTTCAACAAGGGAATCGGGTATAGAACATCTAATAAGTCAGCAAAATCCACCACAAATACAAGACAACTTACTCAGCACTTCAGAAGTAAAGTTCATAGACCAATTAATTCTCATAAGCGTCATCGACATAAAGGCCTGGCAATGCTCCTCCTCGGTATCCAGCCAATTCACCGAAGGATCAGGTCCGCACCAAAACGTATCGGCGAAGAACGTGACGAGCGAGAAAGACGCTGTAAGAGCTGCTAAGGCGTAAAGAAGAGCTCGCATTCCTGGGTGTGTGCAGGGAACTAGATTAAAGTAAAATGCTATGATGCTGAATTTGGGGAAGTAGATGCCAAAGTCGAAGAAGTAATTCGTCATAAACCGGATCTGTAGACTATGTTAGTGTTGATTTGAGGGTGGTTGTGGTGATGGTACCTTTTTGAGAGGTACGCTGGACATCATAAAGTCGTCCATTGCATTCATCCGATATGTCAAAGTATCACAGATAAGTAATCCTTGACATGCCGCCAATCCAGCAAAAAGCCAATAATCGGCAGAGTATAACCTCGCATTGCGCAACCATAGCCGTACGTAAACACGAGCAGCAACCAGGATATACGCGATGGTCAGAAGAGTCCATTCAAAGGCCTGCACCACCAATTAGCACCTCAATCTCAATCCCATAATCATTGTCCCTACCATAACGGCCTTGCTGGAAATCATCTTGACGGGAATATCGTCGGCGGTCAAGCCAGCCGGTTAAAAAGTGAGGTTTATGTTATGTAATCGTGGTAAACATGGCGTAAATGGAGGGAATAATGAAATGAAGGGAGTAGAATGTAGGGACGCGGGCCGCGCGTAGGTACATCTGATTTATCTATGGCCCTGTAGTCAAGTGAGACGGGCTAATGTGTCTAGTGGCCTGCTAATGAAACGCCACTGAAATGGTCGACGCCATGGGGGATCGCGAGTCAAGCAGGGCTGGGACCCAGTGTCAAGTACATCTGACATGTCAATCTTGTTAATACCGGGTATTAATCTGTAGAATTCTAGAAGGCCTTTCTTTTTTTAAATTGAAACATTGCGATACCACATAAAGAAGGTACAGTACAACAGTCAGCAAGCCATCACAGTTCAAGCTCATTTACCGAGTCCAAAGCCCTGGATCAAGGATCAACCTCCTTTATCAGCGCCAGTCCCTACCCTAGTGAACCTTATTTGTTTCTGACACAGGGATCAGATCTTCGGGGAGGCGCGGACCAGCGATATGGTAGCCGCTTGCGGACGGAAGCTTTCACTCGAAGATGGTCTGAACTCTGAACTAATTGGAATAACCCATTTGTTCTCTGCAAGGAACAGGAGTCCAACTCCCAACTCCGGCCGTGTTCCCGGATAAGTGATAGGCGGAACTTTTCAATCTTGTGACGGCGTTCGATCTTGCGATTTAGTTGAGTAAGCTGCGTGGATCGTGGGATTGGCATTCAGATTGGGCTAGAGCTTAGGTAACATCGTCTAAGAACAGGATAGATTGGATATGACTACAACCTTCAATGCTACCTCTGGGCATCAAACAAACATCTAATTTCCGATTGGTCTTGATCAACCTGTTTTTCTTTTCTTTTTTCCCCCCCTCAAATGCTTTGACTCAACCGCCAAGCTGAAGCTAAAAGAATGTCTCAGCCTCCTTCTGGGCGGACCTCTCACGAGTTTCACGGCCCCGACTGCACAATCTCTATGGGGTATAGATCCTCATCAGCCTAGCCAGCTCTGGTGATAAGGTCACGATCGCATCATCACATTCACCATTCAATCCCGGCCGGCAATAAACTCCATCCATGCATTTGTGTTGAGGTCGAGACGGGTCCTCCCATGCCAAATACCCTGCCGCCCCGTTTTGGTAAAAACTTACCTGGTGACCGTTTCGGGGCTGGCGGATTTAGTAATTTCCATGCCCGGTTCCTTTGTCGTGTTTCTATAGCGCTTGACCTCCATAGGCTAGACTTTTGAGTCAGGGCACGTAAAATAACCAATATCTTTATCAGTGATGAGGTCGCATTGTCTCATCACGTTTGATGCCAGTTAGAAATATACCCACATTCCGGTCAAGATCCATTGTAATAAGGTCTCAATGAGTCCTAATCAACGCAAGCATCCATGGCTGATCCCTTCACATCTGGTTGCTCGTATCTTGAACGTCATGAGTTGCTCGAGTGGATATCTCAAGAACACTCATGGGTGGTCATCGGAAGGAAGTCGTAAACATGGGTAAGAACCAGATATCACCAGAGGGCCATAGCACGCGCCGAGTTCAATCCTTGTATGTACCAGGGCACCAGGCTTCACACTTACCCATGTTGGGAAGCTATTAGCGGACGATCCTGATCTTCAACGCATGACCATACGCTTAGTGATTGGAAGAAATTGTAATCATATCAGTTGATACGACGCTCAACATTGATACACAGCGGCCTAAGGTCTTGGGGTTATTGCTGCCCAACAGCGATGCTGACGTTACATCTTGAGCAGCGAAATTATATCGTACACTTCGATAGACGAGGAAATATAACTGTTATCATTATTATAAGAATAGATTAGAATTACCGCTTCCTCTACTGACACTCCTCCCAGCATTATAAAATTATGATTAGTCCACGGATACGTTCTGAGATGTCCATGCTCCATCCAAAGATTATGATGACCCTTAACACCGTCGCAACGTACCCCTTCTAGCCGGCTCGGCCCTAGCAGCTTCATTCCAAGTCATAGGCCTAGTAGACGAACTCGCCGAAGATATTCTGCGACTCAATCTTGCAGAATCCGCTGCATCGGGCCAGGTATCAGACCTTCCCATGCCCGATGGACGAACAGCCATTGACCGACTTCTGTTCAGCGCCGGGGGAGCATTCCACTGACCCCTAGAGCTCTCGGGTAAGGCCAAGAGAGGCTGTCCAGTTGCGGCTCTGGCTCTCCATGAAGGTTGTCTTTGTGGCGCTGTAGACGATATATCCAATAACGGTGCTGGCGTAACACCCGTCTGAGCGCAGTAGATAGAGTCAGTCCTAGTAGAAGACACACTCGAAGTTCGTCTAGGTCGATTGATGTATTGCGCATCTTCAGGACCACGAGATGATCTTCTCGACAGCGCCCTCGACAATCTCCAACCAGCATCATAGCTGGGACGTTGACCACTGGGTATCTGCTGATTCTCATACTCCTCCAGAGCCCCAAGCAAACCTCCATTAAAAGGGCTCTCTTTGGGCCTGTTTGCAGTAGAGCGTGATCGTTCTTCCATCTCTTGTCTAAGAAGATCATATCTATCTCCTAACAGGCCCGTTGGACTGAATGTCGGTTCCGACATTGCCTTGGGAATCTGAACTTGTGGCAGGTTTGGTTGAGGACGACGACTTGTCTGCCTTGGGGATGAAGACGAGTTTTCCATCTTTTGAGCGTTGGATGGTTAGACTGTCTGATTGAACAGCTGAGCTTGAGATGGAGCACAGGAACATTTGTAGATGGATTTTATAGTAACGATTGTTGAGATTTTGATGGCGTCCTTTGGTGGTTTCATATCTGACATATATACTCTTTCTCACTTGAGTACGGTTCTATGGTATCAATGACCTCGTCTTCACAAAATCCTCGCTGATTCTCAAAGACCGACGACATGATCCTTCAAACTCATGGTGTCTAACACTGCCTCCTCAAAAGTCGCGATGCATTCAAAACATCTCCAAGCTTCAACACAGCCTCAAACCAACTTCCAATTCCCCAACTTACCCAATGACATTGAGCAAAATTCAAGCTTGGTCTTAACAGTTGCGGTCAAGCCGTATGAACCTATCTGTGATAGTTTGTGTGATAGAATGCACGTCAGTAAGCGACTAATGGCGATAGGCGGCCGGAAACAGCAACCCTTGTCCTCATCGGTCAAATCTGACCGTGTCCACCATAAAACCTCAGCACAGCCCCGATCGCGAACTTCACTGCGCCACCACGTTTTATTGGTGAGCAATTGAATGTAATCGTCATAGTCGAGTATTTGTCTCTGTTTTGGAGTCTGAGGTAAGTTTTCATCGAGATAACGGTTTTTTGGAGTTTAGTTTAGGTGACATCGTAGGTTAGTAAATGGCTATCTGACCACGAGCTTTCACTTACACTGACATCGTATCATCAAAATCGCTCAATCTTCCATGTTATAAGCTTCAAAATGACTCGGATTGAACGTCTAGTTGAGGCTGTGCAATATCATACTATGTGTGCTTGAATCCTTCTCGTCTGTACAAGCCAGCAACCTTGCCTCAACTTACCATTGCCAGTCAAGATTGGAGGCATCACCGATGCGAAGGAAGACGGTATTACTTTATTGGAATACATTTCTTACTCTAAGACTTGTTCTCGATTCTTCTATCACTCTTTAAATCTCATAGTCTGATCTACATAACACAACATTCCTCCGCAGGCTGCTTATCCCTCGAACCCACAGTGATCGCACTTGCACCCTGAGCAACCAACACGTCCTCTTGTTCAGGCGACACAACCCTTGGTGCCAACCTCTCCTTCAACTCGGCAAACTTATCCATCCACCAGTACCCAACTTTGTCCCAGCACGTCACCATCCAATCCTGCTGATACTCCTTCATTAGCTCGTCAAGCTGTGCCTTTAGACCTTGTTCCTCTGTAGCAGCCCACGCGATAGCCAGCGCGAGAGGAACATGACTTGCACCCAGAGGCCGGTACTGGCTTATCCTCTGTGCCATGGAGACTACTTCCGAAGAACATAGTGCAGCTTCACCCACGAGGGCGAGGTTGTAGGGATCAAAAGCTTGCATGAGGGAGTTCATGATAACAAGGACTGTTAACATGACAGAGTATGCTGAGTTATAAGACCGTGATAGACGGAGTTGCATTGGCGTGGGTTGGTATCCAGGTTCCCACGTAACAGCCTTGACGATCTCGGATACTTTACGTAGGTCCCGGCATAGCCTGTGATAAGCACAAGTGATCTCCATACGATGTATCTCGGGCTCATTGATAAAGTCAGGTAGTCTTCCAAGATTTCTTATCGAGAGACTTGGGATACCGGCGTCTTGGCCTTCTTGTTCTCTGTGTCGAGTTTCGGCTGGGGTGGGAGGGTTGTTCTTCTTGAAGTTGTCGAGCATGTCCCAGAACCACTTTTCTAATCTGACTTTGGGGTTTGAGATGCTCTCGATGATCTTGGAAATTGTTAGTTGGGGTTTTGACGATGTGGGAGGATGGGCTTTGACATACTACTGGGACGCAGAATGTTAGAATCATTTCTGTTTCGAAACCGGCCTTCCAGTTCTCCCGTGCTGCTGCTTTGAGCAGGTATGCTAGACCTTGACCATGGCTTGTGCTAGGATCATCATCTCTTCCCAACCAACCCTGGATCTCGTCAATCTCCATTCAATATTGTAAAGAGGGGTGCTACAAACCTGGCAGATCATGATGAGATACACAGCACACATAGTCTCGGGCATCATCGCCTTAGCCGGGTTATTCAAACACATTCTCAACGCACCCAGGGCCTTCCCATATTTGGTTAACGCATCAATGGTCTGATAACCCTGCGGCATATGCAATGTCGAAAAGGTCGTAGCCAACGCATCAGCCGAGGCATCAAGGGCTTCATTCCTCCCCAGCCTCGCAGGAATATGTCTTAGAAAGTCTCCATAACAGGTGATATCATATCGTAGATCTGTAATTTCCAGTCGTGATACCAACGTGTGGGTCACTTTGGTCGTCGGATTACTCGGAACTCTAATCAGAGCTTGTAACGGTGACGACGACTTTCGTGAACTGGAGTCACTATCTGTGTCGACGATTTGAGGCGTTGAACTGCTCGAGCCATGCTCCAGAGTTCTGACTTTGAACTTGTAGCGCTGTTTGCCCACGTTTACGCAGGCAATGTCGAGTCTCTCGCAACGAGCACATCTCGGTTGAGCTTTATCGCACTATTCCCGGTGGTCAGATCCGTATCCCTTCCGCCGATCAGACGGATAAGACTTACCTTCTTCTTCTGCTTCCGACAAGCATCGCAGCCTTTGTAGGACGGAACACCCGGCATTTTGTTTAGTTCTAGTCAAGCGGTCAATATAACCCAAAATAGTCAAGATTTGAATGAAGCGAGCGGTGGATGAAGGTGATATTTAGTTAAATCTTGGTCTTGGTCTCTACGCCCCGCTTTGTTGTGTCCAAAAGGCTGAATTGGAGAAGTGCCAGGGTCCAGCCTTAGAGACACAGTCTTTGGCGTCTGATTGGATTTGCTCCACTGAAGGATGAGATGGAGCGCAGCGTTTTTCCTTGTTTGGAATAGCGTTGAATGTTTGCTGCAGGAGAATGAGGTTTCTAATTGAGGTATCCTTCAACATGCATCTCATTCGACCGTTGACTCCGATGTTTAATGAGCTTGTGAACTATCGGTAGCGAATCAATCGAAGACAAGATGTCGATCCAAGGCATATTGATATCGATTATCCCGAGATCAGCGGTTCTGCGTGAGATGCTCAGCCCTGTAGTGGCATGTAACCGCCACGTTGCCACCATGGCTGTGCATTAGATGAGATATGTAGATCGTTGTACAACCTCAGTCGCAGTATGGATATGTTTTCGGAATACTGCTTATACGACGTTAAAATTGCGTGTTGATAGGGCATTCTTGATTTGAGTATAAATCTGGTCGAAATCCTTCTTGGCTCCTTGTAGATAAAAGATATAACCAATCAATCACCTCCACATCCCTTTCCTGATACGAAATTCATCATGAGAGAACTTTTGAATAAAGTTTTATACGGGTCATCAAACCCCCAAGGTGTCTCTTCCAATGATGGCTCCCAATCACTCCTTATCCGACCTCACCCTAATAACGAGGACATCCTCTTCATCACCCCCACTGGCTTTCCCAAAGACGCACCTCCCCTCTACACAATATCTAAGCGCCCAACCAATCCCAGTTTCCTTGTCCATCGAGGCCCTCCAGCCCCTGAGAACATCATTGCAACAGCCTCCATGCATATAAGCACGTCAACGGTCGATATGTCGGTGTACAATCAGCCCATGGTCATCAAGTACAGCTCCATGAGTGGTAGCTGGTCGTTTGATACGCACACGGGAAGGTTTAAATGGAAGCCGAATCAGTACACTGGATCAGGGTTCGATTTGTATGATGGACAGGGGAATAAGATTGCCAAGTATGGGAGCGCTGGGTTGATGAATTTTGGGGAGAAGCAGCTTAGCGTATATGTGCCCGGGGATGAGTTCTTTGTTGTCATGGTGTTTTTATCTGCTGTTGCTTCGAAGGAGCTGGCTGGGGTGATTGATGAGGTGGTTGGTGAGGTCACTGGTGCATTGTTGGGCGCTTAGATGTGCTCGCTGTGGTTCTGGTGTCGGAAGCGACGGCGTCAGGTTAAAATGTATAATTAAAAAACCACCTCATTAACTCAAAGTCATCTTACCCTCTTCTCATCTGACTTCCCTCCTATCGTACACGCGATAATGCCACGTATCATAATCCATCTTCATCTTCATCCTCCTCCTCAATCACATCATTCTTCGGAACCTCCTTCAAACTCCGAATAAACTTCGCTGGCACGCCACCCACCAGCGTCTCCGGCTCAACATCCTTATGGACAACCGCACCTGCAGCCACTGTTGATCCTCTACCGATGGTCACACCCGCAAGGATAGTCACTCTCGCTCCTATCCAGCAATCCGCTTCGATGCGTATAGGCAAGGAGTAAGATGTACCCTGTGCTTCTTTGCGGCCTTTACTATCTGTTGGGTGTGTTGAAGTGCAGATGCAGACGTCGGGACCTATGAGGACGCCGTCCCCGATGGTGACGAGAGCGTTGTCGTAGATGGATACTCTGTTTGTTGCAGTCAGTTGACATGGCCAATCAAGAAGTTAGGTCAACTTACTGTCGGTTTATGTAGACTCCGCTTCCGATAAAGGTATTACAGCCCCAGATGACAAAGAAAGGCGGCTCAATGAAGACGCCCTTTCCCATCTTGCCCAGCATCTCTTTCGCAAGCGCCATACGTCTCATCTTCGAAGACGCAAGAGTCATATCATCCGGGATGTCATCATTGTTGAACGTGCGTAATTTTCTCATTACGCCTAGCTTAAAGTCACTAAGTTCCCGTGAATTGCTAATATCAAGGCTACGCGTATCAATTAGCCATCATATCGTTAAAAGATAGGAGGGGGTCTCACTTCATGCCACTGATCATCTTGCCGAATTCATCGCACCACGGAACGGGTATGTCACTCTCCCGTATCTCCAC
This sequence comes from Fusarium humuli, assembly GCA_004366955.1. Taxonomy (NCBI): domain Eukaryota; kingdom Fungi; phylum Ascomycota; class Sordariomycetes; order Hypocreales; family Nectriaceae; genus Fusarium; species Fusarium humuli. The sequence continues at coordinate 421,760 of QHKN01000024.1, forward strand.
GATCCGTTGTGGATCTTTAATGGTCGCGGCCATTGTTTCAGATTTTCATGCAGGTTCTGCTTCTGGTCGAGGATGGAAAATGGGATTGGTTGAGGGGGCGGTGAAGGAGTTGGATCAAAACAAAATACGCTTATGTCAGGTCATTAGATTAAAATTAAACTCGCCTAGTTAATGATCGGCACAGAATATCACCTGTTGATAGCAGATAATTGATTGTTGGACCCCTAAAAACTTGAGGAAAAAGCCTGGTGGGTCTTTTAAGGTTACTCTGTGCTGGTGACGGTGGCCAATCAGGGTTGAGGAAAGTTACAGAACAAACGCTTGCTGCTGAGTTCAAGATTTCCATATTTGTATGTTTATCTATACTAAGGTTCAATACTTAGTATAGTTCTCCTAGTCTAAGACAGCTATATCTCGTTTGTAACTCAAACATTCGGCCAGGGTAAATGAGTTTAGCCTCCATTACAATCCATGGTTTTGTCAACCCGATCGGATGGACTATTGGACACAACTTCAATAATAGCTGCAGTAAGTGATACTGAACGAGTCCTTATTATCATTCATTAGGCATCAGAAGACTGAGGTATCTTGAGCTGCACTAAGGATTTCTGCACTCGTAACCCGGGTCATCGAAGTGCGTCTTGAAACCCCCCGTATTTGCACGACGTCACTGGATATTTCACCTTGATTTGCTTGAATATTGTAAAATAAGATTCAGTCCGTAATTTAAGCCGCAAGTTTGAGCCGCAAAAGACTTTACAGTCGTTGAATTCTGTACTGAAATTGTGCTGAGCGGCATGCTTTCATCATCCATCAAGGACCTGATATCAATAAAGTTGCTTCTCGATATAAATTTGTCATTAAAGAGTAAGACCAATATCTCTGTCTCGCGGATATTATAGCTAAATGTGTCGTAATCATATCACTGTCTATCGGAAATAAAAACCGATTTGCATAACGGACAGTCCTCGTGACGTTCTCGACGTAACGAATCGGCGCATCTCGTATGGAAAAGATGCTCGCACGATAACCTCCGAACATTTTCATCGCCCGGAAGAGACTGCAAGCAGACACCACTGTAGAATGATCAGCACTGACTCAGGTTACGAGACGCAAGTCATGACTTACCAGACTTCTGATGTACTGAAATGGGAGTCCCCTCTATTCCTTCGCCTCCAATCATATCTGTGTTTTCTTGGTTGTCCAGCTTCAAGTCTCGACGGTGTTATAGCGTCTGAGAATCTACCCCTCCAAGTCCGTCTTGGTCGACCTCGGTGACAATAAAGTCTCGGTAGTTTGACCAATATTCTGAGATGTCCATGTCAGTAGTGAGCATAACTAAGTGACACAAAGTCGAGTCTTACATGACTGATATTAATATAAGCATAATCCCACCGAATAGAAACCATGGTAAGTGCACTGTTGGGGCCCTGCATAAAACAACCTCTTAGCTTATCAGATTGCCTGAGCGTGGCTTTGACATGGTGCGCTTACATATTGTTTCTATAATATTCTGTGATGATGGGTGTTGATGATCACTGGCATACCCACCGCCAGTTGCAAACTGTCGAAAGAGAAAATATTCGTCACACTTGGGTATCATGCATTTGTGTCTCGAAAGTCGACACATGGACAGGTATTGATAAGTCGCATAAGAGTGTCGAAAGTGACTGCCATAAACCTGTGTCCGTACATATGGAAAAAGGTGGAAAAATGACGAGGAAGAAAAAAGAGGCGACATTTCCCCCCAATATCAACCTTTCCCACGGGATTATCCATCAGCCAAAGAGCAAAAGAGCCAAGGGATAGGCATCGCCAGCACTGCCACCTGCCAACCCAAAAGCTAAACCCAACTCAGACACTAGCGAGAATGCCCAGAGTTTCCAACATGCGACAGTTTGAGTTGACTGAGGCAGCTTGCCTCACAAAAGTGGTCGAAAATTACTACCAAGCTTGATGACGCGTTCAGGTGCTGGGATTCCCTTATAAACTGGGACCTTTTAGGGACCTTTTCCAGTGAGAATACGGTTTCACGGTTCTTCTTTTTTTCACAGCGTGACTGGGTTTGTCGTAAAATTGTGGATGCGCCAAGGGTGCTCTTAATCTTGGGTCCTGGTGCCAAGTCGGCATTGTGTAGGATATCCGGTATTAATTCTAGGCAAAAGGGAATAAACTTTTTTTTTTTCCTTTCCTACTTTCTTTCTGCATGATCCTTTTGTCCGAGGTTTCCTTAAAAGGGTCTAATCGCCTGATTTTCGTATAGCTGCCGGTTCAGTGTGAGAGGGTTGATACCCACTCAGACATGGAGACTGTGGGCAAACAGTATTCCGGCCGCTGACTAACATGACAGTATCGCCGATGGCAGCGAGTTCATTGGTAGAAGCGAAAGGGTAGCTAAATTGCCAAGATACCAAGGCTTGTCGAAAGATAATCACCAAGAATTCGGATCATGCACCCGAGTCATGCTGCATAGGCCTTTGTCGGTAAGACGAGCTGCCCAGAAATTGATCCAAGATGGAAAGCCTTAATCCGTATATAACAGAGAAGATCGTCTGCGTTATCGAAATGACGCTGAGGTTTGCCAACCCCAACTCGAGTCTTGTCGTCCGAACCACGGGCTGCCACTTGTCACTCTTAGCTCCCGTCCAAGAAGGTGGTGTTTAAACTAGCCAGCCTTGACAGTTGACCGCATTGTACTGTCTAATGTCGGTATTTGTTCTCAAGATTGACATATTCTCTTCACCGTTGATCTGGTAGACTATTCTTGTCGAAAACACCAAGATTCGTGAAAGTGTTGATTCAATGGGCAACGTTGAAACACCCCGCTCTACAATTGAGATCTTTTTCCAATTCCCGAGAAGCCTTGACCGAAGAAGTCTAGATTAGAATAAGGTTCGACCCACTGATGTGCGTCGCATCCCCCAAGATATATGAGTGCCGTGCGCACTGAACAGATCAGGATTCAGTTAGTGTGTACCTATATACCTAGGGTCGATCAGCAGGTATGAGAGATGTCTTTGAAAGGGTTCAAGGGCCACTCAATGAAAATTATTACGAACATAGCTCAAACTGCAGCATACATATAACTTGATTGCTTATTCCTCTCGGGTATTGAACTCGTGGTTGACCATATATCATCGGCCACGATAGGATCCTAATGGCTAGCCTAGCCTTAACAACAATTATCTATCCTGGTTAAAGATTAGAGTGAAAGATCATTGTTAAATATCCTGCTATCGGTCGGTCCAATAAGTAAATGTCCAAGCGTTTGCGATCTCGGAGTAATTGTTCTTACATCGGATATCGGTACTCGAGATTTATGAGAGGTACCATGACAGGTAATTCGCTGCACAAATTTACAGCGTGGCTATTTAGCCAGCTCTTATGTTTTATCCATCCAGCATTGCCTCTGCATCTCAACAAAATTGAAAATCAGTCAAGACAGAAGCCACGGTACCCATGCTGGTGCCGCATCGCGAAATTAGAGGACACGGTTCATTCCGTTGGATTTACATGTGATAATCACAGGGGTCTTCCAGAGACAAGGGTCACATCCTTATCTTAAATCATTATCGTTTATCTTCCTATCGCTTATCGATTGCAGGACGGAATGATAAGCACGTGTCAATCCTTCGCGTCGCGTCTACCCTGAACCAAACTTTGCAGATATCGATAGGAGAATAATTCTGGTGGCACTACGGATAAAAGCTTGGATTCTCTCATGTTTATTTTATTTAACTTGGCGCCAACGCGGATTGAACGGCTATTACACTCAATCATTTCCTTGCTTCGTTGAGAGAGCCGTTTGATGCGAACCAAGCATAGGCAACGTCACAGTGTCAGGGCGTCAAGCAAAATGACGCAAAATTCTCTTAGCGAGGACGCTAGGCAAAAGGATTTCCCTTCTCACTGTGAAATTGAGTCGTCAGAGGAGTTACACTTTTGAGAAGCGTCAATTGAATATCCCTTGAAAAACTTCACGATAGACGATACAAATAAACGTGGAAGGATTCAATGTGCAGCACTGTACCCGTACCCCAGATTCTTTGATGATCGTCGTCAAGATGACAAGCGCCTGTCTCCTCCCACGCGAACAGGAACAGCCGCAATTGAAAGAGGGTGGGGAATAGACTCAAATATTCCGCATGCATTAATCAATTGTACAACCATTACCATTACCCGTAAGCGAGTCATACCCCTCACTCACTCGGAATGTGACGCTCTGCCTCTTGCTCTGGCTCTGAGTGAAACCTGATTATTTGTCTAACCATGACTAGCATCAATATTCACAGCGCCGATAGAGGTAGTGGACCATAGCTGAGCCCATGTGGTGTAAGTGATTGGTGCCGTTTAGTTCCCTACGTGAATGCATGTACCTTGCATATGACGATACTATACCGGTTAATTAATTACCGCTTGTGCTGCTGTCCAATCCCTTGTGCCATGTGTGCTTGGCTGTGGCTTGCACGTGCGTCACTCGAGAGCTTCCCTTCGGTTAGTTTACACGGCCTAAGGTCCGCCCCAAATTCTTGTATCCGAACTGGGCTTGGGAAAAGCAAATGGGGGAGGATGTCAGGGAGGGATGGTTCAAAAAGAGACCTGTCTGCTGTTCTTTTGCAGATCTTCAGCTCCTTGTTTCTTTTCAAGGTGTAACTCGACACCCTCTTTGACCCTCTCTCTACTGTACCTTAAAACACGTACGCAAGTCAATCGCCAAGTGGGAGCCATGGAACAGCAAGCGACATCCCCATCCCCATCCCACATGCCGACATGGCAACACAGCGAAAAGGAAAAGGCGGCCATGTCGCACCCTCCTGCGCATTTGCTCGAGAAGGGTTTTGAACCTCTTGACGCAGACAGAATGGACCTACGATGCATTTTCGCCAACAGACTCATGCCCGTCGCTTTTGCTCTACCATGGATTGCCAGCATGTTAATATCCTGGATTCCTTTTACCAAGATTTCTCTATTTGACGCGCCCGACTTTCTGTAAGTTCCCTGCATTCTCATCAATTAATTGCGACAATTTACTGACTCTTGTAGCATCCTCGCCGCCCTTATCAGCACCATCGAAGTTCTTAGCATTATCGCAGTCTTTATCTACACCTCCCTCCGCTCCGATACCGAGTCCCCCCTCAAGGAAAAGGTCTACCGAGCGTGGTTCTGGTTCCTTTTTATTAGCCCTTTTATTACTGGTACCATGGTAGTTCTCATGGCGAGCGACATTTCTTGCGACCCTGAAGACGATTTGGACATGCATCAGCCCATTTGCCAGGTGGGAATTCGTCTTATCAAGGCCACTGCTTTGTGTCGCGCAGGCATAATGTGAGTCCCTCAATTGATACCCTCAATCTACCAGCACCTGAGACTAATTGCCCGCAGCGCTACATTCCTTTTCGCGACATCATCATGGCTAGACCAGCGACCCAAGCGTCACGCTACTTACCTGTAAAGCCAAACCCTGTTTTTAGTCAATGGCGTCACGACTCTTCTTTTTGTATAACGACATAAAGCATAACATAAATACCTAGTTCAAGTTCAACACGATACCCCAGGAAAGCATAAATAAATTAATTCAACAAACCAGAATCAGAACCCCGCGTGAACTTAATCTTGTCTCCTTTGCCCAGTTTTCGGTTCAATTGTGCCGATAACCTTCGGGAGCCAACAAGCCCGGAAGTTTGAATGACGCCAAGATTTTCCCTCTTGTCATCCGAGCTACCCGTATGGTCGTCTTGCTTTCTACTCTTTTTATCGCGACAGACTGTGTCGCATCGCTTATTCTCCCACTTACCGGCGTCTGTCGCAAGCGTTCAGGTCACGCGTTCATCCAGCCACGCAAACTCTGTTTTTAAGCATAACGGTCAGGTCATCGTGACAAAATAATTATCGCAACCAACTTGGCACGCAACCGTTCAATTGAACAGCATATCTAACCTAACCCATTGTGTTCCCGTTCCTGTTCCTGAACGGGAGCTGCCGCATGCGGCTCGATTCCTTCCATGACATTCTTCTCGTGTGCTCGCTTTCTTAACATGGCTAGACTTATCTGTACTGTGCCTCTCTCTCAACAGATTCGGCGGCTAACCTCTTTCAAGCTTCCCGGCAGTCAACGGTATAACTCCATACCGAGGATGTATTCCGTTATCCGAGCTCTATTTAACCTTTTTGTGCCTTGGTTTTGTGCCTATGAACAACTACCGTGAACCCTTGCCTGGGATAGCGGGGAGGGTAACGTTCTAAACAGGTGACCCAGGCTCACCATCATCCTGGAATGGGCGGCGTTTCGCTTTGTGGTGTGATAACGCCAAAAGAAGCTTGTTTCGTATGAAATACGTCACGAAATATCCATAACCAGGTAAGGTTATTCTCTACCGAGTATTTGTCAAAGTTTCGAATTCGTGCCTGGATGAAAACATTCCAGTGAGGCGATGATCTCGGTTTCCCGGAGTCCGTTCATAAACTATAGTTCGTGTGTTTTATCTGCATAACCTTATTTGATAGCCGCGGAAATGCGACAGCTAACATAGGGCTATTCGTGCCCAAGGCGATCAGCATCCGATCTAGTGGTGTCTTGATAGGCACGAGGATCAGGATCGGAATTAATAGTGAATGAGGTGGGACCATTGCTCTTTTCAATTGCCGTAAACTCTAATGTATTGCCGAAAGATACTAAACTTCTAGCAACTCAAGACTTCCATGATCCATAATAGCAGCGGAATACCTCTCCGCCATAGCAAAAACAGCTTCATCAGGCTGCATAGCCTGCGGTGTCATAGCCCAAAGAAAACCCTGCATACAATACCTCCTATAGTCTTCCCAGACATCATCCTTCGTCATCTTCGGACCTCCCTCCTTGTGTAAAGCCTCAAGATAAGTCTCGATCAGCGGTTTCTCATGCTGCCGTCGGTCTTGCACCGTCAGGCAACCAATGAGGAAGTACGAAACGTCCAAAATTGACGGACCGTACTGAAGACCCTGCCAATCGATGAATCCAGGAGTACCGTCTTTGAAAATGAGCGTGTTGCCGATGTGATCGTCTCCATGGATGAGAGAGAAATACCTTCGATCGGAGTCGGCAAAGGCCCATAGGGATTGGAAAGCGCGTTTTATACGGTCAGGATCCAATAATTCCTTGGCGACAGGCGGACGAACCTTCTCGTCTCCAAAACGTGCTCCCCAAGGTGCTGGTTCGAGTAAAGCCAGAATAATATTCCGTACCGGATTCTCCAACTTCGCTCCGTCCTTTCCAAATAGCCAAGGATATTCTTCCTCTTTGGTATTCCAAGTCTTTGCATGAAGACTAGCCAACTGCTTGAGTCCCTCGCCCACACGCTCAGGCGTCCATGGCTCGAGCATCGTTCCAAAGGTAGCTTCACTGGACACATCGGACATGATAACGATACCTTGCCCGTTAACAGTATCTGTGCCAGTGAACCAAATTCTTGGTAGAAGCATACTCGTTTGAGGCGCGACATGGTAGTAGAATTCCGCTTCGCGACGATACGTTGCCCACATTTCGGGAAATGCTACTCGGATTGCCGAGTTGAAACCGCCCTTGACCACGACCTTGTTGGGGATTTCCGTCTGAACATTGTTGTCGAAGGCGAGGTTGAGAAAGAGCTTGGAAGCAGTGCCGTGAATGACTGATGTGATCTCGAATTGAGTAACGGTGACGCCAAGAACGGACGACAACCATGCAGATGTGACTTCCTCTGGAGTCATAGGTAGAGCCTTTTCTGAATCGAAATCAGCCCGGAGGGGCTTTGATCCTGTTACCAAAGACTCGGACATTGTGTGTAAGGCCTGAGAGCTGACAATGAGATAAATTGACAAAGTGAGCTGAGAACAAATGCCGGCAGATCATGGCGAGACTATATACCCTTGTGTATGGACCAACAAAATTCGATAGGTCACTTCCGCAGTCCGATAGCTGAGTAGAAAGAGTCATGCTGTTGGTTCACCCTGGTCATGACCTGACGGGAGTTGCATCCGCGTGGGTCTTGTCAGAGTTCTGACTCCAATCAAGTAGTTATTCTCATTAAAAGGATCCGAGTAAAACTGAAGCGAAAGTCTATTGCCGAGAATGTCATGTTGTTCAGGATGACAATCCCCGATATCCCCTGTGCAGGAGTGTCGCTGTCAGAGATTAAAGTTTTCTAAACGCGGGATGTTAATCCCGGTGATTGGCAATGTATACGAGGACAAATACAGCATATTCCCACGTTTTTCAGCTTAACTTCTCTCCTCATCAGTGATTGATCCAAGTCCGACCTTTGGAACCATGGATGCCGCTGTCAACATATACAATACATCCGTCATACCGCCACCAGATGGCATCGTCTCAAACTTCGACAGGACGCTATCTAGCGTTCAGATAGCGACCATTGCAGTGTTTGCAGTAACCTACTTTTTGGCAACTCTCAGTCTCGGTATCCGCTACGCTACTAGTGTATTGGTTGTCAAAGAATGGGAACTAGATGTTGGTAAGTGCTCATTTGTACTATACACGGCCGTTGAGAATCTAACGTGGTCAAGTACTTATCACACTCGCTTGGGGAACGGCATTGGGATACTTCGTCTCTGTATGCCTCATGATGAAGTATGGATGGGGCTCACATGCTTGGGATGTCACCCTCGCTGAGATGGTTCACTACAACAAGGTAAGTGCTCATGGCCAACGAATACACTGTTAGCTGATCCTCTTAGTATCTATCACCAACTACTTTGACTTACATGTGGAGTCCGACCTTGACCAAACTATCCATCCTATCAGTCCTGTATCGCATTAGCCCAGCTCGACGTCACCAGGTCGCAGTTTACATCATCGCCGCCTGTCTGCTGATTTATACGATAACTTTTACTGTCCTTCTTTCAGGACCGTGCAACCCTCGAGACGTAGGTTCAGGCGTATGTTTGAATAACCTTGCTATTTCGCAGGTAGTGCTAAACATCGCAACCGACCTATCCATCATCATTCTACCACTACCAACTCTTTACTACCTGCAAATACCCTTTCGACAAAAGCTGGTAGTTGCTGCTATTCTTTCAGTCGGCTCTGCGTATGTCAATTCCCTCTGTCCATAGCGATACTTTGCTAACACTAAAATTATAGTGTCTTGATCGCATCCATAGTCCGAGCCCCATACGTCCAGATCTTTGCCACCAACCCCGACTTTACACGCAAACAAGCCGAAGCTGGTATATGGTCTCTAGTGGAGCTCAACATGGGCATCGTATGCAACAACCTGATGCGTCTGAAACCCTTCTTGAACAGATATCTGCCAAAGTTCCTGAGTTACTTGGGCCTCTCATCGGGAAAGTCGAAGCAGAAGAAAAGTGACTCGCCTAAGAGCATCAGTAAGGGAAAATGGAAACGCAAGTCCTCGCAGGGGTATCAGCTGCATAGTATCGGGAATGGAGACAGTAATGAGAGAAGTAGAAAAGAGTTGGACATAGAGGATGATGGACTTGGAAGTTTGGGCGGGGATGCATCTCATCCAAACGTCAGCAGTGAAAGGATATGGAGAGACTAATTTGGGGAGTAAGTATTGTTTTATAGGCACCTAAGAAAAAGGGCCTGTATGGATTCTTAATGGCTACCTTTCTACAACTGCAGCTATGAGAGATGACTTATGATCTTCTTCATCTCTCTTCATCCGGGCTGGAGCTAGCATCTGTTCGGGGCTTCATGACAATACCACCACCTGTGAACATAACGATGAGGGGCCATCAAGTGCCAACAGATGCGTACGGGGATAAAGTTTTCCACCACCTTTACACTTTGAAGCATCACGACTTCATTGCTCACTTTTTACCTTGCCCTAACATAAGGTTCGGGCTGCTGCACAAAATGTCCTTTTTCATCCTTTCACCAACATCCACCATCTACAAGAGACATCGACTGCCCAAATCAACCCACCTTTCACCATGTCTATATTCTCCTTCTTCAAGGGCCCGACCACAAGTCAAGAGAAACCGGAAGCCAAAAAGACCAGCAAGGTACTGAACACACGTCCCCCAATAGTTGCAGACTCTCATCCTTGCTGACACATTCTCTCGTAAAAAGGGACCTTTTGCTTGGTTCAGGTTTTCCACAATCTCGAAATTCACTGTCGGTGTCTTCGATGCAATCTCTGATTTCGCCGACTTTTACGTCAGCGTCATTGAGGATGTTAGATAGATAGCTAATCCCACGGCTGAGTTTCTCCATCCAATCGACCATGGCTGCTTCGTCGCAGTGAGCCAAACCTCATAACGCAAAGGCCACCGTTACGAACTTGGGTAGAGATGACTTTGGGCTATATTGGTATTGAGGCCAGGGACGAGACTTTGACTACTTTAGGCTTGCCTGGGCCATCGTACTTCAGACACTTTCTGCACATTTAGTCTTCAACCTTAGACTATTCTTTCTCAGCCATGACTTAGAAAATAAGTTTCATTCCCAAAATAACTTGGCCTTGATCCAATTGTGGTGATCAGGCAGCAAGTGCGGGTATCCAGCTGCGCCACTCATGGCAGCGATCCGGATAATAGCCCATTGGAGATCCAACACCAGCTTGCACTTTTCTGCGTCTTCCCGTGGCATAGTAATAATGAACTCATGACCTGATTTGATTAGAATGTTCATGTCGACTCGTCCGGCGGCGATAGGGGCGCCATGGTTGTTATTATACCAGGGGCTTCCATCTTATTCGTATTTGATCTGACTTTCGGCCATCTTCATGAACTCATTGTCGTGGTTCATGTTCAACATGTTCCAATATTTATCTGAGCTACCGAGCTCCGCAGGGTCGACTAAAAGGGAGCACAGCTCCGTAGCCACGCCATCGCTGAAGAAGGCATGTAAGGCTTCCGTGACAGCTGAGGTACAGTAGACGTCATCGAGATCATTTTTCCACATGGAAGGGAGAACATATGTCACTCGCGGCGATCATGTGCGCTGGAAGATGCATGCAAAATCATTTCGGCGGCGACATTTCTTTCTCTCCTCTTTTCCGGCGACTGAGGGTACACTGGCAGGATCCCTTTCGGCCTGGGTATTGGTGAGGACTTGTATGAGTTAGTGTGTGATTTAACGTTGCGCAGAGATAGCTTACAGTGCTTGACCAGGTTGACCACAAGTTGCAGGTTATGATACAGTTCAACGCTTCGTAGGTTAGAATCAAGCCAACCACCCTCTTCCAGATTGCTCATGGGGACAAAGAGGATTGTAGAGACGTGCGTAGCATCGAGTCGAAATGGTTCAAACTTGTCCTTCCCGTTCTCGTCCTTCGCAACCTTGATCTGCGAAGATGGATCCTTTCGGATCTGCGCCTGAATCTTCAAGGCATATTCGTACCTTCGGTCCCTGGTGGCTTCCAGATCGGACTTTTGGGGGGTACCGAATGCTGGGCAAGCATTTAGAAGCCTCTTGAGAGCTTCTAGCTGCTCTGGGTGAGGGTTGCGGCTCAAGAAGGATCGCAGGGAGTCGTCCAGCGTCTGAAATTCGTCTCGCTCGCTCATTATCGTTGAGGTATAAGGAGCAGAACAAAGGATGCAGAAGGAAAATTGTTTGCTAAGGCTTAGAATACAAATTAAAGTAGCCTAATGTTTAAGGCTAAGTTTACGTAAAGCGACCGCACTGTTTCGTCCCTTAGGCTGCAGGTTTGCCAGCTGGCGGGCACCTGCAATTATCTCTTAAATGTGGACTGAGCAGCATAGGTAGTGTTTTGAATTTCACGATGCAATGAACTCTTATTCCCTTGACATACATGTCTTTCGATGCCTGGGTCTGAAATTAATGTGTAGACAGGCTACGAAGGTACTACTTCCGCAGTGACATGAGCAAACTTCAAAGATGTCTTTCGACCCCCGAAGAAATATACAGATGATTCCCCATAAAATCGTCACGATCCTCCGTGTAGCACCCTCGATTGCCAGTTGATTGCCGCCAGTGTCCGAAGCTACCATTCTTGTGCGGAACAGACAGCACCTTACTCGGACCCTTCACTCAGCCACCCAGGGATGTCCATCTTAGCTTCCTCAAGGAGTTTTCCTAGCCCCTCCTTGGTGATACCTCCATGTTCGATAGCGGTCTTGCCAACGTGGCTAATGATACGCTGAGAATTGCCTACGTATATCCAATTAGTATGAGTTAATCATTTGCGGATTGTGATTCGTACCCCGCAGTTCACCAACTTCCTTCAGAAGGGCCGCCCAGGCCTTTTCGACGTTTTCTAACTGGCAGATGAATGACTTGGTTACGGCAGCGCCCGGGGTAAGATGGGGAAAGCAGATCTTGAACATAGCCCATCGTAGGTTGCTGAATTCGTCTGCAGCGGGTTGGATCTGCTCCAAGAGAGTAACCTCCTGTGCCTGAGAGGTTACACCTTCACCTGCGGCATCGTTCCCGGCCTGCAGAAGGAGGTTGGCAATTTTGTTCTCCAGTGTTTGTGCCCGTGAGACCATTTGTTCGAGCTGGACGATTTCGTCAGGTATTTCCGTCTGGTTGGACATTGTTGTGCGTTATTATTTTAGATACGACGGTTAATGAAAGAGAGAGATTTGTTGATGTGCGATGAAAGGAATCGTCTAGCTAAGTTCCTGAAATAATATAGAGGTTAATCAACAGTGAATCACTCCATGTCATGAGATGTAGGTACCCACTTTAACTTGGCAGCTGGCAATCAGTGACAGCGAGTTTACCTCTCCTGGAAAACAAAGAAATTTAGTACAGAAATTATTTGGTCAGTCAAAACAATTGTGTGAATACTTAGGCAGAACAATCAACAACATGCCCGAGCAAACGATGACTAAGAAGACGGTGTACAGCAGCGTCAACTTACCTCTCTCACTTCCTTCTGCCTCATTCCTTTTCACCACTTCCATCTAACATCCCACACTAAACACTAAACCTTGAGATAACAGGCAAGTCGTTTGAAACTCCTGTTCCCTATGGGAGACCTCGTTATTGACTAGGTAGTAGAACTCTACAGCCCAGCATGAAGACAACCGAAGTCCCCCCTGGCGCTGCAACCGCGACCATCAATGAGCAGATTCGATCACTTGAAGCTCTTATCAACGAGCTTAGTGAAGAGGTCAAGGCTCTGGAAGCAAAGATCGAAGCTCAGGAAAAGTCACAAGCCCAAGAAGCCGAGAAAAACGCTGCCAAGATGAAAGACCTTGAAAACCAAATTGAGAACCCCAAGAACGAGGAAGACGACACCGATCCCGAACTCGCCAAGTGGCAAAATTCCCTAATAGAGAGGCTTACGGAGATCGACCCCTTTGATGAGTTCCGCGAGGGAGGTGAAATAGACAAGAGACTCAACGATATGGACAAGAGACTTGAGGAAATGGACTTTTCAAAACCACCACCCGGCAGAACGAACCTTTTCACAAAGGAAGTGCTTCGATGGCCATAAAAGCTTGCAACTATTGTGGGAGGCCGGTCGATAGTGTGGTACCTTTTGGATCTTGTTGGTGTCCGCTATTTTTGTTCTTACCGGCATCTGATGGCGCCTCGTCGTCGCATTCACAGGTGGTGGTATTGTTATCTTATGCAGCACTGACTAGACACTAGCTCTAGTCTGGAAAGAATGGAAGGGGATCATAAGCTGTCTCTTCCATAGCTGCCGGGGCGACGCGGAAGTCAGACGGAGAGATGGAGAGTTAGCTAGCTGGTCTATTTACACAGGAATTGAGCCGATTGTCATCAAGCCCATCCCAATAAACGAGACAGAAACCCCCTGCTTTGCTCCCTACTCTCAATCAGATCCTGAATACTATTCCTGTAATGTTGCGGTAACTTAATCGTCACGAAAAGTTCTTTAAGCCTCTCTACGTCATCCGTCCTCGCGCCTCGAGCAAGCATAAGCTCCATCGCCCTCCCAAGATCATTAACCAAAGACTCCGAGTCCAAGCCATTATCAGCATGTTGGTAACACATTGCCAAGAACATATTCCATGGACTAATACCTTGGTAGATATAGATCCCCGCATTTGGGTCTGCCCCTAAATCGAGTATGAGTTCAACGATAGCTACCACAGGACCTTGTTCGAGATCGATTATTTGTAGTGGCGTGAGCACTGCTGGTCGGAGTGCGTAGTCCAGTAGTGGACGACCACCCTTGCGACTCATCTCAGAGGAATCCTTTTGTAGGCGGTCGGCGGTGTAGAGACATAGTCGAGCTTGTATCGTCGCTGCTATGAAAGTCTTCTTCCGCCATTCTTGGAGGTACTGGCCTTTTGGAGGGTCCTTTCTATTGGTCCAGTGATCGCCCAAGTGAGATAATTGTTCCGTATTCGATCGATCCAGTTCATCCAGAATATCGAACACATGTTCCAAGCTCCTTTTGTCTTCCTTCTCTTCCTGTCTCATCACGGCCTGTTCTATGTTGCGCGCGTAGTGCATCAGACCGTCGGATAGGATGAACAAGTGGTTGTAATCAGGTTTGTAGTTGTTCCTAGGTTCGTTGAGGCTTAATATCTTGGTCAAACCGAGCATTATTCTGCAGAGAGACAGGTGAGGATCGAATTCCTGAGTAGGCCGCTTGTGAATCATGGTGTCGATGACATCGGTGTCGAGGAAGAAATCTCGCACCGTCCGGTGAAGGAAGTCAACTTGACTCTTGAATAACCCAGTCTCTCTTCGGTTTATCATGACATAGAGTAGATCGCTGCAGCGGGCGTTCAGCCTCGTGCTTGCTGGCTTGCCCATAGCCTCGACTTCAACGCTCGTCAATGGCCCGGCTTTCCAGCGTCAAAGCGTAGTTAGGATCATATATCTCGCGGTCAAGAAACTCGAAAGCCAGGAGAGGTAAAGCTTGTTCTGTGGCAATAAAGTCCTCATCCTCTTTGATCAGGCCGGATGTTGATTTATATGCCCGTTGTGCGGTTCTGGTCAATTTGATGCCCTCCTCTGCAAACTGGAGGATATTTCCGACTAGGGCTATGGCAGCTAATTCAGCCATATCGGAGAGGGTAATTCTATATGTTAGAGTTGAAAATGGAAATCAGGCTGTGACATGTCACGTCGAGAATGCCTTGCTGATTGAATCATGTGGCAGGCCGATGCAACCATCCGTGTTGAGGCTGACTGGGCTTGGCGGACGCAATCCATTTCGTTCATTCCATGGAACCTCGTACCTAGTAATCATGTTTGGGACAAAAGGTAGCAGCACTACACGTCTCGGTCGTACTACGCGATGGCCTGAAAACGACGTTGGTAAGAGTCACATACTTGCACCGCTAGCTGACTGAGCTAATCCAGCCAGCCCCTCGAGGTGAAGTCGAACCAGATGAGGAGGCAGGCTTCTACAACGAAGTTCGTCAAGTCACTGGAAATATTGAACAAGTACCGGTTTCCAAAGACGAACGTATCTGGATAAGAGTGCCAATCTCGCTTTTCACGTCTCTTATCTACAAGCCAATGTCTTGGCTTGAAGAGCCAGTGTCATTGCATTTAAAGTCAATTTTATGGCTTTTAACGCCGTTGCACCCTGTCTTTACGACTCCTCAAGGTCTTGTAGGGTTTATGGTTGTGTTTATGATCATCTTTATTCCTTTTTTCATCGTTTCTGGATTTCTTTCCAGTATAACAAAACCGTATCACAAATCACCACATTGAGAAAAGGGAAAATGGAATTAGTAGTTGCACTTCAAAACTCTGGTGGCTATCTTCAAGCTCGTTTTAAAAGCGTCATGGCGATATTCCTGACTCAAGTCTTGCATAAATGATATGCGAAGGGCGATGGAACTTATGGTGGCCCGGGGTACTATAGTAAAGGGAACCTTTCAACTTTCGAGTGCCGGTTTGGGGATGAGTTTCAGGGATGTTCTTAAACAGCTTTGACTTACCAGACTATCACAGGAATGG
This sequence comes from Fusarium humuli, assembly GCA_004366955.1. Classification (NCBI taxonomy): domain Eukaryota; kingdom Fungi; phylum Ascomycota; class Sordariomycetes; order Hypocreales; family Nectriaceae; genus Fusarium; species Fusarium humuli. Next base: position 437,619 of record QHKN01000024.1, read on the forward strand.
GGGCTAACGAGTCAATCTAACGCAAGGAGAGGGTAGAGTCGTTTTGGTCTCGTTTGCGTTGGTGGAAGTAGTACTATGGCACTTGGACTTGGAATCAAGAGCTTGAAATTATTCAGATGGAGAGAAGACAGAGGGAGAATACATACGCAGGCAAGCGCACTTCCTGAGTTGGCAGTCAGCATACCAGAATATGTTCCATGTCCCACTGCGACAATCGAAACATGTCACAATTACCATAACACCATATGCATTTTCCCTTGAGCCTTTGTGACGCTTACGGTTGTGCTACATTTTGAACAAGACGCCGTCTAATTCACAAAGGGTTTTGCTACCGGTAGCCTTGACCTGGTCTCGCAGAGAGCTGACCACGTCGCCAAGATCCTTGATGGCTTGGGCAGATTTTTGTGGTTCGGGAGGACATTCCCGTGGTAGTAAGTTAGTTCTACCACGTACCGTACTGTATTAAAGATGGTGCTTACCTATTCACCAGAAGGAAATTCTTGCGCCTCACTGCTTCCGCCGCTTGGGTCAGGATAGACTCGGTGATCTTGGATTTATTCGTTCTCTGGTCCAGGCCGCTGTCGTAAGACCAGCTCAGAGTCCCGGGGTACCTTTGACCGATCACAGGCTTCCATATAGGGCTGTAAGATATTCAAGTTAGTATAAGCCTTGCAAAGGGAACAGTAGTTTCAAATGACTTTCCTTCTTCGGATGTCCGTGTTTGATGTGAGAAGTGAAAGATACTTTGGAGAGCCAATGTCAACAAACTCGGTGCCAGAGGTAAGTAGGTCTTGTACTGCTTTGAGGGTGTTTGTTTATTGCAACCTATTCACTTGATTGTCCTCACATTGTAGCCTAATAATTCTGGCAATCAATCAAATTCTTTATTCCTCTCCAGGCAGAGTCAAGTGGGTCATTGTACCTAGATGGTCGTTTGTTCTGACCTATTCATTTGATTGTTCGACAATTCTGGCCTAATTCTTGTTATTCCAAATATCACTTTCCTTTTGCAAAGGAGCAGTTGTGCGTATAGCCGGGTAATAGCCACATGGTGTCCAGCGTCCTGGTACAGTTGCATGCAACAATGTGGCGCTGCAGCCTTATCAATTAAAGTTTAGGAATGATGCAACAGGGCCTTGTAGAGAGCAGATCAGATCCACGACCCTTGTCCTTTTGTTTCATGAACTGTATATATCCGGCGTGAGTAATCAGATATAAGATTATGCGCCTGGGCTATTAGACAGACCTGCTTTCATGAACACCAGAATTCACCTCTCGTTCCGCTATTCACTGTTGGATTGAAAACGACTCCTAAAACACCAACAAATATCAAGATCATAGAAACAGTAGCCCTTCAACCAATAACCAATAAGTTTATGGGGCCGTTGCTTCCTTGCATGTGCTGTCGGGCTGGGGGTCTGATACGTATGGGAATGCATAGACGACGAAAGGCCAACGGAAAGAAAGAAGTAAGCTCTGAGACCTCACCTGCTCAGCCGGAGATAGGAGACGATGGCCTGAAATAACAAAAGCACAACTATTTCGATAAATCATAAATCTAATATTAGTTGATGACGCCCGCAACCAAGACATCAAAACAGGAACAGGCTACCTTCGGTTCACAACCCCTTTCACCCGGATCCGCGCACACTATTTTAGCTTTATCGTGCTCAATGTCTCGGACCTCCACATGGCAAAGACGATCATCTTCACCACCACGCCGTCAGAGCTAGCGCCCAAGTCCGGCCTTTGTTGACGGTTATTCCGAACCCACGGAAAGGGGACGGCTTTGACGCGGAAGTACAAAATGCCCGAAGGAATTGAGCTAGCGAAGAAAGGATTCAGCTAGGCTGGTTAATTGGGGTTGTTTTAGTTGCGCTAATTACTGACAGTTGGCCAGGTTCAGGAAGCAACATGACTCGGATATTGACATGGCTCGTGCTGCTTCACTAGCTGAAAGCAGATAACGGATGCGAAGCCAACGGAACATGGGTCAACAGAACCAACGGTGGCGTCTCGCGTAATTATGACGCCTTTCTTTACAATGGAAATTGTTGACATCGTGACAAGTTATTCTATGTATTGTCATTGTGCTGTAGGCACGAATATTCTATCTATATGCAAAATTCCATCGCTGGATACTCGTATCCAATGAAAAAAAGAGAAAATCTATACGCCGTGATATACTTTGACAACTCCCGCTGCAGATCTTTCAGAAGCTGTCTCCATATCTTCTGTCCGCACGCTATCCTTGCTATTGCTCATCAATTCGTCAGGAATACATCCTATAGGACCTCTTCGATCTTCAGGTCCAGCATCTTCACTGGTGATCTGAATCTCGCGTTTGGCGTAGATCTTAAGCGGTAAAGCGTAAGTGTTATTAATCTCCTCCTCGCTGTCGACCTGATGCAGCGCATGATCGGCGCGAATCTGCGAGCGCACAACAGAGCGGTGGTTTGTGAAATTAGTGCGGTAAGCTTTGGATGGGTTGTTGGTGCTCTTTCCGTAGGTTGAACCGCTGAAGGAGCCGAGCTTGAAAATGCGTCGGAGTAAAGTCCAGATGTAAGGAAGGTTTGCGGTGATGATAGCGGTGGAGGATTCGCGGATGTACCAGAATGTCCAGTTGGAGCCGAAGGGTTCGTTGAAGGAGTAGAATTTGTTGAGGATGGCGGAGAGGATGGTGAAGGCGCCGAGGGCGAAGACGCCGATGAGAACAGCTTTGCGTTTTAGGGGTAGCTGAGATTTGAGGAAGATAGGCATGGGGATTAAGATGATCATTACGTCGGAGGTGATGTTGATGACGGCGTTGGTGATGAGATGGTTTGTAGCAGCAGAACATTGAGCTGTGAAGAGTCAGTATGGTTCAATTGAGGCGATGCGATAGACATACTGTTCTCTGGAGGGACAGCCCAGTATTGGGTGAATGGGCGACACCAGACTCCCAGGTACAGAATCTCCATAACGACGAAGCCGGCGGTGACATAAGCGCCGACAAACTTGACAGCCAAGTTTTGACTCAAACTCATACTGCGACAATGTTAGAAGTGACTTTGGACTGAATGCGATAGGTAATACGAACGTTAGACGGTTGTACATGAGCAACAAGCAGTACTTCATCAACCAAATGGTCATAATCTGCATCTGCTCAACCACCAACACCCATTTAGAACCATATACTCGTATCGCAATCTCCTCTGCGTCCAGGACGACATTCTCGTTGGGATCGATGAGGTTACTGCTCGTTTGCGAAATAATGGACATGCCGACCATGAGGATAGTATCGGTGACCTGTAACTGTTAGACATTGCGCATCGTTGGGTAATGTAGGCGACGGACCATGGCTACTATCATCAAGTAATCCTCCAGTTGTAGCTTCCTAAATGAACCCAGCAACATCCGTCGTGAAATCCTGTACCAGGGTCAGTCCCAATCCCAATTGATCTTGTTCCCTCAATTGACTTTACATTCTGGCGACGATGATGGCCCACGATAGACCGTACCAGGTCCATATCTCAGCTTCTAACAGCGTCATGGTTGCGATGATTCTTTTTGGTGTTGGTTGTCGGTTCGGTAAGTTCGGATAGCTTTTTTCTCAGGGTGTGCCTCGTCTTGGGTAGGATCAGCGGTGTCAAATTTCGGTGATCGGCGTCTTCGAGTCGGTGTCGCGGTCAATTCGACGTGGGAGGGCTAACGAGGATGCAACGGCGCATGACTTGGGGTAACACCTTTCTTTCTTTTTTCTCCAAGTCTAAAACCTCCAGTAAAATAATAGGGACAGGAATCAGAGCCCAGATAACGCGGGGGTGGGTTGGGCTTAAGGGGGGCGAAGAGACTTTATTACCCTCCTCCGCATCGACGAATTTGAATCAAGTGGAGTTTTAGTATCAGGGGCCCCGAACGTTCTTGATCCGGGAATACGAGAGAGGAGAGTCTTAGCTTGTGAAGAGGGACGGTCGACGATTCTTAGCGTACTGGTCTTAGCACGTAAAGCTTGGGGATATTGGGATTGGCCTGATGAGGGTCCCTGACGCCACTCAGATTTGTCGCTGCGATAACAGAGGTCGGTCCTTTAAAGGGCAGAAGGGCTATCAATTGCAGGTCAGTGGGCCAGCGGTAATAATATAGCAGGGATGCTCTCTCATCTCTCAATGTCTCACTTCCGATTTGCTTCTGGGATCGTGTTCCACCTCGTGGGAAGAGAGCTCTTCCTTGCATGATGGAAGGAATGAAATGCAGTTCGCCACGTTTAGAGCTCTCTGATCTCACGAATGGCCGACATCAGCCGCTGACCAGGGCTGACCAGGTCAAGGGGGCACACATATCCGAGGTAATCCCTGCCAGAGCTGAGCCAGCCAGCACGTCTAGAACCCTGAGAGAACGTGATGATGCGACTTGGTGGCAACGGAGTGGCGCTTACTACGCAACCATCACAACCATTTGACATAACGTCCCTCATTCCAGTACGGCAGTCATGACGAAGTATGGTCTGAGTTTCTTGTTGCTGTACTGCTTCATTGACCATACTTGGTAAAACCCAAAGCCTTCCCAACCCGTGTCTTAGGCTCTTTAGCTGCTTGGCTGACTGTGATCAGACTTGATCCCTTGTAGACTTAAAACTGTCCTGTAATTCCGCCCTAAATAGAGTTTGCTAGCATCATCCAGCCAAGACGCGATCGCGTGGGCGTAAGGGGGCTCTGACTCGCTGATCACTCCACACTGACACCTTACACCTTCGATCCTAGCAGCAAGTCTGACATATTTGTCTCGGTCTCAGTTTATCATGAGGGGACCGAGCAAGGCAACACTCTGTGTAATTAATTACAGAATTTACGCCTATCTAGACTCGCTATATCTGAAGGATCAATAGTTTGGATAGCGCCTTCATCTGGTGTCTTTGGCCTGAAGCACCTGGAAAACGTCGAGCGAAGAAACCCCACTTACCCAATACGGCATCCCACGTTGACTCAGTGAGCGGTTTTTTACTTTTCAGCTTCCCTCTCCTTCTGCCCGTTGCTGCAGCTCTCTTTGTTCTTTATTATCCGAGCGTATCTTCTAATGCAAGCCTCCTTCAAGAGCGGAATTAACATCTTGAAGCAGCTTCTTAATTATTGTTAGTGCATCAAAAGAATCAGGAGACATTAAGTTGGAACGGTCTTGACGCCGCCAAGCTCAGACCCCTGGTGTCTGCAACGGAACCCCTTACCCGAATGTGTGAGTTATCACTTTTCTAAGCGAGATAGTCGAACTCGTCTCGAACAATTAGCTTTTTATCTATCTGGGGAAAAGGTATCCGTACCAGGACAATTCACCTGAAGTCCGGTGCTGTGTTTATTCGGTGGGTTAATCACAGCCAAAGGAGGGTCTGTGTCTTGGTCTTGGTCTTGGTCTTGGTGTTTAGTTCTTAGGCCCATCAATTATAGGGGGCCCGCGGTGAGCCGAATTTGCCCACGGGGCAGCTTCCGGTTTGACCTAGATGGCTCTAGGTCCCTCTCCACTGCGGGAGGCACAGCCTTAAGAGGGAGGTCATTACAGAACCGAGAACGTGTCTGGCTAGAGCTTGGAGTCTGGACTGCCAAGACCAAGCGAGTGCGACGATTTTCGATTCATGTTACGTACAATGCACGATTGAAACATGCTGGTTACAGGGTAACCTGGGCCATTTTATCGGGTTAGAGTTGCGAATGACATGAAATGATACTTGGTAAGGATAATAAAGCAATAGTTTATTACTAGCTCATGCTTATGCCAAGACTTATTTGATGCCGAATCAATAGCATTATACCTTGTGATAATGCTTGCATGTTTTTGGTTGCGATTCCAATTGATACAGAAATTTGTCACGATCGCTGACAAGATTTGAGTTGCGTGCTTACTGAGGCAGACTGTGGCTCACATTTGCTGTGGCGCAGTTATTAGTAATTGTACCTTGATGAGATAAGATGTGGAATCCCCTCAATTGCGTCAGATCACGTGAGCTCGATATTTCAAAGCGGCTCCGTCAGATTCTCTCAAAATCCATGTCATGAGGAGAAAAGCATATAAACAGATCAACCCAACCACAACAAGGATCATCATCCTCAAAAAGCCACATATCTTGATCTCATACCTGCATTAGCTACCAACACTAAAGAAAGACATCACTCGTCACTATTAAATCAGCCTCTGTCGATCCCCCGCAGATCAATCTCGAAATGGTTCACCACATCACCTCCAACGACGAGCTTCAAAAGCTTCTCTCATCAACCACATACGTCGCTGTCGACTTCTTCGCAGATTGGTGTCCCCCCTGCAAAGCCATCGCCCCCGTCTATGAGCAACTCGCCACCAAGCACAGCGTTCCCGACGTCCTAGCTTTCGCAAAGGTCAACGTCGATCACGTGCAAGATGCTGCGCGCCAGTACGGCATTACTGCCATGCCCACATTTATGTTCTTCAAGGAAGGCAAGCAGGTTGCTGTGAACGGCCAGGCGGAGATCAAGGGTGCAGACCCCAGAACGCTGGGTGCTGCTGCTGAGAAGCTGGGTGGTCTAGCGCAGAAGCGAGTGTCTGGCGCTTAAGAAAGGGTTAAGGAATCAGAGGGAATGGCTTGTTCGGAGAATTTACTCACGGATTTATGATGGATACAAAAAGACCTTTGAGTGTGTGTGTACCTGCATCGGGAGTTAAGGTTAGCGTTCTTTGGCAGGAATGAGGGTCTAACGTGGAGGATTAGCATTACGAGCTTGGATCTCTAGATCGAGTATGATCAGCGGAAATAGAATAAATGACTGTTTGCGGAGATTTGTATTTATCTGTGACGTGTATTAAATAAGTTGTCGAAGAATCGCGTCATGAAACATTTAGATCTGATATTATGGAAAGATCTAGATTGGCGAGGAATGCCAAGAAGTGATGGAAAGTGACAGTTGATATCTCTTGTTCGAGATAACAGTTTTCCATAAGTAGCTTGCTGATACCGCAAGAGGCGATTCATGCGATCTTGGGTCTGCTGATATTTGAGATGGAAGTTTAACCTCGAACAATGCAGATGATCATTCGTTAGCATAACCGACGACAAGCGACATGCTTTGAGCCTGAACATTCACTCCAACTTGTTATGAGTCAAGATTCGGGCCTAAGGTGGCTGCCAAGTGATTCTAAGATGCCAGCACGGGAACGACGACAAGCGTATCCGATCGTTGCAATTTCACATGGCTGTAACATCTCTTGAAAAGTTCTCTCTTTGGCTACGCAGGGACGGCGTTTTGCAAGACATGATACTCGTCATCATCACTTTATATCTAAGGTTTTGAGACAACAGATTCTCAAAGGCGCAATCAAACGAAAGGACAAGATTTCGATCACTGATTGGGAGCCTTGTGTTCAGCTATTTAGGGTTTGGCGGTGACACGTCAGAAGATGCGCGTAACGTACTTAACAAAACAACACTTTTGATCTCACGGCTCTTTACTCAGCAGTGTTCCAACCCAAAGGTTATATCGTGAGTCGTACACAAGGCTAGGACCCTAATCCAATGGCTGAAGCCGATTTGTTATTGTTGAAGGTCGGAGGCACCAGCCTGAATGACATGATTGGCCTTTCCTGGAAGCTCCTCGGAATTTATGAAAGTCTAAGTTGATTCTCAAGCCTTCCAGAGCTCCAGGATCCGTGTTCAACATAGCAAACAGTCCCACCTACAGCATCTAAAAGCGGCAACGCAAAGACGACTCCCTCGTCATGTAACGACGCTTCTCTAAATATATATCCTGTTCTCTTATCCTTCATATCTTCCTCAAGTTGACAGTCTGTACGCTGTGCTTCTAAGACTGCATAGAGTTTGTTGCTGTATAAACTTTTGGCATAACATCAGTTAAAGTGTTCTCAAACAAACCTACACATCCACAGCATCATGAGTCTGATGCTTGCACAGCCTTCTTCCTTTTGCCCTGCCCTATTACAAGGTTTTCATCATGGTATATAATGCCTTCTTTTGCTCAATTCCTTCCGGTCTATTTCTCTTCCTCCCACCAACTTCAACCTGGTCAAAAAACCACCCATTCCTCACAATGGTTTACTCCAACTGCTCGACACTCCCTTAAAAGCTCTCATCATGAATCAACTACAATCACTTTTGATGGTAAAGCTATTTCTAGCAAACGCCGTTCTTTATTCACCATCATCATCATCTCCTTCTTCTATCTTTTCTTCAATCGCGACACAGGAGACTGTGTACGCATCGAGTCTTTCTATCCTCATCGACACTTCCCACAATCCCTGAAGCATCATGACCCCAATGCTTCTACCCTTCCTTTTGCTCTTCCCTAATGCAAGATTTTGACCAAGGCATCAATTCTCTTCCTTGATTGCTTCCTTTCGGTCTGCCCCTCCCTCCTTTCGTCACCATTAAAACCACACATCACCCACACGTACACAATGGAAATCACCCAACCACCAAATATTCCATGTCCTTCCTTATAGGTCAGCCTGAGTCACATTGGAGGGATACTTATCTCTCCAGCTGACTTCAACAGCTATGCAGGAGCCCTATCTATCCTCGACGGTAATGACATAGCTGAGCTTGATGAGACAGCATGGGCAAGGCCTTGCCTATACGCCACTTACCCTTTCAACTGGTGCTCGCCACAGCGGTTCGAAGCAGCATACATGCCAGATGACAACTAGCCTCGAGACTGCTGTTACTAGATAGTCTGAAGAAACCTACCTATGGGAAGGATACCGATTGGGCATAGGAGGCTATCAGCCCTTTCGGCGAGGGTTGAAGAAGAAGGGATCATCCTGCTATTCTTTTGCCAGTGTTGAAAAGAGAAAAGAAGTACGATTGTGAAATGTTCAGGCAACTCACAATAAAAAGCACCCTATCTGCCTTCGTTTTCCTATCCAAGATCTGCATAGCAAAACAATGACAGATAGTGTGCTTTTTATTGTGAATTGCCTGAACGTTTCACTATGGGTCGACTGTTCTCTTTCCAACTGGAGACGGTGCGACCACGTTCAGACCGTACGACGTCGTCTTGGACTACGAATGAGTGGAAATTCGCTTCGATTTTGGTTTTTCAACAATTCAGCAGCAACAGATCACGAACACGTCTCCTTTCCTGAAATCTTATCCCTCTGAGTCGAATAAAAGTTGGGAGGGATAAGGTTTCAGGGGAGGAGATGTGTCCGTGATCTGTTGTTGCAGCTTGTTAGAAAAGTCAAAGTCAAGGCTGTTTGAAGTCAAAAGACCTGCCCTTAACCCTCATGTGATCCGGATCAATGGAGCTTACGAGCCGAAAGTCTATCATGATAGAAACATTATCCCGATAGACCCCCGGTCCATAGGTTCGATTGATCCGGATCACATGGGGGTTAATATAGCCATGGGGGATTGATGGCATCTCAGATTCAAGTGGGCAATCTCTCAGACAACAAGACGGCTACTATTCAGACTCAAAGCCGGCAACGCGTTACATAACTACCTGAGTCACAATTGACCTAAAACTCTGACGCAATTGAACAGATGGATAGTCAAGTCGCTATAACCATTGTTCTGACGCTCGGCATAATTACTCCTGTATTCTTGACCAGTGCAGTGTATTCCGAACAGAACAGTGCTGCCAGCTGTCAACCATGTTGCATAAAGAACAATAGTTTAGGCATTACATAACAATAGAAAGTCCTATTTATGCACTCTGGAAGCCGCTTATGTTGACCCATAATATATTCCTCCACGTGAATGCAATCTTTACATCTTGTCACTGCCATGGCAATCAATCCTCATCACAACTTACCATCAACCAAGTAACTTGCCGTTGAACAAGTGCTCAGACTACGCCCAGAACTCCCATCTGATTCGCTCATGACTTCTGAGAATTGAACTCTTCTCGAGCATATCGATTCTTGTTCTCTCTAGACCAACAGAAACCGTTCCGCCGTACACATCCGGCTCCCTTCGCTCGACTAACGCCAAAACCCTTGAAGCAACCTCCGGACCGATAATCCTGCCTTTCGCCATCAACCAGGCTTTTTTATCAACCAACCGCTCCCCATTGACACACTAGAAATGTCTCAACCTAAGGCTCACGAACCTCGGCTGGCTCCGAGCATGGCCCAGCTCGTCCCAGATCACGAAGCGGTCTGGGACCAGAAGATTAGATGGACTATTGCGGAGGTTCAGCAACGTAAGTCAGAGGGAAAGAAGGTCTTGATCCTGGTTCGACAGAAACACAGAGCGATGTGAGTCTCCTTTCTTTTATTACAACGTAGCAAAAGACCCCGTACTCACACTACTACAGCTCTATCCAAGATGCCCCTGTGAACAATGGAATAGTTTCAACCGAACTTTCCACCAGCACAGAACGAAACCAGGAAACAGCCATACAGCGTTTCAGAGAGTTGGGATCCAATCTCGACGCGTTGATTGTAACTTACACACCAAGTCAGAATGTTTCCTTCGCCGGGGCATGCAAGCACGGACTCATTGTCCAGTACCCTGAGGAGTTTCAGGAATATGTCGAGGCAACAAACTCTTTGAACACTGTCGATCAGACGACCAAGCCCTCCTGGAACGTGGCCTTTGTCCGTGGTACGATGGATGTGGTTACTGAAACCCGCTTGATCCGAAGCGGAGTGGATTTTGTCCTCACAAACATGGGAGCTCCTCGATGGCTCATGGACCAACAAAACACCATCCGAGCATGTTACTTCGTGGCCATGATTATGGGCCATTCATGCGGCGGGTATCCCCGCTTCAGGGTACACTGGTCTAGGATGGAGACAGTGGAAGTCCGACGTGAAGGTATGTTGTACTAAACCTTCTGTTCTTCTAGAACCTATCTAACTCATGGTATCTAGGGCTTTTTTACTTTGCTCTTGGCAAGCTACTAGAGGAGCAGCCTGAGATTTCGGCTCAAGTGACTGGCGAGAACGTTTCGAGGACTGCGCTTAGTTGGGTACCCGGGACCGACCTAACCGCAGAACATGTCATGGGCGCCCACCCCGAGGCCGCCGACGGCGTAGTCCTCTTCAACTACGTCGTCGGTGGGCATCGGGCAGGCATGCTGTAGTCATGTAACAGACTGGCTCTAAGAGAATTGTAACGCCCTCGGTTCGATGAAATGGTCCTGGAAGCGAGAAGTAACCTTCGTTTGGGATCTTGAGATGAAGACAGTGGACTTGGTAAAAGATGGTGCTGGTTTTTGCTGATTGTGACCAGCTCTGTGGCGTAGTTGTACGCCCCGCCACCTCTATTAGGCTACATAGATCGGGACAGAACAAGATCGATACAAAGAACGCATGGCGATGCCTTCGGAATCTTGGAGGGAAGAAGTTTATTTCGTTGTTCTACGAAACACTATTATAGAGATGGCCTTACCCAAAGTAGAGAGAATACACCAGTACTGTCTTATATGACGTCCCTCGTGAGACTTGAGCAATACTGCTGCTATGTAGACTGCTCAGCCGGATGTTGCCACGGAGAAAGAAGAAGAAGCTAAGGTAGTCAAGAAAAAGAAAAGACATGTGGGTAAGCCCTGCGGGCCGATCCTTCGTGTAATGGTAAGCAGAGCCCACCTTGGAAAAATTCCTCGCTGATCCTCTCATCTTGAATGTGCAGTAAGCGTAACTGAAACAGATTCTCTGGTTGAGCTGTCGGTTGTCGAGCCTGATTTATAATAATTGGTTCCTTTGATGCAAGAGGTTTCAGCTCAACCAGCCTCAGCGCTTATCATTACGCAAACCTGCATCAGAAGTACCATATCAACTCATGAAAAATCCGGTGGCGCCTGTGGATATTGCTTGATTGTCTTACCGAAGGCAGAAAAAGCCTGTAGTTCACCAAATAACGCACTCAATCAAGTCATCGTAGCGAATTCCACTAGCGGTATCCACCGGCGCTACCGGATTTAATAACTGGATATGGACGATATCACATCTCGTACATTGATTGTAAGCGCGGGCTGATGGTTGGCTTCCAACTGCCATTGCGGGCCGGGCGAGATAATTGTATAAGACCCAGCCCTGCCCCCATTCATGATTGCCCATATGGAATCTCAATTCTGACACCGCTAAGGTCTTGCTTGATAATAATGGCCCTCTATCAAGGGAGAACAGGCTATGCAGCCTGTCTTTTACTCACTCTTTGTTACTTCATCACCCCCACGCTCGCCCGCTCCTACACCCAATACCAGCACTTCTTCCCAGCCCGGGATCCCATCCTCCAAAAACAACTCCTCACACCAGAATGTACCGAACCTCTGTCGCGATACCGCAACCGCTCCAACCCAGACCACCGACTAGGCTACCAAGTAATAGACTGTATCCTGGAAACCATGCCCGAATTTCGCAAAGCCGAACTTGGTGCCTCTGTCGTGATCCTTGGTCTAGCGCCTGCAGTTCTTCAATTAATGAGCGCTTCATACCTTGATACTGCTATGCTGGCTTTCCGACGGCCTGGTCTAGCTTTCCTGTTGTCGATGGCAAGTTCAGGAGTGAGACCTCTTGGGGCGGGGGAGTATGATAGCTACATTGATACGATGGGAACGGAACCCTTTGTCACGAACTTTGGGAAACCAGATTCTTCCCGGATACCCGCGTTCGTGTCAGCACTGGAGTATACCGTCGCTGCTGGAGCTGTTGCGAATAATGCATACCTCACGTATCAGCTTAGTACGTGGGCTGTCTGCACATTTGCACCAGGAGAGGATTTTCTTCCTGCTGTCTGGACTGCTGCGGCTGTGGTGATACACCTTTTCGGATACATCGCTGCGAGGTTGAAAGTGACCGTTGAAGAGAAAACGACTGACAATCATGGAAGGTGGAGTCGGCTCTGGACTGAGCTCAAACCAACGCCATGGCAGGGTGGACTCGTCGTCAAGAAGGAGAACAAGCACAATGGCTGGTTCCTGGTACTGGCATCCGCTCTCTATATTGGAGATGCACTGCAGGCATTCTTTGGCACTCTTATTCTTTCAAGTCTGGTATTTATCAGTGTTAGAGACTCTGCCATTATCGTGATTCGATTGACGGCGAGTGCTCTGTTTGCGAGGGGAATTCTCATCTATGAACATACTGCGTTCAGCACAGAGAAGAACAAAAGAAATCTATCCGGAATGACCCTGTACACGTCTATAAAATAGGCTTTGAGGATAGGGAGTGTAGTCAATTAGTCGAAAATCTACTTATCTATTGGTCTGCTTGTACCCTAGCTATTAGATCTCATACCTTTCTCTTTGACCTTCTCAAAAAACTTGAGCTCTTCAGTCATAGCTCGTGTCCCCGCTCCCAAAGGACTCACAGTAGGATACAACGCTTCAAGTGTTATCTCGCGCACGTTAACCGATTGTTCCTCCTTACTTCCAACCATCAAGATCTCCATAATATTTCCATCACCGTACTGTGGCTTTTGGAGTACTCGCATAACAAGTTCAGCAACATCTTCTGGCTCCAACGCTATATCTCCCGGCTGAAGTCGATCGCGGCAATAGTCCTGCTCAAAGATGGGAGTCTGCAAAATATCAGTATGAAACACAGCACAAAGGAAAAGAGAGACGTACGAAGACTGCTCCGGGACAAACAGCCGCGTTTCGAATGCCCAGAGCCGTTTTTAATCCACCCAAACTCTTGACCATACTGACAAGTGCAGCCTTACTAGCGAAATACAGCGGCGTCTGCATAGAATGCATATAGCCACCCATACTAGCTACAAAGAGCAGATTTCCCTCTACAGTCGGATTCTGCTGCCAATAATCAATAGCGATCTGCGATAGTCTTATCGGTCCAATGGTGTTGATAGCGAAACTCTTGTACTGTCCAACCTTCGCATCCTCGGGGTCTTCTGCGAGGGGTGATATGCCGGGTGGGTTCCAGAAGGAGCTCGATGGAGGTTCGTAGACACCTGCGCAGCTGATCACGATGTCGATTCGAGTGAAAGCTTCGAGGGCGGTTTTCCAGAGGGAGGAAATTTGGGTCCAGTCTGAGATATCTGTAGGGCAGAATGTAGCTGATGGTTTGGAAGGGTCGGAAGAAGGATGCGGATGTTGAGATAGCGTTGCTTCAGCTTCAGGGCGGAGACGAAGATCGGCGACCATTACGGAGCAGCCTGCTTCGAGCAGCATTTTAACGATGGCATGGCCGATACCTGTATAGCTTATGAGTATTCACTGTCGTCATCCGTGTTCTAGAGTTTACTTACCTGAGCCACCGCCTGTGACGATGGCGAAACGACCCTTGACGGAGTATGACATGACGAAGGGAGAAGGGAGAAGGGATAACAGTGTAAGGAAGAAAGAAGTCCGAGACAAGGAACGAACCCTTTGTATTTCTATGCGCCCTGGTCCTGACCCTGACCCTGGTATTGCTCGAGGCGAGCAGCGGAACAAGCGGCCAAGCGTTTTAGAGTGGCAGATCCTCTAGCCCCCGCGATAACAAACGAGGGATTATATGCTACCGGAAAGTTGGGACTCACCCGTATATTAGGATCCATCTGAGTTTAGTCCAAGAAGTTCAGATGATGTTTCAATCCAGAATAGTATTCATTCACATTTTATTCTGCCGAACAAGCTTCCATAATAAATAATCTCGTTCCTGTCTTTCTTGCCTAAACGAACCCTCTGCACGTTACCGGGTACAACCAACAGTTGTTGGTTCTCGCCTCCAACCTGCATTAGCGAACAGGGATGCCACAAATGCAGTCAATCCTCAACCAATTCCAACATTCATCAGATCATGTTGGTCGGCACCCTGGTGTTTTAGTGGGTCATTCTGTATAGCCTAATAATACCAGGCACTTCTTTTGATCCTCCTTCCCGAAAGCTGAGGACAGGATAGGCGACGGAGACCTTTGTTAGAATATCTCAACAGGGATAATCTGCTAACACCTTGTTCGTTGTGCGAGCATAAAGGACTTGAATCCTGGACTGAACAGTCAATCTGTCTGTCCCTGACCAACAAACAAGCTTGAGAAAGAGGAAAGAGAAAAGATGCATAAGGAACAATCATTTAATTACCTGCGTTCCACAGATATGACTTCCTTCTTATTCCCAACTTTCATGCCATGCCCTTTCGGACATGATTCACATGACTACTGAGCTCAGCTGGGAACCAGTGCAGCCTCAAGGGCTTGCACTGGCTTTATTCGTCACAACAGTCATTCTTTCAATTCTTTGCACTATTGTCGTGTTCCTTAGAACGTACATCCGAACACGGAATCAGTGCATTGGTAATGATGATTACCTAATGTGTGCTGGCTGGGTAGGATCATTCACAATTTCACTGGATATCATTGCTGATTTTTAAAGGTTGCATATATGGTACACAATGGCATTGTTATTGCTGGATGTCATACAGGCATTGGAACAGTCCGTTACAAACTCAGTACAGCACAAGTCCAAGAAGGAATGAAGGTTCGTCAATCACCCAATCAATATGATATTTCATCTTGCTAAGGAACCAGTATGTTCTTATATGGCAGATGTTCTACGCCGTTACGTTGGCCTTCGTCAAAACAAGTATCTGTGTTACAGTCCTTCGAATTGCAACGGGAAGACTCTACATTCTAACCCTACGATTCCTCATTGCGCAGTCAGTACTACTGAGTACAGTGGGCGTCATTGTCGTCTTAGTTCAATGTCGACCGGTCGAGGCCTTCTGGAATCCATCAAAGGGCACATGCATGGATAAAATCCTTCCTACGATCTTAACCTACGCCGCATCGGTATCCAACGTTATAACAGACTTTGCGACGGCTCTAATTCCCATGCTGCTTGTCAGGAAGTTGCAGATGAGGTCTAAGCTTAAGCTTTATGCCCAGTTAATCATGTGTCTTGGTGTTTTGTAAGTACCTACCCTTGTCTGTCAAGGCTTCCTTCGGTGATTCTAATTCGGCTTCCATAGAGCATCTATTGCAAGCATTGTTCGAGTGCCATATTCAAATGCCTACCTGAAACCCGACAACTTTGTTTGTGAGTAATACTCGTGGCATTTAAACCTCAGTTAACCACTGACACCTCCTCTAGACCAAGTCGGGAATATCATCCTCTGGACAGTAGTTGAATGCGGTGTTGGAATAGTAGCAGGCTCACTTCCCTCGCTTAGAGCATTCTTCAAAAGCCTGGCGAAAGACAGGAGCACCGATGATCAAAGCCATTCAAATGGTACAGACCTTGTGACTATCGGCAGAGTCAGAGAGAGATCGAACCGTCAAGGGAATATGGAGCTAGGAGCAAATGAGACAGTGATCAATGGCCGCGATTGTCAAGAAGGAGATACTGATAGTACAAGGCGGATCATCAAAGCAGCGAGAGTGGACACAGTCGAACAAGACGGAAGTGATGAGGAGCCATCATGTGACGATAGTTATAGGCAAAGCCCTCGTTAGAAATGGGCTGTTCTACCTTTGCCTTCAAAAGTGTTGATTTATTAAATACGCATTGCGGGCATCTTATCACCCGATGTGTCACTAGCAGACCCCGAGTGACCTTTGCCTTCGGCCATGACACTCTGCTCCGGCTGTTCCGAGTGAAGTTGGACCTGACAGCTGCCTGACCAACTGCCGGGTCTTCTAGAACGGTTCTTAAAACAGGAGATTCTTGGCATATGTGCCACCCTCTGAATCTGATTTGCGGGATCAGCTTTTCCGAAACTTGTACAACACCCTAGACCCGGTTCCATTGTCCAGATGGCGTTACTGCGGTGAGCTCGGGCACTAAATGTCCTGCGTACCCTGGTCCGGGATAACTCTATCTTGGGGTCCATACAAGGCTAGTTATCTCAACTGGCATCAACGTCAATATGATAACTCAGAAAAAGAAAGAAAAGGACAGTGAGTCAATATGATATAGGGATTGCCGATTTAAACAAGAGATTTCTGTCATCAATGTCTATAGATATACTGGGATGTGTCCTGACTTCTTCTGTATGGACAGAATTTAGCTGCGTCAAGGTCCGGCTTCGTCTGGATTAGAGTTTAAGCTTATTTTGAAGCTTTTCACATCCGTCTTCTTTGCAGTCGCACCTTTCTCCCCTTTAATTATAAATGCAAATGAAAGTTACGATTAAAGCCTCGTGTTCGGGCAAGATGTGGAAATGTCTTGTGCGGGCATCGGAATCATGACGCTTCGAATGTGTAAGTTTATTAAGCAAAGCTTACCTATCATTATCCCGAAAGAACGGTATTCTCCGGTGGGCAAATGAAACTTACGACATACTATAAATACCATATTACAATTCCCCTGCCAAGAAAACCTTATTGTTTTTAGCCTTACGATAACAACCGGCATATAGACATGGAAAAGGGTAGAGCTAAAAGGAAACATGTATAAGAACCAAGTCAAGCCTCGTCATTCTCCCAAGCTTCAGAATTGAAAACAACTGCATCGTCTCACTCTTTTACTTTTCTTATCGTCACTCATTCATTCTTTGTCTTTCAGACACCATGCGCTCTCTACTCTTTGTCGCTCTTTCTGGCATGCAGCTAGCCTCTGCCCTCTCAAGCCCCTCCAACATTCCCGTTGGCACCGTCATTCAAAGCTGCACCCAGCCCGACACGATCGCCCTCACCTTTGACGATGGCCCCTTCGCATACACCGAAAATCTTCTTGATCAGCTTCTCTCTGCCGGAATGAAGGCTACCTTCTTCGTCAACGGAAAGAACTGGGGCGATATCAAGGATTATAGCTCTACCGTGACTCGCATGCTCAAGGACGGCCACCAGATTGGCTCCCACACGTAAGTCGATATGGAGATAGGCTGAGGGATGTACTGACACTCTCACAGTTACAGCCACCCTGACATGGCCACCATCAGTGCTGCCACTGTCAAGACCGAGATGACTAAGCTCGAGGACGAGTTGGTCGGCATCGTCGGAAAGTTCCCAACTTACATGCGACCTCCTTACTTCAGCTCCAACAACGTTTCCCTGAGCGTTCTCGGTCAGCTCGGCTACCACGTCATCAACGCCGATATCGACACCAACGACTGGAAGCATAACACCAACACAACTTTCCCTGAGGCCGTCAAGGAGTTTGATCAAGGTCTTGCTGCTGGAGGATCCATTGTGCTCATGCATGACGTTCACAAGAACACTGTTGAGAACATTGTGCCTCGTATTATTGATGCTGTTCTTAAGAGTGGAAAGCAAGGTAAGTTCTCTCGAATGTGGAAGTTGATCAGCCTTACTAATATGGCATAGCTGTCACTGTCGGTGAATGCCTTGGAGATCCGGAAGCCAACTGGTACCGAAGCTCCCGTTCCTAGATTGTTACGGAGACTTAGCTCTCATGCACTGCATATTCCGTTTGGAGTAGACTTTACTGTATCCTAGAACTCTAGACATCAGATGTCTAATATCATGTATCAATAGATAATCACTCAACCAGTTGCAACTTCCTATATTCAACGCTAGGTTGATCAAGAAAATGTTCATTTCCACTGTTGCGCCTTTCACAGGTATTCATCGACTGTAAAGGTTGCCTGCATACCGCTATCATCAGATTCCTCTTCCACATTGTTTGGTTCGTCAACCGTGGTCTGCGAGTCCTGGCTGTCGGGTCGGAAGATGAACTTGAGATCTTTTGTCAGTAACCAATGGTTCAAGTTCTGTAATGTATCAGGATTTTCTTACGTATGCAGGATCTTGCGAGCCTCTGGACAAGTGAAACTTTTCAGAGTTACACAACTCTGCGGATTCGCATACCACAGAAGCCGGAGCATGGTCGTAAAAGGAGATCTCGTAGGTTCGCCAGCGGGACTTGATATTACCGGACTTGTTGTGCGTGAGGCCTTTAGTTACGTAGCCGATGTTCCAAATGGATTGGTCGGTCGCGCAAAAGTCGCCGCCCGAAGAAGTAGTTTTGGCCTCAACGTATCCAATATTTGCACAAGAAGACCCCGAATTTTCGATGGTGATTTCCGCGTCGTTACCAACTGACCACATGCAATGGTTAGAGTCGCTATGGGGACTGAAGGAGACAGTGAAACTCTTGGAAGGTTTGGTATCGTAATTGACACAAGCCCAGACTTGTGCGCCTAAATGTTTGGCAGATACAGTCAGCAATTAACTTCACAGGTCTGGCTTTCTTGCAACCAGGTGACGGCTTACCTGGTCCGGCTGCAATTCCGGTTGCCCAGATTGCCAGGAGAAAACCAAGAGAAACAATCTTAGACATTGTGCGGGTGATATGGTGGTTCGATGATGTGAGATATGCTAGAAATTGGATAACGCGGGATCTTGATATCTGGAGGTAATTTCTGGATATTTTTCATCCTGGGGTTTACTTTCTTTTATGTTTCTCATGTTGATCAAAAGTACACATGCCTGTTATTCGACTTGAAGACAGACGGGCGAGTCAGTGGTCGAGTGGCATTGAGACATGATTGGAAGCCACCAGGAGGCTGCAGGAGCTGAAATTCCTCTCGTAGATCCATTAGTTGTCGCGATCTACACGACCTCGCTCTGGAATGATAGTAACGCCATGAATTTGAAGCAACCGCAGCGATCCTGGAATTGAAACCAGAGGCCTAAACATTGACCTATGATGGCATCATGATGAACCAAGATTTGAATCCACAACCTTTACAGTTCACACCGGGCTCAGTTTCACTCCTACTTTCATTCCTGGATCCCAGACTTCTGAATCACTCAATCAGTTTCCAACGGTCAGACCACAGGTACTCGGTACAGATATATTTGACACTCGATGGCATTTTGACGCGAGTTTCTGATTTGTCTCACTCTGGGGTCTCTTCAGGCATCATCTGACTTTGACATAAGCCCTCGAATTTGGAGCCTCAGCAGCTCTTACTGTCAGAGGCATATTTCTTCCTTTTCGATCCACCTACTTCCCTTCTGAATTGATGTGTCCCCATAACCATCAGGTAGATTAATCTCTACATATATTCCCTCATTCTCCACCAGTCCCTCTGACTTATCATGCTCATGTCCGCGGGCCTCCGGTACAGTAATCCACTCATGAGCAACTTTATGCGAGTGTCCACAACGATTGATAAGCAAAACCTTCCACGGATATATCTTCCTTCTAGTCGGATTCTCCAGATCGGGAAATATGGGAGATCGACCGGAAGTACGGACTTACGGCAACTCAATGCACGAGGTGCGGGTAATGTCATCTCAAAGTCCGAAAGTCCGCTGTCAAGTAACCCTGGGACCTATCATATCACTTCTTTTCCGTACAATGTTCTTAGAACAACTAAAGAACAATTACCCATCAAACATGCATTAACAACCAAAAGCAGGAATTTCCGGACCATCCTAGTGTCGTCTGTCCAATCCCAGACCCTGAAGCTATTCGGAAGTCGGACTTTGCCAATATCCCGTCAGCCAATTAAGCTCACGCCACTACAACCTTTCCCAGGGTCCAAAAAGCGGGGTATGCTCTGATTGGCCATGGGTTGAAGCTGAAGGGGGCTAAATCTGTCCGAAGACCAGAAAGGCCCCAGGCTTTTTGTGTTTTCGCATTTCGGTTTCTTTTGCAACGACATGCAATGTGCAGGAGTGAGAAACTTGGTATTAAAATGGAAATATGTAGTGAATGCGGTAGAAATAAACCATCAATATCGTTAATCAGCATCTCTGGGTGAGATCCTATCCCCCAATGTCTTTTTATCCTCATCGTCGTGATGGAACTGGGCAGGAGACTGGCCTTGATTGGCGCTGTCTTTAGGCGGTGTCGCAAATCTGGCACAGGTACAATGCCTCAATAACTCCTCACATCTCGACAGTCTCTCCAAGAGCTCCTGGTTTGGACGTCTGCGCTTCCTCGGTGTAGCTGGTTGGCTTGGAGTGCAAACTGTATTAAGCTGCGGCAGCGTCAGTATCAGAATAACTGTGGGAGGGGACTGCTTACTCTAACACAATTTGAGCATGGAGTCTTCTTATCACACTTCTTCTTCCTCTGTTGGCAACAGACACATGATAGTATCCTTTTGCTGGGTCGTTGCCTTGGTGGTTCGTGATCCAGTGAAGACGCGTTGGTAGAGGTTGGACTTAAGGCGAGTGAGGTATCCTCGTGGTGAGATAGAGGGCTTGACATGTTTATGCCGTGTGTGAGAACCAGGTCTCAAGATATAGAGTTTGAACTGAGACTGTAGTAAATAACAGTGTTGTCTCCCAAGCTCAAATGCCGAAATGTTGGTTGATGGTATTATGAGAATACCAAGAAATTAAGGATACCAGGATGACATGCCGGACGTAACATTATGCACGATCTGAGAGAATGCTTATAACGTTATTCCGGCTACCGCCACTTTCGGGAAGCCGGACCCGTGACATGTCCCGAGCGGGATTCTCCACAGTCCACAGCATTCCGAGCCGAAGCGGCTACCAGCTGGGACAGGTTCGCTCAGTGGGGCGTTACATATATATGTGAGTTTAAGAAGTAGGTGGTTAATAACTTTTGAATTACAAACTATTAAACAGCAAGCTTCCATAGTGAATGTAAAAAAGCGAATTCTCCCGGTAAATCGTCGTAACCGTTACATCGTCGATCCAAGACTCAGACCCAGGACCCTTCTCTTTTTCAAATTTCTGGCTTCTGTCCGTAGACAACATGTCTAAGCAACGGTTAGTATTCGCATTTTGCAAACGTCTGGAGTACTCACATAGGCCACCAGGCGTGGATATGTCGATCTCTCATATCAGACCTAACCTTGGTCAAGAAAACCTCAACCTCTTCAGGACTCCAACCTAGACCTCTCGTGAACAAAGCCATGGAAAGACCGGAAAGTTCGCCAGCAATATTATGGTTGCACCAAAAGCCTAAATTGTCAGCACCTTGCTTGCAAATGTTCATCGTCCAACATACCAAGCTCCTTGTAATAGGGATCCGCAGGCCATCGGTTAGTAGGCCACTTGTAAACCACCTCCGTAACATTAACAAATCCAGCGTCAATCATCTGCTGCTTATACAATTTCGCGCTAACGGCAGATCTTCCAAAATTCTTTGCCGCTTCTGTCATGAGATCAGACCACTGGTTGATGTACGAGTCCTTGGCGAGCGTGCCATCGTCGCAGCCGGCAGGGAAGGTGATGTCTTGACATTCAACCCAACCGCCTGGGTTGAGGGAGTCGTATGCTTGTTGGAAGAACTTGGGCCAGTCGCCGATGGATCCTGTTAGCATGCGACCAAAGACAAAGTCGAATTTGTAGGAGTAGGTCCATTCATCTTCGAGGTCGTCGACTTGGAATTCGAGGTTTGTCGGAAGGCTAAATAGTCAGTGAGATGAAGGGGGATAAGATGAGAGGTGAGTGAGGCGTACAAGTTTGGCTGGATTGGACTAAGATCGATTCCGAGAACCTGAGATGTTAGTTTCAGAGCCGTCACTCAAGGTATGGGTATCGTACTGTGGTTTCAGGGTGGTTGTCAGCAAAGTCAATTGCCCAAACACCAGTTCCTGTTCCTGCATCAAGAGCTCGTCCCGTCGGTCTACCATTCTCTCCAAGAGGGCTTAGGTAGAGCTTGCCACCAAGGGTAAGTGTGAAAAGATGGTGTTGCAAGTCTATTCAGTCAGTATAATCTCATATTACGGTTTTTATCTCAACTCACCAAGACGTTCTTGCTCGGACTGAGGTGAGATGCAGTATTAGCCATTGAAGAAATGAGTGAGACTAGTATCTCATACCGAGTCATTAGGAAGGACATAATTGACTAAAATATCATTAGTAAATATCATAAAATAATCCATAACTTCAACTTACTCGACTCTCTGAAAGAATGATAGGTTCTTCCATTTTCAGTCCGATACTGCATAATACTGGAATTAATAGAAGCCGTGCTACTCGCAGAGTCCTCCTGTCAGATCCATCGTTAGCGCCAAACTAAGCACTTGGAGAGCCCCAACAAAGGAACAGGCACATCCCAGCCCCCGATTCCGCCGATTCCCCGTTGCATTTTCGCAGGGGCTTCAATGGAATGGAAAAGTTCAATGCATCGTTACTCACGCCGATCGCTGAATCGTCATCGGGGAAATCGCCTTCATCCTGTAACGCAGCCTTATTATTCTCAGGGTCCATATAGTTAAATGGATGCATCCACTTACTTCAGCTTGGAGGTCGCTCTCTTCTGTGGTGGGCGCGTGACGCTCAGTGGCTGTCGCTGTCGCCGTCGTTGTCGCAGTAGTTTTGAGATCGGCGGAGTCATCGACGAGTGGCCTATCGGCCTCTGCAGTAGTGGTCATGTTGTCGCCCTTCACTCTGATTCGGATAGACGCGATGAAGTCACAGCTTGGCGTCGAGTTGGAGATCGTCGCGATTGAATTGATTGAAGTTGGGATGAAGGAAAACAAAAGCAGGTCCCAGATAATCCCACTTTTTGACCCCTCTTTCTCTCTCTACCTCAAGCGGGCGCAAGAAAATTGGATGAAGCGTAAACAGGCGAACGAGCCGTGCCGCCGCGACGGAATAAGTGGTTCAACAAAAGATAGTGACTGACTACTACCTGCAGCAGAGTGGAAGAAACCTGGGAATATTCCTTTGTGAGAATGCCTCGGCCAAGTGTTTTAACTCCAAGGTTAATCGAGTGGCTGCATGTCAGAACACTCCGGAATAAAGCTCCTCCTTTTTCTCGTAGACATGCCACTAACGGGATGGACCAGGCAAACAAAGAAGCAATCGGATGAAAACCCTGGATGCAGAGGCTAGAGCTAGACAGTTAGCGGGCGCACCTGTGCCGTCTCCAGTGCTTCTAGTTTCGGAGAGTGGCGCTGCTTTGGCGTTAGTTAACCACTAGCGAGTGTGGTCTAGCTGTAATCTGACGCTACAACAGCCCATCTCGCCCAAGACTCACCTGCTGGGAAGCATACGAACTGTCCTTCAAGACTCAGAGTGTCAAAATAGATTAGTCCAACTGTAGGTGGCACAGTGTTCCAGTTATTTCGTCACTTAGGCCAGCTCTGATAATACCTTGACGCTAACACCATCCTAACCATGTCTAACTTCCTCGTCTGCTCTAGACCATTGAATCTCGTCCAGAGCATCCAATGATTAGCATAGCTTATAAAGAGGATTATAAATGATCCTATCCGTACTCGCCAGTAAAGTGAGGTCTAATATGGGTTCGTTCCGTCCCCTCGGCTTCGGTCCGTGCCCAGATCTCCTATCCACTCCATTGGGATTCTCCCGCAGACAAACATCGCGAACCAACAGCTTTATGTCAGGTACAGCCTCAACCGCCTAGTTAATCGCACTGTTACCGCCACTGCCATGGCTGTAGCTGCATTAATTAATTATTTGCGCGATCTCCGCCCGTCAATTGTTATCGCTGCAATTTTGGTCCTCTTTTTGACCTTCTGGTCAGCGCTTTCGACATGGCGACAGTACTGGAGACTGCGACAGTTCAAAGGTCCTACTTTGGCAGCCTTTTCCAAATGGTGGTTGATTAAAAGAGTTGGTGGAGGAAGAGCGTATTTGGACTTTTGGGAGGTGACCCAGAAATATGGTATGTCGCACACGGTACTGTTGGGCGTCGCACAAACTAACAGTCTCTCTTGTAGGTTCAATTGCTCGCGTCGGACCAAACGACCTCCTAACCGACGACCCAGAACTGATGAAACACATTCTCAACGTCCGAACAGAATACCGTCGCTCGGACTGGTACGACGGAATGCGATTCGATCCTGGCAACAACAACATCCTCTCTCACCGCGACGAAGACGAGCACTTCAAGCTGCGCTCCAAGATGTCCGCTGGCTACGGCGGTCGCGAAGTCGAGAACCTAGAACCCAAGATCGACAAGAACATACTCTCATTCATGACCCTTCTTACAAAATATGCCGATGCGAAAAAGCCTGTAGATCTTGGTCGTCGGGCGCAGTTCTTTACTTTGGATGTCATTTCGGATCTTGCCTTTGGTGAACCGTTTGGCTTTTTGGAGACTGATTCGGACGTTTATAAGTATATCCAGATTACGGAGGAGACATTACCGGCCGTCATGGTTACAACGGTTATTCCGTGGTTGGTCAAGATTTTGAGTTCGCCTTTGTTTAAGAGTGTTTTGCCTTCAGAGAAGGATAGGCTAGGATTTGGCAAGCTCATGGGGTGAGTACTACTTGGTCCTTGGAAAGATGGTGCTAACAATGAGAAGGATTGCGAAGCAAGTCACTGCTGAACGATTTGGACCTGATAAGAAGGTTCGCAAGGATATGCTTGGGTCTTTTGTGGCTCATGGATTAACCCAGAAGGAGGCGGAGTCGGAGATTCTGCTTCAGATGTAAGTGCATGCAGTTCTTGGCAGAACCTCATCTAACATTTGGTACAGCGTCGCGGGATCGGATACGACAGCAACGGCTATCCGCTCCACAATGCTACACATCATAACACATCCTCAAGTCTACTCCAAACTGCGCGCCGAAATCACCAACACACCATTCTCAACCCCCATCATCCCCGACTCCGTAGGCCGCGACATGCCCTACCTCCAAGCTGTTATCAAAGAAGGCCTCCGTATCTTCCCTCCTGTCGCTGGTCTAATGTCCAAGCAAGTCCCTGCTCAAGGTGACACCTGGAAAGGCCAGTTCATTCCCGGCGGTACCAAAATCGGGTACTGCGCGTGGGGAATCTTCAGAAGGCAGGATATCTGGGGCTCTGACGCCGGCGAGTTTAGGCCTGAAAGGTGGCTTGATAGTGACCCTGAGAAGGTCAAGGAGATGGAGGGTGTTTTGGAGTTGATCTTTAGTTATGGAAGATGGCAGTGTCTTGGTAGGCCTGTTGCGCTGATGGAGTTGAATAAGGTCTATGTTGAGGTGAGTTCAAGTTTGAGAAGAATGAGAGGGAATTTGCTAATATTTTAAAGTTGCTCCGGAGGTTCGACTTTTCGATTTGCGATCCTACAAAACCTTGGAAGGTGTTCAACTGTGGTATCTTCTCGCAGTCTGAGCTCATGGTGAGGTTGACACCAAGAGAGTAACTGGATGGGCATCACCTTATTCTAAGTATTTGAGATGGTTATAATGAACACATGGATGATTCTCGAACAACATGAGAGGCATAAGATGTCATAATCTATAAATTGTCTTTGTGCTTGATGGCGACTTAATTATGTCTCCGGTCGCGCTGCATACATCTTCACAGGAAGAAGCTCAACCGGAAATCCCCGCTGTAGATCGGCCTTAACAATCTTCAGCCCAGCCCTTTCAAACAGCTCCTGGAACTTCTCATCTTGTCTGCAACTCGTTAGCACTCACCATCACTTCCAAATCATAGCAAAACTTACCGTGTGACACTTCCATCAAGCTCATCAAACTGATCCTCCCCCCACGTACTCAAGTTCTCCTTGAGTACAATAACCCCATGCTCTTTTTCCAAGACAGATTTACATCTCTCCAGAAATTGCACGGCTTCCTCATCTTTGAGATGTCCGATACACCACTGGATCCAAATTAAGTCGTAGCATTCTCCCTCGCTCGGAAACCAGTTTTCTAACCCGACGTTGTGAATTTTTCCTACACCAGGTTTCGTTTTGAGAACATCCGTGAACTTGACGACTGGTTCAACGACGTCGACTTTGTCTGCTACTTTGAGAAGTAAACCTTCTGTGATTCTTCCGATTCTGTCCTTAATGTCAGAAACCGAGTCGTTTTTATAGAGCCAAATTTGATCTCACCCTGCACCACCCTCAAGAACTCGTGGTATTTTTTCTTTTCCTGTCTTACCGCCGACGTTCAATCTCGCCAAAAAAGTCCGCGATCCTTGAAGGTCGACGCGAGACACGGAAGGCATAGTTGTTAAAACGCCACCCAGCATCCCATTATCATTAGAATCGACGCTTTCCCAGTATTCCATGCATTTTTCCGCTTTGATCAAGCTGTCTGGTGGGGGGTTTTGTGAAGTCGACATGGTGATGGTGTTTTGTTGATGAGGTTCTGTGTAGCAATTGCTGTTGGTGAAATTTCGTGAATAGCGTTAGTGGAGTCGAGTTTGGGTGGAGCGTTAGCCGGGGTATTACCGTGGTATATGAATACCTACTTGCTCAACTCTCACTTCACACATGACCAGAGGTTACGGGAATAACTCAAGCTGAAGGATATACGAGGATTTTTTTTGCTTAACTTCACAAACTTGGAACACGTGTGTTGGTCTTCCGGCGGCTTAAAAGCAACCTCATACGACGATACAGGGTAGGGTTTTTGGTCAGCTTGCTGTCTCCAGTCAGGTTAAAGTATATAAGTTCTTATAAATTCTTTTGGTATATCACCAGCCATTCATTGTTGACATAAGACCTTGTCGCACCCATGGTGGTATGTCCCGATTCGAAGATCCCTCACCCTGCTGCTGATTCTGAGCCATCGGTACCTCCCAAGTACGCTGAGTGGTCTGTGTTTGGGCAGGTGTCAACCAGATAGACGAGATATCCTCATGAATCAGGATTGGAATGTTAGACCTCCCCTTCTCAAACTTTCCAATCGAAACATCGTTATAATCATCAAACACAACAGGTCTATCACCCTCCAAAAACAACTCAAGACCAAGTTCGGTAATTTCAAACTGGAATCTCTGGGCCTTGTCACGAGAAGCCTTGGCGTAGAACGCTCCCTTGTTGGCAGTGAAAACGTAGCAGTTATCGTTCTGCATGGCAGGAACTTGCAGGATGAATTGGTTGTCGCCAACAGCTTCGACGACGAACCGGGTGAGGGCGGAATGATCGCGAAGGGTGAGACGTGAGTCGCGAAGCATTATGCCGGTGCGACGAGCATCGGTTAGGTAGATGGCCTTCTTGTCGTATGTTTCCGAGTTGATCGTTACTTTGATGTTGGCATTGCGGTTGTTCATAATATGCCACATCATTACGGGATTAAGTGACATGGTGAAGAGAAGAGACTGGTTTGAATGTGATAGAAGTTTGGTAGAACACGAGCAAGGTTGATGAAATATAATCAGTAGAAAAAAATGTTTGATTCTACTTAGAACACCGAGGTAATTTATAAATTTTACCACTATTGCATCCATCCAGATAGCAAGGTTGATTCCTGTTTATTTGGTCTCTGCATTGTGAATGTCAGTCTACTCGTCAGTCGAAGCAGAAACATAACAGCAACGTCAAACTTTTCTTTTTGGACGTCATTGTTACGATCAAGATGTACCCGAGCACACGGGCTGACAGATCCTCGAAGCTGATCTCTGTTGTTTCGAAGCTCTAGTGACAGTGATCTGCAACAAGATCTACAGCTGACAGACTTGGGGGAGAAGATCCAAAGCTGAAAGAACAGAACGGGTAAGAGATCTACCAGTGGCAGCTCATGTCAAGTTCTTGGAGATCAACAGCTCAGAAAAACGCGCAGTCTATCGAGTGTATGAAATGTTACAACGAGTAAAAACTCCATAAAATCGCCAATGACGTTATATTTACGCATGTTCAGGCCTCAGCTCGTGGTGGGGATATCAAGACATGCAGTAAATATTGAGGTCCAAGCGCATACGATACGTCACCTCCAAAGACAGAAGATGATTTTCCTGCACCTGGTTGAAAAAGACCATGTTCAGCTTTCTATAGACAGTCTTAGCAATGTTGATGGAGCAAGCAACGAAACGCATTTCGGGTGTTCCACAGCACAGGGCAATTGTGCTTTCTTCGCGCCGTGTCAATGCATCTAGGACGGCATTGGGCAAACCAGGTACGGTGCTAAGAGGGGACCTAAATATGAATCAGCTGCAAAATGCAAAGTCGCAGAGGATTTAAAAGAAAACTGTTTGTATGGGTATTAAGTACTGCTATTCACAGAGTCTATCTCTAATCTATATCTCTAAACAATGTAGCAAACACCGAAACAAATCTATCACGCTTCCCACACCTCTAGACCCTCTCGTTTCTTTTAGTCAAATTACTCGCTCTTGGGCTTCCAAAACATCCAAGCAAAAGTGACACACAACTTCAAAAACGCCGCAATCCAAAGCGCACCAGCAAATCCGACCCAGGACTTGCTCAAGAAACCACCACAAACAGCTCCAAGGAATAGCAACAAAGCTCCAGTAGCCCTCCTGTTTCGATCCGCATTGTCCGTAATAGGAGCCGTGAAGAGCTTGGCGTCACTCATCATATCGCAGTACAAACTCGTTAACACAACGGTGGGAATGGAGTTGAACTTGAGCGCGCGACTCGCCACAATCTGACCGGCACTCTGGAACGCGAGAATAGCAATGGCTGCATAATCGGATGCAGGGAAGGAATCGCGCACGCGCTCCATGATGTACCCGTTTTCGCGGACCACTTCGCTGCCTTGGGGATGGTTCCATACTGCGCCTACTGTAGCGAGTAGTGCGACGAGGCCGGTGAGGAGAGCCTGGATGAGGAAGGATGAGGTGAGGACCCATCGCTTTTGAGGGCCGAAGTGACGGTGGAAGCTGGAGAAGAAGAGGGCGCCGACGCCGAAGCAGACGATGGCGACGAGACAGCGGGACCAAGCTTTGCTGGGGAGGTTCTCTGGTTGATGGCTTACACCTAAGCCGACAAAGATTGTGTTTCCTAGAGAATGTTAGTGGTAAGTTTGTTGAGGGTATGAGGGATGACTGACCTGTTTGCATACTGACGAAACAGCCGTACATGTTGAAAGCAGCACTGTCAACCAGACCAGCGACGAAGAAGCAGATTAGCAGCAATAGGTCGCTCCATTTTGTGTTGATGTCTGTTGTGAAGCGTGAAGCTTTGGGAGCTCCCTTGGCCCCAGCTTCGGGGGTATCGCTACCAGAGTCGGGCATGTTGACCGAAGTTGAGATATCGGATATGTCGCCGAAATCGTTATTCCCAGAATTTGCGTATATCCAATTGAAATCCTATCGAGACTTAGATTTCAATGAGGCCGAAATTAACTTTTCAGTAAAAAATAAACGCCAAAGGGTCGCAAAAAGAAGGGAGTCAAAGGGTAATAAATAAATCTCGAGAATGGCGCCAATGACGTGCTTGGACCAAGGTGGATCGGCATTAATTTTCGGAAGGGACCCGATTTTTAGATCCTCAGTAAGAAAAAAAAGTAAGGAAAAGAGCTAATAAAAAGGAGACGTTGTGACAAGACGGCGATTTCGGCTTGTGCCAAGAGGAATGCACAGACGATGCGTACGTACGCAAAAACAGGGCGTCAATATCTGACAGAACGCTAAACTATTTTGGGATTACATTAAAGATAAGAATTAACAATGAATATTTACTTACAATTTCTACTCAATGAGTCATATGCTATTACTTTAGAACTGTATATTCTGAGTATTCTATAATGCCCTTGTTCTGTAAATAACTCAAGATCAAGAAAGGCTGTCAAGTACGACGGACATAATGCCGAGCATCACCCTGCCAAGCCGGCACCTGAATTTCCATGCCGAGATGATCGTCTTGTCTGGGCATTAGAACACAGCCCTTATTGTGGCTCTTGTTCTGACTTGTCAGACAGCGGTCAACCACAGAGAGGGCGATTTTGAAACTAGGCAATCCTTGGCTTAATTAAGCTTGTTTCCATGCTAATCTCTCGATGTGCTAGGAACGCGATTCCCCTTTTGACCCAAGATTCGATCATACAAGATCGTCTTTACTGACATCTAAGTCATGTAAGATGTTTTTTTATCACGATGATTACGAGTCACAGTCACTTGAGGGACAGATCTAAATCAAGGTATGTGTTTATATTTACAGTCTATAATGCGAAGTTCGCAATTCGCAACTCGATCCTTAATCTATGTCAAAAATATACTTGTGTCATCTAGATGCTATCGTCTAGATAGACAACCCCGACCACTCCAACACCTATCTCCACTCATCTAAGAAATGAGTCCGTTGATACACTTGGTACCAGGTGCAACAGCAGAGACATAAGCCCAACCCTGGTTGCAAATACCCCAAGTAGTCTCAGAGAAGCAGTGAAGCATTCCGGATTGAACATTAGCAGGACAAGCCTTATAATTAGGGCCGGTCCAGGAAGGCTTTCCACTGGCGACTGGACTCGCAGGTTGAGAAGGAGCGGGAACGCCGGTAGGTTGAGCAGGTGCGTTGACGGTAGTCGTGATCATGCTTGAGGGAGAAGGAGGCATGGCCGAAGATGGGGCTGAAGTGGCAGCAGGAGCTGAAGGCTGAACGGGAGCCGAAGAGTGTACAGCGGGAGCTGAAGGTTGAACAGGCGCAGAGGGCTGGACAGGAGCCGAGGGCTGGATAGGTGCTGAAGGCTGAGCTGGTGCAGATGGTTGAGCAGGGGTAGCAGGAGAGCTCGGTTGAGCACTTGGCACAGCGGAAGGAGCTCCAGAAGCAACAGGTGCCGAAGGATTCCCAGGTGCAGGAGCAGCATCATCATCCTTGAAGTTAGGCTCAACGCCCTTCTCACAAGTTCCCTCACTGCCAGGAGTTCCCTGCTCAATGACCTTTCCATAATCGACAGGCTCAGGGAAGTTGATTACACTTCCACTAGCACCAGTTGTACATTCGCCAGGGATGTTTGCTCGGAAAACAGGAGGGAGAGTATCGACAAAGGAACTATCATCCTTGCCACCGACGACTTCGATGGGTGCGCAGACCATGTACATCTCCCGGTTGCCAATCTTGTTGAACCAAGTCCAAGCGAAGATGGCAGGACCATTCTGCATATCCTTGGGAATAGGAATGTTGAACTGCTTGGTACACTCCTTGCCGGTATCGTTGCCGCACTCGGGTCCATTCTCACGTCCATGCGGATCTTTGCCGGTGGTTTGGATATTTCCTGCCGCTTCAGCAGGACAACCGCCGATGATACTGTAGATAGTGTGCCACTTGCTAGGATCCTTTGGTGCTTCCTTTCCGTAGGCGACGCTGAACTGGCAAGATCCACCGCCGTGGACAGCGCTGCCCCAGAACTTGACAAGCTGGGTCTTTCCGGCTGTGACTTTGATGACTTCTTCAGCGTGCTGGGTGCGGCCTTGGCAGGGGAAGGGAAGCTCGGCGCTGAGAGGTCCGACTTGGACGAGAGGTTCAGTGTCGAGGTTGAAAGGATGGGGTTCGATCATGATTACATGGGCGGAGGCATACGAAGCGGCCAGCGCTGCGATGTTGAGGACGGAAGAGAAAGAAGGCATTTTGGCGATTTTCTCTTGTTATGATGAAAGGTGGTTATTGATTGTGATGAGATTGGTGTTGATGTTGTGGTTTGTTGTGGGGTGAGTCAGTGAGTGCGTGTGTGTTTGAGAAAACCAGCTGAAGCAGGAGCCCGACTGCCTCTATATAAAAAAGTGATTTGGACATTTTCATGGGGATGACAGCTCTGAACAAAGAATTCACTCTACGTGCGACTTCACAATGACATTCTTCACGTCTCTTGCAATGAATGCTTGAATTGTTCGTCACTGTCAAGGCATCGGAACAAAGGAACAAGTTTCAACACCAAAACATCCATGGATTAACATCAGTTTGCTTTGAACAAGCGCTTCACTTAAGGAAACAGATCAAGCTTTCCAAGTGGACGACTCATCAATTGTTCTATCTTAATAATAGGTATTTTAATCTTGTTTGGCGAACCTATAATCTGAAGCAGGTCTAGGCTTGCAGGTGGGTAACTGAAGAATTGTCCTTCAAGGCTTAGAGTGTTAAAATAAAGTAGTCTAAGTATCAATCCAAACTCGCAAAAGGCAACCAAACTATTTTGTTTAACGTGTTCTCGCCGGTCAATCCTTCTGACACCCTGACGGTTTGCTCGTCTCGATGGCTAGCTTGTTGTCAAAGAGCTGTTCGAATCTTCTTTCTGTCTTCGCTTTCTCCAAGCCCTTCCGTAAATGTCAGCTTCCGTGGTGACTCCTTTCTCTATGGACCAGTATCCAACATCTTCCAAGCTAATATCTCTCCTGTCATAATACATAGGCTTCAACGCGTCGCCCATTTTGCCACAACTTAGTATGGTGTCTGCAACGATCACATCCCACATACAACCATCGGCGAGAGGCATAATGCCTTTACGATTCACCTGATCTGCCACGTCGCCCCAAGTTTGTTCAGAGCTGGGCAGGATATTGCAGTACCGGATATTCACGTATTCAAGCGTAGACCCGTGACGGCGAAGGAAGTTAATAAGCTTCTCAGGGTCGACTTCACCGCAGTGGAAGAAGACTCTGCGAAGACGAGGGTATGTCATATCTGGAAGCGCACCCACTGTAGCCATAGAGTGAGGCTCAAAGTGGAGTTCCTCTAGCTGTGGCACCGACGCAAGAAGCTGCGTCACTCGTCCCTCACCCATAACCTTTCTACCCATTTCAGGGTTCTGGTAGTTGCTCAATATAAGCCGCAAGCTCGTGATGTTGGTTGTAGTGAAAGCGCGTGTGAGACCCTCAGGGAACGAAGATAGATGGTTAAAGAGACCCATGCTAAGACCTGGGTCGTAGGTATTATCAACGATGTCCTCAGATGCGTCTACCCTGAATGAACGGATTTGGGCGCTCAGTTTTGGGTCTTCGAGGACGAGTAGTGCGACCTGGATCGCCCGAGCCTCCCTTGAGAGGATTGAGGGATCCTGGCCGACACGGTTCGCGTGATACATAGCCCTGTAGTTGTTGTTGAAGTGGTTCGCTGCGTCTACTATACCATGCCACTAGTATTTGTCAGTTAGAATTCTTCCCAAGATCCTCCAGGAAACTTACACTTTCTGGACTGCCCGATCTCTCCTGCTGAGCTGGATCAGTCTTAACTGGTGACTCTTTTGTGAAGAGTCTGTCGTCTAGCCAGTCTAAGGCAGTGACCTTACACCATTCTTCCTCCGTTTCTATGTCATAAGGCCCCCAATCGCATCTCGGAGCCAAAGGAACTTTTCCCTCCCACAAAAGGCCTCCGATAGATGGCGCAACGCGCCTCCACATCTTGGTGACGGGGCTTTCGACATCAAGGATATCTTCGTCGTAAACAGTACGATTAGAAACAACAAGGGTGTGAAGAGACGTAAACCGAGGCAGCGCCTCTTTCAAGGCGTTGATATCAGCATTAGCCAGTCGGTTCTCGTGGTGTCCCTTGGCAATACTGTTAAACAGCTCCCAGTAATCTTTCTTTATTGTCATAGCAGAGAAACATCTGTACAGGCCAGACAAGTCGCCTCGATCTTCATAGCGCTCGCAAGCCCCTTCAGGATAAAGGCCTCGTTTGTTGTATGCCAGCAGAGCAACAGCGTTCTTGTAGGCGGCCCAATCAGTGACGGAAGCCGGAACGGTGGTGTCGTCGATGATGAGTTGACGTACGCCGGCAATTAAAAGAGGGTTATTGGCGACAAGTCGGAAAACATCGAGATCTGGCTGGTGGCAGGATAGATAGAGTACCGGATAAAGGTAAGGAGACGCTATACGGTCGAACACCTTGCAAGTAGCTCGAAGAATCTTGAGGTCTCTTCCTTTGAAGTCCCACTCACCGTACTGCTCTTCTTTGAGGCGATGGACGATGGCGAGGAGGAGTTCCTCGGGCAAATTGAGAATGTTGTCGCAGGACATCTTGCAAAACATGAAAGACGAAAGATGAACTAGTGATTGGGAACAGGATGAAGTGAAAGGGAAGTGACATTAAATAAATATCAAGGTTTTCTCCAATGACGCCGCGACCTCCCTTGGGGATAATTACAGTTAAGGTTTCACTTCCACGAAGTTACATATTCGAAGCACCATGACTCCGTTGGTCGCACGAGAGCTCTTTTTGCAGTGTCCTGATATAAGGTTCTTGACACACCACAAAATGCATTGCTTCCTTGGCCTGAATCCTTTCCTTTGACCCGACCGCACGAACCACAGTTCATTCATACGATTATCATACACCAAGAGATGGTAGCCAGGCTGGACATTGATCTAGAACGATAGGATAACAGCATTCTGACTTACTTTCTCGTTGACATCTTTAGCTTGTATCTTCATTCAATAAAATAAACCCTCTTGTGGAACAACTTTTGACTTGTAAAATTAAGATATATAGTTCGAACATGTTGGCCGTGATACTTTCAAGGCATCAAGATCAAGGTTCAGTAGCCGTGTTGGGGCTGACCGGCCCATGTGTACATAAAGTGAGAGTGTATATCCAAAGAGTGATAGTGATGGCTTAACCATCGTAACCCCAGCGAGGAGCGTTGACAATAATACCGCAGATACAGCCAGCGATCAGGCCAGAGACGGGAAGTGTGATGATCCAGCCCGAGTAGATCCAAGCGACCATGCGCCAGTTGATAGAGCGCCATGTGCCAGAGCAGAGACCGACACCGACTGTGGCACCTGTGATGCACTGGGTGGTGGACACAGGAAGCTCTGGAGGTTTGTTAGTTATGGTCGTATAGTGAACGGTGGGTAGGTAAAAACTTACTAAGGCGGGTAGCGAGAATAATGGTGACAGCGGCACCAAGTTCCATACTGAAACCTCGAGAGGGAGAGTGAAGAGTCAGACGGTTACCGAGGTTGCGCATAATGTTGTATCCGTAAGTCCAGATACCAAGAGCAATACCAGCACCACCAAAGCAACTACCAAGAGTTAGCAGACATCCATTCAAGCGACGCTTTTGTACCTACAGAATCCAAACGGGAACCTCCGACTTGCTTCCATCAATAGTACCAGTTCTCCAAATCTGGTAGATAGTGGCATAAGGACCAATAGCATTGGCGACATCATTGGCGCCGTGAGTGAATGAAGCAGTACAAGCAGTCATGACTTGCATAAAAGTGTACAGGTACTCGGTGCGGTTATCGTAGTGAGGAACGTTGGCGTGGATTTCGTCAAGATCGCCAGTAAGAATAGACTTCTTCTTTTGCATGGCCAGGATATCCTGATCAACACCGGAGAGGAAAGCCTTCTTGAGGTACCAGAATAGAACAGGTCCGCTCATAAGACGGCCCTCAGGCTTCTCGCCGATCAGGCTGCGACGGGGCTTGGCCTCGACGGCTTCGGAGACGTCGGCGGGTCCTTCAGAAGAAGCAGCCTTGTTTTCAGAGTTGACCTCCTTACCACCCTCAGAAGAGTTGGCGTCTTGGGCACGGACGAATTCATCGCTGCCGTCACGACCGGCACGGCGGAGCTCAGCGAGCTCTTCCTTGGTGAGATGACCCTCATAGAAATCCTTGATACCGCCCTCAGCACCCTCAGGCTGAGCAGGAGGATCGGGACGCTTGAGAAGGAGAGGACCCATGAAGATGTGCCACCAGCGAAGCTGCCAGTCGTCACAGATGACAACGCGGTAGAGCCAGGGGCAAAGGAAAATGGCGATGAGGAGAGCCCAGGCAGCACCGACACCAATAATCATACCAGCAGTCTCAGCATCGGTAAACTCAATCTTGATACTACCACCCTTCCAGACGATAAGCATGGTAAGCAGGGAAGCTGTGATACCGAAGTAGAGGGGTGTAAGGAAGAGACCCTTCCACACAGGCTTGCTTCGCAGCATAACACCATACTTGGTGATGAGGAAGATGATAGCACCAAAAGCACCAGCCAGACCAGGAGCGATGATCCAAGCGAGGAAGACAGAGACGACACCACTGCTGATTCCCTTGTCAAACTCAGCCCAGTGGATACCGTCAGCGCCAACAAGCGCAACACCCATACCGATAACACCGCCCATGATGGAGTGTGTAGTTGAGACAGGAAGACCGATGCGGGTGGCGAAGGTGAGATAGATCGAGGAGGCAGCGATGGCGCACATCATGCCAAGCATGAGAAGAGCAGGGTCGGGCTCGAACTGGTCAATGTCGACGACCTTGGTACGGATGGTATCAGCGACTCGGGCGCCGACACCGACAGAGCCAGCGAATTCGAGGATTGATCCCAGGGTCATGGCCTGGAGGTAACTGATGGATCGGGATGAGACCGAAGTAGCCCAAGAGTTGGCAACATCGTTGGCACCTGGATGTGTTAGTATGGAAGGATAGAGGGGTATTGGGGGGTTGTACCGATGTTCCAAGCATCGAGGAAAGAAAAGATTGTGCCGAGGGCAAAGATGTAATCATATTGGTGAAGCACCATGATGAAAGACTAGCCGAAGTTCGGACTTGTTTTACTTCCTAAAAGAGAGAGGGAAGAGAAAGAAGCTGTCGATGCACAGAAGCCCAAACAGCAGTTCCAGAGAGCAAGGCCCTGGATCCTTATATCAGGGAAAGACTTGGCAAACAAGCTTAAAATTAGGCTTCTTGAGCTAAAAGACGCATGTCCTCGGTGACCGGATTTGCTCGGGAGTGCGGCCAATAAGCTACAGGATAGTCGCATGACAAGGGATGGTGTAAACGATGGCGAGACTTGGCAGTTCATCTAGACGTTGTGTTGGTGACAGTGGACAGTCTTGGCGATAACTGGGGGTTGCGGTCGTGCTTTGGTTCTTGATGTTCGTTGGGTGATAGGATTTAGATGGGTTTGGTATGTGAGATAGGACTTTGGGGGTCGCTATTGATGAGTTGAGATGCTATTCTGAAGAGCTATCAAATCTATGTGATACATATAGCAAGGCTTAGTATAACAGTACTTTTTCAAGACCTTTGCATCATTACGCCCTTCAATTAAGGTACAATTAAGGTACAGTAGAGCCGGTTACAAACATCGTTTATCACCTGCAGATGTCTATATCCGAGCCAGGTCGCCCGACATGTTCCAGTCCTTCCTAAATAAGCAAGCCAATCATGATAGCTGAAAATGAGTGCCCAAGTAATAGGGATAAGCTATGGGCCAATCTTGTTACCCACGTGCATCAATGGATGTCGTTGAAAGGGAGGCTCAGTTGTGGCCAATCAGAGACTAGATCTACACACGTGGAGATGGTGGTTTGGTAACAAGCAACAGAACCCCAGATGCCAAGACCGACCGAGCAGGGGACTTTATCAGAGGATGTTTAATAGAATAGCATGTCCAGAACAGAGAGTTTCTTCTTTTTTTCCTTTCTATTTCCTGAGTTGAGAGTGAATCTGGGGAAACCTGGGTTTAGAGTAACGTGGCGAAATTCTCATCGAATACAGTAAAGACAAATCAAACATCAAAACTTACTATTAACGACAACTCCTTACCGAGAATCACAGTTTTAATCCTCCCATTCCTCGATTTCCCAGATCTTTCTGCCAAGCCAACTGCCAAGCCAGCTACCACAACCTCCCGCATCCTACGAGTTTGAGTGAGACCACACGCGAGCTCTCCCTGCTGGCACGTTCCTACCTCGCCAAGATACCAAGCTTTGTAGTTTCAATCAACCTGGTTCCTCTGTTCAGCTACAGTTCTAAGGGGTGCCAGTAGTCGTCGCTCGATTTCTGTTCTAGAAATACCTCCGTCTTGGCCTTTGCTGATCTCAGGTGGCGTTTAAGGTGAGATTACAGAGTGCCGTGGGTAACCATAACCAGAAAGGTGCGATGGTGAAGAGTTTTACCTGCGCCTGGTTTGTATGAGATGCACGTGATTTTCGTTCTGGTTTGTCCGGGTAACTTGGTTGCCTCTGTGGCAATGGGTACGCAGCATGGTGGGATTGTTCTGGATTGTTCTTTGCTTTGATGTTACCAGTGGCTTGATGTAGCGTTCGCCAATCGTGCATTTACGTCTGGGCTCCTCCGTCATTCCATACTACTGGGTCATAGTAACAAAAGGTCCGTTTTCATGGATTTCTTAACAGTTTGCCATGAATAGAACTGGATCAATGTCGGGTCGTGGAGGAAGGTCAGATATCAGTTCACAGCAACTGCGAGATCTGCTCACTTCCTCAGCAGTATCTGTACCAAGTTTACATAATACTTGTCAATACCCAGGACATGATCTTGATAGTTAAAATACACATGAGCCGGACTGCCATTAGAGTTGCTGGAATGTCGCGTGACAGATGAGTACAGGGTAGCTCGAAAGCTCTAACTACGATGAGACTCTACAGACTATTACATATTTAAAGTTGAGAGGAATAAATGAACAACGATAAACTTGAAAAGGCGATTCCAATTTATATAATAACGATCTGAGTAATTGCAATCAATGTAGGGCAGTTTATTACCGATATCGTTACCACACTCTCGACAAGCCCAGATATGCAATGAATTACTAAAGTTTCGACCCGATGAAGAATCTAGGGTATCTAGAGAGATCTGAAGCATTCTCTTTGGATGCAATATGGGATAAAATTGATCAACATTCTTTGTTTGGACATCAGCTCATGATCCGATTGTTCAATGTACAGTACTGTTTACAACAAATCGTATTCTGTTGAAATGAAATATCTTGACAGGTCTTGTGAGTAGTTTCCTTTAATGATCGATCTTCATGATAAACTTCAGCTAAAGGTCTGTCCCCCGCGGGATTTGGGGTTCTCATGAAGTGTTTGACCAATCCTCACCCTCAATTTCTCTTCATAACCCCCAAAGCCCCTCTTCCCCCACGGCGGGGTTCTCCGGCCTCGGCCCCTCTCCAATTCTGCCACCAATGATTGGTCAATTTCGATCAACGGTCTTCTTTCCGATGTCATCATATTCCCCATCATGCGCTCATCTTTCCATGAGGTACATATACAGCTCAGCCAAGCTCCAGTTTCTCCTCAATTGAACACAATCTGTCTCAACTATTCACTGTCGCCAAAATGAAGCTGCTTTACCCAACATCCCTCAAACTCGACATCCAAAGCCTTGAAGGCTTCACCGTCGACCTCCACTCCTACGACGTCACCAAGCCCATCCCAGAGGAACACACCGACGCCGAGATCCTCGTCACTTGGACAAACACAGCCGACAACCTCAAAGACGCCGCAAAGCGCCTCACAAAGCTTCAATGGATCCAGTCCCTCGCTGCCGGTCCCAATGACGTCTTGAACGCTGGTTTCGACGCTTCAAAAATTAAAATTACTACCGGTTCTGGTCTGCACGATCACACTGTCGCAGAGCATGCGCTGGGTCTACTGCTCAATGCGGCGCGACGTTTCTACGAAATGCGCGATTACCAGCTCCAGGGCAAATGGCCAGGCCATCTCGGCGGTCCTCAGCCTGATAGACCCAAGGACTCATTCAGAACCCTTCGTGATGCGCGCGTCTTGATCTGGGGGTTCGGTAACATCGCAAAGAGCCTCACCCCTCAACTCATCGGTCTCGGCTCCGAAGTGCGGGGC
This sequence comes from Fusarium humuli, assembly GCA_004366955.1. NCBI lineage: Eukaryota > Fungi > Ascomycota > Sordariomycetes > Hypocreales > Nectriaceae > Fusarium > Fusarium humuli. Next base: position 477,609 of record QHKN01000024.1, read on the forward strand.
ATCGCCCGTCAAGCCGGCGTCCGCAACGGCATCCAAGTCTACACCGAGTCCGACCTCGACACTCTCCTTCCCGAGACCGACGCTCTGGTCATGATCCTTCCAGGCTCTGACTCCACGCGCCACGTGCTCAACGCCGAGCGTCTTAAGCAACTGCCCAAGCACGCGTGGGTCGTTAATGTCGGACGTGGTACATCTGTGGATGAGGATGCGCTTGTCGCTGCGCTTGAGAAGGGAGAGATCGGCGGTGCGGCGCTGGACGTCTTTGAGACGGAGCCTTTGCCTGAGGGAAGCAGTATTTGGAAGGCGCCTAATGTTATTGTTTCACCGCATGCTGCGGGTGGACGACCTCAAGGAGCAGAGGCACTTATTGCGGATAATTTGAGACGATTTAGAGCGAAGCAGGATTTGAAGAACGTTATTTAAATATATAGTAAATTAAGAGAAATACAATTGATCAGATCATTTCTTGGTTCATGGCTCTTGACGTTGAGATTGCGGTGTCGCAAAGCCGAGGTAGAAGACCCCGCTATTGAAGTTGGAGGTTTGAGGGCATTCCCATGTCGCAGTCATGGCGCGCATCGTTCTTCAACATCTTGTTACGCCCAGCAATACTCTCAGCATATGATCTTTAATGCATAATCGCGTGAAGCGAATAGATTGTAGCCTTCCTGTTTGTCTCTGATCCTCGAATTCGCAATGATGGGCGGCGCCGTTGAAACCGCCGATGATCGGCCCAAGCAGCGCTAAATGCCCCATCTAATCTTATCAGATCATCAGCCGCGCCATTCATCCCAACTCCATCATCATCCCATTTACCTACCTACCACCTTACCTAGGTACCTTGTGACCAACATATTTCACGCAAACATGACTCTAGTTCAACCCACCCTCGAAAAGGCCAACGCCCACAACTCATGCCAATTCACTTTCCCAACAAGAAGAGGCGCCTATCTCATCCAGGTCTCATGGCCTCTATCTTGGACCGAGCGCGAACCACCAAAAGATGATACTTCTATTGTGTCAACCGTGTAAGATCAATTCTCTTGATATCTATATGACTTGACTTACTGATAGAATGCAGATACATCGTCGATGGAAATGCCTACTTCTTCACAGCAACCGACATAGCTCGTCGTCTCGAACTCACACACAAGACCAGCGTCATCCTCGTCGCAATCGGCTATCCCAACAAAACATGCGTATTCGACAAGCGAAGAAACGGAGATCTTACACCTGAGGCTAAAGATGGTGTTTACGATGTCCCACCTGGTCCCGATAGCAAACCTTCTCCTGGTCCATTCGGCGAGGCATCGGATTTTCTGGATATCATTCAACACGAGATCAGACCCCTCATCGAGAATACTCTCTTCCCCAATGTCAAGGGACCAAGCGCTTTGTTCGGTCATTCCTACGGCGGTCTATTCACGCTCAACGCTTTGTTCACAAAGCCAGGTTTCTTTGATACATACATAGCAGCAAGTCCATCGATCTGGTTCAACAACAAAAGCATAGTCCAGAACCAAGAACCAGCTTTCCACGCTCGTGATCCTCCAACAGGTCGAATTCCCCGTTTGTTAGTCACTTTTGGCAGTGCAGAGCAGAAGCTGGTAAAGCTACCTGGCGAGTCTGATGAAAAGTTCGAAAAGAAACAAAAGGGGGCTTTGGAGAGGAAGATGAAGGACAATGCTATGGAATTGGTGGGCAGGATGGAGAAATCGAAGAATTTGAGGGATGTCTGGATGTGGGAGTTTGAGGGGGAGGATCATGGTGGTGCTGCGGTTTGCGCGTTACAGAGAGGGCTGTTCAGGTTTTTGTTGGATCAGCGGGAGTAGGGAGTACTCGCAATGGTTATAAAGCAAGTTCAGTGTAATCGTGAAGTCTAACATATACATTCGAAATTCCAAATCTATAATGGTATAGCCTGAGTCAATATTCTATACAACCTTTCGCTATGCAATCAAACAACATCGCTATGCTCGTAAGTAAGAAACAATATCAAACAAATCTCTAGGGCCTAGTAGGAGCTGGAGCGGCTGGAGCATCAACTGATCCTACATCAACACATCGCCTGGATCGGCTTCTTCTGCATCGGCTTGACCGGCATCGACTTGACCACCACCAGCTTGGCCACCACCGGCTTGATCACCACCGGCTTGATCACCACCGGCTTGATCACCATCCGTTTGATCAGCATTAGCCTGAGCTGCTCGTCGCCCCCTTCTCCTCCTTGGACCAGTTCTCCCAGTTCTCTTCTTGACTCTCCCCGTAACAATCCCCTTTTCACGCTTCGTCTGCTCCAAGCCTCTCCAATTAAACTCGGACGGATCAAAGGGCGGATCATACTTCATATCAAAATGCGCTTCGAGATCATACTTGCACAACGGGAGATGTGGTCCAAACTGTTCCCCCTTTCTGGACCTGAGGTTGTACCCGTTGTCGCCGTTGCGCCAGGCTACGCTCCTCGTGGGTCTTATAGGAGGATGGCTGTTTCCCGCTCTCGTGTTCCAATGATTGATGATATATTCTTGGAAACAATGCAGATCCCAGGCTGCCATGCTTCTCCAAGCCCAAACGGGTCGAAGATTGTTTCCTGGGCTTGTGATATGCGGGACAGTCCATGCGTGGCTGAAGTCTGCGATTTGGCCTTGGTAGTATTGCTGGTCTTTGAGATCGCGGACCACAATACCGCATTTATGCAACTGGTGCAAATGTCTCAGCATCTGGGGAATACGCTTTATCTGATCTTTTTTTATTTCCCTTTCTTCGTCAGCATTGCCATTAGTAACTCGATGATCCTGGACGTAATCTTTCACAATTGCGTAAACAGGCTGATTGGGGTCATCCTCAATGCCCAAGACTTGAGCTGCGCTGCCGTACTCGTTTTTCCAGTAATCCTCCCCGGGGTATCTTATTGCGACTGCCATTTCCCATTGTTCTTGGAACTCTGGTGTGAGAAATAGTTCTAAGTAGCCGTGGGCTTTGACAGCCAGATCTTCCTTTCCGAGTTCTTTCAAACGGCCGTAGACTCTACATTCTGCGTTGAATGATGTTGCTTGTCCACGTAAAACGTCCATGACGGCTGGGGGCTGAGTGGGATTTGCGTTTACATCGAACGGGCTATCCTTGGTGTATTCCTCTGACAGAGGAAACATATCGAAGCAAGGCTCGCGAGTCCATTCCGGTTTGAACTAGAAGCCGTTAATAACTGACACATAGATGTGTGGTGGTACTTACAACTTTGATGACATACGGTATACGATCGATGGCAACTCGCAAAACAGCGGAGTGGACCCCTGAACCGAGGTATTCGTGTATCACGAAGTTGTGATTATCGATGTTCTGCGTGAAAGGGTCGAGTTTCGGGCCTTCAATATTTGGAAGTGGTGTAAGTTGTGGATCTGCTGCAGCCATTTTGAAGTTATGGCCTGGTTATTGTATGGGTAGGCCAATAATGTTTTGTAGATATGATATGACATGTCAAATTCGATGTATCAAGAAGGCGATCGTGATCATCTTTGTACTTTTCCTTCTCCAAGACATCCTGATAGAATTGGGAGTACATTGCTGTGCGCCTGTTCAGTAACTTCAATAATCTTCAAAGGGATGAATAAAGAAATGGTATTGTTCGGATAAGACAAACAGGCAAAATACCCTGGGCACATTGTATCAAAGAATCTGCAATAAACGGCTGCCTATTGTTCAGTATTAACAGTTAATTGTTCACCTAAGTTCGGCCTTTGCCGAGAATGCCTTTCTGGTTATTGAAAAAGGTTATCTGGCTATGTATAGTACATGCCTGGCTTTAATAGACGCTGGGTTTTGCTTTGTTTAGGTAGGCGTCAATGCTATAAAGTCGTCAGTCGTTTTCGCTCTCCTACATTGTCCTCACGAATGTGGACTATTGGCATCTCGTCTATCTACAACCGCACCACCTTCAATGGACAGCAAACAGACTAGGCTGAGGAGAAAGAATGGGAGGATGAATAAAACGGTACAAGAGCAAATATATCTAAGAACACCATAACAGACAACAAGGACACTACCATTCAGTTTGCGGCACCTGTTACATGCCAACGACACGGATCAATTTCACCTTGACATCCCGGTGTAGAAGGCTTTGAGAATTCGGAACAGTTCTTGACTGATGATCTGCATTGAAGCTGGAATTTTGGATCCGTGGGGCGTAGAGGTAGCAGAGTCCTTTGTACAAATGTGCTGTGCAGTGACAAAGAATGTGTGGGACTATTAGTGTTATAACAAAGGTCCAGAAATTTGTTCACAGGGACCCATTGTTCAAAGGATTATTTGCTACCAGATAGGACGAAATTAGCTCGATATGATCAGGGAGAGTTAATGCCTCCCAGGCAAGAGAAGCGGCAATGACCGGGTCTATGCTCCTGTTGCAACCTGAAGGTCTTGATAGTTAATAGCTAACAGTCATATTGCGGTAAAGAGTGTTGGAAAAGGAAATGAGAAGCTGTTAATGTCCCAGGGTCATGTACTTTATACAGAAGGTGGAGGAAGAGGTAAGCTGTCGTTTCGGTGATGATGATACAATTCTTCACCCTTGGTTGGTCATTCCTCCCTACCTGAATATCTACACCATCTTCTCCTTGACTGAATGACTCCAACATATCCTGTGAGTAGTAGCAGAACGAGCAATAGGTGGCTAGAGATTTCGCCAGGGCGTCAGTCGGCGTGATGATGCACTAACTCCGTCATCAATAAATTCCAGGTGAAGGTCGTGGTCTTGCGTGTGGCAAAGGCTCATAAGAGTAAGTAAGCATCCTCTCACAAGTTTCCGCAATAATTGATTATCGTCTCTAATGTCATCTCTCATCTCTATCATCCCGGAAGAAACCAAGAATCGCTAACCTCAGCCGCATCCCCAAACTCCATCCCTCCAAATCCCAAAACATCAAACTCGACCCCCGACTCTAACCCTTCAAAAGGCCCTCCCATACTCTCAAATCTATCACCCGTAGGTAAAAATTCCAGCTCCGACACAGTCGTCTCTTCAAGATCAATTGGCTCATAAATATCCTTTCCCGAGCTCCGAAGTTCCTGTCTATGTGCAGCCACAGCCTCCTGTGCACGCTGACTCAGTTCCCCAACGACAGAACGCAAGACCCTGAATGCTTCGTCATCGATGATCTTGAGGAGTTTGTCGAATAGATCGAGCGCTTTTATGGAGATGTGTTGGTCGACATGGATGGATTCGTGGCCTGGATGTAGGATCATGTTGGCGAGGAGGACTATTAGTGCTGAGAAATGGGGGTAGCTGCATTGCCTGCGAGGGTCAGTAACGTCTCCAGAGGAAGTCTCGGGGATGACTTACCAGACTAAACATTCTGTCGGGGTTGCTTCCTGGAATAACTTCATGCATCCTCTGCTCACGTCGACACACTGGTTCCATCCCTCCGGCAAAGGTGCTTGTTCTTTGTTCCCGCCAAACTGATCATTCCCAGATATCGCCTCTTTCCCTAATGAACTAATCCTATTTTGCCAATCTTTGTTATAACTGTATATCCCGTGAATCATAACCTCAGTCAATAAGAAAGCGTGGTGCATCTTGGTCATCTGTACAAGCTGGCTTGGTCCCACGGTCGCAACGACATACTCGATGTGGAAAGCCTTTGGGATACGCTCGTACCATTGATCAAGCATGGTTTGGAGATGGGCTACTCGTCGTTTGCGTTCTTGGGGCGTTATTCTGCTGGCGCGGTTGGAGTGTAGTAGGTCGTACACTTTACCCTCAATGTAGGCCAATTCCACACGTCGTCGGTGATAGTTGAAGTGCACTTGCCCATTCTGCGTCCATATCAATCCAGCGCTATCAGCCGGGGCCATCGTCGGCAAAGCGATATCGATATCGTCGTCATTCTGGCACGAAGGCGTATTTCCTCTCAGCCCAATATCCTGCATCCGTTAGTCGACTTCACGGCAGCTTATCGAAAGACATACCTTATCAAGGACATAAGCAATCCAAAACACCCTCGACCGATGCTCCGCTTCCGCAGCAGGAAAACACATCATAGCCTCCTGCGAATGCAATTTTAACCGATGCGCCAACCTCAAAGCCGTCCCGATAAGCACGCCCGCAGGCTTCGGATCCCTACTATTCTGGAACAGCATCACAATTCCCAACAGGACCTGCACACCCAGGAGATCCTCCTCGCGCGTAACAAGTTCCGAGACCACGCTCTGCACATTCCGTAGGCACTGGTCCGCTTTCTCAATATGTACAGCTTGGGAGTCTGTGAGCGAAAGCTGTGGTGTGCGATGCCCAATTGCGAGGACAGTCTGTATGGCGGCCCATGTTGCTCTATCCCGAGATGCCGGGTTGTTGTACCAATTTGTGACGAGTTTGAGAAATGAGGGTTGTTGGAAGAGAGGAATTACTGTGTTGAAGGTGGAGAAGTAGTGATTTATTATAGGGAGGATTTCTTCAAGAGGTGGGAGGTCGAAGGTGTTCGGAGGCGAACCTTCGTATACTGATGGACGCACTGGGTCGAATTTCCAAGAGTATACGCCTAGCTTCGCTAGGTCTTGGTCAATTCCGCCTTGGTTGGTGACGGACTCTGCTGAATCGCCAGTACTGGAGTGGCTTTCTGGTGAGTATGCTGGTTTGGCAGCTTGGGCGTCCCTTGCGGTTCGGAGAACATGCTCAAGATGTTCCTCTATGCGCTTCAATCGCTCTTCAAGGCCTTCTTGTCGGTTGCTTGCGGGTGTTAGTTCAAAGAAGCGGTTGACGATTGGCGACTCACTCTTGTTGCTGTTTAGTTATCCTACCTCTCGCTGAGCTGGTCTTGCGCCTGATGACGTTGGTGCGACAACTTGTATTATAAAGGATACAGTTCGAGCAGTCAGGCTTAAGCATGTCGCATTTAATCTTTTTCGTAAAGCACAGGTCGCACGCTGACATTATTTGTTAACTGAGCTCATGCTGTTCTCACCCTTGACGACTCACCCTTGCGACGGCTTGAAGATGCAGAGTCAATCTCCTCTGGAGTCGTCATGTCTGCAGTCATTCCTACCACGTTTGGAGTAAGCAGAGCTGGCAGAGTAATTCAGAAGATCTTGTATCTGAATACAACTCTGACTGCGCGATCGTAGAATTGAAGATGAGATTTGGGATGCGACTGAAGAGCTGACAAATACAGCGTCGAGACCGGGTTTAGTGTTTTTTTAAATCCAGGTCCACTGTAAGCCGCTGATCGTAAGCACTAAATTAAGGGTTCAAAAACGGCCCGGCACCGATTTCTAGATTGCCCAGTGAGACTTGATTCCACGTGCATTCAATTGCAAGATAAAGAATCTTTGACATGATAGACTTGAAATCGCTACATAAATGATGTATCAGGGTGCACTACGATGCTACCTGTTAAATATGTAAAATTGGGCTCCGAAAGGATTGTGTACCGGCATCTTTCCAGCATCTTCCAAGCATCCATGTCTCTCCCAGTTTGGTCCTGCAACCATGCGGCGCAACACATGATGGCTCTTATGATAGATAGGTAGGTACCTAGTATGGAGGTATGTTCAATTAAGCTTACACAAACGTTCCTTTTTAAGAAGCCATGCTCGTCTTCCCAAAGTCAACTCATTATGGTTAGCACTGCTATGCATCACTCTCAGAAGCGCGCCCGGCTTTGCCCATACTCGCCCGGATGCTTTGTTCATGGTGCTTCGCATCAGTTAAGTACCATCAGCCATGACATGACTGTTTGTTTCTGCAGCAAACCGATTGACTGGACAGATGAACAAAACACCCTACGACGATCTTGTTCTGATGGTTTCATCCTCCATAGATTGACACAGAGCTGGAGAAGTGACCAGGGGTAGGTAGGATTAGTAGAGAATCGGTGGACCCGCAGGCCCACCCAGCTCAGCATTCACTGCAATTCTAACCCCCTCCGTGGTCTTTCACTTAGACTTGTATGCAACCTGGAATGTTAACTCTTTGGTCAATCGTGATACGGTATCTCATTGTTGAGTTAACGCGCCCCCACAAGGCACTCTGCACTGCAGTTTTAACCCCCTCTCAGGCTTCTTTCATCTACCGCGGACTGGGTTTCACTGCAATTCTAGATTTCTTTTATCCAAGCTCGTCAATCAATCACAAAGTTAGGATTGGGGCAACCACTGCACTGCAATTTTAACCCCCTCCCAGGCTTGTTCAGTTGACGGATATAGGATCATGCTTCCCAAAGCTCGAAGCTGATTTGACCTTGTTATCGCTTGCTCTAGCCCCAGCCTGTAAGCACTCGCTGCCTGGACACTTTCACTGCAATTGTAACTCCAACCCAAGTGTTCCTAAGCCCCGCAACATGCAAGTCCATAAATCCGATCTGCTCTACTCTGCATACATTCACTGCAATTTTAACCCTCGCTCACGTCTGAGTGAATCGCGGGGCGGGAAATCTCGAGTCTACAGCGCAAGCGCAACTTGTTCAACGGGTTTTACAACAAGGAAGGATAGCAATGAAGAGGAACCATTTAATAGTAGATCCTTCCACAGCAGTCAGTGTCTCAGCAGACAGATCCTTTGAGAACAAGCATTCATCATCACGATAAGATCAATGGACAAAGACAACGCATTCAATGTTCTCTTCATTACTTCATAATCTCAACTACTGGTATCTCTCATCATAAAACATCCACTTAATAAGTGGTAAGGCTAGGCGAGCTGGGGTCTTTGGGGAATGAAAACTTGGTCTCAACAAAGACCTTCTGCATCGAATCCTCGCGCTTCTCAAACTTGTAGTAAACCTTATCCAGATCCTCAAGTCGGACTCGGTGCGACACCATCTGACCGGGATCAAGCTCTCCCTTCTGGATCATCTCGAGAAGCTCCTTCCAGTACTTGTGCACGGGCGCTTGTCCGTTGCCGATAAGTCGAATACCACGCTCCATGAGGGATCCGATGTTGAAGTGGTTTGTGTATCCGACGTAGACACCAGTAATACCGCAGCGTCCGAAGTTGCGAACACCCTCGATCATCTCGTTGACGATCTCGCTAGTATCGGTTTCGGCGCCGATAGCCAACTCGAGCCAGTGCATCCAGCCCTTGGCATACTCGCCAGCAGCACACTCGATAGCGCAGTCAGGACCACGGTTGCCGGTGAGTTCCTTGAGGCGGCTCACCACGGTGGGCTTGTTGGTCACACCGTGGGAGAGAGTCTTGTAGTCGACCAGCTCGAGTTTGCCCTTGTGAGGCTCGGGCCATCTGTCGCGAACGAAGGACAGACGAGGTTCTGTGTCGACGAAGATGATCTTGCTGGCACCTTCTTTGATAGCGAAAATACCGGCCATTTGACCAATGGGGCCAGCGCCGAAGATGGCGACTGAGTCATCGGGGTACACAGCTGTGTCCTTGACGGCGTTGTAAGATGTGGCGAGGACATCGGAGAGGTAGAGGGCTGAGGAAGTCAGTACAAGCCAAGCATAAGGTAGAGAACAAACTTACCCTTCTCATCAGGAACACCATCAGGGATCTCCAACAAGTTCACATCACCAAGCGGCACACGGACATACTCAGCCTGACCACCAGCAAATCCACCAGTGAAATGCGAGTAGCCAAACATACCCGCCGTACGACCACCGTACATAGCACGCTCAGTAGTGTTAGAGTTGGTCTTCTCACATTGAGACGAAAGCTTCTGCTTGCAGAAGAAGCAATCACCACAAGCGATCTGGAACGAAGCGACGTATCGTTTGCCGACTTCAATACCGGTGACTCCAGCGCCGATTTGGTCGACGACACCGCAGAACTCGTGACCCAAAATGTCGCCTTCGCTGAGTTGGATGACTGTGCCGTGAAGGAGATGCAGGTCTGAGCCGCAGACTGTGCTGCCAGTTACTTTGAGGATGACATCGCGGTCTTCAATGATCTTGGGCTTAGGAACGTCGACTACACCAGTCAGTATACAGCAACGTAGTTATGTGAAAGAGTGAAACATACCCATCTGGACCTTATTCTTGCCCATCCAAGCCAAAGCCTTCATAGTCTGGCTCTTGTCACCTGTCTCATGGTACGAGGTAACATCCTGTGCCGTGATGGCATTATCGCTATGGCCGATAATCTTTTCGGCCTGATAAGCAGCTTGAGTAGTCATATTTAATAAGAGATTATCGTAAAAAATAGTATATTCGTATACTACCAACAAACGACATCTTGATGGGCGTCCCTCTCGGGGTATTTAACCACATGAGACGTCTCTCTACATGACTTCATTTCGCAGACTTCCACCCGTCATCGGCAGCTCGTCAGCATGACTGAAATGGCTTTCTGTGGAGTAAATATGATAGGAAACATATGTAACTGCACGGTCCTTTACTGTAGAGGTCGTGACAGGCATTGATGCACCCATGACGATCCCTGCTCTCGACGTCATAGATCGAAGACCAAAACACGGGGATTTTATGTGATTGAGAAGAAGCGTTGGGTGTCAAGTGGATAATCGGATTTATCTTCTGAACTAAGGTCCATTGCCGGTAAAACATTGCCTATCCTGTAACCTGTCATCTCGATCTGAGAGTTCATAGCTTCATCATAGTCGCGTCCGGTTGAATGGTTCCCGCCGCCGCCAAGTTTTTTATCTCCGCATGAGCTCGGAGCGGGGAGCTTCAATTTCTACAGCAGATTGTCATAAACGCATCAAGATGCCATATATGTAGACGATATTATTAACTCAATTTATTAAAAAAGCTTTATACTAGTCATTTGCTTATCATTTCCCGTCATCTGGATTTAATGCTCAAACAACGCTGATCCCCTCTTGGAGCTCTGTCTTGGTGGGCATCTTGTTTACCCGCATCAATTCGGCACTCTGGGCCATAGCAGGATCCCTGCCCATGCTGGCCATGGCCACGACCGTTTCGCCCTTGCAGTAGTACGCCACGAATTGGTTCTCTTCTGGGCTACCGTCTAGGACCAGGTCGTCCCATCCAGAAGCCATCGTGTTGCCGCAGTATCGCAGCTGTGCTCCCAAAGCTGACCAGAAGATGGGAATAAAGTGCTCAGTCTTTCCACCAGGGCTGATGATGTGACGGGCAGCAATGCGACCCGCCTTTTGAGCAACGTTCCAGTGCTCAATTCGGACAGGCTTACCTTCACCTCCAGGTCCATGGTAAGGGAAGGTTGCAATATCGCCAATAGCGTACACATCCTGGAGACCGCTAACAGAGTAGTCGTCATTGACTTTGATAGATCCATCCTTTTCGAGTGTGATGTTGCTGTTGTTCTGGAGATACTGGGTCGCGGGGGAAACACCCACTCCTAGAACGACCAAATCGGCCTCCAGCTTAGTACCGTCCTTGAGGCACACAGCACCAACCTTGGAAGAGTCGGATGAGGAGGGCTCAGCCTTGTCGACACTCGCGCCCATGTAAAACTTGACTCCCTTGCCTTCGAGTGCCTTTTGAAGACCTGCACCGACCTTCTCACCAAGGACCCTCTCAAGAGGAACATTCTCCATACCGACGACAGTCACATCATTATCACTGGCAGTGGCAACCGCACACTCCATTCCGATGAATGACGATCCAATGACAACAATCTTCTTGCCCTTGTTACCAATCTGCTCAACAATCTTTCTCGTGTCGTGGACACTGCGAAGAGTGAAGATGTTGTCAAGGTTCTTGAATCCGTCGAGGGGCAATCGCCTGGGGGTACCACCAGTTGCGAGAACTAGCTTGGTGTAAGAGATCTTCTCACCCTCCTCGGTTGTAACGAAACGGCCGTTGAAGTCGACATTGTTGACTGAACCAGTGACGAACTTGATGGAGCTGTCTTCGTAGAAGTCCTTGTTTCGCCAGGTCAACTTGTCGAGGTCGGTCATAAGAGCCTTGCTCAGCTTCGTTCGGTCAATGGGGTAATAGCCTTCGTTCGAGACGACGGTGATGCCACCCTTCCAGCCATCCTCGCGGAGGCTCTCGACGACACCCAGTGTGCCTGAACCACCACCGACAATGACAACTTGGTCCTCCTGTAGGGCTCCGAATCCCTTACATGAAACGTTAGGCTGTCGCTTGGAGGACTTGATGGCGCTCTCTTCGCCGGTGACGTACACGGCACCGTCTCGTTCGGCGAGCTGGAATACGGGGAGATGGTCGAGGGCGGGGGCATCTTCGATATCGCCGGTCTTTGCATTAAAGCAGGCTAGAAGATTGATCAGCAACGTTCTAGATTGATCTAGATCTCAATCCTTGTATCGAGACTATGCGCCCACGATACTAGGCAGAGATCCGCAGGGAACAGTACATACCTCCGTGCCAGGGACATGTGATGCGACCATCGTTGGTCAAAACACCCTTTGCGAGAGGTGCGCCGTAATGAGTACACTTGGATCCTAAAGCCTGTGTTGTGCCACCAGTGTTGACAAGAAGAACCTTGCCATTCTCAATACCCTCGACCTCAACCTCCTGCTTAGAGCCTGGAGAAAGAGAAAGGGACGAAAGGCCCTTGAGCTTATATTCTTGCGACATTGCTCTGTATGTGGAAAAGGACTTTGCTAGTGGAAGAGGAGTCTGTATCCGAGCTGTACGAAAGCTTTGGAGTATTCTAGGGGAAAGCAGAGGACGCATAAGTTCGTCTTATAATAGCTGGGAGAGGAAGCTTGGGGAGAAGAGAGGTGGGATGATTGGGGAGAAACAGTGGGAGAGCCGAAAGTGAAAGAACGGATCATGGGCGCAACTGCAACTGTCCCAATCCAAGCATCACCACCTATAGAAGCCCCGAATCATCCATGCGGTTGCGATCCATAATGTGGGGGATGACAATGAGACGAATCTGACTGGTCGAAGCTCTGGATGTGGTGAGCTTGTATGACGACATGCCGATATTGAGAGCCGACCGTTTCATACAAGAAGCTGCGTTACAGCAGTTTTCCTCAGTGAAAAAGTAAGCAAAAACGGTAAACACCGCTTTAAGTTAATTGTTAAGCAACATGATGCCACTATTAACTGCCGAAATAAGCGATATCAGGCGGTGAATAGGAAAGATGATGAATCAACGACAATTTCCGTTAGTTCATGAAGTTTAGAGTTTCTCTAACTCGTAAAGACACTACCCTAGACCTTGCTCGTAATGCGACAGTACTGTAATTCTCAAGTCACGCTTTAGATCACGTGGTCAACGTCTCAACGCTAAGGCTGTCGTCATGTCATCTTCCCCAACCCAAAAGCGGGATTAAATGGGCCAAAGCGGCAGCCAAAGGAAAAGTGTGACAACCTTGTTCCACGATCCAATCAAACGCTACAAAGGAAATGAAGACAATTGTTGGCGTTCAACACGTCTTCCCTGCAAAATGTCTGCACGCTAACTCGAGAGAGTGACTGTGCCCCTGATGAGTGCCTGAGATTGCTCGCTAAATGCCCTGGTTCGTGTCACGCCTTATTTTGCGGGTGTTCGCAGCCAGTGATTGTTGGATCACATGGCCTACGTACAGCGGTTCATCTAGTTCGAGTGGTTGGGAATGGCCTACTCTCAGGCCTCATCTGCCTTGTTTATGCTCTGACGTACCCTCACTAGACATTCACTGCCTCACTACAAAGTATCGTTATTCTTCGACGGAATAAACCTTTGTTTACTGTTATCGAGAAAACATCATTTTCGGCGATCACACTAAGTCAGGAACAGAACTCCACACCTACCGTACCAATTTAGACTCGCGCGGGACCCTCATACCAATCAATCATTATCAGCAGCCAGTTATAGTTCTCCAGAGCCATAACAAAGACCCTCTTTGTTTAGGTCCAGGTCGAGTAAACACCAGCCGTTCCCATCAAGACCGGCGACGAGAACGTCGTTTCTCTTCTCTGTGGACTTTCTCCTTGACGACCAAATCATGCTCTGAACCTTGCCTCTCTCGCTTCTTGTGTCCCTGTCTCTCCTTGCAATCGACCTAATTATCATGTTGCCGACCGATCTCACTCTCTCTTCCGCCGATCTCGTTACCTTTCGCATCCTATCATCCGTATCTGTACAATAAACACCAACCCCCTTCTTTAAAGGCCTCTCCATCTCCGATTTTTCTTTCGCCCCAGCTACATCATGGAGAGGCCGGATCTCGGTCAAGAGCCGGTGCTCTCTGAGATGACCTGCTGCTGTGGACGAATTGACTGCGCGCTTCTGAAGAAAAACTGCTCCATTCTAGAGACAGTCGAGAAGGATGTTCATACTGCTGCCCAACTTGGTCAGGTAAGTTGAAGGAGAGAAACAAATTTCGGAGCATTCCTCCTACAGATTTTTTTAATATGCATGTCACTGTCGTTTTTTCCTCCCACCGCCTAAACACCCGCGTGTCCTGCATGCCAGTCCCCGCTAGACACGTCAATATGCCCCATACAGTTGCTGACTTGTCTCCCTAGGCCCTGCTCGCTCGCCATGAAGCATATATGGCTGACGCAGAGAGAGATCGTCTCAGTCTTTCGTCCAGGATAGAGCAACTGGAGATGGCGAAGCAGGAACTCGAGGCCGAGAATGCCCTGAAAATCGAAGAAAACAGGAACCTGCTCGACCAGCTGGAGTTGATGAACAATAGCGTCTCCGAATCTGATACCAAGATCAAATCTCTTGAAGCAAGCTTGCTATCGTCGCAGCAGGCTGTCCGAAGACTCGAGTCTGCCGTCCTACGAGCCGAAGATGCGGAACGACATATTCATCTTCTCGAACTGGAACAAGATGACCTATACCACGAATTGAGGTCGACCAAGGAGGATGCTCGATCGCATGCTCAGCGTTGCAAGGAGGCGCAGCGTGGTATTATGGACATGCAGGACCAGTTGGAGAGGATGGAAGAAGAGGCCCGTGAGGAGCGTGAACGACATGCCGAAGTCATGGGACGAATGGAGCGTCAACGTAAAGTTGAGCAGCAGTTGAACACAGCTGCAGGTCGTCTCAAGGGTGCAGCTGCATCTAAGACACTCCAAGAACCGAAGCCAGGCAATCCCGTCGTGAACCACTTCGTCAGGGATCTTCTCCAAGACAACGCCAACCTGCAATTGGGTATGGCCGAGCTACGGGAGATGCTTCTCAACTCCAACGACGAGATACAAACCCTGCGAGAACAGCTTCTCGATCACCAACCTGTCGAAACAAGGAATTCGACACTGAAGGACGAACTCGAGGCTTATGAGCCGCCGCCTACGCCTCGATACTCTCAAGAACTTCACATTCACCACCACTATCACGTCACACCCAAAACCGACAAGGCCAAGACCAGAAGAAAACGAGCAAGTCTCAACTCGAGTATCTTCTCGCCCTCATCAAGTTCAGGCACATCGACACCTAGATCCTCCGCTCGCTGGAGTCTGGGCCCTGCCTTGCCTATTGCTTCCGTCAACACCAAAGAGACCAACTCCATCATCTCGGTGCCCAAGCAAAGATGGTCCATGCTTTCAGAACAACCCTCCGAATTTGCGTCGTCAGTCCCAAGTTCACCTCAGTCCAATCAGCGAAATTCTGTATTCGACTCTGCTTTCGGCGACAGCGATTACCCAACATCACCGGCTACTAGCTTCGATGCTATGTCGCCTGCATGGCGGACTCACCGTAAAGGACCGTCCGACATTTCAGCCTTCAGTCTCCAAGCACCTTCTCTACAGCTTGACCCTGGCACACCGCCACGTCAATTCAACGATGATGTGATTCACGAGGAGGACGAAGATGAGGGCGCAGAAGGCATTTCTCGAATCGACACCCCAGATCTTCTTGGAAACACACCGTCAATTGACGAGAGTTCCGTTGTCGAAAGCTCAGAAGACAATAGAGACGACTACATGCCACGCCCAAGAATCCACCGGGCTCTATCGCACGAGTCCATCATGTCTCTTAGCGGCGGCCTCGACATCCACACCCTCAAAGCCCGACCAAGCCAACTCACCCTCCGACCCCTCGGTGGCGCTGAAGCTGTCGTTACGGGTGTAACAGCCCGACCCACACTCGCCAGAGATGAATCTAAGCGAAGCTCCGTCGCCCTGCGAGACTCGTTCGCTGTTCTACCCACCGGCCGAAACGTTTCAAACCCACAAACCAGGCCTGGATCGAACAGGTCCGCATCGCCCGCTCCTTCGGACAACTCTACAGGAGGAATAGGAAAGTGGGTTGGCTGGAGACCGTGGGCCTCAACAACAAGCGAAAACGCACATCTCAAGCCTGCTGAAAAGGCCAAAGATAAGAGTCTTAGTCGCTCGCCTGGTATCAACCAGCCTGGTGCCATTCCTGGCTTTCACCAATACTGGGCGGCGCACAAGCGAAAGGGCGCACCAGCTCAGGTTACCACTGTCGCTGTTGACCATGACGCCTTGGTGGAAGGCTTGGAAGAGTAAATACCTACACTCGGTACATGGATACGATATACATCTCATTTGTGGCGTTCGATAAGGGAGGATTAAACCTGATGGAGATACCCCTGGCTAGACAAGCCCAGTCCCTTTGTTCTTTTTCTTTTATACATACATGCATTCGTTAGGTGTTTTATTGGGTACGGTTATCGGTTATTTTGGGTATAAATACTATATCAGACATAAGGTTGTTCAGTACACTTTTTTATCCCACAATATTATTATTGAGCATATTCCAGTACGTTGTGTCAACGCCTTGTAGAGCCCAATCCTCTGGATCAGCCGTGAAGCACGGCCAATTGAAGTCCACCACATCAGGCGAGCCTTCAAAGGGACATGTAGTGGGTAACTCGGAGCTGTCCTGCGCAAACGAGGGGGAGTTGAAAGAAAGTGGGAACTGTGACATGGCCGGGTCCCCACCACTTGGTGTGGTGCTGTTGGACGGCATTAAGCTGGTCGTAGACTCTGGAGGTGTTGGTCCTTGGTTGATGTTCACCGTTCCTAGGAAGGGTACGTGGAGATGCATGTTTTCTCCGCTTGAGCCTGGCTGTCTTTGAACAATTGGCAATAGCTGTCGAATTGTGTCGGCGGCCTCAATGCAGAGTGTGTCGTTATTCAATGACCCCATTTCTTGCATCCTTCCTATCGTTCGTTCTGCCAAGTCCCTGTCTTGTTCCTTTTCTGTCTCGCGACCTGGCCAGCGCCAACCGAGATAGCCCAGGAGGAGAGTCATTGCTGCTACGAGCGCTGAGTAATCGACGTGTCGACCTGATACAGCTGTTGTACAGAAATTGCGGTATTCGAGAAATCTGATGAGGATGTCGCGACTTGCTTGCATGCATGTAGAACGGTTGTATTCGTAACGTCTTTGACCGCGATCGCGGAGGAGGTATGGGAGATGGAGCATGAGAAGAAGTGTGAAGTGTCGCACTTGAAGCTTTATTATACTCATCCCATCTCCTGAGGCGTCGGATGATCCGCAGCATATAGCTATGTCTGGAAGTTTCCACCACATGTCATCCATCTGAGAGTATGTCTTCTCAAGATCCAGATCAATAGACTGCGTCAGGACATATGCCTCGCTGCCCTGTAACTCGTTACGGTCAGCGATCTTGCCAGCTATCATGGCATACATTTTGCCAAGTTTGTCGCTCGGTGCGTCGGAGATGAGAGCGTCGTCCTCGGTGAACCAGTTGTCTTTGGAGCCGATGGAGAGGCCGAGAATGAGGGAGAGGTAGCGGTCGTTGCAGTTGATACGGAACCAGATTACTGGTGGTGAAGGACGATGTTTCTCGTTCAATGCAGGATCGGCCGAACGAATTGGCTTTGCGTTCTTGCGGTCGATGCCCATCAATTGTGCCATGTTGAGAGCCCGGCGGCATGTTAACCATGCTTTCCTCAGATGGCCCGCATCACTCTGGTAGAAGCTGTGTAGAATAAGAGACTCCAAACCTTCTAAGCATCCGACAAAGTCGTCATCGGAAGTAACAAGCCTTCCCGTAACAGAAACCCACTCTTCCATCGTTTCGCGGGGCGATTTACTTAGACCCAATGCACTTCCATCGAAGAAGGTCGGCATTTGCTGTAGACATACGGCCAGTTGAAGGAGACGTCTCGATAGGACAGCAGGGTGGCTAGTAATCGGCGGAATCTGTGCCAGCGCTGAAAGGGGTTCAGGTTTCCCGTCAATCTGATCCTGCTGGGAGTAAAACGAATTGAGGACGAAGCGTGCACCAGGACTTTGCTGCGATATAGCATACAAAATCTGCTGTGACGGGAAAAGAGCATGAAGTTGAGCCGACACGTTAGCAGCTTTTGCAGAACGAGAAGGATACCTCGCTGTCTGTCTGGTTATTATCGCCGGGCTAGAATCCTGGTTGTGACTGAGAGCCATCTGCGCTGCGTTGTCTGCCACCGAAGGCTCAAACACATCGACATTACGTTGCGTGAACTGCGCCAACGTCGAAGTCGCTCCTTCAGAATCCGATGGTGACGGTGTTGAACCCTGTCTCCTTGGGTCGGATCCATTGTCTACTAACTTCTCCATCAACTGCTCCAATCGTCCGAGACGTTGCGCGAGACGCTTGTCCTGCGGCGCCGCAGATGGAGCAGGGACATATTCCTGCGAAACGCAGTTCGTCTCGCGCTGCGTACAACCAATGCAAATGGGGTCATCTTCATTTGTGAATTGACACTTTATCTTGCGACGACGACCTTCTCAGTGTTAGTGATAGTAGAAGCAGGATGACGGGGAGTGAACGGACATTCCCAGCAGCTGCGCGTGCCTTTCCGCACCTTCCGGCGTTTGGATGGTTGTTCGGTCATTTTCACGGGGTGCTTTCGGCCGAAGAAGAAATCCAAGAGATGGTGAGGGTTGCGGAAAGGAGTTGTGAAGGGCGTTAGAGAGTGTTGTTGAAGAGACGGACGAAACGCGGACGAAGAACGGACGAATTGTTGAGACCAAGTGGGGTGGTGAGTGCGGAAGGATTCGTCCGTCTTACATCGGGGGCCGAACGGACGAACGCATTAATAATGCAATTGAACATCAACCTGCACGAACGACCATTGATCTCTTCCTACACGTAAAAGGAACTCATGGGCAGGAATGAATATTTGGGACATGCTCGGTTTGCTATTGAGCCTGCTAGAGTAAAACAGTTTTAATATACAATTGTAAAGCCCGTTGTTGCCGTCTATAACCCAAGCTCAGGACGACGGAGGAAGCTCACAACATCCATATACCCAAAGCGTCCCCTACAATTGCTTCGCAAGTCTAAAGCCATCTCCGATAAGGAAGTATAAAGATTGAGCACCGTCATATGGTGTTTCTGGGCTCGAAAAATAAAAAGAATGGTTCCGCCCGGGCTCGAACCGGGGACCTTCTCGGTGTGAGCGAGATGCGATAACCAACTACGCCACGCAACCTTCTGATTGGATGCTTTTCCGACCAGCAATCTGATTTCATAGATTGCATGCAAAAGAGTTGAGTGAAGCAGGAGTCATGATGCTTCAAAGAAGGTGAATTCGTTGGGAAAAGCGTATTTTAAACAGTCAAGTTATTACGTCGCAAATCTTTCGGCGGCCGATTCTTCTGATAGCCTGGCGATTGGGTAATGCTTAGAGGCCACTGATAGGAAGGTTCCTCTCGCATTGATGCTCGCTGAAAGCCTAAAGAGATGTAAGTTGTGGAGTATATTCATCATGACATGCTTTGTGAAAACGGACTGCTCAGCAAATGCAAAATAGTGTCCAGCATGATTGCTGATAATCGATGACACCGCTGATTGACAAATGGGTAGAGCGCATAAAGAGATGCAATCTGAACATTCCCAATATGTCCCAGAGATCTTACCACCACCCCTTCCAGCATTATCTAAATAGCCAAGAGTCCAGGACTAGTAGGCCGAGAAGAAGGCTTCCTATCATGAATAGGACAATGACTCTTCATTGCATTCCCACAAGTATCATCACAGACACGCGGATTTTCAGGATCCCTCTCCAACTTCGGGTCAAAAGGCTCCACCTCTGGGACTCTCTTCGCTCTCGGCGGTCCCTGAGGTCCAGGGCCATCCCGGTTTGCATCGCTCTTCGCACGCAGCTCTGCGCGCTTCCGCTCCTCCTCGGCTTCCTCTCGTCTTTCAGCTTCGACACGTTCTGCCTCAAGCTCTCTGGCCTCTCGGAGACTCTCAACAGTTTTCTTGGTGTTGCGACGGGATTGCCAAATAGTAATGGGGAAGCAGAGGATGGTTGCGTAGCCCGCTGGGCTTGTGAAAGCGCCGAGACCTTTGCCCTTTGTAGGGAATTTCTCGGCTGTTTCGTCTTTGCGAGTGAGGTCCGTCATAGAGAAAGGCATTATGACTTCTGACTAGTAGTATATGGCAACTGCTCATTAGTATAAACCAATAATATCGTTGAAAAGCGTAGACTTACAAATAAGACAAAGTAATGTTTATCTTCGAAGCTTAAAGAGCAACTCCAAGAATAAGGATAACTATAAGGTTATTTATCTCCCGACTGGAAATTCCGAAATGAGACTCTGCTCTGCACCGTGACGAATGCTGAAATGATGTCACTGTAGCTGGCCTGAATGATTGGACAGGTGAGATGCAATCCCTTGTCGAAGTTTTGCAACAACAAAAACGGCCCCCAAATTTCGAGCCGCATATACGCTTGGACTTCGATGATTCGTCCAAATAGAGAGCAATTCTTTTCTTATTGATATGATTATGCAGTTCAGCAAGTTTTTCTACTTTATTTCTTGTTTTCTTCCTTGGCTGGGACTTGAGGCTGCAGATGGTGCGTGTAATACTGCATCTGACATGAAAAGTTTGGGAGAACATGGTAAACGGACACTCTACAAATGTTCCCTTCTCTCTGGCGGTATGTGAGTAAGACAAGAGAAGTACCTGCACGCCTCTGTGATGATATCCTCGGTATGACTCGAGTGTCAAGCTTGTTGTCATGCTATCACCGTGATATAGCGATGTAGATCGAGGCAACGCGCTTAAGAATGACACCGCCCTGGATGCATTACCTGGGTTTATATTAGCGGTTAATGGTTTTGCTAACAAACCGTCCACGAGTTTTTCTAGGTCTTCGCCCTCCAAGCTTGTGTAAGCTTGAGCTCTATGCTAATCTAACGTAGGTTTGTTAGGGTCTCAATGCTTATACAGTTCCAAGTCATTGTTACCTCTACAGCAGGTGGTCTCGTTCTGGTACTTCGGCTCAACCATCCTTGTCGACAGTTGGCCCAATATCTTGTGACGGAACTTGGCCAAATTGCATTACTGTCGACAGTCCTACCGCCGTAGTATTAGATGGCAACCTTTTATGAATACCCGCGCTTAATCTCGGAGGACAAGGATATCTGATGCCAGACTACCGATTCCACGGTGAACTTACTCGCGCTATCAACCATGAACTGGCTTGGGACATACTAGCCTTTCTCTTACAATCGTCGTCGGATAGAGCGGCATAATGTCAACATTTCTTCTTCTCCAGACTCAGCGCGGCTCGCGGTCTTATACCAAGAACAAGGATGCCAAGGATATCTCAGCCGTATATCGGTACCCAATCATGAGACACACTGTTTAAAATGATGGTGTTACCCCTCTAGAGCTGCAAGCCTTGAATGACTAGACTAGGTGTGATATCTATCCCAAACAAGGATAAATCAGTCAAACATCCTCTGACCCGTAGACTACGTTAATGGACAGGGTCTCTCCGCATTAAAGAGGAAACTACGGAAAGTGAAACGTGGGAAAAATGCGGAGAGAGCCAGTCAAGTAAGTTGACGCGTTGGAGCATGGCTGATGGCTGGGGGGGCTTCGGTGCGCGGTTATCTCTGGTGGGGTGCTTTATCAACCGCCCTTCCACTTTACGTACTGGTATCAATCCAAGACCCAGATTGATACTACCAGCTGGGCATAGACCAGTTTAACTTATCAGCCCATCGAGTTCAGCTCATCTCACGGCTCCTTTCAATCTGGGGAAATGACTCCATGCTTATCGGGTGGAGATTCCATATCCCTCACAATCTGTCTCCAATCTGTCTCCAATCTGTCTCTTATCAGATAGCTCGGCAGTATTATAATACCTATCTCGACTCCAATCCATCCATGGTGACTGTTCAAATGCAAAGGATTAGCCGCGCTCTGTCTCCCCCAAAAATGTAGCCGCTCTTCCCCCTCACTGTCGCTGATCAGCAGCACAATGACCGAATGTCAAGCCACGTACCCCAGATAGACTAGGCCGTTTCAGGACGCAGATAAAATCGTGGAGAAGAAGTTCGGGTGCACCTGGTGCAGTTCATCAGCAATCAGCGGCCCTTGCCCCCCCTAAGTTAGCGAACACAAGCTAGAGTTAGCTCGGTTGGCTGGTTCTAGCCCTTGTTGTGACTCCGAGCGAGGCCATTCCATTTTCCTGATTCCTCTTTTATTTCTTGACAAGATAACAATGCCCAATCTCCCCCTTCCTCGATAATTAATTCCACTCTCAATTTCTTCCCTGCTTCTTATACTATACATAATTACTTCTTGGATATATACATACTCGTTAATTAATTCATCATGGAGTCGTCCTCCCGAAGCGGCGACGCAGATCAGGCCCTCGCCCGGCTGGGCTACAAGGCCGAACTCCCTCGAAACCTCAGCATGCTCAGCGTCCTCGGCCTGTCCTTCGCCATTATGGCCGTCCCCTTCGGTCTCTCGACGACAATGTACATCACTCTGACCAACGGCCAAGCTGTCACCGTCCTCTGGGGCTGGGTTCTCGTCTCCCTCATCTCCCTGTGCATCGCCGCCTCGCTCGCCGAGATTTGCGCCGTCTTCCCCACCGCTGGAGGTGTTTACTACTGGAGTGCTATGCTCAGCACGCCTCGCTACGCGCCTATTGTCAGCTTCGTCGATGGCTGGCTTACACTCGTGGGAAATTGGACTGTGACCCTATCCATCAACTTCTCGGGCGCGCAGCTCATTCTTAGCGCCATTACCATCTTTAATGAGGACTTTGTCGCGAATACTTGGCAGACTGTCTTGTGCTTTTGGGCTGTCATGATTGTTTGCGCGCTGGTCAATGCTTTCGGTTCGAGGTATCTGGATCTTATCAACAAGGTCTGCATTTACTGGACTGGCGCGAGTGTTATCATCATTATTGTTACCATACTCGTTATGGCTCCCGAGCGCCGATCGGCCGAGTTTGTTTTTACCCATTACGATGCTTCGGCCAGTGGTTGGCCTGAAGCATGGTCGTTCTTTGTCGGACTACTGCAAGGTACGTGTGCAAGTCTCAATTGCGTATGAGTAGAGCTAACAATTAATTACAGGCGCATACGTTCTCACTGGTTACGGCATGGTCGCCTCCATGTGTGAAGAAGTCCAGAACCCTGAGCGTGAGGTCCCCAAGGCCATCGTCCTCTCCGTCGCTGCCGCTGGTGTTACTGGAATCATTTACCTCATTCCAATTCTCTTCGTCCTTCCTGACGTCCAGATGCTCCTCTCAGTCGCCAACTCCCAACCCATCGGTACCCTGTTCAAGGTCGTTACCGGTTCTGCCGCTGGTGGCTTCGGTCTCCTCTTCCTGATCCTCGGTATTCTCATGTTTGCTGGCATTGGCGCCCTCACCGCTGCATCTCGCTGCACCTACGCTTTCGCCAGAGATGGAGCTATCCCAGGATACAAGCTCTGGAGCAAAGTCAACCACCGTCTCGACATGCCCGTCAACGCTCTCATCCTCTCCACCGTGGTCGACTGTATTCTCGGATGCATCTACTTCGGTTCCTCCGCTGCCTTCAACTCCTTCACTGGTGTCGCCACCATCTGTCTGGCTTCCTCCTACGGTGTCCCCGTTGGCGTCAACCTTCTCCGTGGCCGCAAGATTGTCAAGCACTCTCCCTTCCCTCTCGGTAAATTCGGTCCCCTCATCAACGGTATTTGCGTCGTGTGGATCCTTTTCTCCATCGTCATCTTCTGCATGCCTGTATCCATTCCTGTCGACGCAGTCACCATGAACTACGCTTCTGTCGTCTTTGCTGGATTCGCCTTCATTGCTATCGTTTGGTATTTTGCCTATGCTCGCAAGAACTTTACTGGACCTCCCGTGCATGATGGAGATGCCTATGAGCCGGGTGTGCAGGTTCTCAAGGGTCAAGAAGGTAGTGCGCCCATGCATGAGGGTGCAAGCGATATTCCAGAAAAGGATTCTAATTAGTTGGCAGGTATTACCGAGGAGAAACCTGTATTATAGGCATTTGAACATATGTATCAATGAATTCCAGTTTCAACGTTTCACAATTGATTGCGTTTGACAACGTGAAGTAGCAGACTCGCAACATTTCGATCCACCAAAGCAAATCGTCATCTCACTCGACAACCCGAGGTCAATCCAGGCGATACGGAAGGCAGTTCAGAAGCACCAGGTTTGTCACGAATGGGAGACTTACACCCACTAGCACAGTGTCCACGGATGATGCCTTCAGACGGCATCACACCCTCAGAATGAGGAGCGTGATTCGAACAACCGTCATGCACGCTAAGCGACCGGTAGCTCTTGATCTCACTGGGGTCATCATCAAGTTCCCTGGAGCGCAAGAGGTCGGGCAAGTTATGAATCAACTAGCGACTTCTAGGATGGCTTCTATATTATTCTCACATCAAATGACAACATGACCAAGGGTATTACTACGGCTCCATGGCTGATCTTTACATTGAGAGCATCTTAAGAAGGACGGTGGTAGCTCAACATCTCTGGGTTTGGACGATGTACTATGGTCAATCGAGATGGATACAAGCAATGCCATACAGTCCCTCTTACTCTTAGGACTCCTTTAGGGTAACAGCCTCAAGCCGGCAAATGCCTTCTCAATTAAGAATGGGCTGGTCCGGGCGGTAATTATCGCGACGTGCAAACTGTCTCACTCTCTGACATGTGATATCGAGTGATACCTCCCTCACCAACGTCAGCTTCTACGCCCCAGCTCTAAAACAGCCATGCTGCACTATCATGGGTGTCTGTGTGAGTGACAGAAGAAATGTCTTCTAAAGCTTAGGCTACTAAGATAAACAAGACTAAGCTGTAGTCTAAAGTTACAGAAGATGATTAAATTATTTTGTTTTTCATCGTTTGGGCGGCTGATTCTTCTAGCACCCTGGCGGCATCGTAGAGTCAAACGGAGGCGTAGACATCATGTTGAACAAAGTTGAGATGAACAGACTCATAAAGTCCAATTGACTTCATGCGAAATCTTTATTCGCCAACTTCTTGGTAAATCCTTAAACATCAAACATTCATCGCTAGAACTGCTATCCGTAAATAAAATGGTAAGAAATAATAAACCTCGGTCGCGGCAGCAGAAGAATTGGTCGCCTAGCATAAGGGACGAAATAAGTGGATCACCTTATGCGAGTTTAGGCCACCACTTAGACTACTTTATTTTAGTAGCCTAAGTATCGGACAGCATTTCTTCTGTTGCCCACCTACTCCCCCTCACAAGCCATTAGTTTCCTCGCCATTCAACGCGCTATTATTATGGTCATGAGGGTTGTTCCTCGATGCAAGAAGCGACTCCAGGAGTGAGCCTATCTCGGGGTATATCTGCTCAATGCTCGCCAGCCCTTCAGGCCCCAACTGTACCATCACGCTGAACATGTTGGTGAAGCGGGCAGCTTCTGTTCCGCGCGTGACGGCGGTTTGGAGGTCCCGTATGTCGGACTCTACGTCGCTGGAGTTCTTCTCAGCTGCGTCGAGGTCATCGGTCGCTCGGTCCAGCTCTTCTCGTTTCGCGCTGATGGCGGTCTCTTGGGCCTTTATCTCCTCGCTTTTGGCGGCACGGCGTGTATTATAACTGCGTATCGCCTGGGCTATCTCGGGCGGCAGGGACATGTTATTCTCCTGCAAGGCGTGTAGCTGCGGCGCTAGAGCATCCTCGGCGGCGGTTTCTTCGATGAGGCGGCGCAGCTTTGCTTGTGATTCGGCGATTTCGTCGTGGATGGCCTGGACGCGATCTTGGGCTGTGCGAAGCTTGTTCATTACTTCCTGATGTGTTGTTCTATGAGGGAAGATTTCTTGCTGGGCGATGGCGAGCGAAGCACGTATCGTTCGGACGTGGGCGTCAATTGCGGCGACAAAGACGTTGGTCGCCGGTTGTAACGCTTCTTGAAGCTTATTAGGTTCGAGAGAACGGGTAGCGTTGGCCTGAAAGGTCCATGTTAGTAGACGTTCATAATCAGGTGGGTGTTAGAAGAGTTGTCCTCTAAGACTTAGGCTACAGAAGTAAAGTAGCCTAAGCTTGCATAAGATGACCCAGATATTTCGTCTCTTATGCTCCTGACGACCAATTCTTCTAATACCCTAAGAAATATGTTATTTTAGACTAACCGTTGCATTGGGGCCAAAAGATGAAGCCATTTGGAACGTAGCCATCGGAGAGCTAAACATCATCAAGCTCTGCGCGGCGGAAAGTCGCGATCCCTCTGGCGAACTATGCCGGATGCGCTTTTCTATTGGCGTGGGTATTGTGGTAGCTGGGCGCTTTAAATGCCGAACACTGCGAGGAACAGGAGGAGATGGAGGATACTCTGAAGCGACGGTGATGGACGCAGCCATATGCTCCTCGCTCTCCTCTGAAGAAGTATGTCGATGCGATCGCGATGGATCAATTGGCGAATCTGGAGCGCTGTAGTTCGCCGTTCTCCTTCGTCGCCCGGAGCGCCTCTCACCAGTACCCCCATCGTCACCAGTAGTATCATCCTGAGCCTCTGGTGACTGAGGCATGGTTCTCACAAATCGCTTCTTGGCAGCATGCACATCCTGCGCCATCAATTTCCCAGCGTACGAAGGTTTGCGATCGCGCGCCAGGGACTTGCGAAGTTCCGATTGAAGATCTTGCAGGGTGTCGCCCGGATTTCTAGCAACATGGTCTGCAACAAGGGCCAGGTCCTCGAGCAAATTGATCGCCCACATCTTAGGAGGCGCTTCGGGGACAATGTCCCAGGGCCAGACGCCCATGGCCTTGTATATCCGTCTAGCTGCGCGGGCGCCGCGTGTTTGGAGGTATGTACCGTGAGGTTCAGGAATGCGGATTGTATCTATATTATTGTCGAGACTGCTATCGGCGAGACTGCTGTCGGCCTCGAGGATCGGCGGCGACTGCGCGTTTGGCCGTGTCGAAGGCATCGCGCAGCCAAAGGCAGGGAGAGAGGAACAAGGGACTGGCGCGTATGACTATGACATTCAATTGATGCTGATAATAATGTGTACAGGTGATGCAAGAGATTTTATTGAAGGTCCCAACCGCGGGCAAGAAGCCGGGTCTGACGCCGTGGAGGTATCGGGTGTTTGCGATGATCTGCCCCAGCCACATCATGGAGCGCTGGTCCAGAGCTCAGCAGTTCTGGCAGTCTCATGCAAAGTCACGTGATATGACAGGTTGTTTGTTGGTCCCCCTGCAGGGTGTCAGAAAAATTAGCCGTCATAAGCGTAAAGACGATATAATTAGGTCATTTTATGCGAGTTTAGACCACCACTTAGGCTACTTTATTTTGGCAGCTCAAGCCTCAAAGAACATTTCTTCTGTTACCCGCCTGGGTCCGTCCCCGCAGTCATGAACTCATGATGCCGTTTTTTAATCCATGCATCAGGTCAAATGAATTCATTTTGGTTATAAAACAACAATTGACTTTCTGGTAACTCATATGAGTGCTGTAACTGACTTTTTCTTCCATTTTGGTGTTCTGTAGCTGGTTTGAATGCCTGGGATGGTCGCATTCTTACGCGAGTACTAGCACCATGTCCCCAAAAGCAAAATATGGTTCGATTTGATTATGATTTCGGCAGACCTCAACACGAGCGTCTGGGAAGGCATTTTTGATATGTGCTACATTATTATATGACTATTTACTCTTACTAATTGAAGAAAAAGAAATCCTACGTTACCATAGCGTGCATCTATGGCTTCGTTTACCAACCATGAGCTTATCTGGTTAGCACTAAATCGACTGAGCTTGATCATCAATACCAAGCAAGGCTTCTGTAAGGGACATTTGCCGTTACTGTGTAATCAGCAACCGAGTCCTATGGAGTGACTGTAATAATGGCAGTCGAGAATTCGGTATCGAAACCTGATCTCTCAAAAGCATGATAAAATCCATGATCATCTCCACATAAAATGTTCTTAAAAGATACCTACCCAGCCCTCAGGATATCAGAAGAATTAGCCCCTAAAGGCATAAGAGATAAAACAATTTGGTAACTTTATGTTAGCTTAGACTAGCACATATGATACTTTCTTTTAGTAGCCTAAGTCGTAGAGAATGAATCTTACAACTTCATTCCACCTCGTTATTGTTTGGAACCGGTAGCTTTATTTTGTTCAAACTATTTTCATCATCTCATTACATACTAGGCCCAAATAGCCTCTCATTCATCTATCGAACCCTGTTATAATATTGTCCAATAGCTTTATCAAGAACAGCCTTGACCTTAGCAGGATCCAACTTCTCCTCACGGTTGAAAGTATATAGTCCATTGACCTCCTGCTCAATATCGGCCCTACAACATCATTAGCAAAAGTTCAATCCCAGGAAGAAAGACAACTTACAATTGGGTATACACGAAAGCACAGCAGTGCCCCGGCAAGACAATGCCATTAACAAGACGCTCGATTCTCTTGACAAGGTCATCAGGGTTCGTAGCAGTGGTGTATCCCCAGTCAAGGTTATCGCCCTCCTCCTTCTTAGCAGGAGCAATGTTTACACCACCGAATTCGGTGTTCATGACAGGTGCACCGGGCTTGTGAGAGGATCCTTCGTCGACACCAGGGATGGGCTTGAGGAAGACGCCTCGGCCGCCAGCTTTAGGTGCGATGATGCCTTCGAGGGTGGCGCAGGTCTTCTCAATCTCAGGACCGTCGGAATAGTCGTGGAATGTGGTCAGATCGGTGAGAACGTGCTGCCAGCCACAGTTGTCGTTGATACTTCGGGTATCATCGAGGTTCCTATCACTTGTTAGTAACGTCTTGATATGAGAGGAAGAGCACTTACTTTGTGAGGTAGTACAGCTGGCGAATGTGGTTTCGCTGCTCAGCGTTATCCTCAAGGTTGGGATAAGCCCAGCTCTCGTTCACAGGAGTCCATGTCACGACTGAAGGCCTGTTGATAACCAACTTAACAGCCTCCGTCCACTCCTGATTAAATCGATCAATGTACTCAGCACTGAAAGCGTAAGCATTCGCAATTTCTCCCCAGACGAGGAAACCGAGCTTGTCAGCCCAGTAGTAAAACAGAGGGTCTTCGACCTTCTGGTGCTTTCGGCAGCCGTTGAGACCCATCTTCTTGGCGAGCTCGATATCAAGCTTGAGAGCTTCGGAGCTGGGAGGTGTCATGAAGGTCTCGGGCCAGTAGCCTTGGTCGAGACACAGAGCCTGGAAGTAGGGCTTGTCATTGAGACGCCAAGTGCTGTCGCCGGTTGTCCAGTTGATGTTGCGCATGCCGGTTGTGGTCTTGACTTCGTCGATGACGGCGTCGGTTTCGTCGTAAAGACGGATGGTGAGGTCGTAGAGTTGAGGGTGTTCGGGAGACCAGAGAGCTACACCGTCGCGCCAGGCGAAATCATTCTCTAGAGGAGCCTTTTCGAGGACAGATTGGGGAAGCTGAGAGCGCTGCTCTTCGGATAGACGAACGTTAAGCTCGATGCCAACAGAGCTGGACTCGTGAGGAAGAGCCTTCTTGTCAGACTTGGCAACAGGAACGCCAGCAAAGCTAGCTTCGAGCTCAACACTGTAGTCCCTACCAACACGGCGTCCCTTGGTGGCGATGGTGCTGCGGAGCTGACCAGAGTGGATGTCGTTGGACTTAATCACAGTGCCAGAAGAGCTATCAGCAATTCGAGCAGAGGGAACAACCTCAAGCCAGACAGACTGCCAGATACCACCAGAAGGTGTGTAAAAGATAGTCTCAGGCTTAGCAGCCCAGTACTGCTTTCCTCGAAGCTGCGTCAAATCATAAGCCGAATCATAAACTCGGATGGTGACCCGGTGAGTAGTAGCATCCTTAGCCGCGTTGACAGCATCAGTGATGTCAACCTCGAAAGGAACGTGTCCGCCTCGATGCCCGCCAACATACTCTCCATTGACCCAAACAGACGCCTCATAATCCACCGCTCCGAATCTGAGGACCAGCCTATGATTCTTCTCCTTCTCAGCCTTGGATCTCAAGTCTGAGACCGCACGCTCGTACCACAAAACCTCGTGCACGCCACGGTCATTGATCCCCGACGCAGGAGATTGGAAGACGTAAGGCACGTTGATTTTGGTTTTTGAGTTGGAGGTTTGGGTGGAGGAAGTGAAGACGTTGTTCTGAATGAGGGAGTGGGCCTCGCCCATGATTTTCTGGACAACGCTGTCGCTCTGGCCTGCTGCATCTTTGCGGGAGGCTGCTGTGGTGAAGTTGACCTTTTCAGGGAGACCGCTACGCTGCCAGTTCTCTGTGAGGCCAGCGTCGGCATCGTCGAAGAGGAAATCCCATTGTCCATTGAGGGATTCCCAACGAAGTGGGTTGCGCTCGAAGTCAGGACGGGGGTACGTCATTTTGATGGTCTCAACAATGCAACGATTTAATAGTATAGCTGTAACCTTGAAATTGGTATAAAAATGATGAGAAGAAGATGGTGTTTTCTAAAAGTTTTGACCGCACGTCGATCACCTGGAACGTGTTTTCTTATTTGGTTTCAATGAGGGGACCTCTCGTAATCAGCAGTGGGTCTCAGCTCAGCCGTAGAGGTACAGATGAAGCTATCTGATTGCGCAACACGTTCAAAAAAGTTGGAGATGACATCTCCACATGAGACAGACATGTTGGAAACTTGGTAGGTGGACTCTTTTAAGTGGTTCAGATCTTCTTTGGCATTCTTTTTTTCAGGGTCTGGCGGATAAGCATGATTTATGTCGATCTGTGGCGTGGACATTGGTGGTTTTGATAAGAGAGAAATAGGTATGTACAGATGAAATTCCCAGTATTAATTTATTAAAAGAAATAAAATAATGAGATACAGGCCGTTTCCTGCGATGTTGCTCTTCTACAAACAAAATATGGTATCAACGCTGAAATTCTATTTTACTTCGCTTCTTCTCCTCAAGACTTGTGGAATGTAGTGGTTGTCGTTGTCTCCTTCATAGCTTCACCAGACGAATCGCTTACTCTGCGAATCGTCTTCCACGCAGCAAGACTCTTCTCGGTAAAAGTGCCAGTGCTCTCAATAAGCGAAGTGCGACCGAAATTCAAAGTTCCCAGACTAGGGGAAGGGCTTGGCATCGGGTTGGTCGCTACGATCTTGGTTTGGACTCCCATCTTGGGCTGGCCGTCGAAAATGTTGGAAAAGGTTGATGTGCCGCTGCTGCTGCCGAGACGGGGTGGACCTTGACTGATGCCCAGGAAGCTGTTGTTGCTGTTGTTATCGTTGGGTTGGACTGCGCGGCGGCGACGCCAGAGCCAGAACATTACGGCGCCGACGATGATGAGGACCACGAGAATGGCGATGCCGATACCGATACCTGCCTTGGCACCGGTTGACATTCCTCCAGAGCCGGCCTTGTCTTCGTCAGAACCGCCCTTTCCTGAATTGCCTCCACTTCCACTTCCGCTACCGCTGCCTGCATCGCTGTCGTCGTCTTCAGGTGTCATGTAATCCTTGGGGTTACCCTCAGTATCCTCAATACCACCAGTACTAGCCTTCCTCTCCTTCTCGTCATGATCTCCAACGCAAGTATACTTGCCCTTGACGATCTTCTTGACATTTGCGTCAAACCAACTGCAATCCATGGACTTGTCACCCACGACCTTGAAGTCCCCAGTCACTTCGTCCAGGTTGAAAAACTCGACGTTTGTGAAAGAGCCCTTGATCGAAATGGTGCCGGCGGATTTGAGAGCGTTTGCTGTAATGTTGGTGAGTTCGTCATTGCCGCTGATATCCAATTCATCCACGTAAGTAACTCTGGGTAGAGCAAAAGTCGTGAGAGATGGGTTATCTTGCACAGTGATGGAACCGTCCATCTCTTTCAAGAGCGGAATAGTGAGATCTTCGAAGACGTTGGATGAGAAAGCCAATGCACCCTTGACTTTGTTCAGAGACGAAAACTCAACCTTCTTGAGACCCTTGAAATTCGAAGTCGCAGTGGTAGTGCTGTTTCCGATGGACGAAAGGTAAGGCAGAAACACAGCACCGTCCTGGCCGTTGGCGGTGATGGACATGGTCGCGGCGTTTTCGAGGGCTGCGAGGCGAATCGTGGTTAGAGCGCCGTTCTGGTTGAACTCGAGGTTTCCCTTGACCTCCTTCAGTTTGGGAAACGAAGCTCTCGTGAGAGCATTGTTGCCCTTGACGCTGAAACCCTTGTTCGCATATGTAAGGGCTGTGACATCCAACTCCTCCATGTTCCTATTAGAGTCAATCATAAAGTCCCCATTGACAGTATGCACTCCCGGAAGCACCAACGCCTCAACCTTTGTCTCAGTAACTCTCATCTCAGAGCCCACCTCAATATCCTTCTTATGCTGAATATTCAGCTTAGCGAATGCCTTGGTGATAACATAGCCCTTGCCGACTGACTCCAACGCATCAAACAGCAACTCAAACTCCTCAATTATCTTGTCTTTTCCAGTTCCAGTGTTCCATATCGTAAATTCGCCTCCGATGGATTTTAAACTCGATGCTGTGACGGTTGTTTTCTTGGAGTGATGGTGGGGATATATGACCAGGCTGCCGGTCAGAGAGCTAATGGTGCCCAAATCCACTGTGGCTTTGATGGGAGGCCATGACTCTGGACTCTTGTCGAAAAGAAGCGATAATGAACCGTCGACATCTTTACATGTTGAAATTCCGTCTTCGCCATCGGGGGCATCGATAATCGTGTAATTGCCAGAGATATCGCAACCTGGATTGACCCGTCAATTGAGGTTCCACGCGGTTTGGCGGATAGGGGGCATGTATCCACTATCACCACTGAACAAGGGGACCTGTACTCACCAGCAGCTGCAAACCGCAGAAACGACAGCGCCAAAAAGGCAATGCTACTTCTCGGAGCCATATTCGATTCTTTGCCCTTCCATTTACAACAACAGCCGTAAGAACCAGAAGTTATCGGGAAATGGAGATTTGAAGCTGGGGTCACCCTTTTGGTTTTATTCATCTCGCATGGACAGTGACAGACCCCTGTCTCTCCTTAAGATTGCAACCGACGCCGCGCCAAGAGAAATTGTTTTTCCTACCGCTAGCTCACGCCACCTACGCGCTAAAAGGGGGAACTTTTCAGGTGAGGATGCACTACGCAGGCGGACTCTGTAGCGAAAGGACATTTTGGGTATCAAGCCCGTTGTGCAAAGTTGAGCTATCAGTTACAATTTGGCCGGTGTTGCGGGTGGCTTCTATTAGGCCGGACGGAAACTACCATTTGGTTGACTTGGCGGGACTAGAAAGTGTCGGGATGAACGTTTCCTTGTGGGTTGTTTATCACGGCAGATGAGTGTTTCTTCCATAGCATAACGAGGTATTAACCGGACAGCCCGTATCACAAAACCCTGGCTCAAACATCCCGGTCGTTAATCAGCCATGTTATAAACACGGCAATGATCCAGTCGGTCTCATTCTGAAGTCCGACCACGCGGAAGGTAAGGATCCAACCTCAATCACTAATAGGGCTTTCCGTCTGTGATCGCCACGTCAAGCGAGATCAATTCTCACATTGTCTTGAACTCAAAACTCCCTTCACCAAAAGATCGTCTGCATAACTCAAGCGCAAAGCCACATTGTTGATATGTTCTCTAGTCTTATTGTGCTAAGACATGGGTAATCTCCATATTGGCGATCGGTGGTCTAGAACATAGCATAGCAAACATTATGCATAAATAATAGCTGAAGCTAAGAAGCAAGCATAACTCAAGAATGATATTGTGTATCCATAATATCTGCCTAGAAACCCGGCCATAAAGCCGCCGATCCTCTATTTGACACCCTCGACGCTCTATCCTTGACTAAAGAGACATTAGCAGGTGTTATCGTTACTTCAGAGCAAGACTTACACTTCTCCCATGTTAAAGGTTCCTTTAAATCGCCCTTTGCCTCCTTCCACACAACAGCGCACCAACTCGTAACCAAAAAATCGTAGAGCTTTTCGTCCATATTCGCTTTGATCGCAAGACGAGGCGGTTCAACAATTTTCTTGTCCTTGTCGCGTTGGAGTTTTGTCTCGACAGCGAGAACTTGTCCAGA
Organism: Fusarium humuli; assembly: GCA_004366955.1. NCBI lineage: Eukaryota > Fungi > Ascomycota > Sordariomycetes > Hypocreales > Nectriaceae > Fusarium > Fusarium humuli. Next base: position 511,710 of record QHKN01000024.1, read on the forward strand.
AGCATCTTTCCACTCAATCGTGTTGCCACGTCCTTGATTCAAAAGATCTTTGAACGGACGTTCCGTCTTGAGTATTTCCTCATTGTCTTTGCCCTCGGCTTTCTGGTCTTCTACTTTATATCCGCGTCCAATTTTGGTAGCATCCGAGATGATCGCGCTCTTATAAGTCCGCTTGCTACTCGTGAAGCCCTTGATGTGCACAGTCGGAAGCGCTCCAAGCTGGATGTCGCGTTCAAAATCGTAGATGTGGTCTATAGTATGTTTCACTTTGGGGTCATCGCTTGAGTTGTCGACCTTGTAGCGAAACTTTTCGATGCCGTAGAGGGTCCGGGTCGCGTCGCATACTGAATTACTCAAGCGGTAGAGAGTGCGGGTTGGTGCATAGGCTGAGTAGATCCTACAGTCATCGATGACAAGAATTGGGAAGTCCTCTGGTGCTTGGAGATCATCATCCTGTGAAGCTCTGGGTGCTGATTGAGGCTCGTATGATGGTGGGAGGTCTAGGAGAGTTGATGATGAACCTGGAGCTGAAGACTCGGCTTGCTTGTCAAGCTCGGCCAACCTCTTTTTCTCGTCAGACATGGTGAGATGATTTCGTTTATAAAAAGACTTCGTATAATGGTTTGTTTGTCTCTTGGGAAGATTGTATTCTTCGCTGGTAGAAATGGAAATGTAGACCTCTTATATCATGCTTCCTGTCATGTCATGTATGTAGGCTGAGTTAACCTACGTGGGGCTGCCGCCGCTGAATTAACGTCACCTGGTGTCATTTGAAGAGGCACAGCCTCGAAGGATTTTCCAGAACAAGTTTGATGGTGGACATGTGGGTTCCTGATTAGGCACTTTGCTGCCGCTGTAGGGTATCTTTGCAGCTGAAAGTTGGGAACCTCTGCAGATCTTGTACGCGTTGACTATGATCTACCTTTAGCGGATATTGCAAGGCTGATTAATTCCTTTGATAGAGCTGTGGCGTCTCTTGGACGAGATTCTGCCAAGAGTTGTGTTGTGATTCTTATTGGTAGGAGCAGTGAGCTCAGGATGTCGTCACAAAATCAACAATATTCAAAAGTGTAATCCATCGACATCTATTTAATGAGAAAAAAGAGATACATCATTGAACAAATTCAATAGTAAATCGATAATATCAGAGATCATGATACTTAGTAATATTCTCGGTTTTGTTATGTCTATATCTGCCCCATTTGGTCAATGACTGAGTGGTCACACTCGGGCAACGACAATCCACCATCAACTTCATCTCAAAATATATTAGCGATCATGTTGTCGTTCCTCATGACTCACGTGAAGTCTTTTTTTTTTTTTTTTTTTAGCTAAATAAACCCGGAAGGCGCGATAACAAGTGCTGAGTCACGTTCGGAGTACCATCCCGAAGTCAGATAGGCGTTTCGGCTCCGACACCGATCCCGTGCCATGAACCCCAAGACATGATCAAAACCACAATCCCCTCACTTCTTCACGATAGAACTCACGTTATAGAACGCCAAAATGATGAGTGAACGAGCAATCGGCCCCATAAGCCCACAAGGCACCGCCTCACCACCCTCCTCAGGGCCTCTAGATGGCCGCTACACATCACTCATCCGTCTAGAACCCTCCCATGCCGAACCAAGCTGGAAGCATCTCGGAGGTGATCGCAACGGCCACCTCTGGACATACATGTTCGGCGGACCCTACACAAACCATCAACAATGGAAGGATGCAGTGAAAGGATTTAGCAAAACTACAGAGCCGTTTTTCTACACTGTTCTTTCTGGGCCACGCGATGATCCTGCCTCTGAACCTGTTGGCCAAATGTCTTATCTGAACATTGTTCCAGATCACAGAAGGGTTGAAATAGGGAATATCATTTTCGGGTCGCAACTGAAGCAGACAAGAGCTGCGACTGAGGCATTCTATCTGATTATCAAGAATGCCTTTGAAGAGTTGGGGTATTTGAGAGTTGAGTGGAAGGCGAATGCTTTGAATAAGCCTAGTCTTGCTGCTGCGGAGCGGTTGGGGTTCGTGTTTGAAGGTATCTTCAGGTATGTTTTGGAATGGTGATTGTGATTTTGAATACTTGCTGACTTGATTAGAAAACACATGATTATCAAAGGGAGACGACGAGATACTGCTTGGTTCAGCATTACTGATGAGGAGTGGCCTGCTGTCAAGAAGGCGTTTGAGGCTTGGTTGAGTGAGGATAACTTCGATAAGGATGGGAAGCAGATCAAGTCTTTGAAAGATATCAGACAAGGCTTTGCAGAGGATAGCTGATGGACTTTGGCTTTGGCAGAGATTATCAAAGGAATACACTGGCGGTTGGGACCACAGCCATTTATGCATCAATCGACTTGACAGTCTTAATTATTGACTACAGTTTTGCAATTGGAATCATTTCATGAATTTTGAAAACCACACGATAGATCATGACGAGGCCGTTATCCTTCATCATACATCTCAACCAATACCAAGTGATGAACGGCAGTTCCGCTCATCGAAAGAATGTTCTCTCGGAGATATAAATAACCCAATTGAAATCGAAAAGTCTAGACCCTTTTCGACCAACAAACTAGAAAGCTTCAAGACAAGCGTGGAATTGTCCCCCGTGCCATCTTCTGCCGACGGTCTGTGTCTTGGCTTCCCCACTCATGAAGGCTATTCCAAATACCTGATTACTATTCAGGGCTCGGCAACAAGTCCATCACGCGTAACAAATTACGATCATCACACGGGAAAGTCCGACCACCTTGCATATTCGCAGCAGAAAGTGGGAATTCCTTTTTTAGGCATGCAGTTTTCCTGTTACTCAAAGATCTAGATCTCTTGTGTTACCAACAGCAGGTGACATCACAGCCTATCAATACATTATTTCTCCAGAGTCCTACAGCCAAAGAAGGAAGGATTTGCCGGAAGTGTCAAATGGTGGCTGCTAGAGTTCGTGTCGATTCAAGGCTGGCTGCAGCGGCTTAGAGACATGAAATGGCAGCTGCTTAATAGTTCCGATAGACTTTCTTTAGTCAGATGTTATCAATCATTCATTTCGCGTGCTAATAACCACCAGGAATTAACTGTCCTCTTCAATTATCTTTCCCATCATACTATCCATCATTTTAAGAAAAAGCAAAGAAAGTTCCAAGACAGACCTGACGGCATTATCCGATCACCCTCTCAACCTAAACCTCATGCAGTAAGACTCGCGCTGATTGGATTTCCGGCTGAAAGACCACAGTCCAGACCAGCAAACACGCGTCAAAGTTTTTCCCCCCTCTAGTCTGGGTACCTACCCAATTCCACTGGACACCACTATCCTGGACTTTCTTCGCGTTCACAGAAGCTCCCTGTCGATCTCCACAACGTCAAACTCCACCTTAACATGGACGATAACAGCACGCATACCGGTCAATATCGCTCTGCTTGCGCTGAGTGTCATCGCAGGAAGCAAAAGGTACGTCATACGTCATTGGGAGCTGGTTACGTACCGGTTTACCTTGTCCTGTACTTACTGTCGGCAGTGCAACCGCGAATGGCCTTGCAATCACTGCCAGAAGCGCAAGGTCGCAGATAAATGCCGCTTCATTCAGCCTAACGCGGCGAGTTCGCCGTCAGATAGTCTTGGGCAGAGTAGTGAGAAGAAGAGATCACGTAGTCGTGATGATGAGGGCGACCCTGAGGTGTCCGAGCCCGAGGATGACAGTGACGATGTTGAATTGGCGGCTATGGGATATGCCGCCGGGCCGCTTCTGGAGTCGTTAACTATTGATTCAAAGGTAAATCACGAACGGAGAGCCTGTTTGACACGGTCTAGGTGTCAAAATTTCATCGCTGACAAGTGTTCAGAAGCACAAGAAGCCGCTGGGTCAGATAACTTGGGTTCATCCTAGTACCTGTCCTCAACTCAAACATGCCATGGATGTTCTCCCCTCGAGAGCTCAGATGGGTAAGTGAAACCAGCCAACAGAGTCTACGTGGCAAATCAATCTAACTGTCTCAGATGCACTTGTCCAAAATTTCTTCAACAATGTCAACTACCATTACTATATCATCTACCCACCCACCTTCCTCCAAGAGTATCAAACCTGGTGGGAACGCAAATCTCGCAACCAAACGCTCTCACTTCAGTGGACAATCCTGCTGGTCATGGTCTGCGCCTGTGCTACTCAACATTTGGACGTTGACATAAAACCTATGGTTGAAATTGAGCTATCTGAGCCATCAGACAAACTGACTGTTGTGTATCACACAGCAGCGACAGAACTCGGAAGAGTCATTCCCCTGGGACATTGTCATCTTCTTAACATTCAATGGATGCTTCATTCGATTTATTGGTACAAGGCCGAAGCAAAGTTTGTGGAGGCTTGGCATGTTATTGGTGCTGCCGTTCGAGAGGCTCACGAGTTGGGTCTTCACCGAACTGCCATCGCCGAAGGTCTCTCTGAGTTTGAGCGCGAGATGAGACGGAGAGTGTGGTGTATTCTGGACTGCTGGGACTGGTAAGTTGAACAATTCGCACGGCTCGAACAGCATATTAACCACCGACAGGCAATTTGCTTCTGGTCTTGGCCGACCAACAATCATCGACCACACAGACATCAACGTCGAGCCACCAAGTCTAACTCTAGAAGATTTCTCTCCTTCACCACTCCTCCATATGAAACTCCAATCCGAACTAGTAACAGACCTCGCTCAACGCTGGGGCGCCCCCAAGAACATCAGCTCATTGAAAGATATCCAAGAGTACAAATCGACTCTCGAAGAATGGATCCGCTGTTTCCCTGCCGTATACGACGTCGACAACCCCGATACATCAAAGGACCACAAGCACAACTGGATCGTTTTCCACCGGTTTTATATCCATACTATGGCTTATCTTATGATTCTTAATCCGATGAGATCATACATGGCTCAGGACTTTACAAAGGATTCACCGGCAGATTTGTTGGCTGTGAGGGAAGACGCGGTTTATTACTCACTCAAGAACCTGGATACGACGAACCGATGGGCGAACCATGTTTCACACCGAGATGGACGATTTCATTTTATTATCTTTTCGCTATTCGATACTGCGGCTGTTCTTTCGACGGCTATTATTAAGGACCACGATGAGACGATTCCGAGAAAGGACGAGATTATCCAGGCGGTGGACAACTCAATTCAGTTGCTGAAGCGTCTTAAGGCACTCTCAAAAACGGCAAAGACATCTCATGATATTCTCGTTAAGATGGTCAACAAGATGCCACGAAAGAAGCCAGTACCACGCGAGAACGTCCTCCGTAAGAAACAGCGTGTCGCTGCTGTGTCACCAGCAGCACCAGCCAACCCGCTTGTCCAGGAACCTATGCACGCACCTACACCCGTTTTCAAGACTGAGCCAGTCTACCACCAAGAATCTGGCCAGGAATCTCAAGAAAGCTCACCGAGCTACTACGCCAGCTCCGACGGCCCCGCAGGATCAACACCACAGAGCAACTATTCAACCCACGACGTCCACGATGCGTCAACATACGCTCATATCCCCGTGGAGAACTATCAAAAACCCCATCACTATGTTGCCCAGGCCCCATCTCCCAGCGCTGGCATCGACGGTATTATCCAAGGTGGAGGACTATACTCCATGCCGCAAGTCGACCCCAATGTACCGGTCATGGTCCCCCAGCCTTACATCGACTACCAACACCAAGACCTCAACGTAGACTACGGTCTAGGCAACATCACAGATGTGGATCTGGGAGACTTTTCACAACTGTGGGACTGGAGGAGTCTCAACTTGGATTTCATCCAAAGCTCAACATAGTTTATATCTTTCATTTCTTCCCCCTTCTTTCAATAACTACCCTATTTCTTATTTCCTTGCGAAAAACAACATGGAGAGGTAGTATGTATAGAGACGATTTTCACGACTTTGATGGTAACTTGACCAACGTTTGGGGTTTTGCATTTTGTATCTTGACTTATGTACTTAGCATTATTGGTGGAAAAGAAGTGTCTGTTTTCTATTCTCGGAGTTTATCGCTTTAGTAATCATGGGAAAACTTGGACAGTCGACGCGATTCTGTTATGAATAAGCCGGCCACTCCCAAGTCTGTGATATACTACTTACATAGCTTAATTGAATAAGGAACTTTGTGGGCATATCAATAGCATGTTTTATCTACGATTCGATGTCTTAAGTCGCTGGTATGTGGTCTCCGTGCATCGAAAGGGAGAAGCGCCATACTTGTAGGGAAAAGCTTTTATACTATATTCAAGGTGCCTATTTATAGGAATTTATTGAAGCTTCACTTAGACCGCGATTACTTAAACTGCCTGCACATGTACACCTGACAAGACTATACTTAGAACAACAATAACTGAACATCATATATCGATATAACCTTCGTACTTCTTCAGACAACATAAAGCATTATGGAAAAGAATTAAGCCTAGAAAGAAAATAAATTCTAGTAACCGTAGCGAATAATGTCAGTTCTCCCATCCTCATCAGTGTAGAACTCCGTGACTGTGCGATCCATAATAGAGTTAGCACTGTTGTAAGAAAACTGCCTAACAAATCCCTTGTTCCGATTCTGCAAACCAACCGTGGCCGATTCTCCCTTCTCGACTGTGGAATCATAAGTTACCCTGACAAATCCAGGTCTCCTCTCAAAAAGACTCAAAATCCAATGGTTATACCCTCCTGTTTGAGAGAACTTGCCTACACACCAGTCGATCCTCAAGATCTTGCCCTGACTCGGATCATCAACAAGCTCATAGGTGACTTGGTGTCCAAGAGCCCTATCGACTTCCATGTCATCCCAGTACGTGAAGATAGTCAAGGGAGCGATCTGTCCTGCAGGGAGCGGTGTGTTGATGTTTTGCCAGGCGCCGTAATCGGAACCGATGGTGACCTGGCCATTGTCACCAACGTAGATTGTCCGGTCATATTCGCCGAAGAGGCCAACATCGAAAGGAACGTTAATTCGGCGGGATTCGTCGTTAACGTAGTCGGCTCCTGCGAAGAGGTCGAAGCCGTTGATTGCCAAGGGACATGCGCGTTGGAACACTGGCGGCTCAGGCTCGGCAGTGGTGGTAGGATCTGCTGTGGTGGTATCGGCTGTTGTAGTATCCGGAGCCGTGGTGATTTCAGCTGTGGTCGTTCCAGTCGCGATAGTATCAGTTCCACTGCCCTCTGACGTTTCTGTGGTAGTGGCGGTCTCAATGTCAGAGTTGGTGGCAGGGAAAACAGAAAGAATGGTGGTGGGAGGCTCTGATTCAGCAGTACTAGTCTCAGAGACAAATGCATCATCTGTCTCCAAGGTGCTGCTGACATCAGTCGTGGCAGTGGGCTCATCGATGATGTCGATACCAGAGCTACCAGTAGTGTCCTCCGGCTCAGCTACCACCCTTGAGGTTGATATTTCTTCAGAAGGGAAAGTAGTTTGAGTGAAAGGAATGTCGATAGGGTCAACCTCTGAAAAGGAAGTGGGAAGATTAGGTACCTCGACAGAGGAGTCAATAGTTACAAAGGAAAGGATGGAAGAAAATGTAGGGGCAACAGGGAGCCTAATGCTTGTTGTGGAAGTATTGGAAAAGCGGACAGAAGTTGTAGGAAAGGGTCTTGTCTCAGGCAGGTCTTCAGTGACAGGTGTATCAATGGTGGTGATGTCTGTGAGGATTGGGTCGAGGGAGGTCACGATAGGGGCACCAGAAGACTTCGTGATGTCTGGGACGATGCCTGTGATACGAGTACGGATCGAGGTAGTGTCTGTTGCCGATGTCGATGCCCCATCGACACACTCTTCAACTAAAGCAATGCATGTTAGTCAATGACAGACTGTCAGTAGATCAAGAAGACTCACCTCCAATGACAGAAAGTCTGACAGGGACACAGTTAGGTGGCGCGAATCCAAATGTCAGATAAACCTGACCACTTGATGCAACCTGGCAAAAGCCTGCTCGACCATTAGGCAGATCAGTGTTGACAAACTGGATGTAGCCGCCATTGTCGACAAAGGTCGTGGTTATGGCATCATCAGGGACCAGTCCTGTTTGGCCACCGAGCTCTTTGTAACTCTCGCCGTTGTAGTAGATAGGATTCTCATCGTCGAAGAGTCGACCCTGGGAGAGACTGAAGACAATGGCTTCACTGCAGAGGTCCGACTGGGATCCGACTATACCACCAAGGTCTCTTTCGAAGATTCCTCGCTTGATTCGCTTGGTGTCATCCGAGTTTGGGACGATACGGAAGACGACGGATCGACCACCGGGTGCAGGGGCAGGGGTAGTAGGGTCTGCGGTAGGCTCAGGATTGAGGGTATCGGTATCTTGGGGAAGAGAAGTTGTCACAACGATATCTCCTCCATCAAGAGAGGTAGAGAAGGGATCACCAGGTGGAAGTGAGAAGGAAGTTTCAAGTGAAAGGGTCTGGGAAGGGTCAGTAGGAATCGCGATGATATTGTCCAGAGTAGTAGAAAGAATGACAGAAGACTCTTCAGAAGAAGGGCCAGTAGTAACACCAGAGATGGGGACAAGATAAGTCGAAAGGTACGTGACACAGTACGTCTCAGGCAGATCTTTCCTATCCTGGAAAGCAAAAGAAGAAGTGATGAAGCTCGAAAGCAACAAAGAAACGAGTGACTTGGAAGCCATGGCGAAAGATTAAAGATAGACAGCCAAAGAATGATGGTATTTCACAAGATGGACTCAAAATGAGATGGACAGACACGATCTATTATCAACTTTTCCTTCTTCTCATATAATCTATCAATGCAATAAGAGGCGCATCATAAGATTAAGGAGTCACTGTGGCAAGATTCAACAAAAGCTACAAGACAGGCGCCGACCAAAATGACATTATTGATGCATGCACATGTGCGTCTTCAGAAATTAACTGAGATGTCACGATAGAATCTCGCAAGGGGTTCAACGCCTCCACGCTTGAACAGCTGCATAGAGACTATTTGTCTCAACTCAGATCTGGATTCGCACGCCACATCCAGCCCGGTCTAGACTCTGAAGCTCTAACCTGGTCAGATCTGGCAAGGCTAGCCAGAAAAATAGAAATCGAAGTGGTCAATATCCGAGGTGAGACATCAGCCTGGCCAACGGTTGACATCTCCCTTGCGAATCTCCCTCACATGAGCTAAGATTCCTGGGACAGTCCAAAATTCCTAGAACCAACAGAACCTTCCTTTTTTTACTTATGAGATTTCTGCTGGATGTGGCTTGTCTCGTCCCTTTGGCCAAAGGAGAAGTTTGCCCGGTGTTCCTTATTTCCACATGTCGATTGATGAAAGACATCTCGCGGTTATAACAGCATATGCAGGTCTTGATGTTTTAAATGAGCTTGGTTTACAACAGCCAGCCACATGGTATGAGTCGGCCGCCAAGGCATGAGGATCAAGATTACCCTTTGCTACCGGCTACTTGGATTGACAGGTATTTGCAACAAGGGGCTCATTTCTCACTCTTTCATAAATTCTGTCTCTTCTGCTCTTTTTGCCTTACATCCATCTCTGCACTTCTTGTTCAGTCACTCGTTCCTTTACGTTGGTTAAACCAACCCACGCTCTTTAAGCATGTCCTTCAAGTCTCTCATTCTCCCAGCGCTCTTCACTCTCGTGAAGGCAGCTGACGATGTCCAGTACGAAACCCGCACTGCTACCATCACGCAATGCTTCACTCGTGATGGTCTAGCTCCTGCACCCGTGGTCACCGGTGCGACGGCTACTGTTCACAAGCCAGGTATCACAGGAGGAGCTATCATCATTGAAGTTGACGCTCCTAACTGCGAGTCCTGTGGTTGCCCTACTTGCGTCCAGACTGTTGCATACACTACTTCCTTCCAGTGTTTCTGCGATACTGGTCTTTGTGATCAAGAGTATGTCATCACGGAGAGATACAAGGGCATGGAAGCCAAGCCAACTATGGATTCGCACTCTATTCCATTTGGATTCACTTGCGATGTTCAGACCTGTACCACTTGTGGTCCTGAGCCTGTCACTGCGACTATCACGTACCCTGTGACGGATCGTCCTTACGACAACAATGTTGCTCACCCGACTGCCATGCCCCCTGCTGGCAAGCCTACCAAGGGTGACGATTATGATAACAGCTCCGACTACGACAACGGCTCTGACTACGACAGCGGATCTGAGCACAAGGGCTCAGAAGACGGCAACGGTTCCAAGCCTGACAGCGGCTACAAGCCTGAGAACAAACCCAGCTACCCGAATGGACCTGTTCCTGCCAAGAAGCCCGAAGGAGAACCCATGCCTGCTCCCATGCCCGCTCCCATGCCCAAGCCTAATGAGAATGACGGATTCCACTCAGCTGTCAAGCCAACCTCCACAGCTGATGCGGGAAGCTCTTATCCTGGTAAGTTTACTGCATGCGATTTCCTTGATAAATGAACGAAGCTAACGTTTCATAGATGTTGGAGGTGAACACCCTGTTGTCGTATCGGGAGCTGCAGGCCGAGCCTTGGGAGTTGTTGGTGCAGGCGTTGCTGCCTTTGTTCTTCTGTTTTCTCTTTAAGCTTCTGTAATTGCCTTCTAATTAATTGTCTCCTGCGACTCAGTAGTCCGAGATCTATGAAGCAATGTTCCTTACCTACTCTTCGACCATAATTGATTAGACTATTTACCCTGATATTCCGGAAATGAATGACGCAAAGTGATTCTTGGCAGGTCGAGTGAATTCGAGATTATCATAAATAAGCATCGACGTAATTAAGCGTTAACCGCGGCTACATCGCATTTCTTGTCGGGATAGAAGCTCCATTTCAGTGGGAACATCTCCATAATTATATGAGTCTTATCACCGCGAATTAAACCATGGACCCTGAATCGTACGCTCAGATTCTGCCCAAGCAGAACAATACGTAGTAGGAAAAACACAGTGAATCAGTTAATCACTAACGTTGGAGAGTCTGGTCACTGGTGTGAGGACAAACCCTGCAATTAAAAAACAAGAGCTACAACTGTCAGGCCAATAATGATGGAGATTTCTCGGGGAGTTGAGCCTCAGCTACAGCGTACCCCTGTCCATCAGATGCCAAAAGAAGCCTGGAGCAAAAGTTCCGGTGATGTTGTTTAATCCAGGTCAGGATGATATCATGACTTGGCTTTCGTTTTGGACGTTTAAAAAATTAAACAAAGCCTGAGAACTCCTATAGTTTGAATGATTATCATCGCAAATAAAGGCACGTGATGCAAATGTTGTGCTGCAAGAGTACAAGCTACAGCTACTGTACAGTGAAATTCCCAGTGGTCCAGGTGACCTTTTTCATTCCCCACCCTGCAAACTCACCGCCCGGCCGAGTCCCGACTGGGACAACAGATGAGAAAGAGGCTAGACCGGACTCAATATTCACAATCAGATTCGATTCAGGGCTGAACGTTTAATCTAATCCAAATGTCATGTCGTCCTTGACCTGACCCAGCATCTACCGACAAATCCCCCCCATTGTTGGAGCATTTGCTTCGGCTTCAGCCTCCGTCACGAGGGGGCTTTGACTTGACCTTTTTATTTTCCGTTTCATTTCCAAACCCTCCTTCTTTTTTGAGTTACCCTTTTTAAGAATGTCCGACGAAGACGCCGAAATCCTCGGCCCCGATGGCCAGCCCCCAGCCCGTGTCGACCGCGATAGAAGAGCGCCGCGCTTCAGCTGGACTCCCGCATACGAAGCAACATTTTTCCGAAGCCTTTGCGAGAGTGTTCAGCTTGGTCTTCGCGAGAACTCGTCCTTCAAGGCCGAAGCCTGGGAGCGCGCCGCCGTCGCCCTGCAGGAGAGCCACGGCGCCTACCCTGCCAAGAGCCATCTGATCAATAAGAGCGACAATGCGAGGAAGCGGTTTCGGTTATGGCGCGGTCTGCGTGAGGATCCCGAATTTGTGTATAACCCTGTCTCGAGGACGGTGACGGCTACTGAGGAGGCGTGGGCTGCGCATATAGAGGTAATACATTTCTTTGCACGGTCGCGATGGGATTGAGGGGGGAAGCGTTATCGGTCAACGCTCATAAGAACCGGCGGCATACAACTTTGTCAAGCACGTACTGACTTGAAGTAGAGGGAACCCCTTTCTAGAGCCTTGCGTGGTCGACCCTTTGATCACGAAGATTTCATGGAGGTTCTTTATCCAGACGTCATCGGATCCGGTGGCGCACCCAAGCGTATAATGAAGCCTAGACGGCGAACAGACGGTCCCATCAGCGACGACCCCGATATGCCGGGAACGGGTATACTCAATCTTCAAAGCGATCCTCCTCCGCGACCTCCTGGTCTTGAGAGTCCGAACTCTCGACCTATGTTGACCCAGACTCCCACGACCTCCTCTACCGGCTCAGCGACGCAGCAGCGACCCACTTCGACGACGATTCCTCCTCGAGGACCCCCGACCGTAGCAAACGCGAATGCTCTTACCCCGCCCGACGAGACTATCACACAGAGCCGTAAGCGACAGCTTCCAAGCACGAGTACTCCTGTTATGTTTGAACCTTCGCCACCGACTACTACCATACCTCTGCAGTCTGCAGCTCCCGAGTCGCCCGGCAAACGTCGCCGCACTTCGTCGAACGATGGCTCTCGCGCCCTCACCGCTTCCGTCCTCAACTCTTCCATGCTACCCATGGCCGTACGAGAGGGCCCGAGTGCTGCCTCTCCATCGCAGGCGGACAGCCAGGGCATCTCCAACGGCAATGGAGCCGCGATGGAGGAAATTGTTGAAGCTGTGCGGGCGCGAAACGTGCTACGCTGGCAGGAGGAAGCACTGGACATATTCTTCCGCGACTTTGCCGACGAAGATCTGGATCTGCAGGTCAAGATCTCCGAGGGCGTGCTCATCAATGAATGCAAGGCCATGGTCTTCTGCAAGATGCCTAGTCGCGTCCGACACCATTGGGTGAAGCGCTTTAAGGAGACTCCCCATCGACAGTAGGAATGCGGATATGCAGGGTCCAACATGGATGTTGAGCAGGCATGCAAGCGAAGTGACGGAACTACACATCCGACCAGCGTGAACAAAAACAAATAACAGTACCACACAAACCAACAAAAACAGGATACCACAGAAAGAGGAGGACAGGGACAAAACATCCAAAAGAGACTATGGTCTGGCGCTTATTGGGTCCATGTTGAAGATACCAAGGGTTCACGGATATGAAGCGGCGAGGCGTTTTACCGGGCAAAACATCCATCTGTTTATATGCTTTATTGTACGAGGAGTTGCATTTTCTGTTATCATTTTTAGCGAATCTTTGGGATAGTTGTGTTGTATCTTATGTGCAATGGAGATGGGTTGATGGGAGCGTGCGTGTGATTTTGAGTTGATACCTAATATATATAATTCTCACCTCTCATGTATGAGTCTAAAGAGTGTTGGTTTAAGGATGTTGGTTGATGTTGACTCGGTCGTGGGTGATGAAGCTGATGCTATGTATTGTGTAAGATAGGAAGGACTTGACTGATGGAACTGAGTTCCAAGATCGAGATATCAGGGGGTCATATACTTGAAGAGAGAGAAGTTTGTTCGAGCTCTGTGATATGATGATATGATGATAGATGAGAGCGAGCCTGGACGGAGACTAATATTGCAGTGCAAAAACGGTCCTGGTCTTGTTTCGGAAGAAACCTTGCAGCTGGAGGTGTTGGGTACAAATTAAAATTGCAGTGAAGTTTTACAATGTGATTGGTAAACGGTTGGAGTATTCTCCGGAGCGGTCCCAGATTCTCTGTGATTGTGCTCCCGGTACCTATTGACATGGCATCGTGGTATATGTCTTAAGCAAGTAAAACTATAGCTGAATAGTCCGCTTTAGCGGGTTAACAAATGAAGTTTGAGAGCAGGTGTATTGCAGTCCAGAGCCTGGGGAGGGTTAAAATTGCAGTGTAGGCGACTAGGCGCAGCATCTTACTGGAGGCATAGCCTAATATGGATGGAGAGTCGCCGCTGGTAAGTCAGGGAAGGGGTTAAAGATGCAGTGAAGTCGGTGTTTCCAATGTAACATCAAGATAATCATAGTTGGGGGTTTCCTCGCCACCCCTCACATTTGAAGCATCAGGACTTCGTTGTTTGCACAAGAGAGAGATTCGCTGTGATGTTAATGGCTAGACGATGTCGATCCTCTAGACTATCAGAGAGGGCTTCTCCAATGTCTATCAGGCAATAGCCATCCGGTCAAAATATCAATGCAGAGTTTATCTACACCTGGACTTAGCAGAGCGTTTAATGCCCAGTTTCACAAGTTCACCAATAAGGCATTCATTCCTCAAGTTTCTTAGGAAGGCTTCGTTCAAGGTTTAACGAGAACACAAGTTTGAGGGGGCCAGATGTGAGAGGAAGTTAAATTCGTAGTGAAATTATGGAACTTGGTATGCCGTTAAATACGAAAAAGAATAAAGGATATAGGCGAGTTAAACTGCCGTACTGGATACAACACGTCAGGTTTGAGAGAGCCATCAACTAAGGGAGGGGGTTAAATTTGCAGTGAAGCCGGTGACTCAACTAGAATGAGAAACTGCTAGTGCATGTAACACAAGTCCGATGAGATTGACAGTTCGGTAATTATTGAAGGACATGAGATGAGTGAGGTTAAAAATGCAGTGCAGTAAGAGTTTGACGCGTGGTGAGCCGAGGTGCGAATTGCCTAAATCAAGTGCGGGAGGGGGTTAAATTTGCAGTGAAATGAAGTAGAAAAAACCATACCTGTTTGGATCAGTCCGAGGTGTTACGATGAGTCGGGAAGGACGTGGGTGATCTAAGATTGCAGTGAACTCTGGGTGCCAGCCATCATAAATATTCCGATAGGCCCAACTGCATTATATCCTGGGGCGATGGTCGATGAATAGCAGGCTTACATATCTCAGCCTCAAGTTATGAGAGGAGCACCTTTGGGTGAAAGAGCATATTTTTAATCTTATCTCATTATCATTCATTACATCCATCATATCATTCTATTCCAACATTAAATCGCTTTTATCCTGTTCCTGTCTTTCAATATTATATCTATCCCAAATTCGACTCCTCCTCCAAAACGCCCTTTGCCCTCAAGATTGGTCCCAGCTCCTTCAACCTCACTGGCTTCGTTAAAAATAAATCCAACCCACTAACCTCTGCCTCCCTCTGCGCCTCCTCAGAGGCTAAACCTGTCAACGCTAATATCAAAGCCGGTCTCAGGCCTTGTGCCGTTTCAAAAGCGCGAATTCTCCTCGTAGCTTCGAATCCGTCCATGACAGGCATGGATATATCCATTAGGACACAGGTGTAACGACCGGGATCGGCTTCGTACGCTGTTACAGCTTGTAGACCATCGCTGGCAGTCTGATAGGGCTGATTGAGCTTTTTCATGTAAGAAGAGAGGATCTTTAAGTTGATGAAGTTGTCGTCGACAAGGAGAAATTCAGGTTGGCGGAAGTAGCTTTGCGTTGATTGTGTGGGGGTTTCGTCGGCGCTGAGGGGGAAGGGGGATGATGGATGGGTGATTGAGGTTGTGGTGTTGTTGGGGACGGTGAGGGAGTCTTGGTTTATGGTTGTAGACGTCGGTGTATTGGCGGAAGTTTGGGCTACCGTCCAGCGGTATAAGGCCAGTGAGCATGCCTTTGCGAGTTTTCGAGGACCAAGCCTAGACGAGAGGTTAGTTCAGAGTACCTTTATCATGTATTCGAGCACTTACGGCTGGGAAATAAATTCAAATACACCCGGCCGTGGTGTAGTCTTGACCCCTAAAGCATACTGATGAGCCGTGAGAGCATTCGCACACAGCACAATATTCGGAACATCAGGCATAGTATCATTTGCATCATAAGGTCTTTCAAAGCCTTCTTCAGACCAAATCGCGAGGTCTGGCATCAAACATGGCGTCTCGAAGCCAGTGTTGACTTGCATGCCAAGCCAATCCTTGCACATGTTCTTCACCAGTTGACATGGCGACTCGATCTTCTTCCCTGAAGAACCACCCTCGTTTTGTCCGAAATCGACAACCTTGACACGTAATCCACGGAGCTTATCCGTTTGGGTCTCAAATTCCTCCTCGCGTTGTCGGACTTCACAGACGCCCTTGTGGCAGTCATCGCCCAATTTCATTGGTAGTCTGACTGTGACGGTGGTTCCCTTGCCTGTTTGACTCTTGACAGAAATATGACCTCCGAACTGTGCTGTTATTTGCTTGACAAAACTCAGTCCAAGACCAGTACCGGGTGATAGGTGGTTCTCCTGAGAGAATGGCTTGAAGAGTCCGTTCTGCAAAAACTCGTCGCTCATGCCTATTCCTGTGTCTGAAACAGTGATGGTGACCCAGCAATCGTTATCGTCGTTGCCCAAGGCACTTGTTTGTTCCAAAGATACACGAATCAGTCCGGCGTTCGTATACTTAAGCGAATTGCCGAAGAGGTTCATAATAATACGGCGAACAGGCCCAGGTTGTGTGTAAAGTCCCCATGATGGTCGTGAGTCGATGACCAAGAATATCTCTACATCTCCAATCTTCGTCTCGACATTTCCTTTGTCCTTGGCTGGCGCCCGAAGATCCTCGATAGCTTGCATGGTATCCATTCGGCGAATGGACGTGTGTCCTGGGCGTCGAGGTGGTGGTCTCGTAGCCTGGGCTGCTTGGGCTAGTGAAACATGCTGAAAATTGAAGCCAGCATATACACTCTCTAGAACTTCTTCGGCTAGGACATCAAGCTGGACAACCTTTCTCGATGACTTTGCAGAACCTCCAAAAGTGGAGGATCTAGCAAGTCCAAACCCATCGACTTGGTTCTGCGCGCCTTCCTGTGGTAGAGGCTTGTTGACCTTCGAATATTCGAGAAGATGGTCGATCGTATCTGAAAGAGTTCGGCAACATGTCTCGATCGTCCTAACAATGTTCTGCTGTGGGATAGTGAGCTCTGTATCATTAAGCAGCTCAACACTGAGAACAGCACCATGAAGCGGTGATCTCAACTCATGAGACAATGACCCCAAAGCATCAGTCTTAGCCTTATCCGAAGCCAAAGTCTCCAACTTGAAGGCCTCAGCCGCAGCAAGCATACCCAGAGCTCTAAGATAGCTAAGATCCAGATCGATATTGAAAGCGCGTTTGATGTTGCAAGTGTAGATAAAGCCACCGGCGGACCAGCGCTTCTTGCGCAAATCCCAGACAGGGACAAAAGCCACGCTTCGAGATCCTGGGAAAGCTTCACGGAGAATAGTTGCTTCTCGCTCTTGGATGCGGAGCCTGTTTCCTTGTCTGTCGGGTACATAGCCCCAAGAGTGACTATCGTCTTGGCTACCATTTGTCAATGCGCGGTGATTCGATTCATCAGATAGTTCATCAAGCTGCAGCTCTCCGTTGGCGTCAAAGTTGAAGATATGGCCCTTAGGATATCGACGAATCATGCGAGCGAGAAGGGCTTGAGGAAGTGAAACGTGAGCACTCTGTTGGCCATTCAATGGATCCATCTCCGAAGATCCAAGTGCTTGGCATGATGGTCGTGGTCGATCCTCGGATGAGCCGGTCGTACAAGTATCTTCGCTGTCGTTGTAAGTAAAGGTTGAGGGCCTCCGAATCGCCATATCGTCATCCATCCACTCGGTGGAAGCACCCGAGGAAAATTCAAGCTTGTCGGCGTTAAGGAACAGACATCCATCGGATTCGATAGAGTCTTTGACGATGCGAGCTGCTTTACAGAAGACTTCCCGCGGCGTCACAAGTACGCGCTGTGTATCTTTGTAGACAGAAAGTTCAACCGAATTTGGTTGCACTGTACCGTTGCACTTATCCTGACCACTCGTCAATTCGGTAACAGGGTCTGTGGAGGGATTGATATTCATATCTCCCAAAGCATTCTCCACGTCCTCAATCTTGAGCTTCCGGGATTTGGGAAGGCTATCAACTCGCGCATCATGCTCCCGTTGAGCATTCGTTAGAGGTGAAGATTGTGTGTTGCCCTCAACAAAAGTAGTCAAGCCCATAGCTTTCTTCTCACTGCGCCGCTGAGTACTCCTCAGGCTGATAGTCTGAAGGTGCTCCGTCACAGCCCTCGAAAGCTCTCTCATCATCCTCGAAAGCCTCTTGTCCCAAGGAAGAGCAGGCTTCGTATCAATAACGCAGATAACACCAATATTAACACCCCGATCCGTCCGAATCGGCACAGCAGCATAAAATCGCGCCGCACCACCAGGTCGACAGTATGGCTTAGCCGAGTACTCCGGATCAGTCGTCACATCGTCAACGACTATAACCGGCAGTTCAACCGTAGCTCTGAACCCATCCGGTCCAGACTCGGGAGGATCATCCGAGCATAAAGTGCTTTCACAAGCGCTGTGTGAACGAGGAATTGCTGTTCCGCAGTGCCAAAGAGTCTCTTGGTGGCCGTCATATCCTAGGTTTGGAATGAGAGGCGTGGTGGCTGATGCTTCGGCGATGATGTACTGGTGAGTCTGGTCAAACAAAGAGATCATCGCTTTAGCGGCGCCAGTTTGAGAGGCTGCTAGTCTGGCGAGGGCCGTGAAGATCACATCTGAGCTTGTGACGAGCTCAGTAGTTGGGATTGGGCATCCAGAGTCATTGAAGCGAACATTTGTAAAGAGTGAGTCGTCAAATCTGAATATCAATTAGACACTCGCTCACTTTGACAGATATCAGAGATGGCTCACCTAAAGGTCTCCCGTTCCCTCGTAGCTTCAGAGACGACGCTTTTCTTAGGCACCTGGACATACTCTGCTGGGATGGCCATTCTCAGTACCAATCGAGGCTAGGCACTCGCACCAGAGATGTTGTGCGGGAATGAAAGAAGAGAATTGGATCAAGTTATTCCCTCTCTTCTCATTTCTAAAACGTTTTTTTTTTCTTTCTCAACGGCCAATTTCGTTATTGGGTGGAAGAGGGAAAGAGCTGAGGTCCAAAAGGTTTTGCCACAATACGAAGGGGGGCACGGGCGAACGCCGAAGACCGGGGACTGGCTGGTTTACTCTACGGCACTGGCGTTGGGTTCGGCAGGCACTAAGGAACCCTGAATTTCCACTGCAGCTAAGCTATTCTAGGGGGAGTCTGAGGTACTGGAGCAAGGGCAAAAATGTGGCAGAGTCTAGAACGGGTCGATCGATTTGCATGCGTCGCCACAAATCCAGGATCGACGTAACTCATGTATGAAAGTGGAGAAGGGGATCATAAAGCTTCATTGCCCGTTCCTTGACCTCGGGTACTTCAATCTTGTAGAGTCCGTTTTCGCTGAGACAAGACAGTTAAGTTAGCAGATGAAGAAACATAACGTTCCTATTTCTAGAATCCTTCTGGATAATAAAACTCAATTGGTTGATGTTGATAAGACATCAGTTCATAAATGCGTTGATGTTTGACACCAAATACGACCGGATTGAACCTTATAATTGATAGGCATTGATACTGGAAATAGCTTGCATCCATGTAAGTTGATTGATGAGTCTTGGCTGCCTTATTCTATCTGTTGGTTCTGTGCGGCCTGACAGTATCGTGTCTGTATCACCAGCAATCTCTGCATTCTCTTGTGAAACCTTTATCTCCAGTAGGAGCTAATTCCTTGACGTAGATCTCGATGCCATCCCGTCTAGCTTCTTCTCCATCACTTCATTGCAACGTCTGTCACGTGCAATGACTCCTAGTCTTTGAGCTACCGAAGACTAGTTCGCATCCATCCGCGTGCCTTAGCTTCAACAAGCCATCGTCATTCATATCCACTTCAACGCCTCTGTCTCTCTTTCTGTCTTCAATCCAACATCCACAGTAAAACGACACAACTTCAATGGCTTCATTCGCTCAAACTTCGTTGGCAGCTGCCATACTAGGCTCAATCTACGGAAACTACATCGCTCTATCACCACCCAATCCCAGCGACCATTCTACGCCTTCAACTGGAGACTCGGTGCGTGGCTTGTTCCTGACAAAGAAACACTCAACCAAAATTGCGCTAGCTCCGTGGGGTTTGTTAGCGTTGCAGAGTGCTGGGCTTGCCTTGCGCTATCCGGACATTCCAGCCTCTCCCGGGCTGAACACAGACCTCATAACATGGTCCAAGGCAACAACAATACCCTTGGCGTTGATCTTCTGCGCGGGTGTCCCTTTGCGGTTAATCCCGTATGCGTCTTTGGGTAAAAACTTTACCTTTGCGCTCAAGGAGCCGGACCATTTGAAGACGACGGGTATATACAGATATGTTCAACATCCAAGCTATACCGGTGTTGTCATCCTTATTTTTTCCAATGTGGCACTTCTTGGACGGCTAGACGGAGCTATGAGTTGTTGGATTCCGTTAGGGTTTTATGATACGTTCTGTTCCTGGATGATGGCACTGCTTGCGCCTGTTTCATCACTTATTTTATATGTCGTATGGAAACGAGTGTGTGAAGAGGAAAAGATGTTGAAAGGAGCCTTTGGTGAAGGGTGGGAGGCATGGCATGCAAAGACAGCTCGGTTTATACCTTTTATCATGTAGACTTTCAAGACGCTGGATCGGTAAAGCGGGCTTCCACAAGCTTCGTCCGGGAACTAGATAAATATATGGATATCTTTATTTGTTAGTCAATCAATCTCTCCCTCGCGCACAAGAGCTTCTACATCAAACACTCATGAGCCACATAAGTCAAGACTTCAACTACCTGAGTTCATGCTTGGTGTAATCATGCTTGAGCATGAGTGGTGGTTCAATGTATCCACCTATGATAGGATTCTGCAGATTCACGGTATTATTTATGGCGGGAGTACTACTTAAGCTCTTGCATAGATCCGCAGTTCGCCTGCGCGAAATAGAAGATAATAGCTAGTTCGTATGTAGGTTAAGATACATACAAGGGTATCTATTATTACTATCCATTTATAATACTATTTAAAGAGCTTGGATCAGAAGGCTGATGGGTACATATGATCCTGTAGCTGCAGCCTGAGAACCTATACGAAGAAGGAAATAATTGCTAAAGAGTTGGAATCCCATGAATTGTGTCCAGACACCCCCAGTAGGATAACAGACGGGATCATTATCATCGTTGAAGTCTTCGATGCAATCCATGATTGGTGCACTACATTTCAGAGCACCTCCGTCTGTCTGTCCCTGCTCGCAGGTGATGGGCGCCTCGTTTGTCCGGAGCGGTGTGCTGCAACTATAAACCAGAGCTGACTGTGAGCCGCTGTAAATGCCACAAATCTTGGACCCGTCGACAAAGAGGGCTCCTGTGCCTGCTTCGATGGAAAATACACCTGCTTCTACACCCGAAGGATTGTCCTCGCCCAACGTTATGGTGACATACTGTGGTGGGGGAAGTCTGGCTGGTGTGTTGCTTGCACCGCCGCCTTGACCGATTGCGTTGAAGTTTCCGAGGACTGGAGATGAGCTCGAGGTCGGATCAATGGTGGATGATGTCGCTGCATCTGACGTGACGGAAGATGTGATGTAAACAGTGGTGGCGTCAGTTGTTGTAGGTACCGATTCCGTCACGTCAGAGGGGATGGTTGGCTGAAGAGAAGCAGAGTCGGCTGACAAAGTCGCAGACAGGGTGAAAGCCTCAGAAGATACCGATTCCGTGACCGAGAAGCTCGTCGGTTGAAGAGAGCTAGAGTCGGCTGACGAAGTCGCAGACAAGGTGAGAGTCTCAGAGGTTTCTAATGAAATTGACGAGCTGACGGTGACTAAGTCACTGATGTTAACATACTGGTTTATCAAAAGGTTATGGATGTCTTTGCAGAACTTACCAGAAGCACTTGGCTTGCATGGACCTGCTGCTGCGCCAAGGGCAAAGGCCAGTGAGACTAAAGCGTTGGAGCGCATTGGAAAGAATAAATTGAGTAACGAATGGTAAGATCTTTCAGTAATAGATAAGGCTGGAACCAGCCTAAAGAGGGACAAAGATGAAGTGAGAACAAGAGAAGAAAATCTTGGCAAGGATGAGAATGGATAACATTCTCTTATGAATTCAAGCCAGAATAGGAGGGTATACGCCACTTCATTTAACTAGTGAATATTAAAGTGCATTATTGACGACGCTATCGACAACAGGCTGGCGAGACTCCACTCAGCTGTATCTTGAGTACCTAAACCGCATAACATGTTCCTGAAACAAACGCATAAAACTTTGATAAAAGGCTTTTGAGAAGTAAGCCGAGGACTCCTACCCAGCTCTGAGACCGCCTAGAGGTTGTACTCGGGCGGCCCATCAGCCTTTCCCTTCAACCATTTTCTTGGCCGTTCCGCTTCTTCCTCTATATCCCGTTTCCACTGGAATAACGACTCCCCAGGACAGGATCATTGATAACTGCCCCTCGATGATGCAAGATTTTACTTCCGGTCTGAAACATGCGACGGTACTCCTCAATGAAATCACCCTGTTCCCGGCGGTCTATAGCTCTGTTTAGAGCGTGAAAAAATCGTTCTGATGTAGGCTCTCTCTTGAGTCCGCAGAGTGCCCCCAATAGAGCTGGGGGTCGTTGTTCTTTTTGAGGTGTAGATAATGAATCAGGGCCATAGGTGGCATAGCGCGAGGACTTAGACCACCTTCAACCGGGATGATAAATCTGTGCCTATATTTCATGTGATCCAGGTTTAGGTCAAAGGATCCCAAGTTTCGAAGGCAGAAGAGGCATCTTTCTGGGCAAAACTTTGTCGGATCATCGGAGTCGTCGGAGGCACGCTCTTTGGGGACAGGCTTTTCGGGGCAAGCTCTTCCTCGTCAGAGCTCGAGATAGTTGCATCGGCTCCCTTAGCTCGTTTTGCCTTTCGTTCGGATTGGGCTGGTTGACTTTCGGAGGCAGAAGACTTTCTTTTCCCTTCAGATTGAGCGATGTCTCTCTCGGGAGTAGACGAATCAGAGTTGCTCGGGCTAGGCGGGATACTAGAAGATATCTTGATAGGAGAGGAGCCCGGCGCATACTGGTACTGGTATTCTGTTTCGATTCTCTTAAAGAAGTCATCCCATCCTTTGCGAGCAACTGCCACCTCAACCCTATCCTCAGGGGATACACCATAGTCATGCAAAGACATTATGTTTGAGTCGGTTAGAAAAGAGGTAGGTCTTTGAAATCGTGGTGATATTGGTTCGTGTCTAAGAGTAAGAATGAAACAGCAAGCGATGTCCCTTATTTATATGATCCCATATTAGCTTTTCTGCACACAGTAGAGTATATTTTGAATACAGTTCTGCCAATAGTACAAGCAAAATCTGCGTAAATAAATGCAAAGCATAACTCTGTTGGAGAGAAATTTGTTTGAATACCCCGAACTATAATCTTATTTTCTTAGAACTTTCAGAATTTCTGTTGCAAGCTCTGCATTCTTAGTAAACAAATCCAACTCATGCTCCGGATATCCTGACTGGATAGCAATCACAGCATCTAAGCCGGGTACAATATAAATAGCCTGACCATACATGCCAATAGCCGCAAAAGCACAGTCATCACCCATTTGATACTCCTTGCTACCTCTGCCAGTCGTCCACCAGCCGCTTTCGTAACCGAAATTGGATACAAAGTTATCCGGGTGCAAGGCTCTAGGTCCAATGCTGAATTTGGCGTTTGATATATCCTTAAACCAACCCGGAGGTACATTAGGTCCCTTCCCTTCTTCCTTCATTCCATCTAGGATAAAGCATCCAAGGCGTGCCATGTCGGTTAAGGTGGCAGATAGACCACCGTGGCCATCGACGTGACCTGCTGCAGTGGTTCGGATATAACCATCATACTGCATACCTGCAGGTTCCCATATCGTGCGTGAGATATACTCGTCAAGTGGCTCTTTCGTAGCACGAGATATAGCTGTCGACAGCACGTAGTAGTTTGGATTGTAGTAGTGAAACTCCTCCCAAGGCTCAGCTACCTTCCTCGCGGTTTTGAGCCAGTTCATAACGGCTTCAGGGTCGGTCTGAGGGTAAAGCTCCGTTGCATACATAGGGTTCGGAACATCAGCAGGTCTTTCATCTTCAGACTGTTCAACGACCCCCGAGGACATGCATGATAGTGCAAGGAGTGGGACATCAGCCCAGGCAGTTCCCTTCAATTCCTTAACATGACGAGACACAGGATCATTGACAGATAATTTTCCTTCCTGCTGAGCAATGGCCAACGCTGTAGATACAACAGACTTGGTACAAGACTGTACATCATTCCTAGAAGCCTTTGAATTTCCATGTCGATACTCTTCAAGACGAATGGCATTATTTTGCACGACAACACAACCAGTTATGCCATATCGGCGCATAAATTTGTCAAGATCGATATCAGAGTTTTTTTTTAGAGCAGCAGGGATGTCCAGTGAGTCATCTCGTGTAAAGCGTCTGAGATATGATCCGTGTCTGATTTGAGTTGTGCGGTTTTGGAAGGTTTCTTCGCGTAGACGGTAGAGAAGAGGGGTGTAAGCTGGGTCGGCTGAGTGAATTGAGGACAGGCTGAAACTGCCTATCTGGTCGCTGAAATGTGGTAGGTCTCCCATTTTGGCGATGTTTCGCTTGGAGGAATTTGACAGGTGAGGATATTCAGAGATTTAACAATTCGGGGGCTATCATCCGAAGCTTAGCAGCGGAGGTAGAAGCCGGTGATTGATAACAGATTCATTTGCCTCCACTCCAATCAATTCATTCGGGGGTGCCCACTCCAACCTCGAGGCTGCGGCGATGCTGGCCGAAGCCAGCCGGCTGTTATCCTCCGAACAGCAATGTCGAGGAAGCACGATAATTATGTATGGAAATGCATTTCATACGAAATTCTATTCATACGAAGCTATCTTCAACCTTAAGAGAGGATAATTTTAAGAAAACACGGAGTACAATGGGATTATCCATGGAGAGCTGCAGCATATGAGGGCCTTGCTCACCAGAAGCCTCTCTGACAGCAACTCATGAGAACAATATTTCAGGAACAACACTTAAGCTATTTGCTAACTAGGGGACATTCTGTGCGAATGATGTCTCAGCATATTTCCCGGCATCAAAAGTAGGTCCGGAAAGATAGGCAATGATTACATACATGCCGAAGTCGGGGTAACTCGTCGATCACTTCACTTGCTTTCTTTCATAACAATAACTCTCTCATGCTGCCTGTTTCAAAACTCAACATGCTCGAAGTTCACTGTTCTGGGACGCCATACGCGGTATGTCTCTGTTGTAGAAAATCAGAACAGATGCTAATAACGTAATAAGATCGGCCACCAACATGGCACCGCAGCCAAAGATAAAGTATTAGGTTCTCTTTCTTTCTACAAAGATCTCTTCCAAGAAACATGTTCAATGAACTGGGAAGCCGTTCGTCAAGAAGCCAAGAAATATATCGAACCTCTCCAGAATCTATCACCTCGTCATGTTGAGGAAATGCAAGGCATAGCCGAAGGTGCAGGCGTTGATCTCCTGGATATCATAGCCCTGAACGTCCGAACAGAGATCACTTTCAGTCTTTTCACAAGTGTTCCTGGTCTTCCAATTCAGACAGATGGGTGTACGAGCGCTGCGTACCGTCAGCCAAACGGCAATGTGCTTCTCGCACAGAACTGGGACTGGCAGCCTCAACAAGCGCCAAATCTGTTCATTTGCCATATCGCCCAGACAAATACCGACATACCTAACATTTCGATGGTTACGGAAGCAGGTGTTATAGGCAAGATTGGTATCAACTCTGCGGGAGTCGGGACCTTGCTAAACGCTATCCGGGCTCGAGGTGTTGATGAAACAAGACTTCCCATTCACATTGCACTCAGGACTGCTCTTGAGTCTCAATCAGCGCGAGAAGCGGCAGACAAGCTGTACAGGATAGGAACAGCCGGGAGCGGCCATATCCTCGTCTCTGATTCACACGAGGCTATAGGTCTGGAGTGCACGAGCATAGATGTCAAAGAGATCAACTTCGATACCAACGGAACTCTTGTTCATACGAACCACTTACTCCTCGAGCATCCTGGTGTTGATGAGCCAGGGTGGCTACCCGATTCTAAAGGTCGACTAGCACGCATTTCTGAACTTCTTGAGCAGAAGGTTGCTTCCACAGGAGTTGACCATCAGTCTTTCTTCGAGTTGTTCAAGGATGAGCAAGGGTACCCTGCGTCAATCAATCGAGATGTGACTGCTCATAGAGATGGGACGACAACTCTGTTCAACATTAACATGGATTTAGCTAAGAGGAGGGCCATGGTACATGTGGGAAGGCCAACAGACTGGACTGAAAGGATAGAACTATCGCCTTGAAACATTTACAGAAGAATGTAGCGGGGTGAGATACATGTTCGAATCTATGACAACATTCTCGAATAGACCTCGGACTGTTGAAGTCACCATTTGACGGTGCTATCAAAGCGTTTTTTTGCAGCTAATTGGGAACTCACCAATGAGCTTAAACTCCAGCGTTATTCCCCCACCCATGAGAAACAAATAAAATGAATCAGTTCACTTATACTACTCAATTGATAGAAAGAATTGAAATAGCAAAAACATGCTCATCGCATTGATGTCGCCACCACGTTAGAAACGTTCTGACCTTGTTGAAGATACAGGGTAAGCATTTTAGACATGTCTCACGGACAGTCATTAATCCGCCCCGCGAGATCTGGCCTTATCATGTGTCCCTCCCTATAGAAATCATGATGAAAGGTGTCGCTGCACGTCACTCGACAATTACAGTCTTCCCACCACAAAATCCGTCATCATGGTAAGCTCGAAACAACCATCGCGCCACCAAATCACCCACTGACTCGCAATGTAGAATATCGCATACAACTCCGCCTTGCGGCAAAGCAAGTCTCTCAGCGCAGAGCTCCAAAACCTCAACAGCAAAGCCCAAGCTTCCCCGTCCGAAATCGGCAACGTGTCAGCCTCAATCGCCTCTTTCACCAAAACCCTCGACGAATACCAGAGTCTTGCCCGCCAGGAGATCGTCCCTAAGAAGCAGGAAGAAGCTTTTGCGCGAGTGAAGAGGTTTCGCGAGAGCCTTTCGGATTTTCGCGGGCAGCTTGATTCGCTGAAGAAGGCGAGGGAGGATGCCCAGCACCAGGCCAATCGAACAGAGCTTCTCGGACGAAGACCATATAACGCTACGCCCGAGAATCCTTATGCGAACGCTACGACGACCAATACACACTCGCAATTCCAGCCTCGACACCCTCCTCAGAACAATGGACCTTTGACGACTGGCTCGCCGGATGAGATGCGTGAGGCGCACGCTTTTAGAGAACAGAACTTCTTTTCGAACACAAACCAAGCGCTGGACGATTACATTGCGCGTGGACAAGCTGTGCTAGGTGACCTGGGCCAGCAGCGCGAGATGCTCAAGAGCACACAGAAGAGACTCTACAGCGTGGCCAACACCCTGGGTGTCAGCGGCGATACGATTCGAATGGTGGAGCGAAGGGCGAAGGAGGATAAATGGATCTTTGCGGCGGGTGTGGTGATATTCTTCTTGTTCTGCTGGCTGGTGCTTCATTTCTTGCGATAGAGCAAATCTGGGTTATCGGAGGTTAAAAATGCTACAAATACGTATGCACAAAAGGATGGAGGCATCAGCGCGGCGCTCGGGAGTTGTTTTTTGTATGTCTTATGTTTGTCCTTGGCTTGTATAAATAACCACCGTCTCAAGCGTGCTTGGCAAACATGATTCTCTATGTTTGAGCACTGGATACTTTACTCGTCATCGCCATCGCCTTCTTTGAGTGCTACTGTGAAAAGAACATCCTTATCTGTTGTCACTGTAACGACCTGAGAATCGGGCAGGATGTGATTGCTAGTGCTCAACTTGCCGCCAATCTCAGTATGCCAGTCCTCGACATCCCATTCGAAGCCCTTCGTTGTAATATTGGCGGCCTCCTTGAGAGGAATGATACCAATGTGCTTCCCAAAAGCGTCCTCTTCGCCGTCCTCGCGAACCTGAATCTGATGTGTACCGGGCTTGAGCAAGAAAGTCAAACTGGAGCCGGACAGAAGGAAGACGCGACCGCTTGCGTATTCGGGATCGGTTTGGAAGAGGTACAGGTGATGAAGCTGCGAGAGACCTTGGTCCACGCGACCGCCGATACCACCAAGCGCAACGATGTCAATTCCGTCGGGGTGTTCGTTGCGGATCCAGTTGACTGCTTTGGCGAAATCGGTCGAGTCTTGATCAGCGTCGCGAATGATCTGCGCAGGGGAAGGTTGCGACGAGTAGAAATCGCGGACCGTTGGAGTCAAGGAATCGAGGTCGCCGATGATAAGCTGAAGGTTAGACTGTGACAAAGATTAATAAAACCGTTCTCAGCAGCGCAAAATTACTTTTCTTTCGCAACGGGTAACGTACGTATTTTCCATGGAAGGATGATAGCTTGTGCAGTCTGTTGGCGCCTCCATCTGCAGCAACTCTCACAGAAGCTGCGATCTTTAGTACCAGACTCAAAAATACGCTTCCAAAAGCTACGTACAGTTCTTCCAGAGCTTGCGCAGGTTGACGCCGTTCTTCAAAGGCTGGTTAAGAATGAGAAGGGCGAAATCCTGGCCTATGTTATAGTCCTGCAGCAACTTTGCCGGTCGCCATTCGAAGGTCTTTGACGCCATGATTCGTGGGGTAAACAGTTCGGTAAATCACAACTTGCGACGTGAAGATGACTGGAAAATGACGAGTGCAAGATCAGAGAGATATAGCGACTCTCCCTTGAGCGAGATTGCAATATGTCCCTGTCAGAATAGCGAGACAATGTTTCGTTTCGCTAGTCACCTAGCTTGGATTGACTTCCCCTCGTTTCCTGTGCGACCTTATTGTCTCGACTCGCCTTGAACCAAACTCGTCTAGCGAAACAAGCTTTGACCCTACGTATCAAGCCACCAACAAGGTCAAAAACTCAAAAAAAAGCTTAGGCGTTTGTTCAATCGTTCCTCTAAAATGGTTTAGAGGGCGCTCTGGAACGAATGCGCATTATCAGACGATGGTGGGGGAACGTCATGGTCCGATAAGGCTTATCGATAAGTGAGTGACCGGCACTTGCGGGCGGTTAAATTACGGTTACGTTTTTTTCACGCAATGGACTGAACCGGATGGAGGTCCAGGGTCGTCTATTTCCAAGCATCATATAGTCGTCAAACGATGCTCCACTGCTGACCAATTCTTCTTGTATCTCTTTCTTTTTCGCGCCTCGAATTGATGATTCCCTTTGTTTAATTATCCCATTAGACTCTTCAACACAATGTATCGAAACACCATGCGATCGGCCACGAGGCCTGTAATTGCCAGCTTGCGATCAAGCACCCTCCGCGCCGCTCCTCGTCGATTCGCTTCCACAGCTCCCGCCGACAAGTCCCGAACACTTAAGGGATCTTTGGCACGACTTGGTCTTGCTTTCGGTGCCGTTTATTATTATAACACAAGCCCAATCTTTGCTGATGAGGCTCTCTGTACGTCTCAATCGATCGGGAGAAATAGGAAGCATGCGACTAACAGCTTATAGCAAAAACGGTTCCTGCTCCGGCTGCTTTCTCCGATGACGATCTTCCTACTGTCGACTCAATTGTAGAGGAGAAGCGCAAACAGATCAAGGCCAAGAGCGAGAACTCCTCTAAGACACCTGAGCCTCAACAATCCAACAACCAAGCTGCTGCCGCCGATGGGTCACCTGCCGCTTTAGAAGAGGAGGCTGGCCAGCAGGGCGCTTTCAACCCCGAGACTGGAGAGATTAACTGGGACTGCCCTTGCTTGGGTGGTATGGCCGATGGTCCTTGTGGAGAGGAGTTTAAGACTGCTTTCAGCTGCTTCGTATTCTCTGAGGAGGAACCTAAGGGCATGGACTGCATCGAGAAGTTCCAGTACGTCATACCTCATGATAAATCCTACCTACAATCGCTAACGTATCTATAGGGGAATGCAAGAGTGCTTCAAGAAGTACCCCGAGATCTACGGTGCCGAGCTCGCTGATGACGAGGAGGGCGCCCCTACTCCTGACTTTGGCGACGAGCAGCCCTCCGGAGCCCCCACGACTGCCGAGTTCAAGTCTGACGGTGAACCTGCCCGTGAATACGGCGAGAAGGCCGCTTCCGATACCACAAAGGACTCCAAGAAGGCTCCCGAGCCCAAGACAACATCCAGGACCACCTCCACCTCCAGCAAGCCCACAAAGAAGTCCACCGGCGGTGCCCCCACAACTGCTGAATTCAAGTCGGATGGTGCTCCCGCTCGCGAATTCGGCGAGAAGGCTGCTGCCGATACCACCGACGCCACCCACTTCAACAAGCTCTCCGAAGATAGCTCCGCCGCTACCGACACCGACCGACAGGCCCCTCCCCGATACACCACCAGCGAAGCCGAGAGCCAATCCATCGCTTCCGGATCTCGAATGGTTCAGGATGTCGCTACCCCGGTAGAAGAGCCAGTGAACCAGAAATACTGGCAGGATATGCACAAGACCAAGGTTCCCAAGAAGGATGTAGCTGTTGAGCCTGTACAGGCTCACGATGCTACTGCTGCGAATGAGGAGATTAAGGTTATCGAGAAGCAGAAGGGGGCTGAGAAGAAGCAGTAAAGAAATGGTGTAAAATATTGGCGTGTTGAGGGGAAAATGTACTTTTTGTAAAATATTGGATCTTGGCATGGGCAGGGTGCTCATATCTGTACCAACGCTGTATGATGAGAAGGAACAGAAGCCATGAAAATTAATTAGACACGATCACATCTCAATTCCTTGTCCACAGGTGAAGGTTATTGGTAATGTCACATGTCAGAAGGAAGCTGGTTGAACTTGGTATCGTGCCTGCGCTTGTATTGAGATGGGTAAAACTGGTATCAGCCAGAGTAGAGACTATAAATAAAGTAAAAAGCACTGCAGTGCACCAAAACATAAAAAAAACTGCCATCTCAGACATTCGTCATCAAGAATTCCAGCAACGATATCTTTTCCTCGTTAACGTCTTCAGTCGTTTCACGCTGTAGCTTCCGTCCACGGCTAGAATCATCTTTCTAAGAACCACCCTTCTTGCCCTTGTACAGGTATCGTCCGACAGCGCCCTCGGCGGCAGTAACGCTAGCGAGGATACCGGCACCGAGACCAACAGCCTTCCAGTCGAGCTTGCCCTTCTCGTACAGGCCCCAGCCCTTGTAGCCGAGGTAAGCACTCAGACCGACGACGGTAGCGAAGTTGGCAATGACAAGACCGGTGGCGTTGCCGTCGGACAGCTTGGAGAATTGCTGGATGAGCCAGTTGTCGGTCTGCTTAGCCTTTGCGGTGGCGGAATCACGCTTGCGCTTCTTCTCCTCCTCGTGGGCCTCCTCCTCGCGCTCGATGCGGGCAGCTTGGGTCTCGGTCTGGATTTCCTGCTCGAGGAAGTCGGCAGGGACGGTGTGCACGCTAGGCATGTCGACATCGACCAGAGAGGCGGTGGAGGCAGACTCGTCAGAGATGATTTGAGGAGGTTGAGGGGCAGCAGCCTTGGAGGGGTTAATATTGACAATTGTGAGTATAGCAACTGAGGTTCTTTCAACTTACGTCCTCGGGGCTCTGCTTGGGGCCCTTGGCAGCAATATCGGCGTAAGACACTTGAGTCAAAGTCAGTGATCTGATGTTGGGCACAAATACGTGCGAGTGACGTGTATATACTTACTGGTGATGGAGGCGGGGTAATGTAACGGAGGGGAATTGAGAGTAGATTGGAGTAGTTGAGGATATATTATCCTGAAGAATTGCTGAAGAGAAGCGAGTTATAGAGTATGAAGCCAAGTGTACCGTGAGGGAAAAAGGGATGGAGGAGAGAAAGAAAGATGGAATGGGCTCTTCATGTGACGCAGATCATGAAATGGTGTGCGCTGGCGAAGCTTCCGCAATTCGCCGATGACGTATGCGGCTCGAGATCCACATTGGAGCTTGAGAGAGGGACACTCCTCCAAGGATAAAGCAGGATTTTGTCTGGTTCGGGAGAAATTGGAGCCAGGAACAGGACATGGGGGAGCCAATCAAGGAGCTCAATTATGATGATCAAGTTTTGGATGATCACCTCGATTAATTACATGCCTAGACCTGGGTAGATTACATGCTTATGAGCTACAGCAAGGTACCAAGATGGGCGGGCATCTAGGATGTATCTACCATCCCTTCCATGGAATCCATGTATCTCTCACGATGCCCTCCTCATCAACTACATAATACACGTGAAATGCAGCAGCAGCGATACAGGAATGATTGCACCAAATTTCCACCTTCTGACCAACCTTAAATTCCTCGTCTACCTTTCGTCCCTCGCTTGTGCCCAGGATCCCATGTTCCTGGGATAATCGCACGACACCCCACGCCGGGCAGCCCACCACTCGGCCGAATCCGCTAAAGGCACTGGCCTCACGCGACAGCGCAATAACGCCAGCATTAACAAGCGCTTCGTTCCTTTCCGGATAAACGCTGCATACTTCTGCTGCGACAGTCACAGCTTGTTGGGATTCGGTTACGAGACCGGTTGAGACTTGCTGGAGGTCGTTGCAAGGGAAATTGCCTGCGTGAAGCTCGAAGTGAAGATTGTCGGGCATTGAGGCCTTGAGACTTTCTACGACGTGCGCTGTGGGTGTACTGCCGACGGAGACGACGAGTTGACGGGATGACGGGAGGAGTTTAGCGGCTGAGAGGACGCTTGATACTTCGACGTTGAGAGTTTCCTCTGCTTCTTGGCGGGAGCGGCCGCCGTAGGAGTGGCCTGCGTGACAGTAGAATCCGTAGATGTTGACAGCAGGGGACTTTTCGGCGCGCTCAACTAGACGGTTCAAAGATTCGCTCTTCAATTCAATGCCTGCTCGATGGGAGCCGACGTCTAATTTGATGAAGATGTCCCAGGGCTGCTTGCTTGAAGATGACTCTTCCAGGAAAGAGACCTGTTGCTCGTTGTCCACCATGAGCTGGATGCGCAGTGACTTTCGAAGCTCAATCAATCTGGGCAGAACTCCTGGGTAAACCGGAATGCCGTACAGACACTGCATGTCTCAGTATCTTGGTCTTCAATGTCTCGGGAACGGTCTCACCTCTTCTACAAGACCCTCCTCCACCAAAGGTAAGGCACCCTGAATCTCAGGGATGGTAGAAGCAATCATGCCCTTATATTTGCCCCCCGCAAGCATCAACCTCGTTACCTCAAGGGTCTACCAAAGTAAGCCAATTTAATCATGCCACTCGTAGATCATTTATAACATACCTTTAGCGTCTTGACATGAGGCCTAAAACCAATGCCAAGCTTCTCTACATCTTGATGCAACGCATCAATATTCTTCTTGAGCACCGGCAAATTGACGACCAAGGATGGCGTAGGAAGCTCCGAAATTGGCTTTCCGACAAAAGACTTGTGATTCTCGAGTGAGTAGTCCATCTTGGATTATCTTCTTGGCTTAATTCTGATGTATGATGAAAGTGCTCAACGTGGGGCAACGCGGGGAGATGCCAGGTGTTACTGAGAGTCAGACTTCTCGTCAGAAGGTATACAGACAAGTGTCTTGTGAAACACTCGAGTTATTTGAGTGATTTCTTAATCTTTATCAGTTGACGATGGAATGGAGCTTGAGGATCCGTAATGAGGCAATTGCAAGTTATCCGCGGCGGATCTAATTGTAGTGCCGATCGTTTTCCGCGGGCAAAGCTTCCCATTCCACATTAACCATCTGTTGTTGGATAGCATTATCACGAGTTCGAATTTAGAATAATATGTATAAGAATGGAATTAATTTTCTGATTCTTAGCTAAGTTATACCAAATCTGCGTTGTCTTTGTCGAAAGGTGCACCAAGTGTAGACAATAAGCAGCAAGGTGCAAGAGGTATAGCTAGTATCCCGGACGGCTGTGTCCAAACGAGCTATCCATACGACAAACCATACGAGTAATCCAATCGGACTTCGACTATTGTCATTATACAACCCTTCCATGGGCCGTAAGCTCTGTAATGTGTTTTCATGATGACATGAATTAGATTTACCTTGCCAAAGCTATTGCTCTAGTCTTGTAATGATATTCCGACGTATTGACCC
Source organism: Fusarium humuli (assembly GCA_004366955.1). Lineage (NCBI taxonomy): Eukaryota > Fungi > Ascomycota > Sordariomycetes > Hypocreales > Nectriaceae > Fusarium > Fusarium humuli. The sequence goes on from QHKN01000024.1 coordinate 545,610, forward strand.
CTCAAAATGGCTCATCACCACGCAAGTCTAATCCACTGGTCCAAGTATATATATAGACCTCAAATCTCCGACCACATCACTAGAGAACAAACTCTATAGAACTTCGTTTTCCCACGATGACTCTTCAATACGACTCTGAATTCGCCAAGGAATTAGCTCTTATAAAATCCGGCCGCCCCTCAGTCCCTCCCCAAGCAGCCCTCGACATCCGTCGCAACAACCACGCGCTCTTTGCCAAAGTCTTTCCCAAAGCGCCCTCGTCAGATATCATCGCTCAGGCAGATTACACCATCGAAAGCTACGACGGTGCCAAAATCCTGTTGCGCCGCTATGTAAAGCCAGATGTCAAAGATCCCCAACCAGCGATTCTTGTGATCCACGGAGGCGGATTTGTCTCAGGCACCGTCGAGATATGCGGCGGATTGAATGCAGAGACCGCAGTTACGACGGGAAGAACTTTGTTTGCTGTGGATTATCGTCTTGCGCCCGAGCATCCTTTTCCTGCCGCCATGGAGGATAGCTTTGCGGCGTTGAAGTTCATCTCGGAGAATGCAGTAGAGCTCAACATCGACCCTAAGCGCATTTGTGTGAAAGGAGAAAGTGCAGGCGGTGGTATAGCCGTAGGAACCGTTCTAATGGCGAGAGACAAGGCGCTGAAACCGCCAGTGGCAAAGCTAATTGCTGTGACTCCTGAACTGGACGATAGAACAAACCACCCGGCAGACACCGAGTTTCTCAAATTCACCACATGGACTCCCCATCATAACAAGCTCGCTTGGGGAGCATATGTAGGAGAAGACAAAGCTGGAAGGCCAGAAGCAGATGTCTCGCCTTATGCGGCGCCTGCGAGGGCAGAAAACTTTAAAGGGCTACCTTCTACATACGTCGATGTCGGCACGCTGGACTTGTTTCGAGATGAGAATCTGGAGTTTGTGAAGAGGCTGATGGAAGATAACGTAGAGGTGGAGTTTCATCTCTGGCCTGGTGTACCGCATGTGTTTGAGTTCTTAGGACCGGGAACGAGATGGCATCAACGGGCTACAGAAGCGCGAAATGATGCACTGTTGAGATTCTAGCTGCACGCGCGTCAGAGTATTAGAATTGACCGCCGAAAGCATAAGAGACGAAATAACTTGGTTGTCTTATGGTGGCTTAGACTAGAACTTAGACAAGCGATAAGGTGATGTTATCGGTACCATATATAACTTATGAGCTATCTGTTGACTACGGATGACATACAGAACAATCAATGCTTCCCAAGGAAGCCAACAAGGAGCTCCGCTATCTTCTCAGGCTGATCCTCAGGTGAAAAGTGCCCAGCATCATCCAAAACCGTAAGCTTCGATCCCGGAATAGCATCATGTAATTTATGCGCCCAATCAACCACCTGCCAAGCATCATCCTTCCCCCAAATCAACTGTACGGGTAATTTCTCTAGCTCCCCCAACCGCGGCGCGACTTCCATAGTATGCTTCGGATCATAATGTCTAACCTGGTGCTCAAAGAGACTTGGCTGGCCGATCGAGCCAGATATGTAGTCGAGATATGTATCAAGACTCGCCTCTTCAAATTTAGCTTGGTTCTTGACGGCGGAAAGCAGCCACTCTCTGAAATGAGCTCTGTGATCGTGGCTGTTTGTTTTTATGAGAGATTCAAGACCGTTTTGCATCTGCTGTCTTGTTCGCTTGGAGGGATAGCTGTCGAAGCTGACGACGTCGATGAGAGTGAGAGACAGGACTCGTTCGGGCGAGAAGACAGCAAAGCGCTGTGCGATACCACCCCCAATATCATGTGCGACGATGTGAGTCTTATCCAGACCCCAGAGCCTCAGAAGACTCTCTAGGACTGAGACCTGGCCTGTCATGGAAGTATCGACATCTGGGTTCCATGGACGCTCAGAGAGACCAAAGCCAAGAAGATCAAAGACATGAACTTTGTACCCAGCATCGACAAGTTTGGGTACAATGTTTCTCCAGATAAGAGATGAAGACGGTGTGCCGTGGAGAAGTACAACAGGCTTACCGGTGCCATAGACACCGTAAGCGATACGGCTTCCATTTATGAGGGCGTTCTCTGTGACAATTGGTTTGACCATGATTGATTCTGTTCGATTGATGTGCTCTGAAGAATACCGGGCAGGACTTGATGCCTTGATATACTCGTGGATTAATAATGCTTAGAATGTCGTCTGAAGGGCGTATATGTCGTGACGATAGCGATGAAAGCAAGATGACGCAGCTCCACGCAGAGCCAAGAGACTAAAAGAGCCCTGATATATTTACGATAACTCATGCATGACCCAGGTCTGGAAAGCGTCCATGGTTCATCAACCATCTATCTCCCTCTCAAGGAACCGTACCTTGACACCCGTCATCATCGACAAGAAATACGACCGTTCCTCACCGTCAGGCGGCACATCCGCCTCAATTCTAAACTCCTTCACCAACGCTGGAACGACCTTAAAAACAACCAGCTCAGCAAGATGTCGTCCAGGACAGCTCCTCGCACCGCCGCCCCAGGCTAGACTTATACGCTCCATGTTGCGGTCTGTGTTTAACCAGCGCGTCGGCCTAAACTCGTCGCTATCAGGGCCGAAAATATCAGGATTCCGATGCAAGGCTACAGGATTGCAGCCGACTGTTGTGTTGGGCGGGAAGTAATAGCCGTGAAGATGAAGACCGCCGGGAGGAACTTGGCGAGGTAACGACATGCTGATCACGGGGTAGAGCCGTTTTGTTTCTTTGATGAGAGATTGTATTTCTGGCAAGCGTGTCGCAGTAAGATAGGCGGTTGAGTCGTGTGTTTCTAGAACCTCGCGAGAGACTTGTGTTTGTATATCCTCGTTTGAACCAAGAAGAGCGATTATAGACGTCAATGTCGAAGCCATCGTCTCATGCCCAGCACCAAAGTTGGTGATGGCCATTTTGCGAAGATAAGGGACTGTGAAGTCGGGCTTAGACTTGTTAAGCTGTATCAAATCTGTTAGAAGATCTTGGCGATCATCTTTGTAGTGTTTGGCACGTGTAGCTGCATTGACACGCCGTGAGACTCTCTTGTTAACATCCTAGCAAGTATAAGTAGTGAACGAAAGAAGGGCAATGAATACGCGTACTGGAAAGAAAGGTCGGAAATCTTTCGGAGGCTGAAAACTGACACCCCAGATGGTACTAAAAAGCCTCCCAATAGACTTGTTTAGATACTCCAGTTTCGCAACTAGAGGAAACAGCCCAAAGACACTCTTCCGTCTCCAACCATGATAAGCATGCGTTCCCGAGCCATTGTCAGTACCGCTCTTCAACATTCCCGGTGACCATGATAGAACGATTGCGCTGAGACATTCGACGGCGATAATGTGCATCCATTCATTCAGTTCGACCTGGGCGCCCTTCAAGCTCTTTAGCTTGGTGATTGCACGTGTGAGAACTTCATCGATGGCAGGTTCGTATTGGATGAGGTTGGATGTTTGGTACACCGGACCTATGAGACGACGTTGCATACGATAGCGTCGTATGTCTCTTTCTGAGAGAAGATCAAGGGTGTCTGGAAATTCTGGGTTGAGATGGTAGTCGATGTGAGGTTTGCTTAGAGCGGTTGCCACTACACGGGTTAGCCCTTAACTCCATGAAGGAATATATACTCAATCATACAGTAGAAGTCTGACTTTTCATAACCGCTACCACTGCCTATCAACCATATCAGTATAAGTTCCCCTTACTCGCATGTTGTACACACTGTAGATAGCATGGAAAGCCTCCTGCGTATCAAACCAAACTTCATTCGGCCCAACCCTTACAACAGGTCCATACCGCCGATGCAGCGTCTTTCCCAAAAGTGCCATCCGACCATTTCGAGCATTGTAAGCGTGCCAGCAGCTCGAGATAGCAGCGAATTTGGGACCAGGAACTTGCGCCAGGGGATGGAAGTATAGCCTGTACACGGCGATGGAAGCCAGTAGCACCAAGAATGAGAAAATAATTCTGACAAAGAGTTGGAATGAGAGATTGACTAGAGTGGTTATCCAGGTGTGAAGAATAGCGAGAGACATGGTGATAGCTTATGAAGCATCACAGCGGGTGCTTGGAGGTTAGTGGTGCTGTATGAGTAAGGACGAATTGTGTGAAAAAAGTTGTGGATTGCAGTGAAGTCCAGATTTATCCCCCACACCTATCCATTCATTCACTCACTCACTCACACCAGTTTCCAGCAACCACTTATAACAAACAAAGCCTGAATTGAACAATTAATTATACTCATTTATCTATTCGTGTATCTAACTTATTAACCACAATCTAGTATTAAAATCACTTTTTCTGTATGTCGTTCTGTCATGAATCTCATCCAAGCCTTCCTCCTGGGTATCTCCAATATGACTCGCTAGCGCCATCATTTACAGCGCTTGCTTGGCCTTCGCTTTACGCTCCCTCTTAACTCTCAACTCCTCCCTCCATTTCACTCCCCAAACCATCAAAGCGATCAATATCGGACATCCAAGAACATACAACCCACCGACAAGGGTAAAAGCCCAGCCTATACCCATAGCGTCAATCATGGGAATAATAGCTGCACTAGCCCCAGCGCCCACCAAACATCGCGTCAAGTTATTAGCGGCACTCGCAGTCCCAGGTTTGCCAGGATGAATGTCTATCAGCAAAGAATTAGTCGTGTTATTGAAGCCCACGATACCCACACCCATGAGACCGCTTAGTACACATGGTACAGCGACATGTGTCTGCGCGTGGACGGCCCAGCCCCAGCTGATCACCATGGCCGCTGCGAGCATGAGAAGAGGAAAGCCAATCTCAAGACGAGCGCGTTCTATGGGAAAAGTGGAAAGGTCTTGCTGCTTGCTTCGTTCGTAGGGAATGCCGAGTTTATCGCAGTGGCGTTTGTAGTTGCGGTTTGTGAAAGTGCCTACGATGAACGCTGCGATGACGGATCCAGCTGCCATGGGAAGGAACATCAGTCCGTTCTCGACTTCGTTGAAGCCGTATATCTCTGCGAAGAGGGTAGGCATGGCGGTTGCGACGCAGTAGAAGCCTGCAAAGCAAATACTGCTGAAGCCGAGAAGAAGGCCTGTTTCCTTCTCGAAAAGCATGAGGATTGATTCCAGGACATTGGGTGGTTTGAACTTGAACTTGTTGGTCGTCGAAGCCGTCGAGACTTGTCGAGTCAGGCCAGCCTTTTCTCTCTTTCGTCGCAGTTTGAGGATCTGCCATAGTGAACGGTACATGACAGGCGGTCTGATAGAACCGTCCCCGACAATATGGCGACACGTCTCTGGATAAAACATGACGATGAGGAAGAGGCCAACACCAGCGAATATGGCCAGGAACCAGAAAATGGATCGCCAGCCCAGAAATTCTGCCAACAAACCGCCAATGACCGGACCCAACGCAGGACCGAGTACGCTGGGTACAGCTGTCAAACCGATGTACTGTCCTCTCTCAGCAGAAGTGACCACATCTGCCACGACCGCGAAGCACAACGCAACGGTACTAGCTGAGCCGGCAGATTGCAAGCATCGGAGACCAAGTAAAGCGCCATAACTAGGCGCAAGGGCAAGACCGATATTGGCAGCGATGTAAATAGTGAAGCATACCACATACGCAGGTCTTCTGCCACCGCTATCCGCCAGCGATCCAATAAACATGGGGGTAATCCCTTGGAAGATCATGTAAGTCGTGACAGTAAGATTGATCTGCGATGTCGTAACGTTGAGATCTTTGGCTATGGCTGGCAAAGCAGGGAAGTAGATTTGGGCTGTCATTGGCGAGAACAAGGCCGTCGTGGCAGCAGCTAGAACGATAAACCGTTTCTGCCATGTCGTGAAGCTCGAGTAAGGAACATCTTGTTGCTCTTCTCCAGTTTCCGAATCGGAATGTTTTTCAGAATCTTGGCGTTCTGGTAGTGTGTGCATACTTTCGATATCATCTTTATGGTGTTGATCTGGCGTGGTGGAGCCCATATTCGCTATCTTTTTGAGATACTGATGAAGTGAACAATGTTATTTCTTGGCAAAAATCGATGAGATCAAAGATCAATAAATAAATCCATCATTGCATGTCGCTTGTTGCTCGTTGACTCGCTAGGAATCCATTTCGCTGTCATAAGTGGGCTCATCCACATCCCTTCGGCACCGAGTCGGCAGAATGACTTATACGCGTATGATGACAGGCATTTGTATTATAACCGATGCTTTAGGATTGGTTGTTCGGATCGGGATTGACTTGGCTTATATCCGGTGTAAGAGATCGATGCCGTTGGGTTGATGCATGCATCATTGCATCGGCTGGGATGCTAAGCTGTCCTCTAAGCTTTAAGGTAACAAAAATACAGGACATAATATCGAGTCTAGAGTAGCAAGAAGTGATAATATCATTTCGTCTCCTACGGTCTTAACAGTCAAGTTCTCCGGTGTCTTTGACATATTATTTGTCCGGCGCCGACTGCGGGATGACTCAATTTGTTACGCAAACTCGTCTGCGGAGAGTCATCAGAGAATGGAGTAAGGAGGAATTCCTCTGGCTTTGCTTCCTAAAACCAGATGCTTAAGTCCAATATCCGAAGGTCAATGAAAATGGTGACTGGCTGGCAAAGTATTTGTGGGGTGCCTGTTGAATTGAAGCTATCGCCAAGGAAGAGGCAAGACATATGTCATTGGGTACCCATCATTTGGCAGGAAGGCGGGACTCTATCTGGTCGTTGAATTTTAACAAGAGGTTACAATGCCTCTCTAGACGGGAGCTGCGTGTGAGTAATTATGTTGTCCTCCGCTTGAGGGAACGCTGCTACAAGCCCCTCGAAGGGTAGTCGTTATATTCATGTATTGGGACTAGAGAATAATAGTAGATGGTACAGAGCATGACTTGATGCTGATTCTGCTGAGATCGAAGTCCAAGGGCCAAACCATCAAAATTCATTTCTCCAGAATGAGCTGAGGGTACCTATTCTGAGGTGTTGTTGTGAGAGACGCACAATCCCAACAGGATGAATTGGTGCCAGAAGTCTTTTGCTCAGTCGCCAAATCAGCTCCGACAGCAAGTGCACAGGCATCTTCATAGAAAAACAGCGAGCGATTGGACACTTGTTGGAGGCTGAGAATGTCTATTATCGCCTTCTCCAGCTTGTCAGGTCTGGTCATGCACCTCGTCCGTGAGCTCCTTGACTTGCGCCCCTTTACTTTTGCAAGACTCAGTAGCAGATTTTAAGTAGCTTGGATGCTTAATTTTACGGCTGATTTTCCATTATCTGTTTCTGTACATCGACTCCGCCATAAAAGTTTATTCCTAGCGATATGGATTGAGTTGAGTGTACTACAAACCTTCGAAAACACTGCCTATAGGCAGCAAGACCTTTGAGGATTTAACGATCACAATACCACATTAAGATTAATTAAGTGACTCATAAACCTACATCTCTAACTATATAAATATGATTTCCCCTGCATGAGATCTTTCCCGCCTTCATCTTCCCTTCACTCTTTACAGCACTCAAGAACCAACTGCACTCATACATCTCACCTTCACAATGTCTTCTATCAGTACAAAAGTTCTCATACTATCAGATACCCATGCTCAGCCATTTAGACCGGATATGGAACCCCTCGAGCGAGTAGACGTGGCAATTCATTGCGGCGATCTCACGAACATATCCAAGCTCGAAGATTACAGAAAGACGATCCGACTCCTGGAGCAAATCAACGCCCCTCTCAAAATTGTAATCGCAGGGAACCATGACTTTACACTTCATGATGCGGCCTACAAGCACAAGATCGAAGAATCGTGTAGAGTGAACCAGGAAGATATCAGCGCAGCCATCAAAGCTGAGTACGGCGAGTTTGGAGAAGCTAAACAACTATTACTGGACGCGAAAGACAAAGGGATCATGTTTTTGGAAGAGGGAACGCACAACCTTCATCTTCCGAATGGTGCCTGTCTCAAAGTTTACGTCAGTCTGTACACACCGACGCATGATTGCCCCGGTTGGGGCTTCCAGTACGAAGGCGCCCATGACTTTACTATCGAGAAGAATACCGACATTGCTATAACTCACGGTCCGCCACACGGTATCACGGACATGACTTCCAGAAAGGAGCGCATCGGGTGTCCACAGCTGTTCGCCGCCATAGCCAGAGCTCAGCCAAGAGTACATTGCTTCGGGCATGTTCATGAGAGTTGGGGTGCAAGACTGGTCTCCTGTAGACCCAAGATCTCGGAGCGGCCTCAACATTTTACCGATATCGACAATGATAAGTCATATGTTGTTGAGAATCTTGCACGCTTGAGAGGGTCCAAGTTCGAGTCTTCTGATGATAAAAAGGCGAGGGAAGATAAGATAGAGCGCTACAAGTCTTTGCGGTACTGCAATATTGATACGTCACTGCAACCTGGAGAGACCGTGTTTGTCAACGCTGCGCTTATGGGGAATGGGGGATTGGATCAAGTTCCATGGGTTATGAACATTGATCTGGATAGGTACTAAGTAACAAAGGCAATGGGAGCACGAGAATATATTGTTGTACACAGCACACAGATGAAGCATCGCAGTGGGAGACAGAAGCAAATGCCTGTATGTATTCCTCCATGAGTATATACCATAACACAATGCAAACTTGGTTGTTGGAGCAACTGAACAATGCCTTACTTTCAGAGGTATAAGCCGAGAAAAAAGACTCCAAGGCGTTAAAAGCAGGAATATTGTATAAGAGGTTCAATGAGTTATCGCAACCTTCAGCTTCAGGGTAACCAAATTCAAGAGTCTCATAGACATCAGTGTGTAAGCCTCTTACCGAGACATCCAGTGTTTGTGCCTTAGCTCAACTAACAACCTACCTGCAATAAGTTAAAATCTCAAAAAAGACCATTTAGCCTCAACTCCAAGAATAAGAATGTGATGGACACTGTTGGAAACATAGGTGCCACGATTGGTGATATCATCACGTGACGCTATCGGTGAATGACAAGCTCCGAGTCGCCGGTCTCGCCTCCGTACTAAGCATAGCGTGGCGTGGGTAAACCATCGATTACCTTGACGAAAAGTACAGATCGCGACTTACAGGTTGCAACCAAGAAATTGGGAAATACAGCCACTTCGGCGGGCAAACAACCGCAACAACTCGAAAAGGAGGTATTAACCCTCATCAAATTATATAGTCGATATTCGACAAATATCCCCCAATATTGAGATACGACCATCTTTAACCCCCCATCGCCCATCATGGCGCCCCTCGTCGACAACCCCCAAATTAAGCACGCCGAGCTGCTGCGCCCGTTGTCTTTCGGCCTCCACGCTTACGTCTGGCCCTTCACCATCATATGGCCTATCTTTTTCGCCTTTTACTTGAGCCCCGAGCTCTACGGAAAGTACATTGGTGCTCAGGAGTGGACAACTGTCTGGGTCGGCACCATCATCACTCTGCAGTCCCTCACTTGGCTCAGCACACACTGGAGTGTTGACCTTGAGGGCAAGTTCACTGCTTCAAAGGCAAATGGTATTGAGGATGCTCAGTTGATCAAGGTTGTTCCTATTGCAAATGCTGGTACTGCCGCCATTTGCAAGCTGGTTCGCGATAAGGTGGGGAGTCTGATCTGGAAACACCGCAAAAGATTACTAACAGATGTTATAGGCTGGTGGCAAGCTCAACACCTCGTTCCTCTTCCAGAAGCGCCGCTTCCTCTACGATACCGTTACCAAGTCTTTCCACACCCTCAAGTACGATATTGATGTTGAGCCTAAGCCTACTATCGGCCATTTTCAGAGCTCAAAGGGTGTCCAGACCCAGACCGAGCTGTCGCGAATTGAGCAGCACTATGGCACCAACACCTTCGATATCCCTGTTCCTACCTTCACCGAGCTATTCAAGGAGCACGCCGTTGCGCCATTCTTCGTCTTCCAGATCTTCTGTGTTGGACTTTGGATGCTTGATGAGTACTGGTACTATTCGCTCTTTACTCTCTTCATGCTCGTCGTTTTCGAGAGCACCGTTGTTTGGCAGCGTCAGCGCACCCTGACCGAGTTCCGCGGCATGAGCATCAAGCCTTACAACATGTGGGTTTTCCGCCTGGGCAAGTGGACCGAGGTTCAGAGTGACCAGCTCATTCCTGGAGATCTCGTCTCCGTCAACCGAACCAAGGAGGACAGTGGTGTCGCTTGCGATATGCTTCTGGTTGAAGGTACCGCCATTGTCAACGAGGCTATGCTTTCTGGTGAGAGTACTCCTCTCCTGAAGGAGTCCATTCAACTTCGCCCCTCCGATGTTCCTCTGGATTCTGAGGGTCTCGACAAGAACTCTTTCCTCTGGGGCGGTACCAAGGTTCTCCAGATCACCCACGGAAACGCTGACCAGGAGAGACCCAAGCTTGCTTCCGGTGTTCCCCCTGCTCCTGACAACGGTGCCATGGCCATTGTCATGAAGACTGGCTTTGAGACTTCTCAGGGTAACCTCGTCCGAACTATGATCTACTCTACCGAGCGAGTTTCTGCCAACAACGCTGAAGCTCTGTTCTTCATTCTGTTCCTCTTGATCTTTGCCATTGCCGCCGCATGGTATGTCTGGGACGAGGGTGTTCGCAAGGACCGCAAGCGTTCCAAGCTTATGCTTGACTGTGTCTTGATCGTTACCAGTGTCGTTCCTCCTGAGCTGCCCATGGAGCTTAGTCTCGCTGTCAACACTAGTTTGGCCGCTTTGGCTAAGCTGGCTATCTTCTGTACCGAGCCCTTCCGAATTCCTTTCGCTGGCCGTGTTGATGTGGCTTGCTTTGACAAGACCGGTACTCTGACTGGCGAGGATCTCGTCGTTGAGGGTATCGCTGGATTGGCTCTTGGACATGAAGATGAGATTAAGGATACTAAGGAGGCTGATGGTGCTCACTCTACTATGACTCCCGTCACTGAGGCTTCCCTGGAGACCAAGTTGGTTCTCGCTACTGCACACGCTCTTGTCAAGCTTGATGAGGGTGACATTGTTGGTGACCCTATGGAAAAGGCTACTCTCACTTCTCTCGGATGGACTCTTGGCCGCAACGACACTCTCATGAGCACCAACAAGGCTGGCAGCACCCACGGCACTGTCCAAATCAAGCGTCGATTTCAGTTCTCTTCTGCTCTCAAGCGTCAGAGCTCCGTCGCCATGGTCCACGGAAATGACATCAAGACTGGCCGAAAGATCAAGGGTACTTTCGCTGGTGTCAAGGGTGCGCCCGAGACCATCCAGAAAATGCTCACGGTTGTTCCCGCTGATTACGAGGAGACTTACAAGTACTTCACTCGCAAGGGTTCTCGTGTTCTGGCTCTCGCTTACAAGCAACTTACTATCGACAGCGAGCTTGGCTCTGGCAAGATCAACGATCTCAAGCGTGAAAAGGTTGAGTCCGAGTTGACTTTCGCTGGTTTCCTCGTCCTGCACTGTCCTCTCAAGGAAGATGCCAAGGAGGCTGTTCAAATGTTGAACGAGAGCAGCCACCGTGTTGTCATGATTACCGGAGATAACCCACTTACCGCTGTCCACGTCGCTCGCGAGGTTGAGATTGTCGATCGTGATGTCCTCATCCTCGATGCCCCTGAAGATAACTCGAACGGTGATCAGCTTGTCTGGAGAAGCGTGGATGATAAGGTCAGCATCAAGGTCGACCCCACCAAGCATATCGACCCCGAGATTATTCGCTCCAAGGATATCTGTGTCACTGGTTACGCTCTTGCCAAGTTCAAGGGTCAGGTCGCTTGGAATGACATCCTCCGCCACGCCTGGGTCTACGCTCGTGTTTCTCCCAAGCAGAAAGAGGACATTCTCCTCGGTCTTAAGGATATGGGTTACTACACTCTGATGGCTGGTGACGGCACCAACGATGTTGGTGCTCTGAAGCAGGCTCACATTGGTATCGCTTTGTTGAACGGAACTCCCGAGGATCTTACCAGGATCGCCGAGCACTCCCGCAACACAAAGATGAAGGAGATGTATCAGAAGCAGATTGACCTCATGGCTCGTTTTAACCAGCCCCCTCCTCCCGTTCCCGCTATGATTGCCCACCTGTACCCTCCCGGACCTCAGAACCCTCAATTCCAGAAGGCTATTGAGCGTGAGGCTCAGAGGAAGGGTATGACTCCTGAGGAATACGCCAAATCTCAAGGTCACGATAACTTCGAGACTATTACTTCTCCTGGTGCTCAAGCTATTATGGATGCAGGCGGTAACCGACAGCAAGAGGCTGCCAAGAAGGCAGCTGGATTCGCCGACAAGCTTGCGTCCGGCATGATGGAAGCTGAACTTGGAGACGATGAGCCGCCTACCTTGAAGCTTGGCGATGCCTCCGTTGCTGCTCCCTTCACTTCCAAGCTGCGAAACGTCGTTGCCGTGCCCAACATCATTCGTCAAGGTCGCTGCACTCTCGTCGCCACCATTCAGATGTACAAGATTCTTGCTCTCAACTGTCTTATCACTGCCTACTCTCTGTCCGTTCTGTACCTCGAGGGTATCAAGTTCGGTGACACACAGTACACGATCAGTGGAATGCTCATGTCTGTCTGCTTCCTTAGCATCTCTCGTGCTCGTGTCGTCGAAGGTCTCAGCAAGGAACGTCCTCAGCCTAACATTTTCAACGTGTACATCATTGGCTCTATTCTTGGCCAGTTTGCTGTCCACATCGTCACTCTCATTTACACCGCTCGCCTTTGCGACAGACTTGCTCCGTAAGTTCCCATAAGTCTTGAAAGTTTGGACACAAGAAGCTAACATTTACAGTCGCTCCGAGGATGTTGATCTCGAGGCTGAATTCGCCCCTTCTCTGCTCAACTCAGCCGTCTATCTCCTCCAACTCATCCAGCAAATCTCCACGTTTGCTATCAACTACCAAGGTCGTCCCTTCCGCGAGTCTCTTTCCGAGAACAAGGGTATGTTCTACGGAATCGTCGGTGTTTCGGGTCTCGCCTTTGCTTGCGCCCTTGAGCTCTTCCCAGATATCAACACGGGTATGAAGCTTGTTCCTTTCTCAGAGGAGTTCAAGACAAACATGGTTGCCGTCATGGTTATCGACTACGGTGCCTGCTGGCTCATTGAGGTCACCCTCAAGAAATTCTTCAGCGACTACCGACCTCGCGACATTGCTGAGCGTCGTCCCGACCAGCTCGAGCGTGAAGCTGTTCGTCGCGCTGTCGTGCAGAAGAAGAAGGAAGAGGAAGAGGAGAAGAAGAGACTCGAGAAGGTTGCCGAGTTTGAGCGCAAGGTTGAGGAGCGTAGAAGGAAGATTGAGCAGTGGAGAACTGGAGGAAACTAAGGATTTGTATGAGATACTGGGTTAGATAAGGCTTTAGATTAGGCATTAGACTTGAAGGGGAGATTTTGATGATGAAGAGAGGCAGATTCAAGGAGGAGTCTGCTGGGGAGAGTAGCTGTACATTATGTTGTGGAGTTAGACTTGATCATATATGTAATAGCCAATCGTTTTATCCCAATTGTTGTTTAAATGAGACTTTTCTATAACATGGCGGAGTTGTTGTCATTATCGTGAGTGTTAACATCAGTCTGTAAGCCCAGCCCATTAAGTTGGTCGTATGATTTAAGGCTGACCCCTTCGAGCAGGTCAAAGCATACGCTCATCTCAGGTGAGGTCGCCCACAGCAACTGAACTCCAACTATCGCCAACATAGCCACGCGTACAAAAGGTTGCTGTGCCTTGCACGATAGCCCAATGTTGGTCGTATATAATGGTGATGTATTGGTAGGCCTCCTGCATGGCCAGCCCGCACGTGCATATCGTCCATTGGCCCATCGTTATACATGCTAACATCTATGAGGCTGACTGATATCTGGAAATGACAGAGCATATAAACCCTCGTATGCCCCCAGTCGACTTGACTAGAACATAAGCAAAAGAAACACAACAAACACCCTTTCCTGGTATTCATGATGAATATCAATCCGCCACCACCCACTCCAGTTAACGAGTTCATTGGCTTTCGAGTAGAATGCCAGAGTGGTTCTGCAACCAAGCACCGACTCAACGACAAAGGAGGCATTTACCCTGACGTCTTTCCGGCCGGATACAATTTCTGGGACAAGGCAGACGATCATATGAGCTGGAGACGTGTCAACAGCCCTTTTGGGTCATTCTTTCGGACTTGGGAAAGGGCGATGTATTGGCGGGAGAATCTTATCAGGCACAGAGGAGGTAGAGGTATCCGGATCATCGAAGTTTGGTTAAAGGGCTTGACTAAAGTCTACGATGCCTATACGATCGCAAGTCATCTTGAGTATCCTAGAGATCCCAGGAGGATACTCGAGCACCACAGAAACGAGCTTCTTGTTGAAGGGGGTATTCACGGCGACGATTATAGAGTCCTAGCCATCTTCAACGGCGATACACTGGGCGAGGAAGATTTAGGTCTAAGGCCGCTAGCGATCGATCCAGAGAGGGGATATCGTGCAACTATCCCGAGGGGGTCTCTTCCTGGAGCAACAGCGACCGAATCTTTGAGGGATGAGATGTACAGTCTCACGGGTACCAGTAACGACTTCAAGCTCTATCTGTTGGTGCTGGAGATGGGTGGTTTCAAATACCTCTGTGAACAAGGGCCTGGCGGTATTACAACGTTGGAGGAGACGTTATATTCGTGTAACCATAATATAATTTAATGGAGCAACTGGTTGTTGAAGACGAGAGAGGGTGTTAGGTCTGTCTTGTCGTCCCAGAAGCGAATAAATTAAGGAAGTTGATGGAAGAAGAGTCATATCATGAGCCAAAATAAAGGCAAGAATAGCCGATGTATGGCAATACATCATATCTCACTGTCTCTCCAATATAATTATGCGGTTATGTCAACTTGCCAGCATTTAGACGCCAGTCTCACAAGCCAATAAACACCAACTTCAATCTTCCGAGCCCTCAGATCCAAACCCTAAAGACTTCCAAACCTCGTCGTCCTACTTGATGCACTACGTAACCACAATATGGAGCAGCTAGTAGTCAAATGCCGTGCCGTGTCATGCCGAGACCAGACCCTGGACAAGAGGATCGAGCTAGATAATTGGAAGCTCAATAATTGGCTGGATAAAGAGCGGAATTCGACCTCCGATGCAGGAATAAACTTTGAATGGTGGATTTCTTCACTGATCATGTCATGGCCGGTTAAAAGCCGCATTGTGATGATCCCCCACCTCAAGTAGATATTCACATGTTGATGAGGGCATTGCATTTTGCTCACTCTAACTATCCTATAGGGAGGGACTATTGGGGGTTCACTGCATGTATTTGTATGATAGAGATGGCAGGAATTGCAATTGGACTTACTGGGTTGATGTCATGATACATGATATGATGAGGATGGTCATGGATCTTCAAAGAAAACAGTCAGTCTTATTCGGAGGATCACATCCCCCCACCTTATCAAACCACGCGTCTAGAGTAGGAAACACTCGGCATTACTACACCATGTATAACAGTGCTTCTCGTTGGCTCGCTGTGACTCCATCATGATATCAATGGTTCTTCCTTACCCCTCATCTGCGTGCATAAAAAGGCCATGACCCTTCCTATACCAAACTCTCCTTCTTTCTTCTCTTCATCAACTGATTCACTATACAAAAAGAACCCAAGGTTTGTATCGCTATGACTCACACAGGTTCTGGTCTGACACATTTGACATGCTAGATATCATATACTCTCCAAGTACGGCTCTCTCCTAGCAGCCATGGAGCCTTTCAGTGGTAGTCTTGTCCAGACCTGATGGGACATTCTTCAGGTAAAGTATCATGCATGAGCCGGTGCCCATCCTCAATCTTGTTCTCGCCCCTTCCATATCATATAGAAGGAGCGGGAACAAGGGAAGGGATGTGGCTGAGATTATACGGCAAAACTTGATCTGGATAATACCAGCGAAAGGATCATGTCCTCCTCCCAATCAACTCCCAGTATCTAACAACCCTAGGTCTCAAACATGTCTCCCCCTGCTGCCATCTCCCCTCCTTCTCGCTCTGCTGAGCTTGCTACTTCTACTAGTACCAAGTTCCCTGTGATGGCTAGCAAGAATGTCAACACCAAGACTGTAGAGGAGATGCTGGGCAACTGGGACTCGTTCCAGTTCGCTCCCATCCGCGAAAGCCAGGTCTCTCGCGCCATGACTCGTCGTTACTTCCAGGACCTGGATAACTACGCCGAGTCTGACATCGTCATCATTGGCGCAGGATCCTGCGGTCTGAGCGCTGCGTACATCTTGGGCAAGAAGCGTCCTGACCTCAAGATCGCTATCATCGAGGCTTCTGTTTCTCCTGGTGGTGGTGCTTGGCTTGGTGGTCAACTCTTCTCCGCTATGATCATGCGCAAGCCCGCCGACGCCTTCCTCGATGAGGTTGGTGTTCCCTACGAAGACGAAGGCAACTACGTCGTCGTCAAGCACGCTGCGCTTTTCACCTCGACCATCATGTCCAAGGTTCTGGCCATGCCCAACATCAAGCTCTTCAACGCTACTTGCGTTGAGGACCTCATCACTCGACCTTCCGACGAGGGCGTTCGCATCGCTGGTGTTGTTACCAACTGGACCCTTGTCACGATGCATCACGATGACCAGTCCTGCATGGACCCCAACACTATCAACGCTCCTTTGATCATCTCTACCACTGGCCATGATGGTCCTATGGGCGCCTTCTCTGTCAAGCGTCTTGTTAGCATGCAGCGCATTGAGAAGCTTGGTGGTATGCGTGGCCTTGACATGAACATTGCTGAAGACGCGATTGTCAAGGGAACTCGTGAGATTGTTCCCGGTCTTATTGTTGGTGGAATGGAACTTTCTGAAGTTGACGGTGCCAACCGAATGGGTATGTTGTCACTATAACCTCGTCATGTGTGTGCATACTAATATGTAACAGGCCCTACCTTTGGTGCTATGGCTCTGAGCGGTCTCAAGGCTGCCGAGGAAGCTCTCAACATCTTTGACACCCGCAAGAAGCAGAATGACCTGTAAGCGAGTTGTCTCAAAGAATGGAAAACGGTACACACGGAATCAGGATCCAGGACCTCGTCTCTCCTTCGAGGCATGGAACCTTGTCATTCATTTAAGCTATTGATGTCCCAGTTCGTAAGACATCAAGACATTCAGAGTTATGTAACATGAAAGAAATAAATTGTTACTCATTCTGCGTTAATGATCATCTCGCTTTGTCATCGTTGTAACTGTTCCCTTTGTCTGTAGCCAATTTACTTCTTTTCCATCACTTCAATGACCTCCCTCTCCACGTTCTCGTCCTTCCTAGGAGGAAACTTCATGCCTCTATTCTCATCATTCGGCTCAGCACTAGGTCCCCAACCTCCATATCCATCACCCATGGCCATACCACCAAATCCGCTAGCGTCGCCAACCAGCGCCTTCGAAGCGAGTTGGTTCTTG
The DNA here is from genome assembly GCA_004366955.1 of Fusarium humuli. Classification (NCBI taxonomy): domain Eukaryota; kingdom Fungi; phylum Ascomycota; class Sordariomycetes; order Hypocreales; family Nectriaceae; genus Fusarium; species Fusarium humuli. The sequence continues at coordinate 562,983 of QHKN01000024.1, forward strand.
CCGACGCCAGGCGTTGAATCAGCCCAGGTTTTAAGCTCCTCGCGAGATTTGCCGGTGTACTTTTGGATGTCCTCGTCACTGAGGGGCACGGGCGCTTTACTGTCTTTGTAGCGACGATAGAGAGACTTTTTCTCTGTTGTGTCTGGGGATGACTGGTCTTTGCTGAAGAATCCCATGATGGTAGAAATGTAGTGTTGTTCGATTTCTTAGAGTGGATTGAAGAAGGTGATGGTGAAAAGCTTGGCAAAAGTGAACTTCTAGAAGGTATTTATATAAGGGTCATGGAAGGATTTCAGCTCTTCCTTGCTAGTGACAGCTGTGGCGTCGTCACAAGGGTAGTGAGACATACAAATCGGGCGTTGGAATTCCACGATGTGACAAGGGAGAGGCAGTGCTATTGAACCATTGGTCAGTCCGCACCCCAAGATCAGCACATTAAGAAGCTGGGGTAAGGCTGTGCCGAAGATCCGCACTTAAGGCAGATTTATACATAAATCGAAATGATGTCAGAATGTTTTCTTTCTCAATGAAGCTTTAATCAGCTACACTGTAGGTAGTTACTTGAGGTACTCCTTCTTGCCAACCCTCTCACAAAGCTCCTTCAAAACACCACCAAGCCACTCATAATCCTCCATCTCAAGATAAACCTGCGCACTTGTCCTGATCCAAAATCGCCCTCCATGCAGGAAGAGTGCTACAAAGGTCTTGTAGTCCTCAATCAAGGTGTTAAGAATCCACTGGAAAGCAGTCTGCGTCTCCTCAGCAGAAACAACGACCTCGCCCTCTTTGCCCTTCTCTGTCCAAACAGGCAGCGCAATATTAGCCATGCCGCAATTTCGCAGAGTACCGGTGCTGTTCTCCATGTATGTCGTGCCCAGCTTCTCAGCAACGTGTTCGCTGCCTTTCTTGTTCAGATCCCATAGATACTCCAGGATTGCGTCTTCGCCGCCGAGAACATCCTTGCGCCAGGCGATAGCGTCCTTGACGCAGAGATAAGGGGAGTTGTCCAACGTACCCACGAACTCAAAGTTCGTGACGAAGCGGGATTTCGAACTGGGAGGCAAAGGCGTGATGCGCTTGGCAAGCTTGGGAATGTAGCCATGGCTAGTCGACAGCGTCGTCGGAAGGAGCTCCTGGTTGCGGATAGGAACGTAAAAGACTGCGCAGCCGCGAGGGACGTGAAGCCATTTATGGCAGTTTGACACGAAGAAGTCAGGATCAGCAGCGCTGAGATCAAGCTTCAACATTCCGACTCCTTGAGCTCCATCAATCATGCTCAAAATACCAAGCTTCTTACAAACCTTCACCATCTCCTCCCAGGGAAACACCACTCCAGGCCTCGAAGAAACAACATCGAAGATGGCAATTCTAGCCCTCTTCCCCTCCTTCTCTACCTCTTTCACCAGGTTCTCGAACCGGCGGATAATCTCGTCATCGTCGATTGGATACTCAAGCTTCACTTCCCGATGCTCCACGGTACCATAGTAATCGACGAGATAGTCTGCTACTTTACCGCAAGCTTCGTAGATGGTTGAGAAGCTGACGATGACATCTTTCCCGTCAGGGTTCCATTTTAAGTTGCGGAAGACAGTGTTTACGCCTGTTGTTGCGTTGGGAACGAATACGACTGTATCGAGAGGCGCGTTCACGAGTTCAGCAACTGCTGCGCGGCTTTGGTCGAGGAGTTTAGGATATTCGTAGCGGATGAAAGGATCGGGACGAGCTTCGCTAATTGTTGTTAGGTATGATACGTTCTCCTGGGTGAAGGTGGACTTACCTGGCATCTTGATACTCGCGGAACTTAGCCTGAACAGCTTTAGGATATGTTCCAAAGGATCCTAGAATGTCAGCACCTTATCCAACCCTCGCCAATGATAACATACCATGGTTCATATTCCTCCATTCAGGATCAAACATGAAATCTTTCTTCGTAGCATTTCCCATGACAGAAGCACTCTTGCCCCGTACAGGAAGCTCGGTTTTACCAATAGAACCCATGATGAAATAGAATAGTCAATCAACGACTGATATGATGATCGAAAGTATTCTGCCGCGCCCTCGATGGTCTTATATAGATGGTAAGGCATGGCTCTGGGGTGACTCAATTGATAAGGTACTCACAGAGTCGCAACGGAGAATCACTCGTATACCCCACACCATCAACGTCAACGACGCCCTTGACTTCCAATTAGTCTTTCAGCTGCAGTACTCCGTACGGACATCTCAGAGCCAAAACCGAATTGCGGGCCGTCGGTATCCGCAATGCGGCGCCATCTGGAGAAGAATTGGTTGCCAAGAGTCTTGAACAAAAGAATTCAGACACTTTACACCGATTTGGACTAGCAATCAGACGATAGTATTCTAGCGCCCTAAGCCCAGTAGGGCGCGGGGTGTGGGCGCGCAATAAGAGTCACGATGCTACTCAGTACAATTACAGTTAAGATATCGCGAGCTGAAGCAGGGATGCTTCATTCAAGAGTCACCCACGAGCCGCCCGATCACGGAGGATTACAAATCCAGAATGTAGCAAAGAGATGCCAAGTCTCATTTCAATTGATGCAGCAGTGCTACTTTGTTCCCAAAAGCCGCGCCAATATCCCCAAACGCCCTTCCATGAATGCTCCTAGTAATCTAAAGCTCCGATGTTGTGTCATCGCCCAACTGCGATCGCTTGTATGTGAATTGATTGTCATTCGTCGTAAACCAAACTCCGATCTATATTCATTGCTCGACTCATCTGTTGTTAGACTCCCTAATCCTTGATGATGACCTTGTTCGCACGCCTCTCTGCTGAGGAAGGATAAAGTCTTTAGCTACTACCTCGGGTATTTGCCCGTGTTTCAGCATAGCCAGAGCCGCGAGCGTATCGGACTCTGCTTGACACATGCCGGGCTTCATCACTAAGCTGTAAGAATCTTGATGGTTACAATATAACCCAAGAGACTTCTCTGGTGGATACCCAGTCACGGGCTGTGGGGGACACTCTTCAAGACCCATCGATGACCTTTGACTGCGTGTGAAAGGTCTCGTGTTATGAGAGACCTGTGTCAGCGGCAGTGAACTAGGCATGACCATTGGTGAAACTGGCTGCGGCGTGTTCACATAATATGGCTTGGGGTTCTCTAGAGTCTCGAATTTTGGGGTTGGGGTGTGTGGTGGCTCCATCGGCACCAAGCGCTCGTGAGGCGGACTATTATGAGGGGATGGTGCTTGCGGCTTCAATGGTGGTAGATGGAGCGAGCTGTCCATCTGTGCAGCTTTATGACCTGACTGGCGTCTACCAGCTGTGGGCAGTTCGACTTCTTCCCCGTCAATCCTCCTGCGCTTTCGAGTTCGGCCCTTAACCGAATCGATAATTGAGCTTTCGGCCATGTATTTTTCAGGCCTTAAGATGTGGCTGAAGGGTACTTGAGGTTCTTCGGCCTTGGAAGGTTGGGGTGTTTCGGCACTGCGAAGTGTCCGGCCGTGGTTGGGATTCAGTGTGGATGGAGGTTTCTTAGATCGTTCCAAAGCACCCGGTGCAGACTTACGAGACCGTCTGGTTCTCTTCTGGATTGCGATAGTTTTGTTCGTGAGTGGCTCTGGGGTTTCAGCCAGAGGTAGAGGAACCTCGGTTGGTGCTGCGACAATCGGTGCCGCGATAACGGGTGCCGCAATCTCGGGCAGTGCCACTACCTCTCTAGGCTCAAGAGGATCGAATCCGGCTATCCTGCGAAGATCCTTCATTATCTTGGGTACCCAGTAAGCGCCTGCAACCTTTGTATCACGAAGAGCAACTGGGTAGGCGGCGACTGGCCGTTTCGCATCCGTCTTTTCGCTCTCCTCACCCGCGCCACTTGACTCCCGCTTCTTTTTGAGCTTGGGAGGTTCAGGCGTTTGCCATAATTTGGGAATCTTTTCTTGCAAGTCAGAAACCCAAGCATCACAATCCCACTGGACCCAATAGTCGATAACATCGCCCCATGAACTCTCTGGGGGCTTAGTATAGTTAACAAAGACAACCTTTCCGCCTTTGGCGTGGACTGCCTTCGCAAATTCTCTGACCATCACCTTCAGGCCATGAACTCGTAAGCTGGTGCCGAGAATGAGAAGGAGATCCGGGCATAGAGCCAAATCGTGCGTGACAATTGGGCTGATGAGATGTGCATTAGGATGCTCTTCACCATAAAGCACAATATCTGGCCTCAACTTGCCGACACCCAAAGCTCGTTTTCCGCGTTCTTCACGAGCGACGGTAGCGCCTACGCAGTGAGGGCATTCGGGCTGTTGGCCCGACATGGTCTCCAGCTGACGTCCGTCATCGTCCCAAGAACAAACACGACCACAGAGGAAGCATCGGAGGAGCTCTAACGAACCGTGAAGGAAGACACACTCAACGCCAGACTTTGGTAGGTCCCGGCGAAGGTTCTGTACTGCAGTCATGGCATCTTCTGATGCGCCTTGATCAGATTCAGCTTGAGAAGCTGGCAGCAAGTCCCCTCGCGATTGACTTGATTGTGATTGTTGGCTAGCCTCATTGTCCGATGATTGCTGTGATTTGTCCGAGTTTGCTTCAGTCATCGCGTTAACCTCATCAACCATTCTGTTGAGTTGATTAAGATTGGCAGTTGACTTTCGAGAGAACCGGCCACGGCTACCAGGTCCATCGTCGAGACGGGTTGAAAGCCCAACCTTCTCCTCAATTTGATCAATATTTTGTGTATAGCAACGAACAAGCTTCCCGCGGTCCCTCAAATGGCTAATAAATCTGTGAGAACTTGTGGGCTCCACGTTTCTAACCTTTTGGCGCAGAGTCGTTGCAAATGTATAAAACACAGACGTTCTCAACGGATCCGCCCATATCGATGCGTCAAACATGTCCTTCCCCTTCATATTTGGTAGTGCATTCTTGCCTGCGCCAAGATTTGTTTGTGATAAACTGGGGTTTGAAGGCGGGGTGTCGTCAACCTCAGATGGTGACGTGCTGCTGCGACTACTTGGGCCATCGTCTGTCGTCGCGTGGGATGAAAATGGTTCGAATAGAACTGGAGGTGGTGAAGATAATGGCGAAGAACTAGGTGGGATTCCAGAGTCGTTCAACTGATTCCGTCGCGTTCTTCGGAAAGCAGCCGGTGGTGTGAGGCGAAAATCTTCTGGCGGAGGTGAAGAGAGCGGGGAAGTTGGAATAGCGATAGTTGAGCGTGTCGTCCTGGGATTTAACAGCGGTGTTTGTGAATCGTCTGGTAACGTTTCGTCTTCTATATCGCCCTCGACCTGGATCGTGTCTGCGACCTTCTCCTCTTCTACCGGCTCAGGGTCTTCCAACTGAACTTCTATTTCTTCCTCCATTTCGCCCGACTCCTCTTCAGGTTCAGGTAGCTCATCGCGTACTATTTTTCTTCTCTTAGGCGCCGGGCGAACTTCCGAATCCGATGTCTTGTCATCAGTGGCTCCTTCAAGCAGACGCGCCTGCTGTGTTGCCGCGTCGAATTGTGCACTGATTAACGAGTAAAGACCGTTCTCGGAACGAAAATCCTAGACCAATTAGCTTCCCAGCCGACGATTGCGTATACCAAAAGCATCTCCATAACGCAGGCTGGAGTGCCCATCGAGAAAGCTCACAGGAATGCCCGAATTCGTGCTGATACCAGCACCAGTTACAACGATAACCTTGCGCGCCTTGAGTAGTCCATTGGCGATTTCCCTCAACTCGTCCTGGGACTCGGGAGAAACGTGTGTGGTCGGCATTGTTGAGGAGAAAAGGGTGTCGGCCGCGTCGCGGTATCGTAGCGGGCGGGTGTAAGCCGCGATCGCGTGGAGCCGACTGCGATATTGACGAGCTTACAATACTGATGATTGAATATGGCTTGTTGTCATTGTGGTACTGATATGCGTCGTCGATGAAGCGTAGGGAGCACTGAGGGCGAGGTCGTTCGTGGTGTGAGGTTCAAGTTTCTTAACTTAGTAAGGTTGTGGCGGGCGAGAGGTGACTTGGATTTGGAGTTAAGATTCGAGACTGGGGTCGCGAAGCGGGAGGGCACCACGCTGCCGAGAAAGTGATTCAAGCGTCGGCCGATAGAAACAGCGATTGAAATGATAGCAGGGCAACGTCTCAAAAGGTCAAGGAGTTATCTAGAATGATTGATTGAGGTTGATTCAATATCGATTTAGAGAGAAGAATTGAGTGGTCCCAAAACAAACCCATGCATGAACGCGCTTCGAGTCTGGACCTCCGAAGTGCAAGTGCCCGCTCCTGTAATGTCGGACGCGCTTTTCAGAGGCTGCCAGGTGGGTGTCAGAAGAATTGTCCTCCGAGTTAGGCTACAGAAATAAAGTAGCCTAATTACTGGCATAAGCTCGCATAAGATGACTGATCTATTTTGTCTCTTATGCTCTCCGGGGCTTGGTAAGGATTCTACAGCGGGCAGGCACCTATCGATAAGGGGCGGGACCAAAGCGCCCTGTGAAGAACCACTGGCAGCTACCCAGTAAGGTAGGGACGGGAGGGACAAACCGCTAAATTACCCGCTGGCTGTCGACGCCCCACTCAGTTAAGGTGACTTTAAACATCGCCTTACATCGTCCCACCCTCAGATGTCTAAGCTGATCCATTGCAACACGTGAGTGTTTACTCGTATTATTGTATTACAGCGTTAAGATAGTATACATTTTAGAATGGTAGACGAACAACTAATCTATATTTAAACAGCGACCAGCACGTCAAAGAGCTTCTGGAAGTCAGCTGGAACTCCCAGACCAGTAATCGCATCCCAGCCCTTTGCTGCTGGCCAGCCTGCAGGGCTGTGTCCCTTTTCGAAATCGCATGCTCTGCTCTCTCCTGCAGAAACGTCTGAGAGTACTGCCTGAACCTCATCAGAGTACAGGACCTCGTTGATCCAACCCAGCACATCCTTGCCCTTACGCACGCGTGCATCGTTGATGAGCGCAATCATGGCTGCGACTACAGGCGTACTGGCGCTAGTACCTCGAAGAGCGACTTGCTGCCCCTTAAGACGAGTAATGAAGCTGGTCGCGGTAATAGAGATGTCAGGCACACCTCGGTTGCTGGCGTTGAAGTGGCCGTCAAGGTGACCGTCGAGCGTCTTAACATAGCTCTCAACAGAAGCATCCTGCCACTTCTCACGAGGGAAATATTGAGAGAAGCCACCTCCACTGAACTCAGCACCTTCAAAGGGCTCACCACCAGCTGCAATACCACCGATGCTAGTGACCCAGGGGCAGGTTGCAGGGAAAACAGCCATGGTGACATCCTTGTTGGTACCATCATTGGTGCGGCAAGTTGAGTTACTACTTCCCTTTGCACCTCCATCGCCGGAAGCGGCCAGGACGGTCGTACCACGGGCTGTCAGAAGACCAAACAATGAGCAAACACGCTCAGCGTACTTTTGGGGGACTGAGACCTCGTTGTCGCCATAAGAGACGGAGAGCACGTGAGGGACCTCGTCATCAGAAAGGTCAAGGAGGTAGTCGAGGAACTCCAGATAAGGCTCGTTATCGTTGTACTCCTCAGGAACTTGCTCACCGTCATCACCCAACTGAGGGCCACGACCATCGGCAAGATAGTAAGTAATGTTGGTAGGATAACCAAGTGCCATGGCGTACTGGACATCCAAAGCAGCCTCATTACCAGAGTCAAAGAGATCCTGCGAGTTTTTGGCACCATTGATCAACTGGGTTGAGAAGTTGTAACCGGCTTCATGGAGAGGCTTTGCATATATTCTCAGGAAATCCTCGGCGTCTGCGTAGTTGGCGTACTCTTCAAGGAAACCAGCAATACCGAAGCGGATTGGCGATGTACCGTTGTAGGCAGGATAGGTGATATTGAACTGCTCTCGAAGGCAGTCGGGTTTGACAGCTCGGGTGCAAGGAATGCTGGCACGCTTATCCAGCTGCAAGCTCTTAAGCATATCGGGAGTGAAATCCGGGTCGGGAGTGGTAAGTTCCCTTGTAGGTCGCATAAAGTTGGCGATGGGATGGATGAAGTGGACGGAATCGGCCACAGACTCAGGTACCGAGTAGTCTCTTGTTCGAAGAACGGGCTCTTGATCTTTGAACTGGTAGTAGCCAATCTTGGCGTCGAGGAGATCTTGAGCCTCGTCCACGGTAGTCTTGACATGAATCCAATCCTTGTCAGACGTAGCCTTTGCCGCTACACCTTTGCTCTCCAACCATGACAGCACTTGGTCGACATCCTTGTCGTCTGGGTTTCGGAGGGCGAGTGCTTCCTTCTGGCTGAGGTGTCGCTGGATGTATTTTCCGCATGTAGCGTCGCGTTTTCGCAGTCCGGTCTCGAGGTTCTTGATATCAGGCTGTCGCATAGCAATAGAGAGTCGTAGGACATGACTGGGATCAACAGCCTGGTCAATCTTTTCCCAGCCATTCGGGAGGACGGGGGTCTCTTCGACTTTGATGTTCTTGGCGGTACCAAGACCGGCCAAAGCCAGGGTTGTGAGGAAAATGGTGGATATCATGATTGCTGGTATTCACAGACCAGTGTGCAACAAGAAGATGAATTGAAGAAAAGGAATCTTGAGCGAATGCAGGGAACCTCTCAGAGGTTAAATGAATGTAAAAACGGAAAGTGCCGATTGTCAAATTCCTACCGGTGGTTCCTTCCTTCACGTATAGTAACACCCGATCGCTTGACAAAACCGACGTTACCAGTCCATCAAAAGCGCGGCGATGATGTTTATAATGTACGGACTGTCCTACGATTGACTCCACAACCCAAAGGGGGATCATCTCTACTATGCCGTCATATTAACGGGGTCCAATGGCTAAAAATGGCGGATCTGAAACTTCATTCAATCTCGCACGATAAAGCGGGTTTAAAGGGAGCATTTTTTCTCGTGTTGATGGTTGCACATCGCAATTAGACCGGCGAACGCGTCGAGAAAAAAGTGGTCACCTGTTCTAAGCGAGTAGAACAGAGTTTGATATGAGTCGCGTAAGGTAAATAGCTGCCAGCTACTGATTCCAGATGAGACCTTTTGCAAAGAAGGTTTGTTGAGTTTTTGATAGTGCCTACTTGTTTTGTATAAATGATGCCATTTGGTAGTCGAGATGGAGTCTTGAAAACGGACGGATGTCAATGCTTAACGCCATCCAGTGACGGCTCCACCTGCCGTGGAAGCCTCACTTTAGAGGAAGGTGCATCTGGAAGAGACAAAAGGCACGTGAGACCACACGTGACTCTCCTTGCCGACTCCCCGGCTGCAAGTGTAACCTGAGGTTTCAACGGGAAGAGATGGACCGATCAACTCCCCGTAATACAGCGTCACATCTCTCAATGTTCTGATTTTATTCTCCACTGAAAGACTTGTCTAGCATTGCATCGCATTACCATTACAAGATGACCAACAGCGGCAAAACCCATGTCGTATTACTTAATATCGGGCTTAATAGTTACACAAACGCCGAGCACTGAAAATCCTACTCTGATCCTTGCCGAGCTTGAATAGAGACAAGCTACTGCAGTCATCCGCTGGTATTTCAGTACATACAATCATACATTGAACTTGACGAGCTAGACGAGGCGATTTGTTTCCTCCTTCCTAGCCAAGACTCAAGACGCACAAGAACCTCCGCTTCTTCGCCGCTAACACTCAAGTGAGAGCCCTCTGATTTGTTCTCTTGCAAGTTCAAGTGTTCACTTCAGACCCGTTTGTGCGCAGTCAAAACTCCACTGCGTTGCATGACTGGATATCCACAGCCGATGGTCCGAAGGGACCAGGACTCATGACGACGACCCGAAAGAACGCTACTGCATTGGAACAATAAGAAGTCTTGAAATTTCACTAACAAGTCCTCTGGGGTTCGCAATTGGTCAAAAGAATCTGCAATACCCATACCGCAATTCATGTGCATTTTGCCTGGCATTCTTATTCGATCTCACATGCGGTCTACACTTTGGATTCACCAATCAAGCTATCACTCGGTTCAATAGTCTTGTTCCCCGGAGTTATTCACGGCCTGAGACTTGTTCTTTCAGGTCTGTGGATGTGATACTAGGATTCGCACCTCCGCTATTGACCCAGAGAAACATGGGTGCAGTCACTGTCCAGCGGGGTTTTAACTTGGTTAACTCGTCTCGAGAATAAATATTCAATCCCTTTAAAACTTGGATCTAGTCGACTCAGTTTTTCTCTCTTCTTTCCCTCTCTCGTCTGTGTCTCTTGTGTGTTTTTGTCTAGTTGTCCTCATAATTCACTTGATACTTTGATCTTTACAAGCAATACGTGACCAGTATGACAGGCTCCGAACATCTCAATGTCTTTAAGGGTCCTGAATCCGTTCGCAACTATTTTGACCCTGAGCAGTCACCACCTCTGCCTCTAGTTGAGATTCCCGATTGTCTCAACCCTTACCGTCAAGATGGCGTTCGCATCTATGCCAAGATGATGACCATGCACCCTGCTACCAATGTTAAGGTGATGCCCGGTTAGTCTGCAGATCTACTACGGCCATTGGGAACGCAGCTAACCATTGTGCAGCTATGAACCTGCTAGAGAACGGCGTTGAGCCTGGCAAGACAAAGACTATCGTTGAAAGCAGTTCTGGTTCAACCGTCATCTCGATGGCTATGGTTGCCCGTGCTTTTCACGGTATTAACGATGTTCACGCCTATCTCAGCAACAAGACAAGTGAGACTAAGTTGCGCATGATGCAGTTCTTTGGTCTTACTGTGTAAGTCACATCACTCGGCTACGAGAGAATGCTTGCTAACTGCTGAGAAGTACTCTCTTTGGCGGACCTGCCCAACCCACACCTGTCGATGAGCGAGGTGGTATTAGAGCCGCAGCCCGAAAGGATGCCCAGTCTGAATCTGTGTGCAGTCCTAACCAGTACATCAACGACGACGTGAGCCTTTCGTTGTGTAAACCCCCTTACTCATTTACTAACAAACCACAGAACTGGAAGTCACATGTGCGATGGACTGGCCCTCAAATTCACCGTCAACTCCCGGAGATCAATGTGATTGTAGCCTCCATGGGAACTTCTGGTAGGATTTGCTCATCAACTACAAGTTTTATACGTACTAACTCAATTTCAGGTACCATGACCGGACTCGGTACCTACTTCAACGAGGCCAAGCCTGATGTGTACAGAATTGCGTATGTTCCGTTGACATCCACCAACATCCTCGAGTAATTTCTAACCTTGATAGTGTATGCACCAACGCAGGAGAGCGCGTCCCTGGACCTCGCGAGTACTCCTTGATGAGCGAGGTTGAGTTCCCATATCTGGCCTCTCACGATGCCCTCGAGGAAGTCGGCACACCAGACTCCTACTCCCTCTCGTTGGACCTCACCCGCCAGGGTATCGTCTGCGGTCCTTCCTCAGGTTTCACTCTGAAGGGTCTGTTCCAGCGTCTTGAGAAGCTGAAGCAAGAAGGAAAGCTGTCCGACCTTTCTGGGCCTGATGGCGAGATCCACTGCGTTTTCATGTGCTGTGACCTTCCATTCCAGTACTTGAACGAGTACTTCTCTAACTTGGGCCCTGAGAAGTTCAGCCCTCTCCGCAACGAGGTATGTTGAAATGTGATACTTCCAGGCAGGATATTGCTAACATGATCCAGCGCCTGAGAAATGTCGATCTCTACCGTTATGACGACGCCTGGGAGCTCAACTCCCTGACTGCTCTGTCAAACTATTTCACCATTCACCCCCTAGGAACCCACGATACCGTCCTTTCCCTCGCAGACCAAATCGACAAGGCCCTCACTCCCTCTACCAACACCCAAATCCTGGACTTCCGCCGCTCATCAGACTACGACGCTTTCCACCTCCCCAACTCTGTCAACATTCCCCTCGAGGCTCTTCGCAACGGACCCGACAGTGGCAGTCCCTTCTCTAACCCCGCCGACGAGTGCGCCATGCTCGAGGAAGTCTGGCTTGAACTGGAGAGCCTCTTCAGCGTCAAGGACAAGAGCGGTAACCGAAATGCTAGCGCTGAAGCACTCATGTCTATGCTCCGTGGCAAGAAGGTCTTGACATTGTGCTACGATGGTGATAGCTCTCGTGTTGCCAACAGTGTCCTTCGTGCTAAGGGCGTTGAGGCAGAGTGTGTTCGTGGAGGTTACGGTGCCTTGACTAAGTTGCAAATGCCTTGCAACAACACCTGCGAGGTTGTCTGCATCCCCGTCTCCGTGGAAGTCTAAACACAAAAGCTGTTTTTGGTAGCTTTAAGCTACAAACCTGTGCATTTCTATGGGTAGCCATAAGCTACAGTGCTGTCTTTTTCGCATTGGAACCGGCCGGAAGTGCAGTGGGCATCCGGGGCCGGCCGATATCTTACACATTCGGAGTTTTCTTTTTTCTATTGATACGACTTATGACTGGAACAAGAAGGGATTGACTTCAACAAAAACGTCAGTGGAGGAGAGGCCTAAACCGGAAGTGCAGTGGGTTTCTGGGTTTAAGGCAAGGGTGATAGAATTTGGTACAGAATATACGAGTTTCCAAACTAGAAGTCCGTTATCGCAATGGAAGTGATGAATTATGACGAGTGAAACGTGATTATACAATCCCAATGCAGCGGATGCAACACGTACCGCTTGTTCCTGATTCCGGATTCTGGATTTTCTTCAGAAGCAAACAAAACAATAGAAGCATTCCACGGTAGCCCTCCGGCTTTGCATTCCTCTGGTATAGTTTCTCATTGGAAGACAGGTATTTAAACTTCTATTGACAATGCTCTAGTCTGGATGCTGCCAACTGACACGGCAATTCGGGAATAGCATGCTGAGATAGGAATGTAAATGTAAAACTTCTTTCGTGCCGAGACCCTGAAACCCTCTATCCCCTGTTGATCACCGATTGACAACGCTTCTGGTCTCAAGTTGCAGTATCACGACATGTTACAGAATAGGCGATCCGGTATATCCACCTCGGGCCCGTTGATATTCATTCATCAGTAAAAGTGACGAAAGAGGCATCAAACCTGAAGAAAATCATCTCAAACCTCGGTGCCGCTCACCTCACAAACCCGCCTATAAAATCCAGACCGGGCGATCGTAAAAGGCTATCGACACCAGGAATGCGGAGCGGTGAGACTGGTACGCCCTGAATTTTCATACCACGGACAGTTACCAAGTCCAAGGTACAGTAGAAGATCTAGAAGTTCAGTTTATGTTCATGTGACAACTCTTGACGCCGCAGGTTAAGCTTATGGAGAAATCAAGGCTGTGCTTGAGCGAGACGCCTTGCATAACAAGATGGGAGAAGTAGCGGCTGGCAAGAGTTGTTTGATACCGCGAAGGAAGAAGCTTAGTATCTTGGTTGGTTGGTAGGTAGATAGATGTTTGGGTTGATAGAGAGAATAGCGCTTCTGCAGGAACAAAACTTAACGGTCGGTTGACCTGCATAAAAACTCCGTACCTAGACTAATCGCTGCGCCTGCAAGGAACGTTGAAGAATGTCTCGGGAAGAATCCTTGGCGCTTCGAGAAGGAGTTTGACAGTTCTGTCTTGCATGTCTTGAACTTATTTAACAGCCTACTTGATTACATCCTAATCAGCACGTAAATTAATGATAAATCCAATCTTAAGAACATACATTTTGTTTTGTTGTTGGCCTCAGAAAGTTCCCGTCCGTATCCACATTCGACAAGGCTGGTCCCAAGGGCGTCTAAGTTTCTCCCCATCCATAGCGCTGGTACCAACCACTACCCTATGCTCTGCCCAGCATCACCCTTCTAATCATACGTTTTGACAAGACTAGACTACGCTAGAACACGCATAAATCTCCTCGAACATCAAACCAATCTATTCATACACGTGTTCAAAAAGGTTGTAAACTCGAGACGAGATGAAAAAGCCAAAAATAGGACAACAAATACTCTGTTGTAAGACATAGATCAGCGTCTCGTCTGGTCAGGGGTCCATGTCCAAGCGGCAAAAACGAACCAACAAGGCGTGACTATAAGTCGATACCCGAAACAAAGTGGCATTCACTTTGTATATTGAATCATGCCAATTCGTTGTCATTAACGAGAGGCGCAAGTCTGCACACCACTATAAAATCCAATGTTTCATTCATTCTAGACGCTGTAGCAAACAATTCATCCAGTGGCGTTCTTCGGTCGAAGCCGTATCACACATCCCAAGTTCCAACAGGCGACTAATCACTTATCTAGTCCAAAAGCTTACATCCATTGACCCAACTATTGAAAAGTAACGTTAGTCTACCCCATACTTGAGACCCTTGCGGATATATATATAAACCCGTGAGGCTTAACCCCCCGTCCGGAGTTGCCTTCGAAGTGAAGCGAAACGCCGTCTCACTTTGATACATTCATTCCACTTTTAAACATTCATTTATTACTTCTGTCTGTCTTTTCCAACTCAAGCCTTCAGACACTCTCCATTCTCTCCTTTCAAATCTTCGGCTTGCAAACATGAAGTCTCTTCGAACTCATCGCTCCAAATCCCTCCCAAGCAACAACTCATCCAAAAAGTCTCTCTTTTCCAAGATCTCCCGCCGTCTATCTCTCAGTTCTCGAAAACGCTCCGACTCTGTTCGTCTTTACGACGAGAGCGACAATGAAAGCACAATCCAAGTGATTCCTCAAGAGGTAAGCCCCCAGATCCCCTCTTCGGACTCTTGACTTACAAGAGATAGTTTCAACAACCGCCCACACAATCTCGCTTTTCTCGCCGAGCTTCTCGTTTTTGGTCCGTTTCCTCAGCAAACCAATTCGACGATGAATACTCTATGCCTCAATCACCGACGTACCCTCCATATGGAGGCGCTTACGTGCCACGCCATGCAGCAAGCGACTTTTCAAAGACTGCTACCAACCGTCTGACCATGATGGTCGAGGCCGATGAGACGACGCTCTGTTCATACAACTGCCGCGCCAACATGATGGCGAGAAACCACAGCATCACCGACAGTGAGCCCGACGTTGATCATCGCGAGCGAGCGCTTCAAGCCTTGAATGCAACACGCAGTAGCACCCTCTCAAGCCAAGCAAGCAGCGACGACTACACCCTCTTCTTAGCCGACGCCGCAACGAGTACAGATGCTCGACGCAGAAGATCAGCAGCAGCTTGGGCTGAGCTTGAGCACAGAGCATCATTGATGAACATGAACCACAGGACCAGTGGCACTGATCATCTTATCTCTCGACAGAACCGCGCGCAAAGCGCTTATCTGGGTGTTCCTAACAGCCCGTATGAATCGCCAAGACCTGTGAGCTCAAGACCTGGAAGCTCAGTGGCTATGAGTATCCATGAGTATGTTAGGCCCACGCAGGTTGCCAGGGCTTGGTAGCCAATGGCTGCCGTGTAAAAACAGCGAGTTTCAGATGTGATTGGGATTTCCGGATAGGCGTTCAGGGCAGGCGTTTATACAATATCAGAGTGTAAATACAACTCAAGTCAAAGAGTATGAGGCCTGGACTGCTTCAAATCACAACAAGCGTATTTGCCCATAACAAATAAACCACTTTTTTGTTGAACTGTCTGTATTTCCAACCCTGATATCAACGTGACCAGTATTTTCATGCGCTACCAAACCCTCAATCTTGATGGAATATATAGTAGATCAGACAATATCGTTGAATGCACTAATGGGATCGTGGTATTGACAAACAGCCACAGTCGTATATATAAACTGAAGCAATAGCCCAAACGCCAATTTTCTCGACGCGACCGATCATATCGCGGAACACATGGCTCGTCTCGTGTCTTCATGCAAGAGAAACCGCCTTCCCGTTACGCTCAAATCAGAAACCCCTGCCCGATGCACCGTAGTAAAACAATTCAGTCCGCAGACCGATATAAACCAACGAGATATCCAAAGCATATCATGCTTAATCAACCGACGCCAAATCACTGGCTGTTCTTGCATCATCTGTGCTGACCAAGACGATTTGCAAACAAGACTCCAACAACGCTGTTGAGAAAGCTCATTGTACTGCAGATGTATCGTCTGCAGGCTTTTATAGCTGCCCGGATGATCCAAAATAACCAACGTCCATTACCCATGCAAACAGAACACAAACGCCACTTTATGACTGCATGACTCCGGCGACTGGCCTTCTTGCCGGTATTAGAATCTCCTCGTCGTCAGAACTATCGCCTGCCTCCACGCTGGCCTGGTCAAGCATCCTCTCGATGTCTTCATCACGTAATGTTTTTCTTGTCTTTCCATTCCCTATGCCAATGCCACTGGGTAATGAAAGTGTCCCTCGTAGTTGACTTCGACCACCAATCGTACGCCTTCTGGGCATGGCTCTATGTTGGCCACCATACTGTTGCTGTGGTGAATCCAGATCCATTGGTGAACCAGGAGGCGGACCCATGGATGAGTTTTCGTAGGGAGATCTTCGAACCTGCTGTGGCTGGCGTTGTGAGGGTAGTGGCTTTCTAGGTCCCGAAGGCAACGCGTGACGCGGAGCTTGGGGTCTGCCCATGACATTAGGTGCTGATGAGCTTGGAGGAGAGAATGCGTGTTTCAAGTTGGCCGAGTTTCCCGGGCTACTCATAAAGAGCAAGGTCTCAATAGCATCTTGTTCTCTCACATTTTGATGTGGTGACATGAGAACTGGGTCGCCTGAGATACGAGACCTGGCCCCATGATGCAAGGCAGACGGTTGGCCAGGTGTATGAGGCGAGGCGGAATGTGATTGTGATAGCATACCCGGTGTTCGATGGGGATGAGAGTTGCGACGGGGGTTCACGTTTGGTGCAGGTAACGCAGAAGGTCGAATAGGTGCTGGCGGGGCGAGAGAAGGCTTGGACCAGATCGTTTCTGGTGGTGTGTGTGACTTCCGTCGTTCAGTAGCAGAAGCTTGTGGTAAGGGAGCTGAGGACGAGGGTGGTTTGCTCATGGCCATTCGAGGGCTTGCGGATGAGCCTTGTCGGCGATGCACGGTGGATGTGCTTGAGACGGGAGAAGCAGCTTGCGATGCCATGTTTTCGACTTCTTCGAGCGAATTTGACTGCCAGCCGTTGTTGACCTTGACCATGGCGTACGAGAGACGCGTTCGTAATTCGTTGGATAACTGAAGCGGGCGTGTTAGTCGTAATCCCACGCAGACTGGACAGCAACTATAGCAAAGACGCGGTCTTCTACCGTCGCGCTTGACATACCTCTCCAATATGACCACCCGCTGATGTTCTGCTCACAGCACTCGGTGTTCTTGAATGGCCTTTAACGGGACTTTGGCTTTCTGTACGGCTTTTAACCACACCGTCGGCCATTCGTTTCCGTGTATTCGAGTAAATCCTGTCCTGTGCGGCAGCAATCTCGGAGAGCTGTAATAGTTGGCTATCCTGGCTAGACGGTCCGGGTGCACAGTTACTGGCGTCGCTCGCTGGCGGCGTGAATGCGGGATCTGTTGTAACGGTCATGGTGGTGTCTTGCGATCCGGTATTCGAACGAGGATGACTCTGTGTAGAACCATCATCGCGGTCGGTAGAAGGTTTGCGCTGCATTTTGGCGATAGCAGCGACAACAACTGCATGCGCTGTTGTAGTTCTGGTCGTTGAATCAACAGCAGCACCGTCGTCAGGCGCAGCAGTTATCGACGCAATCGGGTGGGAGGCTCGCGAGAGCGCGTCGGCCGGGATTGGCAGTGGTACCGCGGTATCCCCACCTTGTCGCGCTCCCGTTGCTGTCGCTGTATCAGTAGTAGCGTCGACTGTCTTGAACGGCGGAGGAGGCGCGATACGGTTGTTGTTCAGCGCAATCTCATGTAAAGGCTGGTTTGGACTCATGACGGATCGTATTGAAGCCTCCAGAGAGGAGTTGTGAGAGTTGTTAGGGTGAAGTTCCAGGACCACAATTGGAGGGATTCCAGAACGTATAAGCCTCCGCTGTACAGGTGAACCCTCACTTTAACTTAGGCGCTGTAGACCGACAACTGTCCGGGAGTGGAGGTACACGTTAGAGGCCCCAGAACGAAGGGTCTAGGGTCTAGACGAAACAGCGCGGCGGGAAATCCGGGCTATCTCAAGGGAGCTAGAGAAGAACAGAGACAAGGGAAATAATTGGATTTGACCAGGGCGCGAGGGCGATGATATTTATTGATTGTTTTCTGTTTATTTGTGGTTGTTGGCCATTATGAATTCAAGATGAGATGGGCGATCCACGTCGAATATATTTAATTTTAAACACGGAGCCACAAGAGACCCAAACGGCAGGTAAGGGTAAAGACGTTCCTGCTTTGAATGAAATTTGAGGCTGCAATGGGTCGGGTTTGTGGGAAAGAAGACACAGATTCAACGCGATCTGATACGCGACGTTTACGACTTGACTCGGTCAGTGCAAAATACCTTAAAGTGTGCGCCTGCATGGAAACGTTCTGTGCTCACAAGGTTGACAGAGCCGAAATCTGCTAAAGATACACTAAAGTTTTAGAGGCTGCAGGGTGGTTCTGGGGTCTCTTCCAGGGCGTTCGTCCGCTGGAGGTTTAATTGATGTGCTGAACCGCGGGCAGACTCTCCTGGTGATACCGTCAACGGGAACACAAGTCATCTATGTCGCATGAACGTTACCTTGAGGCGAATTTGAGCTTATGAACAGGACACCTCTTTGGTGAGGTGCAGATACACCCCGGTCATGATCTGAGGTGCCAGTAAAACACTCATTCTCGGTCATGCAGCTCGAAAATATTAAAAGCCGCGTGGCGCTGCAAGGTTTTGTGAGGAATCGACTTACGAGCTTGCGCAAAACACACAGGCATCAGTAAAAGACACGGTTCAAGTATTTAGATGCCTAGAATCACACATCAAAATGTCGCAGACTTGTAGCGAATCGTTATCATAAATCAACCCTCACTGAATGAGTGCAACGGGAATGACCTCACCCCTGTAACCCCAAATTGCTTTTCCCCCTCCTTCCGTGGATCGTGGGTGACAACCGGACCCATGACACGCTTGGGCTAGAAAAAGTCAGCAAAGCGTTGATGACGCGAGATCACGTGCGACACAAACCGTGGCTATCGATTGTAAACAATTGGAGATTGATAAGACAAGGATGCGTAGGGACTCCTATGAACGCGATAAATTCATGAATGATGGAGTTTTCTGGTTACTGCAGTGAACAAATATCTTGATCATTCGGATCATTTCTTGGCCGACTTTCTATTTTTTGATGCTCATGATACACGGTCTATGTCGCTTATCAAGAAGTCGTCAAGTCTCTCATAATCTCAACACTGTGGTTGCGCTCCGAAGTTAGGTTGCTATAGAACAACTCATCCACATGCTGGCTCATCATCTCCAGCATGTCCATAGACACCGCCATCCAAGATTACTCCCTCGTTGTTATCGAGATCATGTTGAACGCGCTGCCATCCCTTCTTTCTTCGTGCCTCCCTTCCCTCTACCTCAGTACCCTTGCCCTTGGCATCAAAGACAGGCTTAATTAAAGATCCAAGCAGAGGGTTGCCACTAAAGGCACCTCCGTTTCTTCCACGGCCCTTATTCGCAGATGAGTCCTCAAAGCCACCATTGTTGGCCTCATCGACAATCTCATCTTCGGACTCGGGTGTAACGGGGCGTTCGACAGCCGCCATCTTGCGGATAACCTTGCCTCCCACCACATCAATGCTAACAACTTGCTTACGCTTCTCGTATTCTGGTCGCGCGCTCCATTCCATCTCACGCAGGACCTTTTGTTGTCTCTTCAGTTCGCGTGCTCGCTCTTCAGGAGTCGCCCACATACTGCCCGTTCCTGTAAGCGCTCCGCCAACATCGAAGTCAGCCGCCTCATCGCGGACGGTGGTTCGCTGTGCGTTCTGTGCTTGGAAGTTGAGAAGCTTGTCACGGTGAGCACGAGCCTTGGCTTCAGCTTCACTAAGTGAAGGACCATCGTTACCGCGGGGTTGAGTAAACGGTGCCGGTGTCTTGGCTACATCAGCACGACGATTGGCATCGCGGTTAGCGGCCTGTCGTTCACGCCCTCGCTCATCTTTAAGCTCTCGTATCATCATTTGGACATCATCCGGTGTTAGGAGAGGACTGCCGCAGAAAGTACAAGGTCCCAAGCCCTCCTTCATGCATATCACCTTGCCACAAGAGAGACAGTTTGGTGCTGCACCTTGCAGAGGATGTCTCGTAGCAACACAATTACACTTTCTAGACTTTGAGTTATCCAATGAGGGGTTTGTCGAGATCTCAAGCGCACGGATAGCAGCATCAAGATCAGATATGGCAGTTGAGGCACCAGCCATGGGCATGCCTCCAGCTATTGAAATCTTGGTGGTAGTTGCAGCTGGCTTTGGCGTGGAACTGCGCGAAGCGGGAGTCGACTTCGATTTTGACTTAGGTGGTCCCTCGCCAAGCATGTAGCCGGCTGAAGCATGTTGTTTAGGAGGAGGCTTCGCGACAGGCTTAGGGTCGGGTTTCGGAGTCGACGATCTCGAAGCATTGTTACTGGTAGGAGCACTCGACCGCTGAGGAATATAATCAATACTCAAATCCTTCTTGCTGTATGTCGTACCAGCGGGTGCAGCATAGTCGCTAACTTGTCTGGCCTGTGGTGTGTGGATGTTTGCCTTCTTCTTTTTCGGTTGGCGTTTCGCCTTAGGTACGGCCTCGATATTCTGCGACTCGGGTTCTGGCGGTGCAGCAGCATTGGAGTACGAGGAGCTACCGGGCGCCGATGTTTGTCTCCGGGAGTTGAACGACGATATAAACTCGATTGCTTGAGGAGAGTCTCCTAGTAGGTTTCCAAAGTGATCCGCCGCTTCGGCTGTAGAGAGAGTAGAGGCGTAATCGAGGACCTGCTTGAGCTCCTCATCGGGAAGCGGTAACAGCTGCGAGAGCTGCGCGATGGACATGATGGACGTTTTTCGCTGAAAATGATATCTATTGTGATGTACTGAACAGATCCTGAGCCGTGAATATTCCTTCTTGGAAGGTTTAGGGTCGAAAAAATCGAGATCGGATTGTTGACGTCGTTGAAAGAGAGAGCTTGGAGCTCCCCCACCAAGCCGCCTTAGCCCCTCCAAAATCTACATTCTATGCTGACTCACTCGCCGACCTTGAGCTGCCCAGGCTGCACCCCATGTTTGATCAGCCATGAGCGATGAGTTATAACAGTTTTAAAGTGAAACTTGGTTCCAAGTTATCGGTAATAGACTACCTACTTAGAATGCTCAGTGGCAGTGAGGATGTGCTATGAAGGGTCCACTGTGTGGCTAAAGCATGAAGGACCCTGTTTATGATCCATCCCGTCTGCAAAGAGAATCAATGTGTGTGGTACTCGGGTTGTCTTTCCGTTCTCCGTACACGTGCTTCCAGCATGGCAACTTCAATCCTTTCCGAGGTATCCCGTACTTGTGATATCACTGTTCAAATATTCTCAGGTTTCTCTGTGATGTTTTGGTGCAAGGTGAAAC
This sequence comes from Fusarium humuli, assembly GCA_004366955.1. Lineage (NCBI taxonomy): Eukaryota > Fungi > Ascomycota > Sordariomycetes > Hypocreales > Nectriaceae > Fusarium > Fusarium humuli. The sequence continues at coordinate 584,337 of QHKN01000024.1, forward strand.
TGCCGGATGAATGGATAAGTCAACGGCTTTGAAGCGAGCCAACCACGAACAGCGACAGCTCTGGGGACTTCACGATGATATGGTCCCCCTTCTCCACCAAATCGAGATATAAGATGAAAATAAATCCACTAGAATCGCGAGTGTGAAGTGGTAGACAGCGCTTACAGTGGTAGTCGGCGAACTAGAGTTATTTTGGCGTTGTGCGGGTTGTCATACAGCACCTGATCAAACATTTTTGTTCAGGATGGAAGCTATTTTGGAGCTGGCGGTTGTAAGTGAGTGAGTGGGCTGGACACAGCTTTTTCGAACCGCATAGAAAACTGGCATCTTGGTGCATGAAACCATTGCAGAGCTAAAGGGCTCAATGTTTCCAATATATCGTAACTACAAATTCATGCTTATGTTTTGCAGTCGCTATTTCATCATCATTGCTTGAAATCAACCCCCCGTTGCTCCGTGCTTTCAAAATACCGAGTGTCCTCCGTACTGGCCAGTCAGCTCGATGCGCTAAACTCGATAGAGTCTAACCCGGCGTTGACTTGCCTTGCGTTGGATGGAGCTTCCCCATCCTGTCCTCCTCCTTCCGGTTATTCCTCCCCGTATTTAAAGTGCTCATCGCCAACTTCTTCTTCCTTCCACCCCCATCCCGTCCTTTTTTACCCTTTTCACCAATTGAACACTTTATCAATCGCAAAAATGTTCGCCGCTTCTCGCATCCAGCGCCGTGCTTTCTCCGCCACCGCCCGGGACGTAAGTTAATACCCCTCCTGCAATCTGCAATGCTTTGTGCCGCTTGATCTTTTTTTCCTCTTCACCGATCGAGACCGGTCCGGTTATTGAGAGAGGCCATCATGAAGTCTAAGAACTACTTCATGGTCGCCAATTCAGCTTCAGTTATCTGTAAACATGTACTAACTGTCATGTATAGCTTTCCAAGGTCACCGTTCTCGGTGCTGCTGGTGGTATCGGCCAGCCTCTCTCTCTTCTCCTCAAGATGAACCCCCGCGTCACTGAGCTCGCTCTCTACGATATCCGTGGCGGACCCGGTACGTAACAACATTCGCTCCTCATGGTTTGGAAAGGGTATCTTGGCTTGCGAACGCCTCGTTTGCGATGAATCGAGGAACGACAGCCTCGGTCGAGCTATCCCGAAACCCGACCAAGCTATGATGCCACTTCAACCAGTTCAGAACCGAACGGCTAACAATTCTGCTAGGTGTTGCTGCTGACATCTCTCACGTCAACACCAAGTCCTCCGTCAAGGGTTACGAGCCCAACGCCGCCGGTCTCAAGGACGCTCTCTCCGGCGCTGAGGTTGTCCTCATCCCCGCTGGTGTTCCCCGCAAGCCCGGTATGACCCGTGACGATCTCTTCAACACCAACGCCTCCATCGTCCGTGACCTCGCCAAGGCCGCTGCTCAGGCTGCCCCCAAGGCCAAGCTCCTGATCATCTCCAACCCCGTCAACTCCACCGTCCCTATCGTCAAGGAGGTTTTCAAGGCTGAGGGCGTCTACAACCCCAAGACCCTCTTCGGTGTCACCACCCTCGACGTTGTCCGTGCTTCCCGATTCGTCTCCGAGATCAAGGGAACCGACCCCAAGGACGAGAACATCACCGTCGTTGGTGGCCACTCCGGTGTCACCATCGTCCCTCTCTTCTCTCAGTCTAACCACCCCGACCTTTCCTCCGACGCTGAGCTCGTCAAGCGTGTCCAGTTCGGTGGTGACGAGGTCGTCAAGGCCAAGGACGGTGCTGGCTCTGCCACTCTCTCCATGGCCATGGCTGGTGCCCGCATGGCTGACTCCGTCCTCCGCGCCGTCCAGGGCGAGAAGGGTGTCAAGGAGCCCGCTTTCGTCGAGTCTCCTCTCTACAAGGACCAGGGCATCGAGTTCTTCTCCTCTCAGGTCGAGCTCGGCCCCGAGGGTGTTGAGAAGATCCACCCTATTGGCAAGGTTGACGCCAACGAGGAGAAGCTCATTGACGCCTGTCTCACCGACCTCAAGAAGAACATTGAGAAGGGTGTTGCCTTCGTTGCCTCCAACCCTCCCAAATAAATTACCTAAGCTCTCTTGGAGCTAATGGAGGATCTTCTAGCTTAAAATACTAGACGACGTGGTGAAAAGGGGAAAATTAAAAGACGGAAGCTCTGTCATAGCACAGGTTCCTTTCTTGTGAAGATTGGGTAAGAAAACGAAGGCGTATAAGCGATTGATATACCTATGTTTTCCTTCCCACTGTTCTACCACCTCCATAGACTTGGAAATCCAGTCTCTGTACCATAGCCATAATGAAAAAATACCCAAGATCAACTTCGCTCTTTGACGTGTTCCGACGTGAATCATCAGGCGACGAAAACCCATTACCCTGTAGCCCTCCCTTCGTGTTTCAACTGTGTCTATGAACTTGAAGGCACTGTGGACAACCCCATCGAATGTTGCGAGACGTCGATGCTAAGACTTGTAGGGGATCTATGTGTTATAACAGGAAGTTGAGATCAGTACTGTAGTTCTTCATATCATTCTGCTCCCCTAGCGGGCTGTCGATGCCCACAGAGCCACGTATTGTTCAGACCCAAACCGCTTCATCACAGAAGCTTACTATTTATAAAGCATGCGTAGCTTGGGATTTTGATACAGGTCACCCAAAAACCGAGCTCGATCTTAATTAGCCTTTCTGTATATACTCATCGATTGTTTCAGGCCCTACAAGTAGCATCGTATGTCCTTCTCTAAGTAAGCACTCTAGCACATGGCCCACTCACGATAGCTCCTCCTCAGTACCAGCTCGTGATTGCAGAGTATTGTGTTGATGCCAAATTCATATATTTCTGACAATCTTGGCTCCGTACTAACTATTTCGCGAAGACTCAACTTGCCATCATGGTCGTTATGGGATCCTTCTCATGAGCCCCAAGGCAATGGAGGTTGACATCTCAGTTACAACGATCAACCCGACGGCAGGTCAGGTCGCATCATCTAGTCCTGACTATGCGCACAGATCACAAGTATCAAGATAAGTAGATTGAGAGCATTTCTATGCTGCGTGAGTTCCCCCCTCTCCTCCTCAAGCGGCCAGGTGTTAGTTCCGACAGCATCCTGTTCCCCGAGTGGAGGGGTGTGGTTTGGAATCATTACTCTGTACAGCTTCTCCTCATTGTCAATATCCAGAGGGGAAGTCACTCGCTGCATATCAGGCCCATCTCTTGGTGATAGTAAGGATTCCGTAGTCCCACTAGCCTGCTTCGCTTCTAACGAGTAGTTTATCTTCGTGATACTGGAGTAGTCGCACTTACCGGTCAATGTCTTCTACTGTATTCTGGTAGACTTGCGGGTTAGTTCACGAGCCTCGTAGACGTGGTGTGCTCCACGGGGCCATACTACAATGATGGATATGTCCCGGTTGTTCTTGCAGAAGCGTATCTTTCGCCTTTCGACAGGTTTATCCCCCGTTCGAAAGTAGGGGACAAACTGTGAATCATATGTTTGCCACACCGTATGCCGATCTAAGCCTCTCCAAAAAGGGTCGAAGTTGAACAGGATACGCGAGGCAATGGTGTTGTCGTCCATGAGAATGTGACTTCCGTTCCGAGGTCGCTGCTCATCCTTACATTCCGATATACGGCATGGTAGGAGTTGGGGGATAGTTGAGGTAGCTCATATCAACTGGAGTTGGCTTGGTGAAATTGAAGCTATCATGGCGAGGATGGGAAGTGATTGTACGCCAGTTCACTCTTCACTCACTTTGTTCAGGGGCTTCGACGCCGCACGTCTAACCTTTGAAGACCATCTACACGCTTGTCCCGTAGTTGAAAGTACATCAAAAAGGTTCGTAAGCTATGATCTCATGTTCTCTTTCTATGGTACTTATCTGAACCCAATGCATAAGCACGTAGCTGGTTATACGGCCGAAGCATGAGTGTTCCGAGTAGGTATTCTCTGTCCGTGGAATCACTTTCACTTGAGATGTCGGGGATCTCTTTGGAAACACGATTAAGGGTTTGAAGAAAGGATACAAACGCTACAGATTTACGGAGTCACTCTAGCTTATACTCCGTCTTTGTCTGTTCTGTGTCCTCTGGTAGACCTATTCCGTCGTGGAGTGGCACACCAACGATGCTCAATGCTATGTACATTGAGACATCCCTTACTCGTACAAATCATCATGCCAGCTTTCTCCTCTTGGTTATTTCATGTCCTTATGAAAGGAACACGCCACATGTCTTCTGTTGAAGAGACCGATCAAGCCTACCCTATATCATGTCACTCGACCCCTTCCTTCAGTGTCTTTGCGCTTGAGCAGCTCACGAAGACGTCTGATGCCTCGAGCCAGTAATAATGACATTCCCGTAACACTTGGGTGTTTAAATGAAGCTTGTAGTTGACTATGCTGTGTGCAGGATAGTTGTTGATGTGCATCAAGAGATCCAAAAGCGCCCTGAACAGAAGGCCATAAAGGGGCGCCGAAGAGAATTGTAACATGTTCACCATCATCAGCACTCAAACTTTGGACTTCTTTTGTAAGTTAATTCGGTCGGCATAGGTTAAATGTGCTAACCAAGGACTATCTCCTGTCGCTCACGATTATCGACTGATCGCGAGCTACAAAGACACCTGAAGTCGTACCGCACCAAGTTCACAACCACATATGAGCTCTCCCATAGTAAGATCGAAACTTTAGTCGCTCATTTCTGTAGTCCAGATAGCGTACAGTAACAGAGAAGCACTTGCCATACAACTGATGCCCCGTGTCAAGCGACTACGGCTCCCTTACGGCAAAGTCAAGACGACTTCACAGGGTACATGCGTCGAAGCATCTCGCCGCATTTGTCTTCACATGATATCAAGTGACCTAAACTGCAGTATCAAACAACAAATACATTCAACGACTTGACCGTAACAGCACAGACCTCACCGCCAAAGAGCCTCAACATAGCATCCCGATAGACGAATAAGCGACAGACAGATCTGTAACACTTGCATTGCATTCTACAGATGTCTTGCCTCAACCATTTCACACTGCTTCAGATCTTACGTTCGAGACTCATCATATATGAGCGGTGAAGATCCTGGTAGTCTCATGAGCAACCACGTCTGTGTAGAAGATGCAATGTTATCTGAAACTGGAAGGCTGGAGTAGCATCGCTTGTTGTAAAATATGGGAATACACATGTGCATGTCAACTCCTCCTCTTTTCATCCCTATTTCGTGATTGTGCGTATGCAAATTGGGGTAGCTAAGGTGAGGCCATATCAACGAACAGGATGCCCTCCATTGCGAGGCGGTGAGCAGTAGGATGCAGCATATGAAGACGGATATCCAATCATGTACGCGAACGCGTTATGTCTCACAAGAGGTTAGATTTACGAAGATTAATTCTGGAGGCGAGAAAAAGAGCCTCTGATGTACATGGTAGGGAACTAGGATCGAAAGTTGGGGACCTGATAAAGCAATGGCCATGGCCTAATTGAGAAGTGTAGCCAAACCAACACCGCTCCGGCAGGCAGGTAGACATGACGAGATGAGACGAAATGCAAGTCTTACGATGCAGCCTCATTTTTGCAGATCAGGGCAGATCGAGCATTGCATTCCAAGGGCCCATGCGTGCAGTAGTAATAATACAGACGATTCAGAGTTACAGTACATGATGATCTAGGATAGGGATGTGATATTGGGTATATCATTATGGCAGTAAGAATGCGTTGTACTGTACGGATAAGCATCACAGTTGACCGTCAGACTTGACCATTCACTAGTCTAGATCATTGCCAGTCTTGTTAATTAGAGCAAGTCAAGTCAAGTCAAGTCCTGGCCCGATCTCGACTTAACTTAGTAGAGAATAAGAACCCCGGTTGACACTCCCGTGTCTCACTTTGGGAGTAGATGCTGATGCTCACAAGGCAAGACAAAGTCCAGACAAAAGGGGAAGCGGAGCATTAGCCTCTGCCAAGATCGTCTCATTTCCCTTGATCCCCGTGGACACTAGTTATATCCGTGATTTTCACCTATTTTTTTCGATGCGCAGCATGGATGAGGGGATGGATATGCAGTCGGCTTAAAACAGAAATGCCCCCAAAGAGGATCATCTTCCCGTCCACGGGATAGACCCAGACCACATGGCTTAGTCTGGGAGAGAGAGAAAAAAGATGGCGCCTCACCTGAGCCCAGCCTTGTTCTGCGTCAAAGCGCGTAGCGTCCGGTGAGAGTTGACCACCCAATAAGAGCTTAAATGTGATATATTTTTGGGCAGCCATTGTTCGCTGCTAAAACAAAAGAGACAACAGCAGGGCTTAAATCCCCTCCACTACTCCAAAGGGAGAGAGATCGGCGTAGTCCTTCCCCCCACGCCCTCCATCCGGCAATATCCATGACTGTTCCTTGTAAGTACAGTATGCAGACCATAACTTTACCCAAGGGACGTCTATTGGTTGCATATTTGCTTTTTATTTCTCAATGTTCAGAGAACAACCAACTTTGCTTTTTCGATGAGCGCGCTCAGGCCGCCCGCCTTTTGGAGTTGACTTTCAGTCCAGTTTCCGAAAATATATGAATTAAATTGTACGGAGTACGCATTTAGGTGTTGACTCGTGTGTAATGTCGGTCTGGAGGTGCCATGCCGGAACATGATTCGTATTTTCCAGTCTCAGATAGGACCGATGCCTATCCTTTCGAGCTTGGACTGTTCGTTTATCTGTAAGCACAGTATCCGTATCCGCGTTTGGTCGTTCAGTGCTATCGGAGCCTTACAAAGGTTCCAAGGCTGAGGATCAACCCTGATCAAGTGGACTAGACTGCTGGACTTACAACCGTGACCCAATCATCAGCTGTACTTGTCTTTATAAACAGCTGAGTATTGCAGGAGACTGTAGATCTGGCGAGCAGCTAGCCCTATAGTTTCTAGAATATCATCTGCGTGTCATATCCCGTAGCAATGCATATTGACGACCCAATATACAACCGCAACATTTTTGAAAATATCAAGGCGGTGCGAACTGGAGATGACATGGCCATTTGGTTAAACCTGCCCCTAGAGTATCTTCAAAGGCACAGAAATCGAATGACTTGATCAACAGGTCATTCAGCCATGTTTGAGTTGCACATGCAGTTATGATAGACGTGAGCCCTGTCATAACTTAGCATATGGGTTGAAAACTGCCATCGAGTCATATTCTATTCTCAATTCACGGTTTTTTCTCCAGTCCTTGATGCATTCAGAGGTCGTCTTTCTCCACTAAACTTGTTAATAATTTCATCCTTATCATGAGGTAGACCGAGTGATCTTCAAGATTGCCGAGGAGCAAAGGTAAAGTGTTTCTGATACTTGTCTCGTCCAGACTTCGGATACAGTTTCAGATAATGTCTTTCTCCAAATTCGGGACCGTCAATACGTCATTTGGAGACGTCCCTGTTTTGAATGTGCAGAAGCAAATGCACGACACTTGGAATCAAGTGTTATTTGCTTTTTTCTGCGTCGTTACGGTGTGCGAGGCAAACCCTTGCCATCAGCCTCACTCAAAACCCACTGTGGAATATCCACCTTAATACGGTTGCTATATATTGATAATTTCGACATATCGGAATGACAAGTTGCTGGTCCCGGCGATCCATATAGCCACGCGATAATGGACGTTTTGGTGGTTCATAGAAGTATCATTAGGCTCAAATGCTATTGGATCATGAACGCGGCTTGAAGCCCAGCATGTCACTAGTTCAACAGGGATAGGCCTATTCATACACATGCGCTTGTCAAGCCGGGACTATCGAGCCAGCTGAGGATGATCATTGCTGCCTCATTGTCCGGCTCCCCGAGGCCCTGACTTGAGAATGATGCTTTATCGTCAGTCTTGGTTATTTTATCAGCCAGTTCGAAGCGGGAGGCTGCATAGCCGACGAACCGGGGTCGCGATCCGGATGACTGTAGAGTTGGGACAGTGCCTGAAGTACAATAGGCGGTCCCAGGTCTGTGGTCGCGCAACTCATTCCTTGTTAGCGGCTGCAAGGAGAAATAGTACCGATCCGTTCTTGAGTCCCATTTGCCCGTTCTCCGTAGATGCAAGTGCGCGAGGAATTTCCTCCCATCGTCGGTAAGGGAGTAGTGAGGAATAGCTTTCGGTTTAGCGATTGGAGCGCAAAGGCCACAACAACAAAAGATTGAGTGGTCATCGCCGAACTGGAAGCACTCCCCTTCGAGCTTGTGTAACACATCTCCATCTCATCATCTTGAAAAACGCTTCTTTTCACTTGCTGTACGATATAGTACGACGTGAAGAAGCACTGCTGCGTTACCGTACCCTGTAGAAGGGGTGTGCATTCTGCATCGTAATACAGAGTAGCGAGTTTCTGCTCCAATGCGGGCGGATACAGGATGTAGAGCTAGGATCTGGATCTTGAAAATCATCCATCGCCCCTCCACGGGATGCTACATGTATAGTGCATGTATAACCAATCAACAAGACCCGGCATGGCCGACCGGCGGATCACAGATAGGTACATACCCAATCGCTTCTTCAATGATTCCTGGGTTGTCATTTTTCTCTTTTCTTTTTCCCTCGCCGACTAACTGGCGGGTTAGAAGCTCACCGATGAGGAGAAGCCGGGGGGCCGAACCTTGTCGTTGTTTCTTGGCGGGGTCAGGACAGGACTGGGGCTGTTGCAGGTCAATACCGAATCGTGTTGAAACTCCAAAATACTAGCCTTTGGTTTCACCAACGTTGTCATTCGCCATTACTGCAGTGCAAGGCCAATATTGGGGCAGTAATCCCTCTCACAAACGTAACGCAGCGAGGACTCGAGCCAGAGGTTCAGGGTAGCATCCATAGGAAGAATACATGAGGTGGTCTGCTACGAGTTGCTTCACGGCAAGACCCTCAATTGGAAGTGGTTATTTCTATGACGAACATTGTAAATTGATTCCACAACTTTATACATAACGTAGGTCAGCTTCATAGGAAGAACCGCGCAGTACCATCGACTTACACTGCATCGCATTCTTGGGCACGAGTTGTTTTCTCAACTAATCAGGCGTGTAAACGTTAGCGGTTGCATTTGTGAAAGGTATCGCAGCAGCTCGAGTCTTTGGTCGTGATAGAATATCACATTGCGCGATATTTATCTTGAAACGAATGTAAAAATCCAATGCTTGCAAGAACGATAGAGAAATTGATGAGTGGAAGGAGTATTTCTTTCTCCACGTACCTTCCCTTCCAATTGACATGTACAAAACTGAGAGAGAAGGAACCGCCGAACGCAAACGGATTGAAAGTGGGGCAGCCTCTCTTGCCTCAACCGTAGGTATACTCTGCCAACGACATCAGAATTAGAGAAATATGTTTGCTTCCAATTATCCATTCACAACAACAAACACATGTATTCGGACCTGATAAACGCGCCTGAAGATCACCCATGCAACTGTCGAATTCTTAATGTTGCCAGATCATGCATCAACCACGAATAAACAGTCGCAAACGCGTCCCCAAACAGGCCTATTAGCGAACTTCAGACCTTCAGCGAAGGCTTGTTAATTCGACCTTTTCACTGCCATTGACGGCAGTGACTGTACGGGCCAAGTGTCGTATAACTCAAGCTCATCCTTGTTGACCAGAATAAAGACGTCCATGAGCTTCTGCATCAAGCATCAGCCTGCAACGCTGGTAATACGCGAACAATGACGTCTCATTGGCAGCTTCACCAACACAAGCACGCACTTCTTCAGAGGCGCAGCTTTGTGCAACCGCACCACGCTGTCCATAACGAGGGATGCCGTGCGATAGGACAAGAAAAGACGACGTTAGGGAAAGTGCCAGATCTATAATGTGCGATGTGCGATGCTTGTGCAACACGGCCTGCATGATCTCAGAAAACCAACAACCTCATCGGCGCCAGCCCTCGCTCGCTTGTTTTCCGCCTGCAATGCACGCTTCCTCAATCCATTGCCTCGAGATTATGATAGCGGGAAACGTAAGGCTTCTGTTACTCTCCGAATACCTTTCACGTTACGCCGAGGTACGGAGACTCAGCTCGCAGTGCAGCTACACTAAATCTTTGCTTTTTTCCCCCTTCTTCTCTTGGGTAGGAAGCTCAAGCATAGTGACAAGATTTTAAACTTACCGGTAACAGGATATCACATAAGCTGTCCCCCTGTGCGCCTGTCTCAGCTTACTTGCTCAGGCTTCTACGTGGAGTTGAGTTTTCTTTCGGCCTGAACCGAACAACTGCGACAAACCATAGCAGTTATACAAGCATCGTGCAATACCGTTCCCATGGAACTTGTAATTTGCATACGATCAGGTAGAAAGTATGAGCTTTCAATACCCCTGACCAGATGCACGACATAATATTCTTCGCTGCTCGCATACAAGCCTTCAATTGGGTCCAAGCATAGCCACAGAAGCCATGTGCTTAGCCAGCCATCGCTTGGCTGTTTCATATTCTTCCATCATTACCAGCTGATACTCAACAGATCTCTGCATCAGTCAAATTTCGGGTCTGTTGTTGCAGGTCTATTACATGGCATTGCTATCCAAAATTCTGACTATAACGATCAATTTCTGACAACCAACATGGGTCCCAGCCAGCATTTCGTTGATTCGACGTTCTGTAAAATTTATTCGATGCTACCAAGTGGATTCAATTGGCCTGTACATATATGTCAAGACACTCACTGAAACATGCACGTGTCGAGTCCCTGGAACAGACTCTCGCTGTCTAACCCTGGTTGTCGGGATGGGCTCAAGTGAGCACCACATACGAATCCCAATACTTTAAGCTGATCCCGTCGAGCATGTTTTAAAAGAGGGATGGTGGACACCTGGCATAAGAAACCTCAATTTGCATACTGAAAATGGACAATGTGCAACTTTGGTTGCGCGTAGAGACAGGTGAATCTGTGAACCGTCGCTGAAGATGTCTCACAGGCTACTGTGCAACAACTCTCAAGCGAGGCAATGGGCGACAGTTCACATAGACTTGTGAACTCGCCCACCCCGGACGGATTGCTTGGTACATCGAGGTCTCTCAACCAACCACTGCGGTGTGTGAGCCAGCGAGAACAAGGCGGGGTAGGAGAACGAGATGTGTTTTGCCTCCACGAGTGTCAAGTTGAACAGATTACTTCCTGGTTTCGCTTCGGGTAACCGCCTCATCTCGTCAAAACCCAAGCCAGAGGTTTGGATCAAAGCATCTAGAACCACCCTGACGGACTTTTGCCACATGACTTTGCTATCGTCTTGAGACTGAGTGCAGTGAGCATTTTCTGGGAATATCGTCGAAACTTCTATTATGAGAACCCATCATTGCGTTGCACCAAGATATACACATTCAACCTCGAATTTCTTCATTGACCGACGAGATTCGGCCTTGAGTGAGTGGTGGGGAAGTTATGCAGGGAATAATGCGCTAATCAATATCAAACTTCGCTTCCTCGACAGGGTTGCGACAACTTCCAAAAGCCCTCCATCAAATGTTTAACTGGCCTCCATGATCCAATCTTTGGATTAGCACAGGCTCACCAGAAACTTTGCGCTGTCGGGCGGCTCCCTTGCGAGCGGCCCGCTCGCTATCTTTTTCGCTAGTATCCCAATAGCAACTGCAGGATCTCAGAACCCAGTTTTGCTTGGTCGCTCGGTTGATCAGCAGGCCTGAGCTAAACGCTACAAGCATGGGCGATCCCTACAGCTTCTGGTACACCCCTAGAGGGAGGACCCTGGTCCCCTGTGCAGATCGCATGTCCGCACCTTTTCACAAAGCCGACTCGTCCTTTGCCCAGAAGGCTCGTACTGTGAGTTATGATAGACGTCTGGCACGATATGCAGTGCGATATTCCCTTGGCTTTCCCGTTGAATGTCTGGGAGCCCTTCAAGAGCCGAGGTGGCGTTCTCTCAAATGTTCTGTTGAACCGAACCCTAGAAGTATCATCATCATCGCGACCCACCCCCTAGCTACTGGCGTACCAAGCGGTTGGAAGGCAATACATACTGTACTGTACATGTATGTTCTTCACCACTGGGAGCCGTTATTCTACGTACTGAGTCCCCCTATGACTGCTCGGGTACAGTAGAGCCATGAAATGGCTCGCAAGCCACTCCGACTTCTTATCAGATGTTTAGCTGGATGCTGAGTACATGGCTCGTACAGAATATCCCTGTCTGTATCGCTGCGCGATGCTTGACGACAGCTACGGTCGGCCATGCAATCGCATTCTTATATGCAAATTGCTATGATGGGAACACAAAGTCAATACCTCTTGTTTGAAAGCGACAAGATCATATAAGTTAAGTGACACTCCCGCCTGAGTATCAATGAATATTCTTCGATCCGAGCAAAGAAACAACTTGACGAAGAGTTCCAACACAACCATTTTCATCCAAGTACAAGGAATATACTTACGACTCCCGCCCTCGCATCGAACCCAGCCGTGTGAGGACCCATCACTTGTGTCAGTGCATACCGAGACAAGGCAACTCGGACTCAACAATCCCAGACTCAGACTTGGAGTTACCAGAATCTGCCAAATCAAGGTATGCTTATTATAACCTCATTCTTAGTGCTTGTCCGTTGTTGTCATTCTCTGGTTTTTTATTTCTCCCTCCACCTCAATCCGCACGGCGTAATGGAGAGCACTTCTCGACCCCAATCCATTCTGTCGCCTGAGAGTCGACGGGAGTGGCGTCTTGATGTGCAGCCAAACTTGTCGACTGTGAGGGGTTCTGACGCAAGTGTGAGAAACTTCAATAATAATCTGCAACCTATGTGCCTCACTCGCCCTTGCTTTTCTTGTTCTTTCCGGTCGTTCCTCCGTACCTTTTCCCGAACGAGGAAAAATTGCTCAAAAACGCTGCTAGGCGTTGAGTCGGGTTTGAGAGATTTGTGAAGCTTTAAATGTCATTATTGTCATGACACGGAAGAATCCCCGGAGGCGGCCAAAACCTACTCGAAGTTGCGACCAGAAAAAGAAAAAAGGAGATGAACTAATTGACATGGAGTTGACAGATTTGACTCAGAAGAGTGCCGGGAAGGCGATCATTGATCATCCTACGACAGCAGACCGGGATCTTATTTTAATTAGGCTTAACCCTTGCTCAGCGACACGGAACTTCAGCACTCCCGAGGCGCCAGTATCTTGCTTGGTACATAGTTGCTGACGATTACAAGCCTATTCAGGCTTGTTGGGGCATTTTCACCTTGGCGAAGCGACCGAAGTGGTGGCCTACAAAGTTGGGTCGTTGACGCGAATACGGTCGATTAATGTACGTGGTGGTTGTTTGATATAGAGAAGTTACTCCTTCGGCAGACTGATCATCGGGACATTGCTGTTGGAGACCAACCTGCACGTCGAGCTCCATCGCAATCTCGTTGTACGGTGATCTGGAATTTCGGTGGTTCGGTACCCGAAGATCTCTTTTTCGGACTTGCTTCTGGAGGTGAGTACGACTTGTTCTGATCTCCTTCTGCATCCATCTGCATATACACCTTGGCCCGGTGCGGACAGAATATTCTTTGCACAAGTCGGAGAAGAGTTAGGACTCTGATCTGGCCTGTGCTACTGCACAGGACAAGCAAGGCACCCTAGCCGCCCTTATTAGAGGAGCTTTCAAAAGAGAAAACAAATGGAGACGGGAAGACGGGAGCGGACCCAGTACGGTTAGAACCGCGACCTTTCTTGGACTGGACCCTCACTTAGGCCTTTGCTCCCTTGAGTTCCATAATTGTTACTGGGTAGAGCTCCTCAGCCCTTAGAACGATCTTGGCTTGCCCTGGATATCCAGCTGATGCCGCCTGCGCCGTGCACCGCGCACTACCGACACCCCTGCACACCACTATTGATTTCCTCTTCGAAAGACAACCAATCACTGGCTTACATGGCTAACGACACATCCCTCCCTAGGCCTCCCGATAGACTACCGCACGCGCATTACGCACACATCCATATTATTCAGGCACGTTTACAAACCGTTCTTTTTTTGTTATTTTTGCTTGGGCTCCCAAATTAATCCTTTTTCTTTTTTTCGGTGCGCTCCAGCTGAGCCGGGGCATGCTTCCAAGAGAGATGTCCATTTGAGGCTAGTATGCCTCTTCTCCTTACTTCTGATTCCTGCTCTCAAGCTTTCTTGCCCCAGGTCTTTTGTTCACGAATGGTCTGCGACGTCTCGTCGAAGAGGGGTGTACCCTGGCTTGCCATAGTGCCCTCTACCACGGATGTACGGTGTCTGTCTATTACCACTTTGCATCGCGGCAGGGCTCTGAAGACTTCGGGATGTGTGTGGGTAAAGGTGAAGGAGCAAAGATCTTGTTTGTGTAGCAGATGATTAAGTCTTTCTTTCAGTCTTCAGTCATGCTTCCTGCGGATGGGCTAGCACCTGGCACACAGAAACAACTTAGATCAAGCTTCTCCACCATTTCCCGAACCCATGATGTCTCCTCCCCACCAGTTGACGCTGCCGTCACCCTTGCAGGAGGCTTTGAGACAGTCGAGGATCTGGCATAACGGCCAAGGTGGTTGATTCCTAGCCTCCGCAGCTCACATCCATGACCTTTCCCTCAAGCATTGCGTTTACCTTGCCTAGCTTAGCCCCATCTGCACTGCACTGCGCGGACAACGCTATTGCTATCTGACTCCAAATGTATCCGTATGCACATTGTTCTTCCCTCACCTCTGAGCTACTTTTTAGATAGGCGAGTGGGGGTGGGATCGTCAAAAGCAAGGGTTGAACAGACTCGAGTTGACAATGTCCAAGGCCAAAAGCAGCCAGGCGACGCACTTGCTCTCTCCCTCCCTTACCCTGGCACATCGTCCCCATTTCTCCCCTAGCTGAAGCGTTCTTCATCTTCATTGGTTTATTGTAAGGGAAGGGATGGAATAGATACCTACCTCAATCCATAAGCTCTAGCTACTGGTTTTGTTTCGCCCTTTTTCCCTTGCCTCCCTGCCCTTTGGCCGAATACTTTCGCAAGAGACCTCTGAATCACCATTTTCTCCTCTTGACGCAGGGCAAATATCTTGCATACACGGTCCAGTCCTCCCAAAAGGAAATGGTCTTCCGTACTTCGTCTCCCTCTTCTGCCACCAACTCTCACATCGGCATTCAGGGCCAGTGCTTTCTCCAAGTCTAAACCGACTCACACCCGCGTTGAATCATCTACCCGTTTGTCTGTCTTTCCTCCACGTCTTATCTACTCCAAGTCAAGCCAGATCCATAGATTAACGGGATCTCGCGGGTCTAACACCGTTAAGCATCGCTTAGTGAAGTTGTTCTGACCATAAACAGGCTCAAGCGCCCTTGCAGTTGAATATTCCGTACAGCGGCTTTGGAGACATCAGCTTGACCCTTAGTCTCACTCTGTTGCTGTTGATCACTTATTAGAACTCAAATCTGCAAGGTACGCATTTCTTGATTTCATGAACTGGTATTTCTTCAAGCCAGTAACTTGTGTGGCAAAACAACGCCATCGTCGCCGTTGATGTGCAACTAAGAACATGACCTGACAACGGTTTCCAGAATCCTCATCAAGACTAACCCAACATTCTTCAGACACAACATTACATGTCTCTGTAACCTATCTTCTGTTTGTTGTTATTCCTCGGTGTGTTTTGATCCAAATCTACCACGCATACCTGAACACTTCTTCCCGCGTCAAGGAGTTCACTTCCCCAGCTTGAGTATCGTCCTCCCTTTGCCCAGGAAACCCTTTGCTTCCAAGGGCAACATATTCCGCCCTTCTCTTGGAATGCAAGTGTCTCTGGACTGGATTGGAACCCACGACTACCCCTCTCAGCTTCGCCAGTAGGATCCCCGCCATCCACTTCATCTGTTTCAAAGCGCCACCTCCAGCACGCAAAAGCAATTTAAGGGAGAGCCTGACCGACAATACTGAGCATTCAACAACATCGTTACTGCATACTGCTGCATGCCCTGTGTTAGATCAAATCTCCGAGAATCAAGACCTGTGCAGCGATCACTGTCTTGGTAGACCCATAAGACCTCGTCCAGACCTGGTTTTAACTACGACTGCGACCACTTCCTGTCCAAGACAACCGACCTACATTCTCGAGTCGCCCTGAATAGAACCCAATTCCCATCATCCTCCCTTGTTGACAGCTTGGATGTCTACTGCCAAGTTCCAGTGTCCTCCCTACAAGCTTTTCGAGGTGAGTCGCAACTTAGACCTTGTTCCAGCACTCCTGTGACACGACGGATCTCTTTTGTTCCTTGCCGCCGCCCACAGGCCTGCACAGAATTTCTCTTTTGTCTCCCTCTGTCGACATCTGCCTGTCTTTCAACAAACGTCTCGTCTCCATAGTGTTTCGGGATTCCAAACACTGACATCAAGAACTCCAATAGCCCGATTACCATCCGCAAAAGCCCATCATCGTCGGAGTTGACGACAGGCTTGAATCGCCTGACACTATCGCGCTTCGCTACGAGGAAGCAGCTCGAGCAGAGACCGGAGGAGGAAACCTAAGAGGGGACTCCCCTCCTAGGCTTTTGGAGATGGCAACCTACACCAAGGCCCAGCTGCCTTCTATGCATGGTAAGTTGAAGGTTGTACTTGACTTCCACGAGGTGTTGGGGGTTTCAGCGCGCCGAGCAGCGTTTGTGCTGGACTTCACGCACTGGAAAATGGCCTCTGATTCAAGTTTTGAACCGAGTTTCACTAACACTGCAACAGCTGGCTACGACGTGGCAAGATACCAAGATGCAGGCTACGAACAATACCCAGCACAGAACTACCCGACTCAACAACAATCCGACAAGTTCGCCCAGTTGAACCAGCAGTCTTTCGCCAACAACAATGCAGCCGTGGCATATGCTATGCCTGCTGGCATTGCCCCGGCACCAACTGTTCTATCATGCCAGCCCCCAACAGGTGTTTACGGCACCAAGGTTTATGTGAAGCTTTCATCACAATACGACCTTTTCTCGTTATCAACACCGATGCCACAATTCTCCTTGCTGTTTGGATCCGAAAAGTGCTCTGCTCAAGATGTCTCTCGAGACCTGCAAGACAGTACTGGCTTTATCTACAGCTGCAGCGGAGACGCGCCTCAATTTTTGGTCACAAACTGTCAAAGCAGCAATGTGCCATTGTCACTCGTCTTGGATGGCCCTTCAGGAGACGAAATTTCTCGCATTCCCGTTGGTACTTTTCAGTATCTTGAAGGGTCCGGGGATGACATCACGAGGTCAACCAAGATGCCTAAGCATGAGGACACAGCACCTGCCCCTACTATTGATCAGCCGAGTACCTCACCTAAAAGTGAGCCTCAACTACCAGCAGAGCCTGGTACAAATACCTATGAATATCCTCCGCAGCAAGGACAATATGCCAATACATTCCCGCAAGCAAACAACGACATGATCAGCACTTATAGCCGAAGCACGAGCTTCACGGACCCTCACTACCATCGTCGCCCGACGGCAGGATGGAGTCCTTATCCGAGTACACTGGGCAGCACTGGGCGAGGACCAGCAGGCTTGGATGCTTCGATGGTTGGACGTCCACCTTTGACGCCTCTCGGCATGTCATCACCGGCTCACTCTAACGGCGCCCCCCAACTGGTTCGAACAAGCACTATCGCTGCCAACCCTGGCAACAACTCTAACTATCACCCTATCTCTCTCTATTCCGGTAAAGCAATTTTGAAGATTGCCGGTAAGCTGGAGACAATGGCCGAGAATTGGACCTCTGAGGAATGGGCCAATCGTCGCCGGATCGTCCTCTTCCGCAAGACACAAAAGGGATCAACCGTTAACGCCACATGTCAATCGGTAAGCGTCAACGATCGACCACCTAACAGCATCTGCATTTCTTGCATATGGTGGGCTGAAAAGGGCGAGTGTTATGTCACATCGGTCGACACTATCTATCTTCTCGAGCAGCTTGTTGCCGCGCCAGCCCGTTTCAGTGTCGAGGAGAAGAACCGTATCCGTCGTAACCTGGAAGGATTCCACCCCCAGACCGTGTCCAAGGCCAAGCCCGACAGCGAGGAGTTCTTTAAGATCATTATGGGCTTCCCCAACCCCAAACCCCGCAATATCGAGAAGGACGTCAAGGTGTTTCCCTGGAAGATTCTTGAGTCTGCCCTCAAGAAGATTATTGGAAAGTACAGTGTCAGCCCCAGCAGTACTGTAGGACCGCCCAGCATGATCAGCCAGCCTAACGGACATTATGCACCTCTGCCAACGCCTCCAGGACAAGGCATGGCCCCAACACACCCTGACGCCCACCCGCAATACTCTCTTCCTCAGCACCACGACTCGATACCCTCACCACGATCACTTTCCGGCTCACAGCCTAGCTGGACACCATACACAACGGCACCTCCAGGATACTCCGCAGCAGCCTCTCGCACATTAAGTCCCGGACTCCGTCATCACAGCCCTCAACAACCGCCTTTACGTATCAACACAACACCTCTGCCGGCAGTTTCGAGCTACGACACTCGAAGCGGAGGATATGGAACAAGTGGTCTACACACTCCGTTGAGCCATCACCCACCGACCGCGACTCCTCCACGATGGGATCCCACACCGGCGACATACCCGGACAGCTACCCCAGCCTGACATCACAAACGGCCCAGCCAGTGTACGGCGCAACGGCATATGGTGAACATGCCCCCAGAGGATGAAGAGGCTGTGGCGCTCTATCGCCTAGGTCATAATCTGATGACCACTGGAAGCTCGTGTTGACGCCTTGGTTGTCTGACGGTCGTATTGGGCAGCCTCGTGAACATGGGGAGGAGGGTCGTCGGAGAGAGTCAGGTGTTGTGGCGCATACCAATGATAGACGTCAGCAAGACACCATGTTCCCTCGAGGCAGCCCTCTCAGCTCCATGTTTGCTTCAAAGCTTCCGTTGATGATGGCGCCATTGGAGGTGCAGATGGTGGCTGTGAGCTGCGACGATGCTCTAGGCGCCGCACCCTGTCCCTGTCATGGAGTTGAGTTCACAACAATCAACAGGATCTACGGCTCGGGCCCTTTTCTCGGGGATTATCGCGACTCTTTGGCCTTTGACCCCCATCTTCTTTTTTCTAGCGTGTGCCTCAAGAATGGTCATGCGCACAGAGTATGGGGACTCTATAGTATCATTCCACCACCCCCTCCTCGAGGTCATGGATCAATTGGAGCTAAGCGGCCTAGGGCCCAACCATGACTTGGCGGGTAGATCCGTCGAGCGCAAAGCAGGGATCACCTGTCGACCTATGGCCGCTTGCCCAATCACGAGACGCTACACTTCACCACCACCAACATATACGCCACCTACGCTACGCTACGCTACACTATGTCTTCGAGCTTGCGCACGACGTTTCTAGGCGTCCTTCTCCAGCTTCTTTTCCATGATGCTTGAGCTTTTTTGTCAATCTTGGGTCATCGTTGTTTCCGCCCTCACGAGGCACGCACACCATGGCATTTCTTTGTCTACCCCATTTCACCCAATAGGCTATTTACGGTAGTATAGACTTTGGCGCCTACTTTTTCCTTTATTCCCTGTTTCTCTTATCTTTTACGGATATGCGTTTGTTCTACTGGGTCTACACGATAGACTTTTATTGGCTTGTTATTGTTTTTTATCTTCAATGTTTACAGGATAGATGGGATGATCTGACCTGGATTATGGATACGAATGGAATGCCAAAGCAGTTGGCACGGCACTTTTTTTTACGAAGGGATGTCAGGAGGAGATATGGGGCCTCTACTTATTATTTACGTCGAGTTTACACCCTAGCCCGCTGGGATGTATCTGGTTTGGATGGATTTTGATCAATAGGCATTATACCCTTTGTGTGCATTCCCATGCCATTGTTCTGTATGGCTCTCTCACTCTTCACATCATCTGTAGACAGGCAGGCGTTTGACTTTTTGCATATGGGTTAAAGGGTAGGATAGGAATGTGTACCATTCTTGCAGGCTAGAGTGACGGATAATTATAATCTTGGAAAGCCATGACCTAATTGTGTCCCATTCCGGAGTGAGTGATCAAGAAATGGAGGGTCTGTTACTGTAGGTGACTTCAGTCATTGATCATCGTTGGCCCGGTAGATACTAATAGTGGTGGGTCAAAGGCATGCGTTAAGATTGCGCGTGGACAGTTTGGGGGCGTGAGTGTCACCAGGACCCTGCATTAGAATCATGCTGAAAGGGATGACTCACCCTTATTGCTGACTGGAGCGCTATGATGTTGGTGTTGTATTGCATTGCATTACATGTTTTGTATCAGAGGATCTGCTAGACTAGCGTATGTTACGTATGTTTCAACGGCTGCCGTTGAGATAGGGTTCGGGCATGGCTGGCCGTTAGGTACCTGTAACGGTAAACCTTTTACTTTCTTACTTGCTTGTCTAGCTCGGTTGTGCCTGGAGCTTGGAAAGTTAAGATTTGATCAGTACATCCACAATAGAGTTGCTTGTGCCGTGGTTATTGCGGTGCTCGCTTGAGTTTGGATATGTGGGCCAGAGGGGAACCTGCATAATGACGAGATATTCTCCTAGTCAGCACTTTGACTAGACGTACTTCATGTTTAGTCAAAGGCAGATACCATACATACTAAGAAATTACCAATTTATGTAGGTATTCATAATTACCTGATGATCGAGTGCGGGATGCGTACAACTGGGGCATCAAAGAGACAGTCCAAATCTGGAGAGTTAGATGCTTAGGTACTTTCACAAGGGCTACAAGAGCATACAAGGCAGTGTCGTTGCAGGGCAAATGCATCAACGTGGATAGGTATGTAAGCAGCATCTTGATGACCTTCTGGTAGTGAGTTGGCTTGTCAAGGGGAACAAGCAACTTTATCCACATCAAGTACGAGAAACATGAAACCGTTGCTGTTTAGACGTTATAGTATACATTTCTGTTTTCCCTCATCCATCCCTATCATTCATGATGATATCTCCAGTCCACTGTTAAATCAATATCCAATTTCTATGCAATAGCTAGCAATCCTAGCAGAGTCTTGAACCGTGTTGAAATTCTAGCTCTATGTCTGCATTACATGTGCTTATCTATTGTTTGAGCTTCATTGCGTACCGTAACTGAAAACTGGAACAGAGGCTCATGTATTTAATCTCGAAGACACATCATTAATGTGAGTCCTACAACCATGGCAGTACGAGGTTGAGGCTATCACGAGTGAACATGGAAGATATTGTTGGACACAGATTCGCATATTGCACTTGTTCACTAGCTAAGCTCCAAGTTACTGGAAGACACAAAACAAACTCGTATTCCTAACATCAGTATCAATCAACTGGTGATACTAAATTCATGTATAACCCGAGATTTGAAGAATGACATCTCATTGGATGATATTTAAAATGCAATCAATTAAAGTCGCGACACGTTGATAACCCCTCGACGCGTCATAGCGCGTCGCCCTGCAATAAGCAGTAGTGCCTTCCAATTGTTAACCCCACAAAGCGCCCGTGCCTTTGCCCTGGCAACTAAAATCTCCCCCCTCGATAGGTACTATACAATATTCAACAATCAACCAACCAACCGAACCACCAAAAAGAGTCGATCATTCAACCCCAACAAGTGCATCGTCACCTCTCTCCTTTCGATACCCCTATACCAGACGATCGCTTCAAAAATCTGCCGCAATGGCTACTCCTTCGAGCGATGCCGGCTTCATGATGTCGGATGCCCCCTCGCGGGCTCCTGCAACCTCCAGACGCAACTATGGCTTCCCCTCGTCTTCTGCATCGCGCCCACGAGGTCCTCCTTCAGAGAGCATGGGAGGTGCGCCCAGTGATGATGAGGGTGATCAATTTGCAGACGATCAGGTTCCTCGGAGTTCAAGAATCAACAATACTGCTGAGATTAGCCGTGTCGAGGACAGAATTGGCCTGCTGGTACAGGAGCACTTCGAGTCCTTCATCGAGAAGTATGTCCCCGGTACTCCCTCAACAACATTAGAAAACCACAAACTAATACGACGGCTCCGACAACAGCTTCCAAGAGGATCCTATCAGCGCTCCTACACCGAGTGCCCCTACACCCAGCGCAGTCACCACTGACAAACACTATGTTGCCATGATCAAGGGCATGCGCATCAACTCCCTCTCGACATTCTACGTCGACTACAGACATCTGGCTTCATATGAAAACGGTAGTTTGGCAGACGGTGTGATGCGACAGTACTATCGATTCTTACCCTTCCTCACCGCTGCTTTACACAACATGATCGCCAAGTACGAACCTCTATACTTCCGTGAGCATCGCCAGCCCACTGCTTCGAGCAACCTCACCACCTCTGCAGCCAGTCATCTGGGCTCCGCCGACCAAACTGAGTCGTCGCACCGAAAGAACGAGCATCAGCAAACCGATAAGCTCTTCTCAATTGCTTTCTACAACCTACCCCTAGTGTCCAGAGTCCGTGCTCTTCGAGCCACCAACATTGGCCAACTCCTTTCCATCTCAGGAACCGTCACCCGAACATCAGAAGTCCGACCCGAGTTGTCTTTGGCCACATTTACCTGCGAGGCCTGTCGCACAGTCGTGCCCAACGTCGAGCAGACTTTCCGATACACTGAACCTACACAATGTCCAAATTCGACATGTCAAAACCGTGTAGCCTGGGCGCTCGACATCCGACGTAGTACCTTTGTCGATTGGCAAAAGGTGCGAATCCAGGAGAACAGTTCCGAAATTCCCACAGGTAGCATGCCTCGAACCATGGACGTGATTCTGCGAGGTGAAATTGTCGATCGCGCCAAGGCTGGAGAGAAGTGTATCTTTACAGGTGCCCTGATCGTCGTTCCTGATGTCAGTCAACTTGGTCTTCCTGGTACACGACCAACCGCCATGCGCGACGATCGCAATGCGCCTCGAGGAGCGGATGCTGGCGGAAGTGGAGTCAGTGGTCTTAAGGCACTCGGTGTTCGTGACTTGACATATCGCCTTGCTTTCCTTGCCTGCATGGTCAATCCAGACACATCTTCAACTGGCCAGTCTGCCACCAGCGGTGCTGCCGATATAGTCAACTCGTTGGTACAGAACTCCGCCAACGATGGCGAGCAATCTGTAGAAGAAGCCCAGGCTGCTGTTCTGGCGTCCATGAACCCATCTGAAATTGAAGACCTTCGAGCTATGGTGCATGGCGATCACATCTATTCGAGACTCGTCCAGTCCATTGCCCCCATGGTCTATGGACACGAGGTTATAAAGAAGGGTCTACTCCTTCAACTGATGTCTGGTGTTCACAAGAGTACTGCTGAGGGCATGCAGCTTCGAGGCGACATCAACATTTGCATTGTCGGTGATCCATCCACTTCCAAGTCTCAGTTCTTGAAGTATATCTGCTCTTTTGCACCTCGTGCTGTTTACACCAGTGGCAAGGCTTCATCTGCCGCTGGTCTTACTGCAGCGGTGGTCAAGGACGAGGAGACAGGAGAGTTCACCATTGAGGCTGGTGCTCTCATGTTGGCAGACAACGGTGTTTGTGCCATTGACGAGTTTGACAAGATGGACATTGCCGATCAGGTTGCTATTCACGAAGCTATGGAACAGCAGACTATCTCCATCGCCAAGGCTGGTATCCAAGCCACCCTCAACGCTCGAACAAGTATTCTTGCTGCTGCCAACCCTGTTGGAGGCCGTTACAACCGCAAGACAACTCTTCGTTCCAACATCAACATGTCCGCACCTATCATGTCTCGTTTCGATCTTTTCTTCGTCGTTCTCGATGAGTGCAACGAGCAGATTGACCGTCACTTAGCAGAGCATATCGTCGGCATTCACCAGCTTCGTGACGAGGCCGTCGAGCCTGAGTTCAGCACCGAACAGCTTCAACGATACATTCGCTTCGCCAGGACGTTCCGCCCCGAATTCACTGAGGCTGCCAAGGAGGTTCTCGTGGAGAAGTACAAGGAGATCCGAGCCGATGATGCACAGGGCGGTGTTGGCAAGAATTCTTACCGAATTACTGTGCGTCAGCTGGAGAGTATGATTCGTCTTTCCGAAGCCATCGCCAAGGTCAACTGTGTTGAGGAGATCAGCACTGAAATGGTTGTGGAGGCCTACAATCTTCTGCGCCAGAGTATTATCTCCGTCGAACACGATGATGTTGAAGTTTACGATGAAGAGCCCGCCGAAGACGCTGAAACGCTGCTCCGCGCCGCAAGTGCCGCTCATGGCGAGGATCTCGAGGGCGATGCCGCCATGGCGGAAGACGACCAGCCTGGCCGTAGCAGCGTCGCTCCTGAAAGGAAGAAGCAAACCATCACCTACGATAACTACATTAAGATGGTCAACCTGTTCGTTCAGCGTATCAACGAGAACGAGGCCACCATCAAGGAAGGCGTCGAGAACGAGGAGCTGGTCAACTGGTACCTCGAGCAGAAGGAGGATGAGCTCGAGGGCGAGGAAGACTACCATCGTGAAAAGGCCCTGGCCAACATGGTGCTTAAGAAGATGGTCAAGGTAAGTTTCACGTACATCCCTACTTATTCAAAAAGCAAGACTGACTCGGCCCCAGGAAAATATTCTCATGGCTCTACGAGGCGAGGGTCTCACAGATGGAGAAGCAAGCTCTTCAACAGCTGGCCAAGTCGTCTACGTTCTACATCCCAACTGTGCCCTGGAGGAAGTCTAGTTCCCTGTCATTGATTTGAAAAGAGTATAAAATTTTGTGTGGTTAATGCGCTTGTCATGACTAACGCCTTGGAGGATGGGCGTTTTTGGAGTTTATGATACTACACCGTCGATGATCTTGTTGTGAGCGACTGTATATATCATGGTCTGGATGGGACTTTTAGAATGGATGTTGTTTATGAGGATGTTAAATGATAGATACCTAGGCATTAATGTACGGGGCACGCAGTAATAGACCGTCGCACTACTATATACGATTCCATCCATCACTCTTGCATGCTTGAGGCAAGTTGATGCACACATTCACTCATCTGGCACATAACATTCGCTTAAATTTGTATGATTGATCAATCGTCTGTCTGTCAAAGCCTCGTACGCACCCATTTCAGTCTGCGTCGAAACTCTCATCATTTCCCCATCCATCATCATGAGTCTCTCCATAAGCCCATAGTGGTCGTTTCTGAATTGCGGCTGTGCATCCGATCCAGGTCCTTTCATACAAGAAGAATAAAAATAAAGTAAGAATTTGATAAAAAAGGCCTCGTCACATCAATTATCGCGAAAAACACCCAGTCCCGGACCTAAAGTCATTTGTATTTTTGTTACTCAGACGCCGTCTCTATCATTGAGAACATGGCGTGTGTTCTTCCATTCGGTAGGGGGGTTATTGTAGGTAGTAGTAGCCGTTCAGAGGAGGGTCTTGTCAAAATTCCCGGTTCTGTGGTGTTCTCATCGTTTCCATTAATAGCTAAGCTCGCCCATGTATGCTGATAATGTGAACGAACAGACCGCCATTTGCTATAGAAGGGAAAAGAAGAACAAAAAGTAGAAAGGGCGTATTGTGTGCTTGGCCTAAGCATAAGATAAAACAAGTGCCAACACGATGTATGAAGCCTGTATGCAGTATTTGAATACACAGGCGGTATAGGTGAAAGCTCGTTCCAGTGGTATGCTGGTGCAAGCATCGACTAGTGATTTCGTGAGTGGGTATGTACTGACTGAGCAAGGAGGCCCAAACATCCACAGAACATGGGTAAACACAAGATGCTCTGCTCTTGTTACGTGGTAGAATCACTTTATTGTGACGCTATGCAGTGCATCTCGATGGGGGTCCTCCAGCATGTGCTGATTTCCTAAGCAGTCAACGAGGCCGAATTGTTGCGGCCCCAATCAGAGCCTCGACCACGGTAACTACCACGACCTCCTCGGCTTGAGGTTGGTGTGGGATGCTCGCCTCGCGAACTTGACACATCTCGTTTTCCACCTCGACGTTCATAACCGGAGCCTCGACTCCTGGGGCCACCTCGACTGGACGAGCCTCGGCCGCCTCTAGTTGCGGAAAAGGGTACGGTGACAATCTTGGTCTCCTTCATTTCAGGTAAACGAATTCTCATGGCATTGCCTCCGCCTACTACTTCCGCAGCGAAGTAGTATGGTTCCATAACAGTTGACTGAACCGTAAACTTCTTCGGCAACGGCTTGTTTTGTACCGGCGCTGGCTGCCAAGCGGCTTCAGGAGCTTTGTGAGGTAGTCGGATTTGGGGGAGGGATCCCATTTCCTGTTCTTCGAAACACTCCTCAGCCATAGGCTTGCTGATTGGTGACGGTTTACCCTTAGCGAAGTGAGCTGGGGCATTGTTGCCGGGCAAAGAAACTGTAGCAGAGTCGTGGTGGGCAACCTGATCTAAAGCGCTCTTGCTAGCAGGGTCAACACCAATTGACCTTTGAGGTGGTGATCTCGAACTTCCAAGCAGGCTGTTGATTCGGTTCTGCCATTTCTCTTGCGATGTCTCGCCGGCTGCCAAGGGGAGGCGGTTAGGGCTGACAGGGCCGCGTGCAACATCTTTAAAGCTAGGTGGCTGAGCCCAGCCGAATTGCACGCGACTTGCAGGAGGTTGCGAGGCTGTCATAGATGGTGGCAGTCTCACTACTGGCTGGGGTCGGGGAAGCGATACATGAGGTCGATCCGCATTACCCTCGTAAGCCGGGTGGCCTTCCATGGTGGGTGGCGGAGGGGTTGGTGATTTCGATCGTGATGGCTCATTCTCGTTGGTCCTGTCATAAGAGTCCCTTGTAGGGAAGAATCGTGAAGTGCGACCTTGCGAGGCCGCTGCTCCAGGCATTCCACCAACCGCACCAATGCTAGTAGGGTCCTCGTTTATTTCATCGCCAGCAGTCCTCAAGGGACCAGCAGACTGTGTGTCTTGAGTACCAACAGACTGACGTGTACCATCTCCAGGAGCATGAACTTGGCGCCAGGTATTCTTGATAACCGGTTGAGCATCTTCGAGGGTTAGACCGCGCTCAGCGAGTTGTCGATCACGCTCAACCTTCTCAGCTAATCGCTCAGCGCTCAACTTTCTATCATTCTCACTAACAGCGTTGATCCCCCATTTGCTCGCTACGTCAGATCCTGGTGGGGGACGAGGGCCGGAGGCACCGTACCGCGCAGGTCCAGAACCAATAGGCGCCGGGGGCTGTTGTCGACCTTGTGGAGGCTGTTGTGAAGCATGAGGAGGAGCAATAGGTGACGGTCCCTTGCTTCCTTGGGAACCTGGGCGGTTATCCAAAGGCAAGCGGCCAATATCCGTGTTGAAAGTACCGTTACCAAGGCCTCGGTCATTGTTAGGGGAGCCCCAGACATTTCGAGCCGTTGGCTGCGAACCTGTACCCCAGGTCGAAACGGCTCGGTCCTGCCTTGAAGCTGCAGCTGCTCCCCAAAGCTCAGTGGGCTTAGCTTCCTGGCTATGTGATACGCGCCTGGCAGCGGCTCCAGGGCCTTGGGGAGAGTGTCCAAGCTTACCATCGGGGTCCTGCGGTTGCTGTAGAGTAGCTGAGTGATCGCCATCCGTTTGGGCCTGGGTCGGGGTTTGTGTCGCCTCTCCGGGGTTCTCTCGCTGTTGAATATGTGTAGGATGCACAACCTCCTCGGACTTATCTGCAGACTCCTTCTTCTCAGTCTTCTTCTCGGGTGCAGGTCCCATGGCATCTAGCTTCTTCTGAATGCGCTCTCTGCGCTCAGCTTCTTCACGAGCTTCTTCCTCCTGTCGTCGCTTTCTAGCCAACTCAACGCGTTCTCGCATGAGCTTCTTCTGATATTCGACCTCATCGCCGGCAGGGTGAACTGGAGGGGGCGGTCCAGCAACTTCCTCTGGGGGAGGCCCGTTGTGGTGTGGTTGCGCAAAAGCGGGATTGGGGGAAGCGCGGGGAGGCATCCAATTAGCTTGATGCTGTCCCCTTGGTGGTCCATGTGCTGAGGTTGAGAGGTTTGGCGATAAAGGACTGTCCACAGAGCCAACAAAAGACGGTCTGCGAGCATCATGTAGTTCTGGAGGAGGAAGCGACCCGTCGCCTCCTTTGTTCATGCGCACGAACGAGCCACTTCCACCGCTGACATTAGAAGATCCTCGTCGTCTGCCAAAAGGAGGTTCCTGGGTGTTTCTGTTCGTTTGGAATGCGCCAGAGGGTTCAGCTGGGTAATCCGGTTGAGGTGGTCGTTGTAACAAAGATGGATGGTGTCTGGGATGCTGTTCCATTCTCATCGAACCACGTCGATTGTCTTGCACAGGTTCATAGCGTCCAGAGTGGGAGTTATACAACTCCCGGTTTCCATGGGGTGCGCTATCTCTCCATGCATGTCGGTTAAAGTCATCGGCTGCGATCTCCTTGGGTGGAGGAGGCGTCATGCCTTTGTTGAAAGGTGGTCTAGCAAGGCTGGCGTTCTCCGTAATCGGTGACGCCTTTTCAACAGGAGGCAATGTCGCCCACGGAGATTTGACCGGTGCCGGAGGTGCTGGGGGTTTGGCAACAAGAGTTGGCTTATCCTGAGAGCCGCTCTTCAACACAAGTCCCTTACCTTGGGCAAGATTACTCGATTTCGTTAATGGGGAGCTGACAGATATCGGAGGAGCTGGAGATCGTGGTTTCTCGAAGGTCTTGCCTTTCGAGGCAACAGATCCACTGTCGGACGGTGGTGGTGGGGGGTGTTCATCTGGGTGAGGAAGGGTCGTCTTCGTGCCATCACCCCAGGTGATAGCTTCAGGGGCCCAATCATCGTCATCATCGTCAATGTCCGCCCACTTGTTCTGTCCTTGCGCATCATCTTCGTTCAAGCGACTGGCCATATGAATACCATATTTCTTTAGCTCCTCATCAGTAAACTTTTTAGGTTCAGGGGGAGGTGCAGCTAAATATGAGTTAGTACATCAGGGGTAAAGTTAGTAATGGGAAAACCACATACGTCGATTTTTGTTCCAAACTGCACTTGCATCTGGCACACTACCAGGCTTCCCGCCATTAACACCACCGGAAAGCCGAGGTGATGAGTCTCGCGTGCTGCTACCCGTCTTGGCTATAAGTCGAGGTCGCGAGGAAGACAGGGTGGCCGAGCTTGTTGGGGGGGTACTAGAGCCGGCAGGCTGCTTCTCAGCGACCTTGGCTGAAGCACTGTTGGCGGCCGCTTTCGTCGCAAGGAAGGTCTTGTTGACAGAGACAGATTTAAATGTAGCAGGTTTCTTAACCGTTGAGCCTGCGCGACCATGCCCTTTGTCTTCATCCTTGCTCTTTGAACCATCTGCACGCGATGCCTCCGTATCTGACCCTCCGCTGGCACTAGCATCGGCGGAAGTAAGTTGATCTTCGACACTCGTAATGTGCTTGTTCTCAATATCATCGTTGCCGGCACTGCCATTCAAATTCGAGCGGACGGGGTCGACATTATGAGCGTCGGGCGCCTAAGTTCATGAAAGTATGTTAGTAAGGCTCCATAGCTCTGGTAGCTCGAGCTCTCGGCTCAAATAAACAATAAAGAGCTAAAGTTTGAGGTCAAACCCCGACCGTTGCAAACGGCCATGAACATAACGGACAAAAGGAAACCTACAGGCTGGGACTGAGAGGCAGTGGCATCGGCAGCTTTATCAACGGCAGCCTCTGTTGCCATCATACGTCGTAAGAATGCGCCGGTCGTGTGGTAAGCGAAAGAAGCCCTCGAAATGAGTTTCTCCGCCTAGTCTCCTTATACTTCGGTCGGACTAGCGTTTAAAAAGGTGGACGAAATGTCGTATCTCGAAGTCAGGATCAGCTGCGACAAGTCACCGCGGGGCGGGGAGAGAGATGTCGAGTTGCGGGGGAGACGAGGGGATATTTCGGATATAAAGGGCCGATCGTCGTTCGTGCGCAATGTAGCGAGAATGGTGCTCGATCCGAAGTCGCGTGGGAGGAAATATGAGGGAGGAAGGGAATCACCAAACTGCAGTGCGTGTCAGTTACGAGGTGTAAGGTGAGGTTTCAATGTACCCGGAGTAACTGCGGCTGAAGGCGTTGTGATGTGGAAGGCAGAGGGACGGCCAGTTTTCAGCACGATGTTGGGGGCTGGGATAGGTCTAGCGCTCAAATGACAGGGGGCTGACATTGGCCAGCAGGTCCCGTCAATCCATTAAGTCGCTCCCGGTCCCTGGCAGCCAGTGGCAGGGCTGTCACAGCTGCCAGCTGTAAGGCTTGGAGCTTAGGGGATTCTTCAGGGCTTCCATGTCTAAGTTACGATTGGATTATCATCAAGCATGGAGCCGTATGACTCGACCGGCAATGCAGCCTGACCAAAACGAGTCAGATTGGCATGATCCTGAACTAGCAAAAGCAAGGTGAATAACATTCAGGAGACTCACGGGATTTGTTCCGCTTGACCTCATTCGCGCCGTCCGTAAAGGTAGGTAAGACAAAAGCTCTAGTTTGAGTCAACTACAAGTGTCCTGTATAACATAGGTGGCACTTCCTGCGCTTCCACCAGACCAGACGTCATATAACGGTTCTGAAGCTCAGAATCAAAGTCTGGTTCCAGCCTGATATGTGCTCTCCAAACTGCTGTAGCAAGGAGGCCAGAGCGGTTGAATTTTTGTTGCTGATGTCACATCTCTGTTCATGAGATGGTCATGACTGAACACAAGGACCAAACATCGGTTTCGTCTTATTCACCTTTTCGGGTGACTTTGTGGCCAGAACCTTTCCTGTAAAACACCAACGAGTATCACAAATGAGTGTTACTGAAAACGCTCACAGATAGCATCAGACCATGTACACAAGGGGAAGTTTCCCTAAGCACAGCCAGCTTCATGGGCTTATAGAGACCAGCACATAACCAAAACGTGATAGTAGTGTCACTTCACTTGCTTGTTAGAGATACATAGGGAAGCTAAGTCGCGTATTCGACCGCGAAGTTTCCGGAGTTTATATGTACACGACCCCCGCTCCCTCTCACACAATGATCCGTCTAAGGCATCGAAAAGCCACTATTGCTTAGTGGGCGTTGTTCTTGTGGTGGCCTAAGTGGTTCCTGCGTCAGCAAACAATATTCATTCTCAATTTCATCCCAGATTTACTTACGAAGGTGGAAGTAGTAGTTCTGGACGTAACCGATGCTGACAAGGAAGACAATCAGGTGAATGATAGCTATATAATAAAGTCAAAATCCGTAAATCATGTTCGTCTCGAAATTGGGTATCCGTACGCTTGGCAGTAGGGTTCTTGCCGAAGTGCTTGGCCTGGTATCGGCCGAGGAGACCCTTAGCCTTGACCTCGGGGGCGGCACCTCGGGGAAGCTTCTCGTAGAAGCTGACGACACGCTGCATGCGGATGGCATCAGGAGCGGCGCCAATGGCCTGTGGTGAATCGAACTCGGTCAGCCTTCCAAATCTTCGTCATGGTGGGTTTTCCCTCGCATCGATATCGATCGTCCAGTAAAAAAGTCCTCATCATATCTCGCCCTTCCAAAAAGTCGTCGGGATCGAAATCGAAGCTCCAGAAGAAAATAATATCATCGTGTTTTGCGTACCTTGGGAGAAGCGACCTGGATTTTTGGTGTTAGCAACGGAATCAATCGGAGCACCGGGCGTTTGCGCCCATAACCGAAGGGGCTCGCTCACCTTGGGGGGAATGAGCGTCGAGAGCGCTCGGCGGGTGACGAAGCTCATGATGTCGGTGTTTCGGGGGATTCGAGACTCGGGAATTGGTCAATTGCCGCGTTGGGTCCGTCGAGGGTCTGGATGGCGCTCAATTAAAGGCTGGAGAATGAGGTTCTGTCGAGATGGATCTTGTCCCGCCCAGATTCAGGTTCTTGCCGAAAAGCACTCGTTCCGCGACCTCGGCGAAACTACTGATCCGCTCCACCCAATCAGAAACTCGCTGTTCAAGCTTGCTTCAACCTCAGAATATCGCCGCAGCCCACCATCACTCATTCTAGAAACGTTAAGCCCACCATCGCCAATTGAAAGCTGAAGCCTTGCAATTATGGCCGCCCTCCGATCCCAGAGTGCGGCTCGCATGCTACGAAGCGCTGTCGCTCCCCGAGTCGCCCTCGCCGCCGCACCTCGACGATTCCAGAGCAACGTCACCTCGGCCACCGGCACCATCACTGGCCCCGTTACCAACGAGCCCGACTACGACATCCAGGCTGACAAGGCTACTTCGTACGACTCCTCGATACGCGATTGAATATTGCCAAATGGATTTGGAGTACTGACAGACTGCCAGTACCTACACCCCCGTCCCTCGAAGTATCCAGGATGGCAGCGAGGAGATCCTTCCCGCCGCTACTATCTCAGGCGCTCCCATGGAGCTCCAGGCCCGAACAGTTCGGTTCGTCGACACCACATGAGAATTCGATTTCGCCGTAAAAGTACTTGGAGCTAACAACAACGATAGCATCTACCAGGAGGCCAAGCCCGCTACACAGTCTGGTGACTGGCGCGGTCGCCGCTGGCGAATGGACTGGGACATTCTCCCTAAGGGACACCGATGGGAGAACCCTTTGATCGGCTGGCAATCTTCGGGCGATTTCATGCAGGGCACTCACATCAACTTCGCAAGCAAGGAGGACGCCATTCACTTTGCCGAGAAGCAGGGTTACGAATACTTCGTTCAGGAACCCAACTCTCGCAAGTTTGCTCCCAAGGCATATGCCAACAACTTCCTGTACTCTGCCAGGAAGCTCAAGCACATCAGGACGAAATAGACGGCTTAGACAGTCTGGCTCTCATGTAAATATGTTTTATTTTCAAAGGCTCATTTTCGTTGTGTTTCAGGATACAAGTCCGATATATGATTATATTAAAATCACCAATGTAGAACACCATGCATCATCTCATGATTCATTGTTTTTCCCGAATGCTATGGGTTCTTAACGGTGCGGTAGACGACAACTATCAAGTCGCTCCAAACACCAATGCCTGATACTGATTTTGCACTCTAATCCTTACCAGGATAAAAACATTAACCCAAACGCCGAGCTAAGAACTGTTACGATAACCAGCACTTTACCGCTTAACCAGACTAGTCTGACCATACTTTTAGGTCGGATATTATGTCACGTTGTAATCATGGGGTCGTGGCCGTTGCCTGCCTGGGAAGTCATTCTACCATGCCCAGACAGGTCGGTATTCAAACCAAGTTCCAGATACTCTGGGATACTTTTGCCCTTGTCGCGAGCAATATTTTCGGCCCAGACGCGCATTCTCACTAGCTGGCGGATTGCCGATTCGCGTCTTTGCGATTGGCGTTCCAGGATCGCACGGTTGACGTTATCAGCTACTTCTAAGCGGAGTTCTGGCTTCAACAAAGCTGCTAGTTCCGGCTCAAGATTGTCAGAAGGGAACATGAGCAATGACATGGTTTTCTCGAGATCTCCGAGAAACTTCTGGTTTGTTGGTGCTCTGGGGCCCAGCTGCTCGGTGGCAAACTTGAGCGCAGGCCCAATATCGCTGCCAGGCGTATTACAAGTACGAATGAGTTCGACAAGTTGAAGTCGCAGCAGCGAAAAATGCAATGCTTTGTCTTCATCTAGAATCTTTTTGTCGAGTCAGCGACGGTTCGGTCAAGAATGGGTGGTAAAAAGAGTGGATAGTGAGGACAATCATAAAAAAGTGGTTGTTTCTCATCAAAGGCCCGAAGGCTCTATGAGTGGTGCATGTAAAACTCGAGTTCTAATCATATAGGCATAGGGCGTAGCTTGTTGGGAAAGTTCTTACCTCTGGATCAAAATCATTCAGTGTTTCAATAGCTGTTTGAATGTTGCCGCTATGTATACAATTCTGGATCTCCTGTCTAGCAATGATAGACGGGGTCTCTTGGTGAGGGGCCAGGTTCGCCTCTTTGGAGAAATTGGCTGCCGCGTTAGGATAGCCCTCCATAGTGAGATAATCCAGAATCAATGCATTGATATCACTGTTGAAATCGTTAGCAACTGTTGATATAACATAACTGCAGAAACGAAATGTAGATTGGTGATTTCAGACAAGAAGATTGATATCGTATCTCCGCATTATATATTCTAGGAGAGATTCCCATTGATAGTGCGATCATCACTTCACCAGGGTGCATAGTGTTGGGGTAGGAGGGGGGGTTGTATCGTACCTTTTAGGAGACTTCACATCTTCAACACGCCTGTCAAAGGCATGCTTGGATGGAGTAGCTGTAGAAGCAGATGACGTCTGATTCTCGAGTCAGCGCCCAGCTTTACAGAAAGCTTGGGCTGAAGCTCGGCTTGCCAACAATAAAGCTCACCATTTTGATCAAATATCCCAACCACACGACACGTTTCGTTTCGACTCGAAGCTTGAACAGAAACTGTTAATCGACGGTACGATGGAGAAGCAATAGCCGAATGGAGGCTGGTCAGCGATTCAGCGCATGGAGAATCGAGCCCAAAGATCTTTTGTTAAGATCTGATAATGCTGGCAGAAAACTTTTCTGAGCGATGTAAAGAAAAGAAAAAGAGAAGAAAGTTTGATGGAAGATGGGAAGAGAAGAAAAGATGATTGGGGGCTGGAGGAAAAGAAGCCCCGAGTCGTGGGTCAAAAACCTGCAGCCTCATTACAGGGTTTGGCAGCCAATCACGAGGCCGTCATGATCCACCAGAGCTCATGCCCTGTGTGCCTCAGGTCTCCATTGATGACCGCCCCGCCAGAGACGAAAGCAATAGCAGCGCTGCGGGGGTGGCTTTGGTCAGGGTGTCAGAAGAATTGGCCGCCGAGAGCATGAGAGACGAAATAAGATGGTCGTCTTATGCTAACTTCAACCTGCATCCAGACTACTTTATTTTTACTTCCTAAGTCTCGATGAACAGCTTTTCTTTTACCCACTCGACTTGGTCCCTGAAGATGAGCTACCGATACAGTTCGTGGGCGGTTGATGCCGCGGCTTAGCCCATCCATCTCGTCGCACTGCTTTTGTCAATATCAACGCGGGTTGTTCAAGCATTACTTCCCATGATAGGACCCTCATGACAACTAGATGTGACAGTTTTCAACTCAATAGCCAGATGGATACCGATAAAAGCTACCAGGTTCCAATCAAAACACACGTCGTCATGGTCATGGTACCGTAATCCAGACAGGGCGAATGTCTGGAGCCAAGCCACGCTGCCTTCAGCAGAGGTCACCATGGCATCGAGCTAGAGGCGTGATGGCTACGGACACGGTAGAGCAGGACAGGACTAGACCTAGCTTATCTCTTGTACAGTAGCACTTTGGATCGTGCGGAGAATGCAATGCGCCTTCGGCCATCGCCGTCTTTCGATAGATACCAGCCAGATATGAGGAGAACCCTGAAGAGGTCAGGTCGATCGTCAAAAGCGAGAGCAGGGCCTGCCTGAGCTTAGCTGATCATCCCTCTTTCACTCTTGCTTTACCGCCAACTTTATCTATATATCTATCCACTTACTTACTTTATATATCGTCAACAACAGCTCCTCCTCCAACTTTTTACTGAAGCTCTTGTCCTGTCTCTGTTCCCGCTTCCTGCTGGCCCTCTGTGGATCACACACGCGACAGGGCCGTGCTCAAGCTACTCCACCAAAGAACGGGCGAGAGCCAAACCCTCAAATTCGAAGTTTGAAGGCGCCGCACTGCCCTTGCAGCTCGTGGACATTGCAGGGCTAGTTTTCGGAGAGGAGAGTTTTGTAGCTCTTCTACTGTCGAACCGTACATCGGCCCTTTGTTTATCCAAAGCCTCTTTACTTTTTTAACTTCTCAGCCAAAGTCAGGGTGACGGTGACCTCATCGAGAACTAGCCCACCGCAATGTCCGTCTCTCCAATCCCTGAAACCAATGGCGGCGGACTCGAGAGTCATGTCACGGTTCAGAAGCGAGCCTACTATTCACCTCCTTGGGCCGATGTCAGCATTATCGGTGTCGCGGGTAGCTCTGGCTCGGGCAAGTCGACCTTGTCCCAGGCTATCGTCAAGAAGCTGAACCTACCCTGGGTCGTTATTTTGTCCATGGCATGAAACCCTTGAAAACTTATATGTTAAACAATATGCTTATTATATGTCCAGGACTCTTTCTATAAGACCTTGACTCCCGAGCAGTCTAAGATGGCTTTTGCCAATGAACATGACTTTGACTCTCCTGATGTATGCTTTTTGTCTTGCATGTAAAGATATGAAATTTTGGGGCAGTAACTGATGGTCTGCTTATATAGGCCATCGACTTCGATGTTCTGGTTGAGAAGCTAAGGGATCTCAAAGCTGGGTACGTCTAGCTGCCAACAGCTCTGTCCGTGGCATCAAGAAACTCGACTGACGTTTCATCATACTCACAGAAAGCGGGCTGAGATCCCCGTCTATTCTTTTGCGAAGCACGCACGACTGGAACATACAACATCTATCTACTCACCTCACGTACTTGTCCTAGAGGGTATCTTTGCTCTATATGACCCCCGAGTAATTGAGCTGCTTGATATGGGTGTAAGTTCAAGCTGCTGCAAATCCTTGTAAAGTGGTCTGGCTCTGACAATTAATTAGATTTACTGTGAAGCTGATGCAGACACATGCTTATCACGAAGACGTAAGTTCTAGATCTATTGCGGCTGTTATGGAAAGGTCGCTGATCAATCATGATAGTTGTGCGTGATGTGCGGGAACGTGGTCGAGATATCGAGGGTATCATCAAGCAGTGGTTCGGCTTTGTCAAGCCAAACTTTGAAAAGGTACATCTGCCGTCTCAGGAATGTCAGCATTTCACTAAAATCTTCCCAGTTTGTTGAGCCGCAACGCAAGGTGGCCGACTTGATCGTGCCGAGAGGTATCGAGAACAGAGTTGCCCTTGGTGAGTATTGTCCTTGATGTGAAGGTATCCCATGGCTGATGTTTGTAGATATGATGGTTCAGTTTGTCGAGAAGAAGCTATTCGAAAAGTCAAGACATCACCGAGAGGCCCTGTCCAGACTTGAGGCCGCAAGTAAGGATTCGCCTCTGTCTGATCGGGTCGTGGTTTTGAACGACACACGACAACTCAAGTTTATGAACACCATCCTCCAGGACATCGACACTGACCCTGAGGACTTTATTTTCTACTTTGATAGACTGGCTAGCTTGATCATCGAACAGTAAGAAACCGATGAGACAAAAGATTTGGCAATTGCTAACATAGGAAAGGGCTCTTAACAACGCCCACTTCGAGGCCAAGAAGATCATTACACCTCAAGGATACGAATACAAGGGTCTCGTGTCAACAGGTGAAGTCTGCGCCGTTATCGTACTCCGAGGAGGATCAGCATTCGAACCGGCACTACGAAAGACGATTCCAGACTGCCGAACAGGCCGACTTCTCATTCAGTCTGATTACTCAACAGGAGAGCCGGAACTTCACTACTTGCGACTGCCTGATGATATCGCAAGCCAAGAGAGCGTCTTGCTGCTCGACACCCAAATGGCTACCGGTGGTGCTGCCTTGATGGCGGTGCAGGTCTTGGTTGACCATGGTGTGCAGCAGGATCGCATCGTCTTGGCGACATACTCGGCAGGCAAGGTCGGTCTTCACAGATTGACATCTGTATTCCCAGAGATTACAGTGGTGGTATGCAATATGCTCGACTACCAACAGGAACGATGGGTAGAGAAGAGGTATTTCCGTTGCTAGTCTAGTGCTATTGCGTGCATAGTATAGTATATATCTTTCCACAAAGAATGAGCTCAAAGGCAAGGCATGAGAAGCATACCACTATATAGTCACTACCCTAGATTGAGTCAAGATTGATGGGGAGATCGGTAGCGGAACGGCCGATGGCTAAGATGCCAGAATATCCGTAAAGCATAAGAAATAAACGAATAACAGTTGCTACGTCAGTTGTCATGTCCCGAGATCCACCAACTGGCATCTCATCAGTAATCGATTGATAACAAGGATCCATGGAAAAGAAACGGCACTGCCGCAGCTAACAGCAGATCTTGGAAAAAAGAATCCACTCGGTGATACTATTTATTACTTGACGCAATGTCGGCCGAAGCGGCAGCCGACTTATCCGGGTGAACAGGTAACCCAATAATTAAAATGCCAACTGGTATTGTATGAATTGTCTCTGTGATCATGTTTAATGACGAGAAAAGAGTGAAATATTGAGGTTTAAAGTGGTTTTCTTCAGTGGAGTAATTAGCCTATCATGGATTGATTGCCATGGATCGCCAAGAAATGGTATGGTGATGAGCGACAGCTACCTAACCATGACGTAGCTGAACCATCGTGGAGGTACTGTACACCACCGTACCTGGACTTTCAGCTGCCAGCCCACGCTATCCCTGGTTGTACAGCTCCGTAAACGGGACAGATCCATTGAATGCATTACACAATAGTAGCATTCATCGAAACCAGAAGATACTGGCTTTTCTCCCTTTCCTCTTTTTCTCCCAACTTGCACACTCCATTGAGTGTTCTTTCTCTTGTCTGTTTCCATCGTGTCATGAACCAAGCGTCCAAGCGCTCTTTATCTTTCCTTCCCAACGAATAATTTCAGCTTGGCATAAATCATGCCTGTATCTTCCATGATGGCCGCGCGACTGGCTCGCGCTGGTCAAAGCAGAGCCTTCAACAGCTCTCTTCGCATAAAGCCATCTCTAACTCCTCGTCCGTCGCAATCGCGAAGCTTCGTTAAGCTCACAGGCGCTTCTCCTTCGATCACCAAAGGTTCCGCAGTAACCAGCCGAGCAACCCGCCAGCTCCCCTCACAATTCTTCGTGCGAAACCTGTCTGGAAAACCATTGCCCCAAGGAAAATCACGACTTCTTAACTTCTGCTATCGTGCAGCTGCTTGGGTTGGAATTTCGATATCTGTCCTTGGAGTTGGTGTCATTGGTTTTTTCATCTATGATGCGTCTACATATTTCGAGCATCCCAACCAGAGCGATATCGATGTTTCAAAGATTGCCCTGCAACCTCGCAGCGGAGGTAGTAAGAACCTGCCAATTGCCGAAGTATACATCGACGACGATGACACAGAAGAGCACCGTCGTCTAAAGGACAAGCCCAGACTGGTTATTCTTGGTGGTGGGTGGGGTGGTGTTGCGCTGCTCAAAGAATTGAACCCGGACGACTATCATGTTACAGTTATCTCGCCAACCAACTACTTTCTTTTCACCCCCATGCT
Organism: Fusarium humuli; assembly: GCA_004366955.1. Lineage (NCBI taxonomy): Eukaryota > Fungi > Ascomycota > Sordariomycetes > Hypocreales > Nectriaceae > Fusarium > Fusarium humuli. Next base: position 623,335 of record QHKN01000024.1, read on the forward strand.
TCCTTCTGCAACAGTTGGCACTCTCGAGTTGCGATCGCTTGTTGAGCCTATTCGAAGAATTCTCTCCCGTGTCAATGGCCACTTCATTCGTGCCAAAGCTGAGGATGTAGACTTTTCGCACAAGATGGTGGAGGTGTCCCAGACTGATGCAAGCGGAAAAGACATTAGATTCTATGTGCCTTACGATAAGCTTGTTGTTGCTGTTGGCTCAACTACCAACCCCCACGGTGTCAAAGGCCTAGAGAATGCTTTTTTCCTCAAGGATATCAACGATGCGCGCAAGATCCGAAATCAGGTCATTCAGAACTTCGAGTTGGCTAATCTGCCTACCTGCTCCGACGAGGAGCGCAAGCGTTTGCTCTCATTCTGTGTCAGTGGTGGTGGTCCCACTGGTGTTGAGTTTGCCGCAGAGCTCTTCGATCTCCTGAACGAGGATCTTACACGACATTTCCCCCGCCTTCTACGAAACGAGATCTCCGTTCATCTTATTCAGAGCCGCAGCCATATTCTCAACACTTACGACGAAACTGTTTCACGATATGCTGAGGACCGATTTGCCCGGGATCAGGTTGATGTCCAGACCAACTCTCGTGTGAAGGAGGTTCTCCCCGACAAGATCATCTTCACACAAAAGCAAGAAGGTGGTGAGACAGTTACCAAGGAACTCCCTATTGGCTTCTGTCTCTGGTCTACTGGTGTCTCGCAGACTCAGTTCTGCCAAACACTGGCTGCCAAGCTGGGCAAGAGTCAGACAAACCGACATGCTCTCGAGACCGATACTCACCTCCGTCTCAACGGTTCGCCTATGGGTGATGTCTACGCCATCGGTGATTGCTCCACTGTTCAGAACAATGTCGCCGACCACGTCGTCACTTTCCTTCGCTCCCTAGCCTGGAAGCGAGGCAAGGACCCCGAGACCCTGCAGCTCAGCTTCGCCGACTGGCGCAGTGTTGCTGAAGATGTCAAAAAGCGATTCCCTCAGGCTGTTGGTCACCTTAAGCGTGTTGATAGGTTGTTCAAGGAGTTCGATAAGGACAAGTCCGGCACCCTTGATTTCGACGAGTTGACACAGCTCCTCCGCAACGTCGACAACAAGCTCACATCTTTGCCCGCAACCGCTCAGCGCGCTCACCAACAAGGACAGTATCTCGCTCGTAAGTTCAACCGCATGTCGCGCCTCCATGAGGGTCTGGACGCCAACGACATCCGCGATGGTGACGTTGATGCAGCCGTCTACAAGGCTTTCGAGTACAAGCATCTCGGTAGTCTTGCTTATGTTGGTAACTCTGCTATCTTTGACCTGGGCGAGGGTCGAAGCATAGCCGGTGGCCTTTGGGCCGTCTATGCTTGGCGATCTGTCTATTTTGCGCAGAGCGTGAGTCTACGAACACGACTCTTGATGGCTATGGATTGGACCAAGCGAGGTCTTTTTGGACGTGGTTCGTATCCTCCTCTTCCCTCTCTGTGAACATCGCTGACATGAACAGATCTTATGAGCTTCTAAACAATTTTCTTCCCTTACGATATGATTAATATGCTACCTTTCTAGATTCAGTGGCGTTGGAGCTTAGTATGGAGGTATTAGATGCGTTGCAAAAGAATATGTTGCTAGACGTGAATATGCGATGTAGGAATCATATGTCTGGATTCAGTCAAGGGAGTTGCTCACGGTGCGTTCTGGGCTCAATATTTGTAGCAAAAAGTCGCAATATTATTTTCTCGCTAAATCTCCCGGACGCCGGTCTACCGTCTATCATATCTTGAAGTCCTTGTATGTCCACTTCTCCGTGTACTTGCCCTTGGCCTGCTTGTGGAAGGGAATGTGTCTCCTGCTCTCGACCTTTCCGCGCACCATCAGGCTTCGGTATCTGTCTCGAAGCAAGTTACCCTCAGGCTTCAGTCGTCGCAGTGAATCCTCCAGCTCATCTGGAAGGACCAGCTCAAGATCGTGTTGGGGAAGCTTGTACTTGCCAAGCTGCTTGCGTCGCAACTTCTCCTCGCGGAGTTCGTCGATGGGGTCGGCTGAGTCGTCGTCTTTGGAAACGAGGGCCTTGTTGCGCTCCTTTTCCTCAATTTCCTCGGCAATCTCCCTGATGCGCTGCTCTTGGCGGCGCTGGGCCTTGATGGCAGCCTTGTGCTTTAGAAGCTGCTCTTCCTCCTTGCGACGCTTAATGCGGTTGCGCTGAGTCTGTGTCTTTCTCTGTGGGCGCTTGACGGATGGCTTGCTGTCCTCGGCACCACTCTGGAGTCCTTCCCATTCGGAATCTTCCTCCCACTCTGAAAGGTTGGCGCGAGCCTCGGCGGCCTCTGCTTCAGCTGCTGATCGGGCGGCAGCCTCTTGCTTCTCTCGCTCCCGCTCTTCCTGTTCGAGACGTTGCTTCTCGGCCTCGAGGGCCTTCTCCTTCTCCTCTTCTAGACGCTCACTGTAGTCCGTGAAATCAGGGTTGTAACTGTATGCTCCACCAGGCTTAAGAACAGCAGGGATCTGCTTTCCACTCTCGAGTAGAGATAGGGGCTCCTTCTTCATCGACTTTGGCACCTTGGGCTTGACCTCCTCGGCCAAGAAGTTGTCGATCTCCTTCTCCTTAGGCGCAGCGGGCATATCCCAGATATCGTAGGTAGCATCCTGTACTTGAACAGTGTTGTCATGTTGGCCGTCGGCAACTCGCTTTAATCGAGAAAGCTCCTTATGAGTGACCCAACCGGATTTGTGGCGCTTCGCGGGGAGGATTCCGTCGGTTGTCTTGTCGCCTGGTCGCTTGCGCATAGAGACAGCGGGAACCGGCGATCGAGCATTGATAATCTCGTCGGCCTTGAGACCCTTCTTGATGTGCTTGTTGAACTTCTTTTCGAGAGCAGCATCACCCTTGACATCGAGCGAGAAGAGTTGTTCCGAAGGTCGCTCCTTGATGACACCACTATTGACGTATTAGCTAGAGATTTAAAGCGCGACAGAATACCATCTTACCCTTGAATAATCTCCTTGTTCAATTCTTCAAGACCCTCCTGGACGTCTGTAACATCGACATTTTTTCTCCACGCCTTCTTGCCCTTTCGCGAAGGCTGGCTATGTTGCTTTGGCGCAGCGCCATTGCCGGCATTCTTGGATTCTAACACAGGCATATTTGCGAGTCCTTTCCCAAAAAAGGATTCCTGGTATTGTCGATAAAGAAGAACGAAAATGCTGCTTGTCGATAAAAGTGGTGGGGGACCGATTCTTAATTTTTTAGTGGAGCCGAAAAGTCTCGACCCGCTGCGTCCACAGAAAATACGGAGAGAGTCACGCTTGACTTGTTGGGGACGCCGTTCAGGAAACGGAGATATGCTCTTATCGGCACGTGCACCTTCCTTGAACTTGTTCAGGGTGGCCTCCATCTCATACGCTCCTGCCGAATCTAGGATCTAGACGCTCCTTTCTCCAGATTCCAACTGGTAATTAGCCTTTATCCCTATACAATCCAGTTGCCACTCTCAAGGTCGCACCGTTCTTCTGTCTTTTTATGTGTCGCTAAGACCAGGTTCCTCTTCTGATAGCAACGACAAGATTGTATCCCTCCCAGCGACCTATATCTCTTAGCTTTGACAGCTGTCACATACACCGTCCTTGCAAGAGACACCGAACAAGACAACACAACCGCAAACATGGCGCAGGCTGGCGGCTCTTACAACAACCCCTTGAAGAAGTTCAAGTGCGTATACCAATAGTTGTATTTATATCTCACTTGCTAATGGCTTAATAGGTTGGTGTTTCTAGGAGAACAGAGCGGTACGTCCATGACCGATTACGGACCCCTACGATCCATCACTAACAACAATTCCAATAGTCGGCAAGACCTCTTTGATCACACGTTTCATGTACGACTCTTTCGACAACATGTACCAAGCGACGATTGGCATTGATTTCCTCTCCAAGGTCAGCACCGTCATAGCCGGGCCCAGGCGCAAGACTAACACGACACTTAGACCATGTACCTCGAAGACCGAACCGTGCGATTGCAGCTATGGGATACCGCTGGACAAGAACGATTCCGAAGTCTGATTCCCTCATACATCCGTGATTCAAGTGTAGCTGTTGTTGTCTATGATATCTCTAGTACGTACCCCTTGGGCTGACCCCACCACCTATTAACCCCCTCGCCTCCAATCGTGGCTATGCACGAATCGTGCTAACAATGCACTTCTTTACAGACGCTAAGTCTTTCCAAAACACCAAGAAGTGGATTGATGATGTACGAGCCGAACGAGGAAACGATGTTATTATTGTGCTGGTCGGAAACAAGACGGATTTGAACGACAAGCGAGAGGTCACCACACAGCAGGGCGAGGAGGAGGCCAAGAAGAACAACCTGATGTTTGTCGAGACAAGCGCAAAGCTTGGTCACAATGTCAAGAACCTGTTCAAGAGGATAGCACAGGCCCTGCCCGGTATGGAGGGAAGCGACGCTGCGGCGCAAGCTTCAAACCAGAGTAAGCAGACCGCTCGCGAGATTTTATTACCAGCTAACACATCGTCTTAGTGATCGACGTCAAGACGAACAACACGCAGCAATCACAGGAGGGGTGCGCGTGCTAAATACCCATACGCCGGATAGAAATGGAGTACAGGAGTATCTGGGAAAACGCAAGCCTTGCTCGAAACGCGAAAGAACCTTTGCTACGTCGCGCATCTGACAGGATATCAAGCATAGCGTGCGGATTTTTAGTGCGGGAGCTTGTATAATACAACCAGCTACGAGCCTACGATCGTTATATAAGACACTTTAATGCCTTGGTTCGACTGGTTTAAGGCTGGTCAATCATTTCGCTTCTAATACTACCGCTCGATATAAATCAGGGGTGACATTCCAAGATTTCTGAACATGCGGCGACCCAATCGTCCTTGCGACAGTGTACTTTCGTCTTTTGCTGGCCAATTGTGGTATCCCAAAAGTTGTTAGTTTATTTACTGCAAACATTCCCTCTCATTTTGAATTAGGCGGCGTTCTGTACTTGCACTTCGCCGTTGGCGAGACCGAAGTAAGCCGCGATGGGCTTTTGCGCTTGGTATTTCTTGCCCAGCTCGACAGCCTCGTTACCATTGAAGCCGTGGAAAAGACCAATTTCAACAATACCAGGCGTGCGGGCCAATTCCTCAGCCAGAGCACTGACTTCCCAGGCACCATCTTTTCCGCGACCCTCGGTCTCGGAATTGACATCCTTGGGGAGAAGCAAGGGGGAGAATGGCGCGTCAATCAGCCACATGCCGTTGTCTGTTACACATTCTCCAGCTTTGGCAGGGAGGCCTGAACGGATGGCAGGGCTGGGAGAGCCCATGGCTCGAAGACGTGTCAAAACGTCAGGTGCGGATAACGGAAGAACCTCGATAGGAATGGTCTTCCATGTGGTACAGAGTCTGGGAGATTGCTTTCGGTAATCTGCTGTGCGTCAGTGGTTTGTTCTAAATTTATCATAAGACAATAATAATTGGTGCATACCAGCTACAGCAATGAACTTTTTAGCAGCAATTGCAACCAATTTCTCTTGGAACAGACAAGCACCACCACCCTTGATAAGATTGAGATCCTCGTCCACCTCATCAGCGCCGTCAAAGGCAACGTCAAGAGGAACAGGAAGGCCATTGACCATCGGCCTCTCGTCCAAGTTTACAAGATTCAAACCAGCAGCGCGAATGAGACCCTTGGACTGGCTTCCCGTAGGGATAAAAGTCATCCCATTGTAAAACTCGGGTCCCTTGCTGACAATGGCGTCCACAACGTAGACGACGGTGCTACCAGAGCCAATTCCAACAAACTTGTAAGAGGCATCGAGGTGGTCATTGACTGCCTGATAGGCAGCCAACTTCTTGGCCGACTCGACTAGGTTTGCTGCTGAAGACATGGCTCTTGAACTGCACCTGTTGCTATGGCTGAGACCTTGGCTGTGGTTATAGCTGCGTATGTGGGTTGGACTTGGTGGGATGTGCAGGACCCCGCGGTGCAAATGACGAGGTGTGGTGAGATTTCGAGAAGTATAGGGTAAATGCGTTGAAAAGCTTCTAGCGCCAAGGGGAAAAGGAAAGATTGAAGGGGATACTCGTGTTTTAGTATTGACGTTCCTGAGAGAAGATGAAGGAGGGAAAGATAAGGTCTCGACCAGAGTAGTTGACTTTCTGGTGGAGAGATGTGTAAGCCACTTCATGGCAAAAGCAGACGAACCCTTCTGCCAAGGGTAGGCCGTGAATAAAGTTGGAAGAATAACACGGCAAAACAGACTGTCAGGGTATCAATCAGGACACGAATGGGCAGGCACAAAACGATCACATGTGAGTGAGTGACCTCTTTCAGCCAATTCAACTCTTGTCAGATCAGAAAGATGGCCTATCGTGTTTTGCGAATCAAGTGCGACAATTTATTACTATTAGCGGGCCAACGAAACGGGATCCGGAGAATGTCAAGAGACCCTGCAGGCTTTGTCTCTTGCAGAACATCAGTCTCCTAAAATAGGCAAGCCCAAGCGCTTCTTAGAGTGTCATTGATGGCTTGACGATCGAACAGCCCTGCTGAGGCGCATTTGGGGTTGCAACCAGTGACGTGATGGCTGCTGTCAATGCCCAGAGCTCCAAGATGAAGCAAGCATGAGTCAGCCTTATGATTGGCTGACGAGCTCCAACTCAGCATGACTATTCTTAAAGGAGTACACGTGATTTAAGATTACACCGGCAGTCTCGGGCGCAAACTTCTTGGATACAGACCCTGGTTGCATCATATTTCGTCCCTGTAATTTCGTTGTTCTCCTGCGCGTTTCCTTTTGAGCCTCATTATCAACTCACGAAGGCCATCAACAGATCGAAACTTCGAAGGCTCAGGAAACGAAACATCTGCTTTGTCAAATACGCGCCGCCATGTCTCGACTTACTCGATCTCTCCGGGTTCCCCGGCCCAAGGTAAGGAGCACGCGACTTGGACTCGATTTCGTATTACGCGGGTGAAGTGGTCATCAAATACTAACAGGAACCGTTTGTAGAGCCTCTTTGGTATCACCAGCCTTCAGACCGGTACCGAGCTTATCTCCTTGGCTCTCGTCTTCAACAAGATTACCGGTGTTTACGGACTTCTCGCCATCCTTACTGGATATCAGCTATCTCTCCTCCAACTCTCGACTTACGTCTACTCCATCGCTGTTCTGGTTGGACTCGCGATCCTCACTCCTCATGTTCGACGACAAAGCCCCTTTGAGTGCCTGGCCCTGGCGTGGCTTTACATCATCGATACCGTTATTAACGGAGCATACACCGCGGCTTTCGGCCTAGACTGGTACTTCTCTACCCAACTCAACGAAACAATCGAATCCAAGAAGACGGATCTGCCAAATTTCGTGGCTGAGGGTATGCAGGGTCTGCGCAAGGAGGCTGCCATGCATGGAAAGGTGGTTCCTCAGGAAACGGCTGCGAGCATGTTGCTGATTGTTGGCGCGACGTTGATCCGCGTCTACTTCAGCTTCGTCGTCATGGCTTATGCAAAGCAGGTGCTCCAGAAGTATATGCAGCTGATGATTCTAGAAGGACCAGGCGTTGATGATCAGGAGGGTCCTTTCGCCGAGGATCTCCCTGACGGTGAGGGCCGCCGGGGACGCCTTGGCCGTTTGATGGTTTCATGTGGCCGAGCTTACTGGTTGGACACTCGAGAGTCTGACGAATGGGCCCCCAGCCTGGGAAGACCCAACAAGCCTGCCGCTGCGGGTACGCTCTCCGGCGAGGTCTAGAAAATCGTTTGACACGTGGGACCTGCCGCGGACTGTTGAATGAACCTGAAAGGTATATACGGAAACCTGGAACATGAATCCTGGCGGCCAGACCGGTTGGGCTGGTGCTGCCCTTTTACATTTTGCGGTGCAAGCTATCATCGATTATTGATGTTTTGCGATTCATTTTCATAAATGGACCAACACCCGATAGACGGAGTTTTATTACGGAGACAGGTGATGCACGGAAGTCCAGATGGAAACAAGAAAGAAGCTCACACCGGGCAAAAAGCCGATGAACTCGGCCGGCGCGGAGGAAGTGCGGCTTGTGCGGCGAAAACGCGGCATGCTGTGGATCCTCTGAACGGCGGCTGCAGATGGTGTGAGCGGATGAGCCGACAACAAGTTGGAAAGCGAAATTGCGTGATAGGACGATCCCGGTCTGAGTCCAAAGATGCGAGAGCACATGATGCTATCTCGTCATTGAACGTTGGGATATCGTGGGTCGTTGAAACGCAACGAATTCTCTTGTATACTAGGGATCTGGATCATGAATTGGTGCATCAGGATAGGAATTTGGCATAATGATAATACCTGCCACTCAATGGCAGTCAGTAATACTTTAGTAGATATTTAAACCGAACAACAATGTCACCCTCTACTAAGTCTGTGTTTTTACAACGTTGTGTTAGCTCCATCTCCATAGTGATATGGTAAGACTATTCATTTAAGGAACAGCCAATGACAGTCAACCAGTTAATCAATCAGTAAGCTCAACACACTCAATACAGGTACAATTAGCCTCCGTCTTCGGACACTCCCGCCTACGGAGGAGGCGACGGGGGATCTTCCGTACTTGATTCCCTTTGTCTGTGCTTTTGTGTGAGTCTTATCTTTCCGATGGGCCACCCGGAGGAAGCATCGTGAACGGGGTAGGCAGATTACCAATTCTCGCCGTGTTAGATGCGAATGTCGAAATGGTATACTCATAGACTCCAGGGTCCATTTCTATTGGGACAAGGAGAGAGAATAAACGGGCACCGGCCGGTAGTCGGAGCCATCCCTGTTGAATTGTGAGGTGTCTTGGGGTTTGTCTTGGAGAAGAGGAGAAAGAGGTCATGCAGTTTCGAGTTACCTGCTGCAACGCCAGCATCTCTCATCATTTTGGTGATTCTTGCGCGGACCGTCGGTGGCCCAACAGTATGCCTCAGCAGGAACTCGGGGTGGATCCTGCTCGATGCGGACCCCTGTAGGTATCTTCTGCCCAATGCCGGTGTTCGCGGGGTGAAGTTTATTGGTTGAAACCATTATCTAATTCAGTTTCTACCAATTAAAGAACATCTTGAAGCAAATCCAGAGCTCCTCATTCGTTATCGGTGGTCGCGGAGTAATGCACAGGCCCTGGTTCCAGCGGAAGGCGCGACCCTGAGGTAGCACCCCAAACTGTCGACAGGACGCAGTGAGCCCCGCCGTCCGGGGCATAGCATCCCGCTAATCGATCACGCAATCGAGGGCGAGGATTCATACAAGCCAATTTGTGCTGCGTTTGGATGGAATTCGCTGCCTTTTCGCTAGGCTGCTAACTAATAATGGCGCGGGGAAGGGAAAAAAATCCATCGGCGAGTGAGAGGAGAAAAATAAGACGTGCGAATGAGCAAAGCGCAAGCCAAGCCGAGGGACCGGACTACGGACCTATCCTATCCAAAAAAGACCAGACGAGGGGCGTTCTTCTAAGTAAGACCAGAAAGGCAAAAGGGCGTGTCTTTCTTCTGCTCGCTCCAGTTTACAAACTTCTTTTCCTTTCCTTTGGACGTTGAGCCAGAGGGAAGAAACCTTTTTCTAATACCCATCCATCTATAGAAAAGGAAGAAAACCACTCAAGGCCCCGGATCCCGCTTTGAGCGAGTTCTAGTCATTGAGATTTCTTTCCTTTCCCTTCATCTCTCTTTCACTCCTCCACCCTCTTATTTCTTGTGGAAGAGAAAGCAGCTTGTCTGCTCTGTTCATTGTAGAACAGCACGAAGCTCGATCATAATACACCGCGAGACGAAGTCGAAGACGAAGAAGGGACACAATGGACGCTGCTTCACAGCACCAGGTCAAGACTCCTGAGGAGGCCGGTGAGTTTATTCCCATGTTGGATTTTCATATGTGGTACCGGGATGCTGCATGAGTTGGAGATATAACCTGTCATTCTGCAAAGCGGCCGATCTCAACCGGCGCAACGGGCGAGATCACGGCTCAGATTGAACAGCAATCTCAAAACCACTTAATTGAGTTTGCGCAATACGATCGGATCGCTAATTTCTTCAATCCCAGTGGCTCGAATTGCCTACCTCTCCAGCGATGTTATTGTCTCCGTCCAGCCCGCCATTGGCACCGACTCCGAGTTCTCCTCTCACCTGAACCGATACGCAGGCCGCAAGGACAGCAGCTTGGTCGCTCAGAGTGCTGATACAGTTCCTGAGGTGAGTTTTGATTTATGGCAATTTACCCCTCCCAAGTGCTCTCCGAAAAATCTCCGGCCTCTTTTTCGAGGGTTTTCAGAACTACTACCATCTATAAGCCAATGAGGGCAATGGTATTGGAAGCAATGAATAACTACATACGGATTGATCAGGAGCAATTGGGCAGCTGAACAACAACATCGAACAAAACTAACAATTCAATTCAGATTGTTCCCGTACGACACAACACCGATCCTCTTCTCTCAGTATATACCCCCATCCGAGCCGGCAAGCTCGTCTCAGTCACCACCACATCCAACATCCTCCTACCATCCGTGTCACACCTATACAAGCTGGCCAACTACCCTGTTGTCCTTCACGTCTCTCTTCAGCCTCGAACATTCCCCGACTACTCCGTCATCACCGCCATCCGTAACTCGGGATTCACATTTGTTCAGTCTGAGACCCTCCAGGAGGCCCAGGATCTGGCTCTGACTGCTCACGCTCTTGCTATCCGAACTGGCAAGGGCGTTGTTCACTTCTTTGCTCCTTCTACATCAGCAAAGGACAAGCCTATTGCCGTTGAGGATGCTGCAGTCGTCCGTGATGTTCTCGACATTGACAGTGTTCGCCGATACCAGGCTGGCTCTGCTCCCTCTTCTCACAACGGTATCTACGCCGATGATGGCCACATTGCCGTCTCTTCAGACCACGATACGCCTGCCGTGAACGGTGCTGCTGAGAGTGGCAACCTTACCGTGCCTCCCAGCGCCAACGCCTCCAAGGCTCCCTCAACCGGAACTTCAGTCAAGTCCAGCCAGGACAGTGAGTCTAGCACTCCTGTTGCGCCTTCATCGGTTGCCACCACAGTCGAGTCTGCTCCTCCTCAGGTCACTTCTGAGGATATTTACAAGTCTGCTGGCCGTATCTGGGCCCAGCTTAAGACATCCGTTGGCCGGGAGTACAGCGCTTTCGAGTACTCTGGCCCCCCTAACGCCGAGAACTGCCTTTTCATCTTCGGTTCTGATGCCGGTGCTTTCGCTCAAGCAATCGACGAGGCCGACTCACAGGAGATCTTCGCCAACACGGCCATTCTTACCCCTCGCCTATACCGACCTTGGCTCGGCTCTAAACTTGTTGAGGCCATTCCTCGATCAGTCAAGCGCATCGCTGTGTTGGAGCAGATCCACCGCAAGACTACTAAGTGGGGTCCCCTCCTCATTGATGTCTTGACTTCCGTGAAGAGTGGTCCTGGTGGCGTTGAGGCTATTGTTGGCCACCAGCTCGGCTACATTGCCCCCGACGTTGTCGTCCAGGCTCTCCGTGGTGTTCTCCAGAACCTCACTGCCGAGAAGCCTATCCAGAACCTCGAGGTTGGAAAGAAGGAGGCTTGGAAGGAGCCTACCGGCTACGATCTCCAGGCTCCTCAGCTCGAGACTGCCTACACCAAGATTCTTGATCAGCTCTTCGGCAAGCGAGCTTACATTGCCAACGCTATCAAGTCTTCTACTACTGGCCTCTCATCCACTGTCTCTGCCAGCCCCGAGTTCGGATTCGGTTCTCTTTTGGCTCGCAAGCAGCGTCGTGGCCAGTTTGTTTCTCAGGTCAAGGATGCTGCCACCAGCGGTAGCTTCACCACTGAGGCCCCCAAGAGCTGGTTGGCACGATGGGCCATGAACGCCGATGACGCCTCCAAGTCGACTGAGATTGCCGACGATGTCATCGCGAGACTTGAAACTGACGGCTCTCCTCTGGCCGCTGAGCTCCTCTCTGCCAAGGGTCTTTTCCGAAAAGAGTCCCTCTGGCTGACCGGATCTGATGCCTGGTCTTACGATCTGGGTAACTCTGGTGTTCACCACGTCCTTGCCTCCGGCGAGAACGTCAACATGCTCATCATCGACTCTACTCCTTACTCGGAGCGAGCCGCTGCCGATGCTAACCGCCGTAAGAAGGACATTGGTCTATACGCTATGAACTTCGGCAACGTCTACGTCGCTTCTACCGCTGTCTACAGCTCCTACACTCAGGTTCTTCAGGCTCTTCTCGAGGCTGACAAGTTTGAGGGTCCTTCCGTTGTCCTCGCCTACCTCCCTTACTTCGGCGAGTCTGACTCCCCTCTTACTGTTCTCCAGGAGACCAAGAAGGCCGTCGACACCGGATACTGGCCTCTGTACCGATGGAACCCCGAGAACGAGAAGAAGGGCGAGCCCAACTTCTCACTCGACTCCGAGCTCATCAAGCAGGAGCTCAAGACGTTCCTTGCCCGTGACAACCAGCTTACTCAGTTGGCTGCCAAGGAGCCCAAGTTCGCTGCCGCTCTTGTCAAGGACTTCGGAAGCGAGGTTCGAGCTCAGCAAAAGCGAAAGGCCAAGGATGCTTACAACCAGCTTCTTGAGGGTCTTCTGGGCGCTCCTTTGACCATTCTGTATGCTTCCGACAACGGTAACGCTACTACCCTTGCCAAGCGATTGGCTAGCCGTGGTCGCGCCCGTGGCCTGAAGACCAGTGTCCTGGCTATGGAGGACTACCCCCTTGAGGACCTCCCTACTGAGGAGAACATCGTCATCATTACCTCTACCGCTGGTCAGGGTGAGTTCCCTCAGAACGGTCTGCCTTTCTGGGATGCTATCAAGGACAACACCGACCTTGACCTCGCTGCTGTCAACTACTCCATCTTCGGTCTCGGTGACAGCCACTACTGGCCTCGAAAGGAGGACAAGATCTACTACAACAAGCCCGCTAAGGATCTTGACCGTGTCCTGACCAACCTCGGTGGTAAGCACCTGATCGACATTGGTCTCGGTGACGACCAGGACCCCGACAGCTTCCAGACTGGTTACCAGGAGTGGGAGCCTAAGCTCTGGGCCGCTCTTGGAGTGGACAAGGTCGATGGCCTTCCCGAGGAGCCCCCGCCAATCACCAACGAGGACATCAAGCTGGCCTCCAACTACCTCCGTGGTACCATTGTTGAGGGTCTTAACGATCCCTCTACTCTTGCTATCTCCGCCTCTGACCAGCAGCTCACCAAGTTCCACGGAACATACATGCAGGATGATCGTGATATCCGAGATGAGCGAAAGGCCCAGGGTCTCGAGCCCGCCTACTCTTTCATGATCCGATGCCGACTGCCTGGTGGTATCTCAACTCCCAAGCAGTGGGTGCAGATGGACGACATTGCCAACGAGCTTGGTAACGAGACCATGAAGCTCACCACCCGACAGACCTTCCAGTTCCACGGTGTTGTCAAGAGCAAGCTTAAGCCCGCTATGCAGGCCATCAACCGCGCTCTCATGACCACTATTGCTGCTTGCGGTGACGTGAACCGTAACGTCATGTGCAGTTCGCTCCCTACTCAGTCCAAGTACCACCGCGAGGTTTTCGCTTGCTCTCAGCTCATCAGCGACCACCTTCTGCCTTCGACCAGCGCCTACCACGAGATCTGGTTGACCGACGACGACAACAAGAAGACCCAGGTTGCCGGTGACGCTGTTCAGGACTTCGAGCCCCTCTACGGACCTACCTACCTCCCCCGAAAGTTCAAGATCACCATCGCCATCCCTCCTCACAACGACACTGATGTGTACGCTCACGACATTGGTCTGATCGCCATCAAGGGTGAGGACGGTAACCTGGCTGGTTTCAATGTCCTCGCTGGTGGTGGTATGGGTGCTACTCACAACAACAAGAAGACATACCCCCAGACCGGTCGCATGTTCGGCTTCTGTAAGACCGAGGATGTACACATCGTCTGTGAGAAGATCATGCTTGTCCAGCGTGACCACGGTGATCGCAAGAACCGAAAGCACGCCCGTCTCAAGTACACCATTGACGACATGACCGTGCCTGTCTTCCGCAGCAAGGTCGAGGAGCTCTGGGGCAAGAAGTTCGAGAACGAGCGACCTTTCGAGTTCAAGAGCAACGTCGATACCTTTGGCTGGCAGAAGGACGAGAACGGTCTTAACCACTTCACCTTCTTCATCGAGAACGGTCGTATCGAGGATACCCCTGAGTTCCAGATGAAGACTGGTCTGCGTGAGATCGCCAAGTCACTCAAGGGCGAGGCCGAGTTCCGTCTCACCGGTAACCAGCATCTCATTCTCAGCAACGTCGCCGACGAGGACCTCGACGCTGTCAAGGAGCTCATGAAGAAGTACAAGCTCGACAATGTCCAGTTCTCCGCCCTCCGTCTCAGCTCCTCCGCCTGTGTCGCTTTCCCCACCTGTGGTCTCGCCATGGCTGAGTCCGAGCGATACCTGCCCGTCCTCATCTCCAAGCTCGAGGGTTGCCTCGAGGAGAACGGTCTCCGCCAGGATTCTATCGTCATGCGTATGACCGGTTGTCCCAACGGTTGTGCTCGTCCCTGGTTGGCTGAGGTTGCTTTCGTCGGTAAGGCGTACGGTGCTTACAACATGTACCTGGGTGGTGGCTACCACGGCCAGCGCCTCAACAAGCTATATCGCCAGAGCATCAAGGAGGATGAGATCCTCGACATCATGAAGCCACTCCTTAAGCGCTACGCTCTTGAGCGTAACGAGGGTGAGCGATTCGGTGACTTCTGTGTCCGCTCCGGCGTCATCGTCGCCACCACCGACGGCCAAAACTTCCACGACAACGTAAGTCCTAACCAACTTTATACATCCATATAACATATACTAACTCTCCATCAGGTCGCCGAGGAAGAAGAGGATGAATAAATGATCAAAAACACTGAAACGAAAATTACGGACTGGAACGGAAAAGAAGAAAGAATGAAGGATCAATGTTGGGATGAAAAACACTGATATCATTGCTTTTTATTGCTTTACTTGTTTTTGCATAGCTTGATGTTGTATTAACTTGGCCGGCGCAACTGATAGGAACGCATTTTATTCCATGTAGAAATACTCGCAAGTCTTTGCGTGAATCATCTAGATTGTTGAATTTCATAGACTTATTATCTCGACTTCACATTACATTTGCCCACATATTACAATTTTTGTTTGAGATCTTGCTTTGATTATTCTAATAGGCGATCATTTAATCAGGGGTATACACGTTCCTCCTACTATATACAGAAACCTCGTCTCCAGGAGTGAATTACTTCGTATTCATCAAAACAGAACCTTGCATTCAAAACATTCGTTTCCTCAGTCATATCCGGTATCATATCCTTTTTCTCAAAAACTCATCTGCTACATCGTAACATTCCCAACTAATAGCTGAGAGTCCATCATTTCCCATACAGATGGATAGTGTCAATACGCCAACCTACGCCAATGCAAATGCCCATTTTCTAAATGCATAACAAAAAAGCACAACGCAAATAGTCAAAACATGAAGATGATGGCGAACATCAACTGCGTAGGTTGCTCCCCACACTGCTCATCTTGTCGTTGACTCTCTCCTTCAAACCACCCATCCATCGAGGAGCCTTGAGAGTCAGACGGACTCGGCCTTCGACTATCATGTTGATCACGTTGAGGATGGCAAAAGTTGTGGAACCGATAGCACGGAAGACGGCGAGGGCGGCGACAGACCAGAGAAGGAAGCGCAGGTAGTAGTTGTCGCCAATACCTCGGGCACTGTAGATCTCAGAGACGGCCATACCGAGGATACCGTTACCGATCATCCATGTGAGGACGAGATAGGTTCGGACACTCTTGTAGTAATCTTCTTGCAGCTGAGAGTCGCTTGGGGGAGGCTCGGGGACTTCAAGACGGTCACGGAGGTTGCGCAGAGCTTCATCGTATCCACTGTCGATATCGAGCTGTTCGCTGGGCATTTCCAGCTCGACAGTCTCGCCCTTACCCACAGCACCACCAAGATCAGTCTTCATGACGTTGTCACCCTTGGTACCCCAAGTAACATCGTGAGTATTGCAGAAGGCGTAGACTTGTAGTGTGCAAATATAGCTGGGAAGAAGTATGAAGTACTGTGCAGAAGATGTGATCATATGCCAGGGATCCAGATACAAGATGGACATGACAAAGTACATGCCGATCGTTGATAAGATGGAGACAATCATGTTGGTAAATACGTTCTCGCCCATCGCTATCTCGTCGTCTTTGGATGTGAGTTGGCGAATAATGATGTAGAATGTTGCGAACGTCGTGTAAAGCATGATGATACTGTAGATGATCATACTGGCAAGATACAGTTTCCTAGATCCTTGAGGTCGATTACCAAGAGAGAGGATAAACTGGGTCGATATAAGGAGTACGCAAGAGTACCGCAAGATGTGGAAGATGATGGTAGAGATGTTATGTCCGAATGGGTCGATTTTCGGATCTGTTAAACCACCCGCAACGAAGTAGAAGGTGAGGTAGAAGTTGGCCAGGGAGAAGAAAGTGAAAAAGAGCTGGATGAACTGATACAAAAACTCCACATGCAAGAGGATCTTGCGAGCAAAGGTATGGTCTGTGAACCAAATCTGCTTGAAGTGGACTAGCGAGTAAACGGCAGCAAAGAAGGCACCGTTGAGCCATCGACGACGCTGGGAGATGAACTCGGGAACAGTATCTAGATTTGTTAGTGAAAGTGTTTGGGCTGACTTATAGAAGTTGACTTACCAGGCACATCGGTTTCACCGGTACATCCCTTGACATACTTGAGAACCCATCTCTCGCCACGTTTGGCAACCAACTCCCAACAAAGGATACGATCTTCCGCAAGATACATATTGGCAGTGAAAACATCGGCATGTTGTCCGTGCAGAGTCTCACCCTTGAAGTATTGACTGAGAGGGCCATGGCCAGTCTCGTCGTTCTGGAGCGCATGGTATCGGTAGGCACTAAGAGCACCAGGCAAGACGGTAATGTAGCCGAAGACGGATTCGAGGGGCTTGTCAAGAATGTTGGACATTTTGTACTCAAAATTTTGAGATGCAACAAGAGGGTTAAGCAGGTTGAGACCCATCTTGCCCTTCATAGCCTTGATCTCTCCACATGCGCCAGCGACGTTGGAGTCGGTATCGAAAGCCTTCCACAAGTGGTAGAGCGAAGTACCACTGGGACGAGTACCAACATCAAGCAAAATGCAGACGTTAGGGTTGAGAGCCTGGCCGAAAGCGTTGAAGAACCAACGATGAGAGTTGAGCTTACGCTGGTTCTTTTCCTTAAGACAGAAAATCATCTGACAAGGAACAATTCCCTTCTCAGCACCCTTGAACTTGAGATCGGAGTCGAGAGAGACTTGAGTGGTGTATTCGTAAACGTGAGCCTGCACAGCACGGTTGTTGACAAAGTTCTTTGCGATACCATGCTGATAGACACCCATAGCAGCGAGAGCGTCCAGAGTACGGGGGTTGATCTTTTCACGACCATCTGAAACAATGCAGACGACGATTTTCTGCCATCCATTCTCACCCCAAGTACGAGATCGCGTACGGGAGCAGAAGTGTGAGATGTTCTTCATAACGGCGTGCATGGTTCGAGTGAAGCCGATCTCATCTTCGTTGTACATGGTAACACAGATGAACAATTCGGTCTCTCGAACTGTCTTGCCAAAGGTTTGTCGTAGGGTGTAGCCTCTTTCGACAAAATCATCGGGATCGCAAGTAACAGCGGTATAACGCATGTGAGTGAATTCGATCTCACTGCGTCGAGGCAAGAAACTGTACAGAATTGTCGGAATCTTACACTCCAACACCAGCTCACCGTTGATGAGCTGAACCTCTTTCCTTGCCATCTGAGGAGCACGAACACCTCTTCGTTCCTGGGCACCGCTTGGAGCTGGGCCATAGTGCTCGACCTTGTCCCAATCATCGGGATCTCCTTCGTGTAGAGTGTCTTGGGACTCCGCAGAAAGGTAGGAGCTGCGGTCAACCGGATGGGGTCGGGCGTCGCTCAGGTCGGATTCAGGTCCGAAGACATCGTCGTCCATAGGATCGTGCAAGGGGATAGAAACAGTCGCGTCGTCTGCAAATGGTGGAACAGGCTGTCTCGAGCTGTGGAAAAGAGGTGCGGGAGGAAGAGGTCGTCGTGGACTTCCGCCGTATCTAGATGAAGGTGTTCCAGGTCTAGGGCTTCCGTTCAAATCGGAAGGCTCGTACATGTCGTGGTTTGGGGGAGGTCTCGAGAGATCGGATCTGGTGAAGTCAGACATACGAGAGGAGGGCGTCCATGGTCGCTGAGGAGAGCCATAATCCTGAGCATCATAGCCACGCGAATCATAGGACATGTAAGATCCTCCTCCCGGGGGGCCCAATGACGGGGCATCGTCGAAGATGGAACCAGATCTTGATGACCGAACGCTCGGCTGATAGTGGAGGTTTCGAGGACTTCGGATACTGGGAATTTTGTCATGTGAGTCTGCGTTCTTCAAGCGGCTGATGGGGCGAGGAGGAACAGTTGGGTTGGCATCTAAGCCAAGGTGTTGATGTTGTTTGTGGACCCTGCGTCTTTCGCTAATCCCCTCGGGAATCTCTGGTAGATCCGTAGGTAAATCTGCGAAGGCGACATGGATACTGTTTCTGTTCTTGTTCTGCAACTTTGCAGCTGGGTCGCCCTCAATTGGCCTGTTAGGCAACAAGGATTGGGATTCGGCCACAGAGCGTAAATATGAAGGAGGATTGGGTGAAGGTTGTTCTTGTTCCTCATTGTGTACTGTTATCTGAGTCTCATCTTGTCGATCAGGTTCAGGCCTATGGGCCCGTTCTCCTGCTTCTGAAGACATGCTGAGATTCGAAGATGAAGTAAACAATGGGGGAGGAACCTCTACTGGCGTCATGAGGGGAGAAGGTGTTGACTTTGAGGGTGAAGTAGAGGCAGGAGAAATAGGAGAGATAGGGTGTACAGAAGGAGTCTGAATCTGGTTGTGATCCTGACTGGGGGATGAAGGTTGTACATACGTCTGAGGTTGAGGGTCGTAGTGTTCCTCGGATGTCAACAGTCTCACAGCAGCGGGACTGTAACCGGTAGGCGTGTGGTGAAGGTCCTCGTCATCGTAAGGCGGGAGGCTGTAGTCTGGTGGGCGCGACATATTCGGGTCCATTGTGAGTGAGAGGCTGGAATGCGGTTGACGGGTAGTTGCTTGCGACGATACGAGCGTGGCTGAACTATCCCGAAGCTCTCAAGCGAAGGATACTTTGCAACTCTACGGCCACTGCCGCTTGAGAGAAGATCCGAATCGCGTAATAGTCGAGCAGCCGCGAACGTAGAAACAAACAAACGTTGATGTTGATGGCGTCGTAGTTGAAACTCTGAGTTCAACGAGGCGTTGGTTCTGTGTAAAGTCAATGGTCGGTGTAGGTTTAGTGCCGTCTCTTCTCGCACGACAAAAGGTCTCGAGGATAAGAAACAAACAGAAACAATAACGTTCCAAATACAATTCAGTAAAGAATGAATGATGTTTAATTCTGTCTCCTTTTTTTTTGCTTGAGACGTTGTAATGACACAGACAAAGTCAAAGACAAGACAAGTAAGTAATGGAGCGAGCGGAGCTTTGATGGTGCAAGGTACGGTAAGTGCGGGTGTGGGTATGGGCATGTAAATTTGGTGGGGGAAAGAGCTAAGCTGGTCAACCTAAACAAATTACGTCGTACTGTTGGCATGACAACGCCTTCTTTCGGACATTTGCATCTGACACGGGTAAGCAGGTACAGCCACTGATACAAAGTCTCTCTTTCAACATGGCCCGCGTTGTTTCAGTGACTGACTGGGAGATAGAATGGGGATGGAAATGTTAATAGTGGGCGACAGTGGATGATAGTCAATTGCTTGCATTTCTTCAATGGTGGAGGCATAGTATCATCTATTCTGCTTCAATTCTACTCAACTACAATCATGAACATCTCTAGATTCTGGATGAATAAACAGTATTCGTTTACCTGCCAAGTTTGGCACGTTACATGTACCTGTATCCGTATCCGTAAGCCTGCTACGATCACCCAGCAACAGGAACTCAGCCTTCCAGATCCATGTAAAGCGCTTAACATTTCCAAGTGGGTACCTACAGAAGATCTAACGGTCTCGATCCCAAACTCTCCAAATATTTTGTACCCGTAAATAACAAGCAATCATAGACAAGGCCGAACGTTTGCTCCGAGCTCACAAACCTTTGTTCTCTGTCGATTAAGTTTAAAACGCCACAAACAATAACAACACCGATACAAAGCTTTGAACCAAGAACAGGCATAGAACCGGGAAGTTTTGGAGTGGGACTAGGACATGCTATACCCTGAAGCGAAACCCATGCCACGAGGTTGAATCACGATGGCGGAAACAACAACAGGGTGAACGGACCCGGCTATCGTTCTCCCAGCTTTAGTATTTTGATCGCTTATCGTCGTGGTTATGATGGGCATTAGTGATATGGAGTATTGAGGCTTTAGACTTAGTCCTCACCGACTGGGCTGGATCAGTTGAGATGCTAACCTGTAGACTAGGTATGCTTGAGATACATGTGGTCTGGCAGGGTCATAAAGCAGCCGGGTTGATCAATTGTGCTATGGCTGCAAGACTGACAGCCGCACTACTTCTATTCAAGCATGTCATTTGCTTCATTCCGAATTACGATAGACATTGAATCTAAGACAACGAAGACGCATTCACATCTTGTAACCTGCTCAGACCTTCAATAATATTACCAAACTGCGGGTATGTACGTCAACAAAAACATCTTGGTACTGTGGTCTAGTTGGTCATGACATCTCGTTAACACCGAGAAGGTCCCCGGTTCGAGCCCGGGCAGAACCTCACTTTTTGACTTTTTGGCTTCCCAATAATCATCCTATCATCGTATGCAGCTTGCAAGACGTAGCTTTCAACCTCAATTGATTCAAATGTTACTCCTGAGCCATGCCTACTGCAGTTTTGTCTATGCTGACCGGACTGAACTAAAGAAGTCGCTTGGGTAGGTTCGTCCGTTCAGAGTCGTTACGTTACAGGGCTGTTATCTCAAACTCTCGAACTTTACAGTGGTGATGTTGAACTCAACTCAATAAGTCAGTCATACTGAACCACAAAATACTGGCATTCATCTACAAGCTGCCATCACTACCTCACTTCAGATAAGCTATTGAACAGACAAGTTAAAACATCACCGCTTCTTGAGAGCTCAAAGGAAGCTCACTTACAAAAGTTCCATGACGCTCTGCCCATTACAGTAGCAGAAAGTGAAATATACAGGGCCCCTGGTCGCTGTCTTCCCCGCCATAGATAGCTCGCCATAGCGGAGACCAATCACTGTAAGCTTCCGACTATCCGAGACATCAGGAACTCTCTTATCAACGAGATCTTCATTCCAAAGACTCCCATCTCCTCTTCTCTCTTTCATCATAACTTCTCAGCAATGGATGAGAAGGCTCAACTTCCGCCATACAGTTCGCTACCAGCGCCTGTTGGGCAACAGCAGCAGCGCAGCAGACGAACGTTACGTCGCTCACGCGCCATCAGACTATTTGCTCTAGCATGTCTTGCCTTCATCGTCTTTGCCCAATGGCGACAAATTTCACCAAGAGAGGAAACTACACTTTCAGTTCAGAAGCTAAGCGAGGACCTTGAGACGTGCAAGAAGTTTCGTGTCAAGCCTGAAGACCCAGCTGGTCTAGGACGTGATAAGAATGCTCGTTATATCGATGGCGGAAAACCGACATTGATTAAGAACGCTACTGTCTGGATTGGAGAGCCTGTCAAAGGGACGAGCGATGAGGATGCGCGTGCTGGAAAGGGCTGGGAGTGGGTGCAGAGTGATGTCTATCTCGAGAAGGGTCTTATCCAGCGCGTTGAGAAGGACATTAAGACTTCTTCGCTGTCTGACGATACTATCGTCTACGAAGCCTATGGTCGTCGCTTGACCAGTGGTATCGTTGATACCCACAGCCACGCTGGCGTTTACCCTTTGCCTTCTCTCGAAGGTAACTCAGATGGAAACGAGATGTCAGACAACATCACACCTTGGGCCCGCGCCATCGACTCTCTCCTTCCCTTGGATCCTCAAATCGAAGTCATTAAGTCCGGAGGTGTAACTACATCCCTCATCCTTCCTGGTTCAGGCAACAACATCGGCGGAGAAGCCTACCTGATCAAACACGCCGTTGGCAAAGCTGATGGCCGGCAAGAAATCAGCGCTCAGGACTTACTAGCTGACCCTGATCGCAACTGGCGTTACATGAAGATGGCTTGTGGCGAAAACGCAAAGAGAGTCCACGGCGGTGTTGGAAAGAGACCTTTTAGCCGCATGGGTGAAAGCTATGAGTTCAGGCATGCTTTTGAGCGAGCGCGAGATTTGATCCAGAAGCAGGATGATTGGTGTGCCAAAGCTGAGAGTCTGGGTGTTGAGAAAATGGACGAGTATCTTCCTGGTGAGATCTTTTGGGAGAGCTTGACTGCTGCGCTGAGGGGACAGGTTCATATCAACACGCATTGTTATACTATTCCTGACCTCGAGGCAATGGTCGATCATACGAACGAGTTCAAGTTTCCTGTCCGGGCTTTCCACCATGCTCACCAGACATACCTTGTCCCAGAGGTATGCAATACTCACCGGAAATAGGGTGTTCTGTACTGACATGCATTATAGATTCTAAAGAGGACTTGGGGTGGACGGGCTCCCGCTTCAGCTCTCTTTGCCGACAACATGTTCTACAAGACTGAAGCCTATATTGGCTCAGAATACGCTGGCAAGATCCTCAATGAGAATAACCTCACGGTCGTTTATGTCAGTGACAACCCCGTCATCAACGCGCAGCACGTCCTTTTCGAAGCAGCAAAGGGACATCACTACGGTCTTCCCTACCACGTTGCGATGGCCAGTGTGACTTCTGCGCCCGCTGATTTGCTCGGTATGGGCAAGCGACTAGGAAAGGTCAAGCCTGGTTTTGATGCCGATGTTGTTGTCTGGGACAGCGATCCTCTTAGTGTTGGCGCAACTCCTGTGCAAGTCTGGATTGACGGTACATCTCAATTTGAAAGCCCTGTCGAGCTGTCGAAGCAGGACGAAGCTACTGCATCCATCCAAAAGGTTGCTGAGATTGTTGAGGAACCAAGCAAACTCGACAACGTTCTCTTCACCGGTGTCACCAAGGTGCTTCTCGAAGATGACAAGACATACGAGTCTCTGGAACAGCCCGTCAACGTGGTCATCTCCAAGGGCAAGATTACTTGCGTCGGTAACTGTGACTCTGAGTTCGATGCTGCAGCTGGAACTGGCGTAAAGACCATCGCTCTCAAGAACGGTTACTTGACACGAGCTTTCACCGCTGTCGGTGGTACCTTGGGTCTTAGCGAGATTGATGCTGAAAGTGTGACTAACAATGGACCTAACCCATTAATCTTTTCCAGGGCCATTGACGGCCTTGCTCTTGATTCCAAGAAATTACATGTTGCAGCTCGCTATGGTGTTACGAGAGCTATCTCTGCACCAGTCTTTGTGGGCGGTGCAACTCACTTCGGCACCAGCGTTGGCTTCTCAACTTCAGCGTTGACTAGCATCGAAGAAGGGGCTATTTTTGCTCCTGATTTGGCTGTTCATTACACTCTTGATGTCAATGTCAGGGGCTCAACTAGTTACTCTGCCGCTTTTGGTGGTCTGAGGAATAAGCTACTCGCAGCTGCCACGTCTACGAACCCCGTTGTCAATCCATTTTCTGAAGAAGCATTCCTTAAGAAGGTGGTCACTGGCGAGCGAGTCCTAGCTCTCACCATCAACAGTGCAGATGGAATCGCAACAGCTCTTCGAATCAAGTCCGAGATCGAGGGCTTGCTCGAAACCTCCAACGTAGCTCAGCGTCTCAAGGTGGCTATTATTGGTGGTGCAGAATCCCACATGGTCGCCAAAGAGCTTGGCCAAGCCGGCGTCGGCGTCATTCTTTCGCCTCTTCAATCTATTGGCGATAGCTGGGACTCACGCCGCGTACTTACTGGTGCACCACTCACGAACGGTACTGTCGTTGATGCGCTGCTTGATGCTAACGTGACTGTGGGCATTGGACTGCACGAGGACTGGGAGCTGCGTGATCTTGGATTTGCAGCTGGAACGGCTTACAAGAATGGCGGTGGGCGATTAGGTGAGAAGGAGGCGATCAATCTTGTTAGTAGCAATATTTACAAGATTCTTGGAGCGGATGAGAAGGATATGGGTCATTTTATGGTTACAGAGGGAAGTCCTCTTGAGATTGGATCGAGACTTAAGGCTGTTGGACATGGAAGGGACCAGGTATCTGTGTTTATTTAGTCATGTATAACTCGGATATATCTCATGATCCGGAAATATCTTTACTATTCTCTCTTTCTCTAAGAGTATCATGACATGCTATCCATATCGGAATATCGGAAAACGGCAGATTACAAATTGCGGCGCGGGAGAGAAGTGGAGCTTCGCGCGCGGGTAATGACCAAGATCGACTCTATTGGTTAGAAATGAGATGATTCCTCGGAAGTTGACAGCGGGAAGCGGAAACTGCTCCACACTGGAAGCCATGACGGCTCCTTATCATGACTGTCGAGGATAAATATAAATACCTGAAGGGTCCCCGCCATGATGAGAAGATAATAAGACAACCTATTCATGTTGAGATACACACCAACATTATACAAGCCTTTCTTTTCTCACATACATAAAACAATGTCTAAACTCGCTCCTGTAATTGCCCTCTCTCATGGCGGTGGTAAGTCACTTACACTCCATATCTTATCAATCATGGCCATAACTAACATCACCAGGTCCTATGCCCATCCTAGGTGACCCTGGACATAAAGAAATCATCTACTCCCTCAAGAACCGCGTTCCCAAAATCCTCAAGCTTGGCACCCCAGATCAGCCCCGAGCCATTATCCTGGTTACAGCTCACTGGTCCACCGACAAACCCACCATCTCCTCAGGCGCATCTCACAAGCTCCTCTATGATTACTACGGGTTCCCCAAAGAGACATACGCGCTTAAATATCCTGCGCCAGGACATCCCGAGATTGCGAATGAGGTTGCCGAAGCGCTAAAGGAAGAGGGTCTCGCACCTGAACTCGATGAAGAGCGTGGCTGGGATCATGGCGTGTTTGTTCCACTTCTCCTCGTCAACCCCAAAGCCGACATCCCCATAGTTCAAGTCTCTGTCTTAGAGTCTGAAGATCCGGAACAACATCTCCGCATGGGATCAGCCCTCGCCAAACTTCGATCTCAAAATATTGCCGTCATCGGCTCCGGTTTCGCAAGCTTCCACAACATTCGCGCCATGATGGCGCTCGGTGTTTCAGGACCCGAAGAACAAAAACAATTCAGAGGTTTATCTGATCAATGGAGTCGTGCACTATCTGACGCGACGATGAAGAAGGATAAAGACGAAAGATGGAAGGCGCTCAAGGGCTGGAGGAAGTTTCCGCATGCGAATATGATGCATCCGTCGGGAGGAGGGGAGCATTTTATGCCATTGCTTGTATGTGCGGGGGCGGCGATGGATGGGGAGGAGACTATGAAGTATAGTGATGAGTATGTTGGGGTTGAGATTACTACATTTTACTGGGGATCCGAAGAGGTTAGCAAGTTGTAAATTGACTTAACTGTTGTCTCTAATTTAGTTAGCATGTTTATCGATTATGGTTGTGAATATGCTTCTTTTTTGTCCAATATCATGCCAAGCGGTGGGTTACGTTGCAACCCCCTCCATCCGATTCATCCTCTCAATTGGTAAATCCATTTCTCTCCCATTGGGGCAATTGGCATCCATTAACTTGCACATCCTTGTTTAGGTCCCCTGATTTACAGGAACATGTACCGGTTTTCACTAACAAACCCTCAGAAAAGGCGAATTTTCAACCCACTCATTTCTTGACCCGCTGCCGTCATCATCATCTTGGCATTCCGAGTCAACTTGGAGTCAACTTGGAGCAAAGTATCCGTAATAGAAAACTTCGCTGACGTCAAATTTGATCCCAAGAGGTTTCGCCAAGATCCAATGAAGAACCTGCATATGCAATGCAATCCCTGCTTCTACTTGTCGTGCCTCTACACAGTTTACCTATTAGAATATTGTAAAAAGTCAAAAGATGATCAGAACTGGTATTCGCTCTTGCTGTTTAAATAGATCACTAGTTGCCTCGCAGCTTCCTCGTTTCGCTGCAACTACAACTACAACACCTTCCAGAACTTACACCTTTTGCCGCGCAATTACTCCCTTGCCTTTTCTTTCACCAACACCAAAGAAATTCTACACAACTGCCAACAGCATGGGTCAACACTACAAGCCCACAATCGACTCTCACGTCGTCAAGATCTTTGTTCTTGAGACTGATACTCCTCACCCTGATACCCAGTACGAGCGTGGTTCTTTCGGTCAGATTCTACACAATCATTTCTCGAAAGCGGGAAAGAACCATCATCCTCCTGTGGGCGTCGAGACTGAACAGGTCTTCGTCGTCACGGAAGAAGGTGGACGTATTCCCAAGGTTGAGGAATTTGACGGCTATGATGGATTGCTCATTACAGGAAGCATGTATGACGCGCATGGCGACAACCAGTGGATTCACGATTTAATGGACATGTTGAAGCGTAAATACCAACATCAATTCAAGTCTAAGAGAACCAATGCTAATTCATTTACTAGAACTATGGATAAAGCGTCCTGATTTCCACTTCACGGGTGTTTGCTTCGGTCACCAACTCCTCAATCGCCTGCTAGGCGGCAAGGTTGGCCCTTCACCTTCACAAGACTGGGAGCTAGGCCACAACGCCATTACCCTCTCACCCATCGGCAAGCGCCTTTTCCGAACCCGCGAGGACAATGTCTACCTTCACCAAATGCATCAAGACCAAGTTCTCGAGGCCCCGACTCTCGAGTCAGCCAAGGGTCTTCTACCGGAAGACACAGACATTCACGTCTGGGGTAAGAGCGAACACACCGCTATCCAAGGCTTGTACATTCCCAACAGGCTGTTCACTTCGCAAGCGCATTTGGCTTTTGACGAGGACATGGTCAAGAGACAGATTCAAATGAGAATCGATAGTGGTGGTATCAAGGATCTTGAGCATGCGGATAAGGCTGCTGAGACGGCGGATTTGGAACACGATGGAGATCTGGTTGCTGCGGCGATTCTGAGAATCTTCAAGGATGATGACGATGGTATGCATTGGGATTAAGGTATGGAGGTGGAATCTGTGTTTAACGTAACGGTTTATTCGGAAAATCATTTTAATTGAAATACAACAAAAAGCTTCCTTCCTTAATAACCAATCTCAAAATCATCTGACAGTCTGGTTTAGAAGTTAATGTGAATCTTTGCCTTGGAAGCTATTGTAGCTTATACCCATGGCAGCATTATCGTGCTGACGGCCATCTAGACATCCTTTGAACTGCAAAGCAGTGAGGTTAGGCCACCTGACGATTGAGATGAAAAGCGGCTTTGTGAAGGACGATATTCGCTACCAGCAGAGTCTGCTTCCTGTGTAGCCGCGCGCTCTGCATTACAGCAATATGCTGTGGCAGCTTCAATGTTCTCAGCGGCGACGGGCGGCTAGGCTCATATGAAGAGCCTCGTGAGAGATTTCATGAAGACATCGTGGAGTTCTTGGTATCCATGTAAAATGTATAGAAACTCTGTGAACGGAACACGAATCCAGCCCGCCGCTTGCCTTGATGTGTGATACTTCCATTCCTATCTGCCCGCAGTACGTTCGTACCTATCCTAAGAGTCAATGGATCTTTGCCATCCACTGACGGCAGCATGACAGCGGAGCAACAATGATGCAAGGGCTAACTGAACTCCTAGCGTTTGCAGTTGATACAGCTATAGTGGCAAGAGCAGGCAGTGTCTTGACAAGTCCTAGACTGTTGATGTCAAGTCGTGATAGGTTCATCAGAGCGAGTGTAGTTGCTAAGGAGAAGATGAAGAAGGTAGCTCGTCTTCAAAATTCCGTATCTGTCACCCTTGAGCTCCCTATCAATATATGTTATATATATGCTTCTCGACGTTTCGCAATAGCCGTGAAACCTTAGGAGGAGGTGGTATTTTCGGCGAAAAGTGTCGCTGGCCCTCCACCTCTCTATAACAAAATGTGCGCGGAAAAGAGTAATGTTCCATAGCTCGTCAGTTAACGCAGCCACATGTTCCAGTAGTGGTCGTGCCCTGGAAACACTGTATAATATATAGGGCCTTTCTCGAGATCTGTGGCCTCGGTTGCTTTGTTCTCGCGGTCGGCATCTGATAGTGCCATCACCAGATGTACATGTATATGAATATAAAAGCTCGGGGTATCGCCTTGGGGAATCGTGTGGCTGCCATCACTGCCAGTAGATCTTGGTGAAGATGCCTGCCGAGTTCTTGTAGTATACGATATAGATAAAGACGGAAAAGACGAGATGATGGGGAGATGAGAGACTGAAGAAACAAAAGAATACTGGAGAATTTATAGTTGAGAATTGGTTAGCTTAATTGTCAACTGACTTCCTCTGCTGTCTGTATTATTTGATGCTATCAAGCATCACTTAGTTGGGCATAGATACAGCTTCATGATTGTCGGCTTGCATATAGCTTTCTAGCAGGTATCTCAAGACAAC
Organism: Fusarium humuli; assembly: GCA_004366955.1. Lineage (NCBI taxonomy): Eukaryota > Fungi > Ascomycota > Sordariomycetes > Hypocreales > Nectriaceae > Fusarium > Fusarium humuli. The sequence continues at coordinate 651,964 of QHKN01000024.1, forward strand.
AAGACACAATCATTGACAAAGTATTAATAGAACAAATGACAACAACCATGACAGATACAATCGTCGTCAAAAACTTGCAAATCAGGCATTACATTCAGTAACAAGCAGCAAATAAGTCATATATCATAAATTACTATTCCTATCCCAAACACCAGTTTTACCCACCAAACTCGCTAAATTCACAAATCCCAAACAATATCATACGAGCTTTTTCAACTCTGGCAAAGCCCACTGCTTCATCCACTTGCACTCTAACAACTCCTTCGCTGTAACACGGTCTCCGGGTCGGAACGTCATGATACTCTTCATCATGTCGATGAACGCAGCCTTTTCGTCCTTGGACATGGGCTTCATGTTGCTTTCTTTACGGGACTTTTGGATGCATCGCTCAAAGCGGGTTTCCCATGTGTTGCCGTTGGGCTTTTGTAGTGAGTTGATGTCCTCCGCTACGTCTTCGACCCAGTATTGTGAGGGCTTGGAGCCATATGCTGACCATTCTTCTGGGATTTCGCCGAGAAGATCAATCTGGTCTTGAAGAATGTCATCTTCGGATAGAGTCCAGGCATCGAAGAGGGGTTGTTGGCCTACAACGTTCCAAAGGAGACAGCCTAGACTCCAGATATCGGAGCTAAAAGAAAGAGATTGACAAACATCAGGGAACTGCGTCTCAGGAGCGCGGTACCGGATGGGTGTGTTGGAGTATTGTCGCTTTTCTTGACTGGGGAGATAAGACTCTCCAAAATCACCAAGAAGAATCTTTGCATCTGCAAGAGCGACATCCTCACTCTTTTGACCCAACCATATTGGCAGCACAGCATTACGCGGCGCATTGTCATCAAGGGGAAGACCGTCAAGTCTTGTAACAGGGACAGTAGTAGGATGACTATGCCTTTCATGCAGTTGATCCGGGGACAGCTTTCTGATTCGCTCGGGGAGTTGCAGCAGGATGTTGTCAAGGTGGAGGTCACCGTGCACCACACCGCCTTGATGAAGATAGGCCACAGATTGAACAACCTGTGCGGCAATAGCTCGGGCCGTCCGTGGTTGAAACAGTCTTGAGAACGATGCATCCTTTGCAAGTCTCAGCGACATCATAGCTGGGTCGTTAACCAAGCATGTATGTCTTCCATTCGGTCCATCAAAGTGGAAGTTATCCGTGACATGACGAATAAGATTCCTCGCAGGATGATTCTTGCCAGCTTTTGTCTCAAGCTGATTCAGAACATCAACCTCTGTAGAATCCTCCCCAAAGTCGGCTAGAACAATCTTCAGTGCGGCATATTTCTGTTTCAAAATATCCCATGAGAGCCAGACGGTAGAATAACCCCCATGGCCAAGCTTATTGAGAATAAGATAGCGATCCTTGATAGTTTCACCTAGTGCAACAGGATGAAACCCGCCATGACAATACTGTTCGAGGTTCTCGACATGTTCGATGTAGTTGTAGTTGTAGCCCATGTTGATGAGTCTAGTATTGTGGTCGTCCATTACCATAGGCGGTGGAGCTTGGGTCGTTTGGGCGGTGACGGTGGCTAAGCCGCGAGAAGCAGCTTTTGAGATGATGCCATTGAAGCGAAATGATCTCTTTTTCGCTCCAGAGATTAGAGTGAGAGAAGGTCGCCGTAGCGATTTGAGACTGCAAGTAGCCATTTTTGGTGGTGCGGTAGGTTATCGTCTTTGTCTTCTTTCGGTGAAGGTATTTCTTGTTTCCATTAGTGGTTTTGAGGATTGGGCCATTCCGGTATGTTTAGCGAGGGTATATGTGTAAGCGATATAGGTATAGTGTAAGTGTAAGTGTAAGTGCAAGTGTCGATAGCATTTAATTCATTATAGGATTGAGTGATTGAATTGAATTGATATCGAAAAGCAGAAAGAGAAACAGAAGAGGAAGAGTCGAGGTTTATGAGTAACATGGAGAAGCCGAAATCCGGGGTAAGAAGAGCTAAGTGTTACTCATAGATACTGGAGCTTAACTATGGAGTCGGTCTGTCTCAGACTATCCACTTCCCTTGAGCCGGAAACCACCCATCCATCCAGGTGACCCCCCTAGCCTCAGGCACCGTTTCGGACATGTTCCGAGTGACAAATGCCCTGGAATAAACAACAGCTGCATGATAATCATAGTGTATCCGTAGCCTTCCCAGGATTCCTTGTAATGAATCCAATCCCGCGGGAGTTGACGGGACCTGAAGACATCGTATCCTATCTTATTCGGTGGATCATCAACGGTTGGAATCGGGCAAGTTTAGTCGACAAGCTAGAAAATTTTAAAGTCTTGTGATTTACTCCTGAGCAATGACCTTGATGTCTCTATAGAAACAGAAGAAACAAGAACAGTGACAGAAATGACAGAAACCGAAACAGAGTACAATTCATGACTACGGAATGTCTTATCTCGGGTACTCTTTTCGAAAGAATGACTCTTATCTTGTGCCTGATAATGATGCCGGTTACGGCCCGTCAATCACAAGGAGCTATTTGAGGATCCACACTCCTGATCAAGTAAACACCAACTGCCAGAATCCGGGGTAACTTATCGAGAGACATTCTTATCAAGAGCTTGGCATCAACATATACTTCTTATCTCTAGTGATACTGACTGTAGTTTTACTATTTTATCCAGTATTGGATTCCTTCTATACGACCCGGGGACCTCGGATTGTAATTAATACAGCAGAGGAGCATCATCAAGTCTCGTTGTCTCTCATGAACTTCGTCATGATGGACACAGACTGATCATGCAATTGGATCCCAGGTGGGTGACAGAAGAATTGTCCTCTAAGGCTTGGGACGCCAACATACAGTAGCCTAAGTGCTTTTCTAGGCTCACATGAGGTGACCAGATTATTTCGTCTTTTTATGCCCTAGGCGGCCAATTCTGATGACACCCTGACGGATCCCAAATCGTCACCTCAGCTTTCCGAAAAGCATGAAGAACGAAACTTTTACGTAGCATTACATCTCTTGTCTTTCCTGATCAAGAACACAACGAACCTTACTCCACTGGAGATCTCTCGGTGTGCTTCGGAAAACAGCACTAGAATCCACTCGTTCTAGAATGTGGATGGCATCTTAAAGCTGGGCATGCATGATAAATCTCCCGTCTCGCGTAATAATTCATGTTTGGGTCGCTGATACAGCCAGAAGATCTTGCATTGAGTCCAACAACTTCATATGAGTCTTCTTTCACTACCCAGATCCAGGACGACAACTTCTCTGTCAGATGAGGGTTTAGGACCATGGTTTCTTCTTCTTCATGTCTCTGAGATCGGAGTACGCGATGCGTACAATGGTCACGTCGACGACGCTCGGTAACCTTCTCCCAGGTAAAATGAGCACAGATCAACCGTCATCAAGATAGTCGGTCACCTCCTCATAGCACGTGTCCAACCTCGATCGATTCGTGGAACAATCTGAGATATCCATACACCATATCCCCTTCTTCGACCCCGGCCATCGCGAAAACTTGTGCAATTTAAAACCCATCACCGTACTACTCCCCAAGACACCGATCACGAGACCGGCATCACTTCAACCTCCTATATTGAAACACTCTCTGCACGCCCCTACGGAGATATATGTCCAAGTGGACTTTCTATTTCTGAACATGCACTAGGGCAGTGAGTGATCTATGCGCATGCAAAGTGGGAAAGCTTGTCGGATCGAATATCCGGAGCCGCACGCTATTACCGGCAATGCATATCTTGTTTGACAACATCTCTAATGGGCTGGTACACTTCTCCTTAGATTAAATACTAGACCCAGGCACTCACATCAAGTGACACTGCGAAGTTGCCGTTTTGTAGGACCTGCATCGCGTGATGCTACACCACTACATTCCCATCAAGCACCAACACCACATATGAGGCGCCGTACGAATTTGCATATATGGCTGGGTGCTTGTTACACAGAGTCTAGATTGACTTTCCCCGCTCACGAATACCCCAGATTTGACTGCTTATCGGACGGTCATATTATGTTAGGTTGTTATGTTTAGGGCGTCGGTACCTTACCCCAGGCACCTGATGCTTGGCTACATCTTTGACAGAGAGAGGGAGAAACATGTTATGATGACGGAGTTTGAAGTGCGTTATTGACGTTCACGAATTGAAGATCAGAATAAACTGGGCTGGCCTGTCATAAGTTGGGTCAGTAGACCGGGGCCCAGAGGTTGCGTCAGATCATGATGATGTTACACAATCATCATGCGATACATCAAAGTCAGTCTTAATGACAACATTAAGCAAGAGATCGCGAAATTTTCAGATTTGAGAGTTGAATAGTTCATTATTAGATGTCTTTTTCGAGCCTGCTTCTTGAGCGGCCAGCATTCATTCATAACTAGATACAGAAGCTTTGATAGCTGTACAACACATTAGGGCTCTTCTGTCCCTTTCATCTTCAATTCATTTGTAACTTTTTGTACTCCAAAACTCCAATCCAATCCAAAAGGTCATTTCCCATATGTGCTGTATTCCCTTTCTTCTTTGTAGAAAACAAAAATTGTAGTAGTATAAGTGGAAGCAACTGTAGTCTTCCTTTCAACGCTTCTGGGGTATCTTCTTTTGTGCAAATCGGATCGCCGCGTGTCTCATGCAGTTGGTGACAAAGAAAATTAATCGCAAATATTAAACAAGAAAGCAAAGTCGTTCATCTGATTAGACGGCAGGATCATTGTCCTTCATCTTCTGAGAGAACGAGAGGGGAGTTTGAAAGGCTGCTGAGTCGGTGAGCGTCGATGTGCTCGAGGCTGTCGTATTGGATGGGAGACTCGATAGCAGGGTAGGCGGGAGGGCTAGGAGGCACATCTTGGTAGACGGGAGGAGCCTCGTTGTCCCAGCTGACACCCATACCAGCATGAGCAGTCATGACAACACCGTAGTGCATACGGAGGATGCGGCCAGTGCCGGTCTGGGTAGCCAGTTGAGGCTTGCCTTCGGGAGCATATTCTCGAGAGACAACAAGCTCAATGAGAAGAGAGTGTGTCACCTCAATGCCTTCCAGAGACTTAGTATCGCAAGCGTACTTGAGCTCCTTGGTGTGAGACTTGTACTGGTTGGCGAAGTAGTCGAATTCCAACTCAACATTGCCATCAGTGCCAGTGAAGTCAGACTTCCAGCCATCGTGGAGGTGCTTCTCGCCCAGAACGCGGACCTCTTGGCGAGGGAGGCTCTTCTTCTCGGTATCTTGGGTAGCAGCTGGAGTGTGTCGCTCGCAAGCAGGGGCCTGAGACTTGATAGTCTCCTCGAGTCTCCAGGTAACCTTCTTGAGTCGCCAGAAGTCAATAGTCTTGGCCTTCTCGTTGCGGCTCATAAGGCCATCCAGTCGCAGGCTAACGGTGTTGGTGCCAGTGGGGTGGATAATGTTGTTGTAGTGAGCGCTGGCCTTGATGTTGGTGGGAGGGAAGACGCGGACAGAGTGGTGAGGAATTTCGTTTTCGGGGAGAGATCGCTTCACAGGGACAGTTCGCTCGAATCGGATAGGTGTGACAGAGCCGCTGGAGGAGTGAACACTCTTTGTCACGTAGGCGTCGGCCTTGAACTCATAAGAGATAGCAACAACGGGAGTATCCATGGTAGCGGGAAGGTGGCCATCGAGGAGGATGGAGAAAGGGAATGCGTGACGACCCTTTCGGAGAGTGGTAGGCTGGGCCAGGAATTGCCAGCTCTTGAGCTCGGTGTACTGGTTTTGGCAGTCTGTGCAGTGGCTCTGGTAGGGCCTCTTCTGGATAACGTGGAGCTTGAGGGAAGCAGCAAAGCTTCCGACCTCAACAATCTCGTCCTTGACATCCAAAAACATCTGTCCAGTGATGAGAGCACCAGTGCTCTCCTCGGTGTTGCCGTGGAAGACTACTGGTGGGCTCTCGATGCTCCAGTCGATGGAAACATCCGATGGGTGATCCTTATGGGACTTGCCGAAAGGCAGAGAAATGCGGTGATGCTTCTTAACAGCATCAGCAAGTTCAGCCATCTTGACAGCGTGGATTTGAGGACGGTCCTCGCCGTCTGATGTGTAGGGGCTGCTTGTTCGTGATCGAGCAACCTTCTTGATCTGAGCAATGTTGCCCGATGAGGTGCGAATGAAGTTAGCCACGCGGTGGGGCATGGCTGCGGTCATGAGCGATACTTTTGTAAGACGCTCTTCTATACGGATTTAGATGGTGGGGGTTGGCGGCTAAAATAGCACACAGCGTGAACGAGTTTTCGCAAAAACTCTTCAGTGTGATGTAATGCCGGGAATAACTATCGACGCCCGTGGTGGTGTAATAAGGCGGGAGATGGCCAGGGACAACGAGGTCTTCTGACTCAATCTATGTTGCGAAGGGCGTAGATGAAAAGTCGGTAATGACGATCGATGGCGCTGAAGCAGACTCAAACCTGTTCCGAGATGGTGGGAAGAATTTGAGTGCCGGCTGTACCAGTCTATTTTCTTTTCCTCGAAATCTTTCGAAAAGTGAAGAACGAGCGACTGGGATATCAATTGGTCTGAATAGTCTTCTAGAAATCCAAATTGAACCGTTGATCGTAGTCGTTGGCGTTTCGTTTGTGTATAAGTGGTAGGCAGGTAACTTTTTTATAAGTCGTTGTTGGCTGGGGACTAACTTTAGTCAAGTGTTGTCGACCCTGAATAGATGTGAGTAAGTCTGGGGAACTTGTAATAAGCCAAGATGAGTATGGGGAAGATATGGAGAGTCCTTTCGAGTGGGAAGATCGAGGGCATCACCAAGACTAAATATCTGGACTCAGACTCTTCGACTCATGCTCCGTTCCTGGGGGAAACGATGTGTCATAGCCCATGATGCCCTGCTATGGCGAGCTTGTTAAGTGGCGCCTTTGTGGACATGCACTGACAGGCGGCTCCCGCCTGACTCTCACAGTTCTTCTCGCGCCCTGGAAGCCCTGCAACCCCTTTGGGCGTGTGGGTTATGGTTGGGTCCTGGGCCTGGAGACCGCCGAAGGGCGTGGGACCAGCAAGGTGGGCTTCTATGACCGGACCCTCCAGCCAGAACATATGCACAGTCTGCACCAGACCCTGGCACAGTCTGTATGTGTGCTACGGTTGGCCAAGACCAGTTTTCACGAACGGTAAGCTCCATCAACCAATGCTCAGTTGGCACGATCCAACGTTTCTGATCTGATGTCCATCAGGGACAAAGCACAGTGTACCATAGCGCAATACCTTGTGGGTCAATAGAAGGCATGTTGGATCTCGCTCACTGCGATCGTGGATCGTGGGACCAGGTTCAGTCCCCATGGGTGGAATAAACAGTGACGGATTTTTTTCATCAGGGGAGCAACCGACGCTGCCCGGCTGTGGCCGGCGGAGAATTCCAAACGACAGTCGGTTCTCGAGAGCTCTTGAAATGAAGCATTGGAAGCAGGTTTGTTGGTGTTGATGTGCTAGCTGGTTCGATCATGAGTGTAACTTGATGCAGCATCCAGATTGTTTCCTCGGACATGCATATCCTCCTGATCTGTCTCGGCTATGCTACCGCTGACTCTTGCACTGAAAATCAGACGGGCCAAGTCTCCGAGGGCGCATTCTTTTTTCTAGACGCACACTAGCCTTTGAATCTTCAGTGAGAGAGCATCGGCGTAGTGAACCGAAGGCCGGCCCGGTAAGCCACAGGGTTGATCAAGGGGGGACCCTTTTGATCTCAATTGCTAGTGCTCGGAAACTCTTGACGGAAATGATCGAGAAAGTGCATCAGCCCAGTAAATTATGATTCGATGTAGCGGCACATGACGCGGCAGAGAATCTCCAACCACTGTATGTACAGCACAGCCAGTCTTGGGGTGCATGTATCTCGTCAGATGCTTCATCTCAAACAAGCATTTCAATGCAGTTCTGTGCTAGCGTTTGAGGAATATGGTCACTCATAATGATGAGAAGGTATTGGTGACGGCATTTGCGATGTTGCATTTTTCTGCCCATATTCGGTCGGCTCTCAAAACTTGAAGATAATTTCTACATGACAAAAACGGCAGCCACGTGCCTCTAGTCGACAGGACAAATGGAAGGAGCAACGGAGGCTGGTTAGCGGCAAATAGCGCTATAAACTTGCCGATTACAGCGCCAAACTTATACACTAAATGGATCCTTAGGCCCCGGGGAGTACAGCGCCCATCACCTAGAATTTCGCCATTTGTAACCCCAATTAGGCCAAAAATGCCGATGGAAAAGGAGAACCTGGAAGCTATTAGGCTTCAATGGATGGGTAGCTTTGCTACTACGCAATTATGTGTAAAATGATCCCTTGTTCCGGTCAGGACAAGTGGATTGTGACTCTAGGAAGTGTAAACACTGCTGTGTGAAGCTTTCATTTACTCATTACAGGCGGTGTATGCGATCCGATGCCCAGCCAGAGAGGACTGTCAGGTGCTGCTGTCTTGCAAGTCAGGACCCCTGTGAATGTCACTACAGTACTGTTGGAATTCGGGGAGAACGCAACTCAGAGAAGAAAACACGCCACGAGATCTGAGTTGTATTACCCGAAACGGGCAAATGAGTAACGTTATTGGTCAATAAACTTCGACAGTGCTAGTTCCGTGTCTCGGCCGACGGAGGCGAGCGTCTATGGGCAATGGAACGTACGAGGTACTGTTGTATTCAACTGGAGATGGGAAAGAGAACACAAAGTCGAACTCTAGTCGATTTATGGTATGGCTTTCTCGTCTCACCGGTAGTTGCTAATGAGACAGTGACAATAAAGCAATCTTGGACTTATCTGATCAAAGGCTGATCGTGTGGCTGATGGGCTTGCACTGCACGGTCCGCGGAACTGGAGATGAGTTGGAGATTGCCAAGAATCGCATTCGATTTTGCATGATCCATCGTCCATCATCTTGACAAACGCCAATTAAACCATGAATGTCACTAACCTCGATTCCGTTCATCGTCTAAGTCACAGGTTGAGGGTGTTGTTTCCACCTCCGATGCCGGTCCCACTGAACAAAGCCAGGAACTAGGCAAAAGAGAGCAATTTGGAGAAGATTTCTTCAGAAGGTTCCACAATAGCACCGGCCAAAACGGTCGCGCGATTGCCTCTGATCAAAACTTTACGTCTTGACGTTTTTTCTGCCAGGTTCCAGTTCTATCAGGAAGTATCAATGCACACGGTGTGGGTCACTCCCTGCTGGCCCTTTTCTTCTGCAAAGAGACAGTAGTGGCACAGTGGGTAAGCGTCTCCACAAGATGAAGATTTTTCGTACTGTCTGACTGACCGTATGTTAAGGTGAGGTAGCCGCGGCTGTAAGCTGTCCAATCAAGAGAAGGAGCGCGACAGGTACGTAGGTACGTACTGCACTGTGGATGGGAGAGTTCTTTCCGTTCGTCTTCCAAGAAGTTCCAGGTTTTAACGGTGTCATGAAAGACTCAAAGATCCTGGGAAAATCTCTGAGAAAAAAGTACTGACCACCTGCACTAGCCCAACTTGGCCTTTCGTTTCTTGATTCGAAGGTTTGATCTTTTCGCAAAAGAACAAAAGAACCAGGCTTTTAATTGGAGAAGTACCAAGCATCAGAAACGGAAGTACTGGCATCTTGCCGGTTGGAAAGTAACCGCAAAACAACACCACACACCCCCAATCATACCGTTTGTTACGACATCGTGAAAGCCTCCATCGACAGGGTTCACCTTTTACGTTACCATAGGGTAAGAGCTTACTCCCTTGGGCAGACTGTTTGTTTTAGGGGAGGTAACTCACCGAGACTAACAACGCCAACACAGTCTCGACATCAATATCACTGGTCTTGAGCAATACACGTGGCTACCATTATCGATATGATACAATTGCAACTGTATCAACGTCAAACTTACAACAGTGGCATCAATTCGGTGTAACATTACGACGACTTTTGCGTCAAACAATTGCGTCTACATGACCCATCGATCGAGATGCCTAGCGTATGGCATCTTCACATGAAAGTAAACATCAATACTACTGTACTGTCACCATGGTGAACCTTGACGCTCATGGCGTCCCAAACAAATGCTATCGTTACTTCGCTAGTAGAAGGTCCCTGATCTTCCAAACTCTGATACTCGGCACCAGAAACGGCACCAATTCATCCCTTAGCCGCGGCTACTGACATTCCGAGGAAGTACCCCCGCCGTCAAGATCGAAACATTAACCGATACTCGCGGCTTCAGTTTTAGACGCTTTCTTCGTCAGCTTGTGTACAGTAGTCCAGAGTGGAGCATTGAAGATTTGGACTTGGTGTCGGATTGCCACTATTTACGGTTACATACATGCGCGCCCTCTTGCGCGGCAGATCTATATCGATTCACTAACACGAGTTTTGCTGTGCCACGTTTCTTTTCAAACACGAGGTTAGCAAGTATCACTGCGCAAACCATCAAGTTACTCGGGCAAACCCGAAACGAGAGAGCCGCATCGTCTGAGATGAGGCTCTTGACTAAAGAATACTCCCAAGCCTGTCAAGGGGCCTGGTTTGCGCAGCATTGAAGACGCATCGCTGGTTCCTGAAGATCATGCATCAGTCTCCAACCGCACAGTGCTTCTGCTATTACATAAAATTTGGAGGGGGCTCAGCCAACAATGTTCGACTTCTCACTTTAGAGGCTCAAATCCCTTGTGCGTTTTCAACTCAGCCCTGTCGATGTATACTTGGCAGCCAGGTCGGAACCCGGGAAGGGCGCCGTCAGAAGCAATCACGAATCACCCCAGCCCAACGTGCTTCCAAGCTTCGGCTTCTAGAATTTGGCACCGGCCTCGCCTTCAATGTCTCGACTTTGACCAGGCGTCGAAACCCTGGAGGCCAAGCAGCAGTAAGCTCGCCATTGCTTGCACCATTATCAATAAACTCGCAGAATGTTAATGAAAGCTAAAGATCGTCTCTTTAGACTGATCTTGGCGACCCTTGAGTTCAGCTGGGAATAAACATCGAACGTCCTAAACGGATCGTGCACGAGCGTATTACTAGCGACACCCCCCGGGAAAATTCTTCCATTCATGGCACAGTAAAAGCGCAGACCAGTTTTGAGCCGCATCGGAACAAGGTGCAAATTTACGCTATAATTATACCATGGGATCCTCCTTGCGATGGGGCCTTTGAAGCATCACAAGACGAGTTGAGACTTTGGGTGGATTCTCTGAGCTCCCTCGACAAACTGAACGTTCCACTTCACGACAATGTCGCGGACCGTCTACTTTATCCCATGTCCCGATGTCAAGCGACTCAATCCGACAAACGAGAATGTAAGGAGTTGCGAATACTCGTCACGACTCCTGAAACAAGTCACTGAAGCGGACTAACCTTGCTGATTCAACGTGTAATTGTTCCTGACAAGACCCATCTGGGAGCAACCGAAAAATTAGGTTGGGCGTTTGGGCTCGAAAATGTCTTACTGATATCGCTTCGCAATAGAGCTTGAACTTGGCTTCAGCACGGCCGCACTTGAAGCTGCAACAGCTAGCGATCGGCGGTGTTTAATCGTTGAGGCTCAAACTGCATGGACTATCACAAGATCGATCGTCGTCTACCAAATTTCTGTTCCACCATGGTCTGAGCTCAACTTCTTCATTGAGGCACAGAATATACACCACGGGAGAGCATCCGTCATTGATATCTCATTAACGGAAGAAGCTCCGGGTTGACCCCACGAAGCTATCGTTTTGAAAGGCAGCTGGCTTGTCACAGCTTGTCTGCCTTGTAAGGTGCTCTCATTTGTCCTTCTCGCCAGGACCTGAGCCAAGACTTTTGACGAGTTTTCTGGAGCTCTCCTTTCTTAGCTAACACAGTGCTTACTACCCCGGTAGCCTAGATCCATAATCTTGGACCGACGCCCAGGGTTACTTCTATGCCGATGGTGACCTTTTCTGGACGGGTGGATGGCTGTGCGTCATGCGCCTAAAGTCTTTTTCGACCATTTCGAGACTGCTGCTCGGCCACGTCCGTGCTGCAATCGACTGTTTCTTGGGACACTTGACAGAAACGTCCCATCTTGAAAGGGACCTGTCACAACGACACTTTTCGATACCGACAAGATGATATGAGTAGACGGGTGATTTCGCTGTTTTCTATACTGGAGCAGCGTGTTTTACAATGGCGATCATATGAGATTTAGCAATGGGAATTCGCTTCCTGCGGATAATCTTGAAGCATGTTTGGTGTATGCGACCCTCATGCCACTGACCCTCTTAACGGGAATAACATTGGAGTACTGCTCGATTTAAAGCCGGTGTAATGGAAAACTCCCCAACAGCCTGAATGATCTATTATGAGATAAGTTCTCAGATTACCATCAGGTCATGATCAAATCTAGGAGAATTAAGCTTTAGCTCTGCCACGATCTAATTTTGGGGTAATGTAGAGCGTTGGTGATATCCCGAAGGCTCTAAGGTAGTGCTTCTACGACTTCTTCTTTTCTTCGGGAACAAAGCAAGCCACATCTGACCAGGATGCAACCAAGATCTCACACAAGATGTTTCCTCCCGCCTTATGACCGATTGCCTGTATCCGTGCAAACCTGGACAGATCAAGATCCTAAAAAAACATACAATAACCGGGCAAAAGTGAGCTCATACGAAAAACAAGCATTTCTGTCTTTGACGGTAGCGCGGGGCTCAACTCCGACCATGTGACCTTTCCCAGCAATGTATTCATTGCTCTTGATATACCGAAAATGGTCGCAAGGTCTAAATAAGCTATATGCAAGGCATGTCGATATACATATGTACGGACAATCAGGGGTGAATTGCTCAAGATAAGGAACGGTCCAATTGTAGAGCTGCCCGGGTTTTGAGAGAAGTAGTGTTATCTCTGAAGAATGTTCTGCGACAAATCTGGGGTTTCTGGGGGGAGAGATAAGTTGCCTTTTCTGGGGTTGAAAGATAAGGAATTGCCAGATTTAGATGGGAGTGAGGCTGCAGAACACGCTTTGACGCTTTCTACAGTGCCAATATCCAAAAGGTAGGTAATCAATAGATGTGAGTCAAATAAAGTGAGAACCCCTTGGGGTAGACAGTCCGACAACGGGCATGATTCACGATGGTGTTTTCCAACATGAAAAAAAGAATTTGGAGAATTATCTCCGACAACCAAATGCACAAAGCGACAAGTCCCTACCAAACAAGGAAAGTGGGTATCGATTCAACGTCATGTATCCCCTAGATTGTTCCATGCAGGAAAAGAATGCCCTTTTGTGTTTCTAGCTCTTCATGGAGGGTAGGGTGTTGAATCTTGGATAGGCAGGCAGGTAGGGTATGCAGAGATCTCGGCAAGAGATGACATCGTGGGCTGGGGACTTGACCGGCGGACGGGCCGATCGCTAGGAGAAAGTTACCGTCGACCATGATTTGAGGCTTAGAGTTGTAACTGGGGAAATGCGTAGAGAAGACAAGACCCTGCGTGTATGTGAATGTTCTATGAGTTGGAGAACTTGGCTAGTGTATCTCCTTGAGCCCCCCGGCTGTGCACATCCCGCACCTCCAGTTGCCTAGCTAATCAGAAGCCTGATAGATGAAAACATATACTAAATTTCCTAAGATTTTGCTAAGGAACCTAAGTATCTATGATTATACGACGATGGAGGTGCGGGATGTGCACAGTCGGGGGGCTCCAGGAGATGAGGTTGGTGTTTGACACTGCTTCTAAATTAAGTCGGGAGAAGCATCCTGTGACTAGCTCACTTGGAACGTTGCAGCTTACTTGGTTCCCTTGCGACCTCACAGTTAGTTAGACCCGAAAGTTACCGGAGGCTGTAAGAGCTCTACACAGCCCAGGCCCATAAACCAAAGATACGAAGGAACTCGATTGTCATTGATGAGCTGCAAAATGGACAGCTGCATCCAGACATCAGCAGGCAGTCCGAAACATAACCAAGACACAGAAGCCTATTTATAAAATAACTTAGATATGCTTAGGCGCTAAAGCTTAGAGTAAACAATCCTAATCTTTATGATACCCTTAGCTAAGTCTTGATCTTTCTGACATACCTGATGAACATACATCTGACTTCACGAAGTACACCCCACAGCACAGGGGCCTTTTGAACAGCGTCGCATTGTTTGCCTGTATTGAGCTTATGTGAAAGTTCTATCTACACAAGTTTCGACAATAGCAACTCCACGAAGCCATGCTCAGTACCTCCCATGACAAGCAAGCTTACCAGCTATACCAACATCTCCCATGTTGATCCTCCGCCGTTATCTAGGCTCCTCGGTTTAGCCCTTCGTACCGAGAGCTTTCATGTTGTCCTGGAACTTTTGCTGCTGGGGATCAAAGTAGGTTTCCACGGCCATCATGGAGCTCTTCATCGTATGAACAGTCGTTCCCAAGTCCTGTAAGGGTTTCTCTTGATCTTTCTCATCCAGTTCCATCGCCAATGAGTCGAGGGATGTACGCAACGCGCGGGCAGCATTGTTGTATTCCGTCAATGCGGTATCAACTTTCGATGCTTTGGCCAAGACCTTTCCTTTAGTCGATTCACGGAGCTCCTCTCGAAGTGATTCAATTATCTTGATGAGACCCTGATGCTCGAAATCCCGTTCTTTCTTTATCTGATCGACCTCCGATCGTAATTCGTGGAGTTGAGCATTGAAGTCTTGGTTTTGTTGGATGAGGGTGAGGGGGGCAAGATGAGTGGCAAAAGAATCGGCCGATTGTGTTGAGACTGACTGGCTAGAATCAAGGGCCTGTGCAGGACTGTGGAGGGTGGCCTGAAGAGAAGGATCAAGATTCTCCTCGTTCTCGGGGTCGTGAAAGGTATCCTGCTTAGAGTTGCTTGGCCCACCAGGGCTTTCAATCGACGGAAGAGGGGCATTGCAGGCAGAGGAAGTTGTGCTGTGACCCTCTTGTATAGGCAGCAGCGACTTCTGAAAAGCAGGCGAGCGTACTAGATTGGTTGACAAGGCAGTGGTGCCCTCTTCATGTTTGATCTTTTTGTTTGGAAGCTTCCATGGTTGATGATCCACGACTTCAAGCTGCTTTCGCTTTGGGGGTGCGCTTTGTTGTTGGTAACTGAACTGGGAAACGCCTACTGGTCCAAATATGCTTGGCTCGCGGTGTCGGACAGCCTAATAATGTTAGGGTGTGTATCGGTAGTAATGCGATGAACTCACCTGTAATGTTCCATTTCCCTCTTCGAGTGCACCGCTCTTGGTCTCGTTTTTCAGGAGAGGACTGACCAAAGATTCAGGATCAATGCCAGGGTATTGCGTGTTAAGTCTGTGTTTCAGTCTGACGACCTTGCTGAGGCCGTAGGTAGCTCTCAAGACAATCCAGATTGCAAAAGTCATATTACGGTTCAGCAGTTTGTGCTTGTGAGGAGAAAGAGATATACGCTCCGTGACTTCTGTGTCGCCGCTGAGGACGTGATCGATGATGGCATACCTGGTGCCTCGGTCCCAGTCTTTAGAATGCTCATCGTACAGCCCCTTGAGGTTGCGCAGGGTCTGTTGATTGAAGGGGTTCTTGGAAAAGCTTGGGTTGTCCAGCGAGGGGAATTTTTTGTATTTGGCTGACATGATGACCATGTTTGTGGTGGATGATGAAGGGGGGAGAATGTTGAAGTGGGCAGATGGCTCGAAGAAATTGGGGACTTAGTTAAGGGTTATAAGGATTAGGATAGGTAGTCTTAGGTACTTTAGGCTTTAGTGCCTAAGTGTGCCTGAATTAGGTAGTTTTGTTAACAGGCTTCTGTATCTTGGTTATTTTTCGGACTGCCTGAGGGGGTAGAGGGAGACGAGGTCGGGTATGGATGGCACCGATGAGCCCATGGATCACAACTGCGACCTCCTCCTCATCTCTTGCTGAGCACGAAACGATCCACAGTCACTCCTCTACCTTCTTAACATTTTCACCTTCGAGTTCCTTTGCTTCACTCATGTTGACAACCGAACCAAGAGATGAGTATTAGCTTGGCACATCCTTAGGATAGTACAAAGTCTTAGACAATTGATACCATCGAAACGAGAACATGTAACCGTGATGCCCAAGATTCCACCACATGGTTGTTCGCATAGATTGCTGTATGGGAGAGCGAAACGAACAAGATATGTTACTAGTAAGGTAGTTGTATTGACATATTCAGAATGGATGCAATGGCAATATTCAACAGACTTAATGAAAGAAATCAAGTATGTGCTTATTTGTAGAGACAGAGTTGCTTTTTCTGTCTGGCCAGATCCAGACAACTTTTATAAACATCATCCCTATTGCATTCGGAAGGAGAGGTCGACACTCTTTCCTACTGCATATAGTCTCATTAGGTACTTTCTGCATGGGAGGTACCCATTAAAAGGAAAGGCATATCTCGCAGTCAATCCATCAACCGACGTGAAGATATTTGCATCTGCCATGGTCTCTTTCATCAAGTTGTTGGGGAGCTCCTTTTGACCCATTGATCCTCTTGCGGAAGTATACACTCAGTGAAAAACATGAAACATTCTCCTTCGATTATTGAACACTCGGAATCCCAGGTACTGCTGCTTCTTTATCTTCTCGATAGTTGGTACCCCTGAACATTAGTCTGTGGGAATAGCCTCATCCGGACTCTAAGATACCTATGAGGCAGGGAAATCATTGAACTTGAAGTTCTGGGTTGGATAAAACCCAGAGAGCGCAATGATCGATCACCTAGGTGACAGCAGGCTTTAGATACCTACCCTTCGATTGCATGCAGTGCCTGGCAGTGCTGAGTTAGTGCCTAAGCGAGTGATGCCTCAAATGGTGAATCACTGCTGGCCAGCTGACAGGCAAGCACTCGAGCTGCCAATTACTGGGCATAAATACGTCAGTAGGAGAGCAGGCTTTTAAAAACTAACCGGCGGAAATAAAATTCTCTCCTCCTCCTCCTCCTCCT